>OX419584.1:3734489-3790807 GCA_948473455.1 Teleiodes luculella
CTTACAAATCTTATACATACATACAAGACAAGTAGGTATATTCCAATATTTGACCTTACCATTTACATTGTGTGCAATCAAGTATAATAAAATAAAATAAAACCGAGATAGCACGTAGCCACAGAAATTCACAGAATACCAAATAGTAACGTAGCTAGGAGCTAGCATATCGCATGTATGTAGTGGACAGGATACTTAGCCCCTTTATCTCGTAGCAATAAGGGCGAAATTAACATTTAAGTTAAAATATACCTTTACCAACACATTAAGTTTTAGTAAGCATAATTTGCTTAATATTTATAATTCCCTAATTCAAAATTGCCGAAACAAGTTATCCTTGTAAACCTGTTCTTAATTAACGTAAAGTTTTATTGCTATCCTTTTCTGCCACTAAGTAAAAATCTTTGAATGCATTTTCATGTTGGCAGTGATGAGATGAGATAACAGTCCTTTACGACGTTTTCCGTAGGTATCAACGCGCTAGGCCCCTAGATGCGTTGGTAATAGTTGGTACCTATATATTATTATGGTATATGACTACTTAGGGCCTTTTTCCTGTCATGCGGATTTACGCCCGCACGCGGATCAGTAGGCCTACTATTGTAAGTAGCGACAGGCTCGAGAGGCTGTCAAACGCGACATATTGACAGAACGACTACTAGGGCTCTAATGTCCCTATGTCCCGTTTGATAGCTTCTCGAGCCTGTCGCTATTTACATAGTAGGCCTACTGATCCGCGCGCGGGCGTAAATCCGCATGACAGGAAAAAGGCCCTAAGGGTACAGAATAAATAATAGTACTACTAGTAGCTTAAGGGTAGGAGCCGTCCGCCCTAAACAGCTTATACGTTGATTTTACGAAACAAGCTTCTAGAATGGTCAATAATAAAAAATAAAAAAAGCTGGGGTAACAAAACAAACCTACACAGCCAGCTAGGATTCGTAACCTGTGGCGTGTTGAAATTGTGTCGGGTTTCCACACCAGGTCCATTGCGTAGCTTTGTTTGATTCATTTTGTACCTACGTAATCTCGTATGGCACGCCACGACCATTAAATACCTACCGAAGCATCGATTTCATTTGACTAAATATCTAGCATGCTATTTATCATTGCTCTTGCAATATTAATTTACCCAGATAAGTGCTAAATTGCAATGTGTTATGAAAGAGTTAGATTCTATAGATAGAGTAAATATTCCAAAATGCATGTTTTGACAAATTTTAATTGGTTTGTTAGCGTTTTTAAGTAAGGTTGCCTGGTTGATATTTCTTAAAGCGATAAAATCACGATTAAATTTTTCCTTCTATTAGTTTCTTTTAAGCAACAACGTATATTTTCAGTTTAATGAGTAACAGCTCTTAGAAAAACATAGTTCACAAGATGCAATCTTCGTTCCGAAGAAGTACACGTGTATATATAGATAAATTATTTATCAGTATGACGCGATTTCATCTTGTTATCATGACATGAGTGTTGTATTGTATCCGGCTTACATACATACATACATACATACTTATCAAATCTGCGACGCAAACAACCTAGAACAATAATTTTGTAGACGTAAAACCGGTTTTTTTGTTGTTCCGTTCTTGTTATTTTATTTGTATCTGAATAGTATTTCTTATTCGTTCTGGGAATATCCGAGATGTGATTTTTCAATAACAGGTCAATCAGTGTATCGTGGTGGGGTAACCAACTACTCCATTCAAATAGATTTTAGTTCATCTTCAAAACATCAACAAATAACTTTGCTAAAATTTTCGACACTTTCTTGATAATTAATGGATAATAAAGTATAATTCAATAAATTGTTCTAATATTATGTATTGTTCTTATCTATCAGTCAGTATGCACATCTCCATGTAAAAACTAGATCCTAATCTACAATTTACTTATTATTACTTACTTACATAAGCTTATTTTTAGGCTTTTTCGTACAAATTCAGCCAAGTATCTAGTATTTTTTCCAAACATGATATTACTAAAATAGATTTCGATAATCATGTTAACAGAAATATGAATAAATGAAATATTCTTGATTAAAAAAAAGTACTATTCAAAGAACATTAGTATTATTCGGCCTTATTGCTAGAGTAGCAATTTCTTCCACTGTATTTCTTGTACTGTTAACTTATAATTTATGAATAGTAAGTGCTGTACACGAATATCTGTGAAATCTGGAAGGGTTCGCATTATCCCACGGGATTGCGACCCCACGTAGAGAGAGATAAGGCCAGTTTCAATAATAAGCCCACATGCTATGACGACATTGACGACCCTTTGCTATTTCATGCTATTTGCTTTGCTACCAATGAACGACGCTGGCCGAAAATGTTTAATTCTTAACATGACTTTGCCTATTGATAAACAATTAGGTATAAGCAATTTATGACCACCATTTCCAATGTTAGAAATTGGGGTAAATGCGTTTAAAATTAAATTTCGATTGGTCACCAATTTCAGGAAATAACTAGCTTGTTGTTTTGTTTTGTTTGTGTTGTAGGAAGTAAACATAATAATATGCGTCATACGAAGCCCGAATACTACACAAAACAACACAATTAATTCAATTCGGAATACATACAAGCGGATTTAATACTCGTCTCTAATAAATAAGATTTAAAAAATGATTGTTTGTCTTCGTTGTCTAGGTGATATTATGAGGTCGGCAATTTCGTCATAATATTAGCGTATTTATCTTTTATATCATTTCTTATTAGTATCTATCTGCATTATTTCATTTTCTATATTCAGAGTCATTGATGAATCCCTAGTTGCCAAGTACCTACTTAGATTCCCAGCCATCAAATTACGAAAATAACTGTGTAATTTAATTAAAAATACCCGTCAATTCATGACAGTCGCGTGCATTGTCGATTGCATCTGCGCTTGCGCCGGTGTCACACTTTATATGTCACGGCCTCGCTGCTCGATCGCACTTGTAGGCCAACGCTGCCATCGCACTTTTTACAATGTCATGTGTCGAGTTTCGCAATCGATAACAATAAAACACCATTTAAAGTAATTTAAATTAATAGTTATTTTATTACCATAAACATAAAATTGAAATTTAAAACACTGGCCACGGTTAGGTGAACCAAAACTCGATGCCTAGCCAGCATATTCTAGGTTATTTGTTGGTACCCCTTCATGAGGTCAAGTCATTGATTGATAGTAATCTTTGATTAATTAAAAAACCATCTCTTAATCAACTAAAAAGCTGATGATCGAGCAAATGGCTGAAGATAGATACACTTGCGATAGATTTATTTATTACCTTTCAAACAAAAGAAACTTGTTCAAAATCGGGTCATCCGAATCGGGACCTATGTTATGCCACAGACAGAATCAAAATGATAACACCCTATTTGTTTTTATCGGGGTTATAGACCACCTATTGACCGATTGACGTCACTGTATGAACTGAATGGTTTAGATTTTATTACCAAAAACGGCAAAGGCGTGCCTAAAAATACTAAATTCGAAGTAAAGCTACTCACCTTCCTTTAAAAAGCTAGTAATATCACTATCGTGACTCACAATGACATCACACGCGATTCAGCTAGTTATATGCTAAGATTCGTTATTTCAAATTTTACGTACTAAATTTAGGCAACACAGGATACATAGTTCCAATAAACAAAGGCCTATACGAGTATTGTCAAGGCGCAGAATAGGCACTTCCCTCGTGAGAACCTGGCAAGGTTAAGTGTGGCAACGTGATCGTTGCTAAACGCCCAGCGTATTTACAACACCGCCTGTTGCCGACACGGTCACATTTGTATGACTTTTCGTACTTCATTTAGCTACATACATAATTAGTCTTAACTTTTGATAGCATGCAAATGACATCGATTTTCATCTTACCTAATTTATCTTCGCGTAACGGAATCTAAAGCAGCGTCACACGTGGTCGTCTCTAGTGGCGCCGAAAATAGGAGCGACCTTCTCATTGACATTGTGAAATAGACGAGTTGATAACGCGCCGATCCGTCGAATGTCACTCCGAGGCTAGCGGGCCCCCTCCTCTAGCCTCCCCACTAAACAACGCGGCGAACGCTCGAGTGAACTTGAATGATGCTCATTGCTGCACCAACATGATTATAACTACGCTCACTGCTAATAGAAACGGAGATACCTTGCGAACAATGCGGAATTATCGCACATCAAGAGCAGAACAAGCGACTGTATTAGCAGTATTAGTATGCAATGCAATCAATTTACAGACAATCGATGCGATCGGTATACGGTAAATATGGCTTCGGCTAGCAGAACGGATGCTTCCAAATAAGGTTGTTGAAGACAATACTCAATATATGCGCATATAAAACGATATCCTTTGATACGTATGTAGGGTATCTGAAGTCTATATGAGAAGAAAACAGTAACTTTTAAAATTGTACACCATGCGTGATAAAAGAACATTTAAGCTCCTTGAAGAAATTTCCTAAATTGAGTAACCTGCACGACGCAGTTTAGCAATACGACGCGATTAAAATAAACATGATAAGTATGTAGGTTAGCTCCCGTAAAACGCATTGATGCCAAATATTATCAAGTGTTCTGTCAACATGGCGAACTCTTATCGATATCTTTTTCGCAAATACCTCGACAAATGGGTCATGTTTATTTTCGAAAGGCGCTCGAATTTACTCCAGCATATTATTTAAAATAGCGCGTCACTAAGTCTGGTATTGTAAGCTAAAATAACCGAACTCTCTATTTGTGTGACATGACTCAAAAAGAAATGGAATCGACGCACGCTACGTGATTCATCATTCGTGAGTCGAGAACATGATTCCATTTTTGCGTTCACATTGGGCTCAATTCTGGCGTGGCCGCTAAAATCTCTAAATTTAAGTTGTTGGTCTCTTTCATTCATATGGGAATCGAAAAGGATGGGAGATGAATGAATTCAATTTTGAATAAATGATTTTTAGCAGCGCAGCTGTCAAATTCAGCTTAATTTAGTCGGGATTTTTTTTAATGCCTGCTAAATTTAGTACGAACTACGCGTAAAATCGAAGTTTGACATCTCTAAATTTAAGTTAACAATCACCTGTCCCTTTTCTTTCTTAAGAACGTGAATGGGATATATGATTTTTAAATTTAAGTTAGAGCGTAATATTATGTAAAATCAGGCCCATTGTGTCGTTGGCATTTCGTGCTCAGTCATTCTTAAACGAAATTATTTCTAGCCTACGGTCGTTAATCCAAAATGTAAGTGCCATTCGGCTAAAATAAAACTTTAGTGTCATAGCAGTGTATATTTAAGACTTTAATGTTTAGTAGAGACTGTTTCTAATCGTGTTGCTAAGTTTGTATTCAATAACAGTGGACGTATCATCGAAGGGTCAGCTAGATCTATTCACAAACTGTTTCTCAGTTTAAACCTCGTTTTACAGATCGACTAAGTCCTTTCAAGTCTCATTGAAATAGCCCCCTTTGAATCTGTTTAACGACAGGAACTAGAACTAAATGTAGATCCTGTACATACTGTTAGCTAGCCATGTTACAGTGATTCAATTGTTTGCTGTGCTGGGTTCTTTGATAAATGGTTTAACTTTATCCAACTTGTTTGAAATGGAGGTCTTTATGAAAAGCTATTTAATAATGCTAATGCCGGCGATGATCACGCGAGCGAGGTAAACTAGGTCATTTCTGTTGAGACCCCATAATAGTCCAAGGTTCACGTTAATAATGCAACAGGCCGACCGGAATTTAAGGAAACATCGAGTTTGAAACAGGCGGAAGTGGCCGCCATTTATAAATATAAACTTGACGCAATTTTATTGATTTTCCGTTTTATTTCTGTCATGATGAGTAAATGCCTGTTTGTTTTGCCCTAGGTCGTGTCACGAGATTGCAGTAGCTTACTCCAAGCGCATTACCGTTTAGACGGGCACCCGCACGTGAATCCCATACACGAAGTGCTAGTGGGAGACAAAAGGGTGTACCTCATCTTCCCTCGGTCGCACTCCGACCTCCACTCGTATGTGAGGGCGCGGAAACGGCTCAGAGAACCCGAGGCTCGCAGGCTATTCAGACAAATGGCAGAAACAGTTGCGGCGTGTCACGAACAAGGCATCGTATTACGGGACCTCAAGCTACGGAAGTTCGTCTTTGCTGATGCACAGAGGTGAGTTTCTAGAGTAATTTTATTACCACAGTTTATCCAACCATTGTAACGCAAGCTGACAAATTCGTGCGACATAATATTAGGTGCGCAAGAATCGGTCGGGCGCGGTTCCGATTGCCGTGTGCTAAATTCTGCCAATGGACTGTCGCAACTGTTCCGCAGCAGATATCTCCAAACGGTCGCAATCGATCGATTGCTTCCTCCAAGTTTTTTATGTCACGCCCGTGGAGAGATCGATCGTGAGAAAAAATATTTGGAACTGACACGAAAAGGTCGGAAGGGAAACGGAAACGATGCATGCATTATTTTCTAAGTAGCGCGTCATTTCCTTTGTTAAGTCGATAGCGTCTCGAACGACAGCGATAAACGTTTATCAAACCATTCATTATGGTCTTCTGTACGTGTCAACTTAATAACGATTGTTGTCGGTCTAGATAAGTAGAAAATTATTACTGTGGCGCCAGAAACTGTCTAAATTGGAATTATAATTTAAATTTCATTTGTTTGACCACAGATGAGGTTCTCGATTTAACAATTGTATTAGAATAGTACACTTGTTTCAGTTAGCAAAAGTATACGAAAAGTAGCTTGGAAAAATTTAGTTCCACAATTGGACAATCGCAAGGATTACTCAACGCATTTATTAATTACGACCGCCCGCCGGCCGGTAGGAACCAGCGTATTTTCGAACTTTTGAAACGTTATCTGGCCTCCATTGTTGCGAATATCTCCGGCAATGCTAGCGACTCAAGGCGAACGGTGTCATTGCTGCGTACAATACTGCTCGCCGCAACCAGGTCAAGGGTCGCTACGCACTGTACGCGTAATTCTGCGCCCGCACATCACACCCCATGTGGGTACTGTACCTGTACCGCCCTTATCCGATCAGGTGGACTGTAACCCCTCAAAAAATACAAATAAAAAATTACATTATGCACCCCTTAACACGTATCTCATTATCAATAACATTCCTCAAAGCTTCTAAATTAAATTCCTTTTTTTCACATGCCCCTATCTCGACCTCTTTGTTAGTTTTTTTAAGAATGTGCCTCCAATTCAAGTTGAAATGTATTTTCTAAGCCGAAATTCTTTCTAAATTTTTCTGCTTTTTCGTAAAGAGATAACTTTTACTGACTTTATTTAGGCGAGATTTAGGAGATTTTCGCCCACGAGCAGCCAACGTACAGTCAACTCAACCTTTTGTATTGAGTGTCCTTGCCGTCTCTGACGTCAAGACGATTTTCAGTAGCTACGCCTCCGCAGCTGCGCGAGGGAGCAACACGATCCTAAAGATATCTTTGACCTCACTCTTCGATCGTCATGGACTCCTGGGACGTTAAACCAATAGCAATGTGCCTTTGCCGCGACCCGCAGACTGAAACAAAGCGAGTATGTTTTACATTTTAACAGAATTATTCCGAGTGCTTTCGAGTGGCTGCACAAAGAGGTAAAAATTTAATACATCCAGCGCAGTGCATCGTCAAAGCGAGTGTTGTCAAAAGCGTCGGTTTTTGAGTTTCGCGATGCGGAACAGGAATCGCCGCGAACGCGCCTCGAATGTAAAACGTGGTAAAACTTTACCCTTGCCTCCGCGTGTAGCAAAGCACCACACCGCCGCAACTTGAGAAGCCTTTGCCCAAGTTGCCGCTCAAAGCTGGAATGTTTTACATTTGGTTATTACACGACAACTTTGCAAAGGTAAACTTTTACCGCATCCGTCCGCATAAAGGAAAAATATTGATACATATTACAATGATGCTAGTTGACGCTAAACAAGTTTTGTCGACCACGTATGGTTTAATAGCATCATTGATTTAATCTCTCTTGCCAAATTACTTCTCTGGGGTAGTTAGTCCGATGAAGTAAGATAAAGTCGTACTTTTCGATAAAAAAAATTGCTAGGAGCCTCTCAATCTTTCATCAAGATGGGTCAAAGGACATTTGATTTTGCTTTGACAGTACCTATTATGATGATTATTACTAAATCATCAAATAAATTAATTCCGTTAATATCCGCTGGACGCCGCGTTGCCAATAACTATATTGAGTAAAACTAAACGCAACCTCGCAGAATGATGTCTGACCATTAATTTAATTAGGCAGGATATTGCAGATGCGCTTCCAGTTTTGCCATGTGCCGGCTGCGAAACGGAAATATCGCATTTTGTTTTTAAGATATTAACGGACCTTCGACTCTAGGTCAGGTAGCCAGCTGCCGCCGTTTTGTCTCTAATGACGTAGGTACCTCTGCGAATTTCTCATGGTACTTTTAGAAAGCATGTGGTCAATATGCATAAACCGGCAGCTGACCTTCCACTGGCCCTAATAAATTCTAATGAGCGCGCATATTTAATTCCGCTGACCGGAGACACTCAGCTGGTGTTCGCGGTCGTGAGAATGGCATTGTGAAGGTGCAACCTGAGCAAGTGTCCCGCCCTGCACCTCCGTTCTCACGTCGCGATATAAAGGCACCCCTGATTATAAATTCGAGTCATCCGGCGGGACGCCCGGCGAACATCCCGCGATCCCGTCTCAAAGGTAAACAAGAACATTAATATTGATTCCGTACTCTCTTTGACGCTTTGAAGTGGATTTTCTTGACACTCGCCTGTAGTTTTTCTTGTCCTTTGAGATGAAAGCACTTTTTTCTTTATGCAACGAGCACTCGAATGCTTTTGAGGACTAGCCTTTGACATGAAAATAGAGAAGTTGAGTGTCGCTACTTCTTGGTTATTAAAATAACCTTGTTTGATCTGTACAAGCTGCGTTTGTAAAAAAAAATTTGCATTCAAAGGAACTTGCATTTGAATTTATATTCAGTCTCCTATTGCTTGAATCAAGAGAGGTTTTTAGGCCACCATAAATCTAGGTTAAGATTCCGTTAGAGCAGGCAAAGTTACGCTTCTGGTTAATCTCTCTCTAAGAATGGATTCAACTTTCACTCACTGTCACTGGAATACTCTGTAACACGGCTACAAAATAAGAGGCTCATGTGTAACTAGAAACTGCATATCAAGAGAAATCTCGGGCGTCGCATCCGGGCATGGGCCTTGGGGTAGGAAATCGAGGCCGCAGGGCCGATAACGCAGGTAGAACAGCATTAACTGCAGATAAACGGAGATGACTGACATCACATCACTTTTGCGCCAAACACACGCAAACGAACAACAATTTCCTTCGTCAAAGTACTTCCTTAATATTCAAAGTGATAAATTCTGTGCTGAAATTAAACACAAAAGCAGGTGACGCGTCTTTGTCGGCCGAAAGCCGGATGTTTGACTACAAACTACCTTTGTCCGGATAATGCATCCTTAATTTTGGCGCAGCCGACAGGATACGATGCGACGGAAGGAAATATCACGTAGGGCTATCCTTTGTCCACTTGGCTTTCTTCGGTCAAAATGGTGATTTGCTTCGCGACTTTTTATAAGAATTTTAAAAGGAATTAGACAAATCTCGTAACGTTGCAGACAGCTCGGAGCCTTACGTCTCGTACATCGCTTTAGATACTACGAATCCTTTGTAAACAATCGCAGGTATAAAATTTGTAGTGAACGCATTGTAAAGTTGCATCCCGCCCACTCCATGGCACAATAATAATAACTCAGGGCAATCGTACCATACCAGGTAACAAAACCATACCTGTGTTTTTTTCGGCGTAACGCGGTGATCGAATGCTTTACAAAACAATGACGATGCTCCAGCGGCATTTGATTACGCAACCTGATATTTACAAAACGAGGTAGCAGTTCAGAATTATATCGAGAATTTGATCGCGCCGCCGGACGAGGATATTTAGCAACTGCCTCGCGGGATGATGTTTATTCTTGAAAACCGATCGCATGAAGAGCTGCGGAAATATGAGTCGGCTTGTGTTGGTAAATTCGCGCGTCTGAGAGCAGTGTGGGGTTAACGGGACGGGATATTTACAGTACTGGCGCTCGTCGGCGGATGTGCCAAATTGGTTCGCGATAGACGTGTGCGACTCGCCACCCGGCAGACGCCGCCGCGTCGCATTCCGGCCCGGCCACCGACTGCCTATCCGTTTCCATCTAAATTTGAACATTTAGTTAGAACCGCAACCCTAACTTTAATTTTATCCTGCACGCAACAACATACCGTCCCCTGCCTGCGGTGTTTTCCGATCAGCAGGAGTCGATCTTCAGTATGCCAGCACGCCTACGCCGCCGATTATTTTGAAAACGTTTTGAAACTTAGTTGCCAAAGCTCCATGGTGCAAGACGGCACATTTCAACGACGTATTTGCATAATGCCGGGCGCTCCGTAATCCACCCGTGCCTACATCTCTTTCGACAGTTGTATAACTCGGGTTCAGGTGAGCCGTACATTGTGAGAGTTATCCACTCATTGTTGTTTTCGTAATGGCTCTATGGCAACTATTTGTGAGGAGACTCCGTTTTGCGTAGTTGGCACGTGTGAGCAGTGATTTCGCGCGGGTGTGGCATCTGAATAGATGGTTGGCTGCGCCGAATTACCAGCATGATTCAGGCGTGCCGGAATTCGTATGTGGTGTTCGTTCGAGTAGCGTTGAGCGTTGGTGCTTGTTTTGGGGCGTTTGCTGCGTGGCCTCGTTTGGCGCGGTGAGGTCGCGCGCAACTGTGCCAATGTCGCGAGCGCAAGCGCCGACGCTGCACCGCACCGGCTCCCCGATCGTGCGGAACCGAAACCTCGAATGCAGCATTGAAACGATGCCTTCGTTGGCCATCTTCGCCCATTCATAGTAAATTTTCTTAAATCAAACACTACCTACTCAAGATTTTTAAATAAAATTCTGAAACCGAATGAAATAAGCCATGCGTAATGCGTATGTCAACTGAACATCGCGGAATGCTTCAAAACACTTCCTACGCGTCTCCCAGATTCTGAAAATAAATGGTCAGACGAGGACACGACTCGTCATGGTTATAAATAAAATGTGTTCGCACCTTTTTTGGTGGTGCGAAATCACCGGACGTCGCTACCGGACGTGGACGATAGTGCATTGCTCTCACGCCACCGTCGCTAGCCTGCCTTTCAATATTAGTACAATGTGTCACCTCGCAGCGACTTTCCGTGAATTATTGCCGGACATCAGTAACATCCATTACATACAAAAATAATTCGATTGTCAGCGACTTCAAAAGCTCTAATGGGCTTATGTTTACCTATCCCACTAAGCAGGGGGTGCATCACACAACAGGCATTGTCATACAGGAAGGGCGGAGTTCCGGACCGGATCCTTTGCGTTTCCTGACTTTTGTTACTATTTTAAACATTTTAAAGAATGGAATTCCTTTCCTTGCATGAATTACTTTGTACAATTTACCAATTCGGCATTCGTATTAGTCGAGTACACAGCTGAGAAAACGCACGACTTGCTATTAAATCGATCTGGTTGCGTAAAACAAAGGTCTGCGAAACCTTGTGCAAGCGGCGCGCCCGCGCAGCGCCAACATATCTGCGGATTTGCGTAACCGCGCACTTATCCGCCGATACGCGCCCGTGTGTTGTGACACGCTCCGTTTGCCCACATTTGCGCTAGAACGCCTAGAACAAGACACCTTTGAAACCAGCTTCCAACAATGTCTTGCCCACCAATCACGGCCAGCTCCAACTGACTTATTGAACTATCGGATTTTGTGATTATCATAACCTTACTTGCAAATGCTTTATTTCGCTCACTGACCGCAAACCAGTTATGGCGTCGCGCTCGCGTCGTCGTCCTTTTCTGCAAGATCCTTGTCCTTTCAATTATGTTCTATATAAACAATTAACTTTATTAAGATCATCTACACGTATGTACACGTAGGTACTTATTCTTTCCTTGGAAAGAATTGCCCATGCCAGTGTCAAGTCATGATATCGTCGTGTGACTCAACACTCGTGACTGCACGAAGACGCCGCGCGTACAGAAAGGCATTCTGAACTGGCTTAACCTTCGCAGCGAGGTCTAGAGCATAAGGCACGCTCATTAAATCTCTTTGCAAAAAGTTTTTACGCCTTGTAAGCACATGCCACTTTCCCGCAGGAGATGGGTGCATTCACATCGCTCGGCAGGAAAAAATATGCACGTGCCAACAATTAAACAGGGACGACTCGAATCGCGCCCTTCGAACGTAGCGCATGACTGCTCAGAGAGAACCAAGATATTCCGAAGGAATCACGGACAGCCGAGTCGACACGCGCCAATCCATAACTACAATTTCAGTTTTTACTCCTTTTTTCTTAAGCCACTGCTTTTACGCCTGGCAACACGCGTCGCCCCTGTGCGAGGATTTTATTTTCTGCTGCGCGTATTTTTATTGCTCTTAAAACCTGCCTCAGGTGAGTCGCTTGCGCCGTTTTGTGCTTGTGGGCGAGGTTGCATCCGCGTCTCCGCGTCGCGAAGGTCGCTGACCGCCGAAAATCACCAACCGTAAACATGGTCTTCGCCATGATAAACACTGACGTAACACGTCGGATTCTAATTTTGAATTTACCTGGAATCGTTCCTGCTGCATTTAAAGTCGCAGCACCGGTTGTTGCTTTGAAAACATGCTTTTAAATATTGATTTTATTGAACTCTGTCAGCTCATGAATAATAAAGAAGCCTATGGACTTAAAGTAGCAAGCAAGCAATTTGTACTAATTGTCCTTCCGCATTACGCAAACGCATACCTTTCTTCTTGTACAATGCACAAAGGTATTTTTAAACATTTAGTCCTGCGGTCTTCTGTATAAATAAAAGTTGAAAGCTTTTGAGTACAATGTAGCAATGAATCAGACGATATGACAGGGTCATGATTCCCATTAGGAGAGGAGTGTGCGTCAGTGCAGTATGACGTCATGCAAGAGGGAAATGAAAAATGGAATGCAATGCACCGGAGGGTGGAGGGATGAATCATGGGTTTCTATCGGGTCACTACCCTACACCCACTCCCCTACATCTATTTATATCAGTGCTCAACCAATCCGCCTACAAGGATCCCGAAATAACCATTGTATTAACATCTATTTTAGGCTATTCAAAGAAGACCTTATCAACCGCCGAAAATGTTAGTCCAAAATTTTCTAACAAGTTATTGAATAAATTTTAGTAAGGAAAACCATTTAATTAAATAGTAAATGAATAAGGCTTTAGATAGCCAGGATGTGCATTAATTGTAAAGTTCATTAGCACTTTGCGCACAAAAAGAAACTTATAAAGTAACCTTTGGAGCTGGAATGTTTTATGGTCGGCAAAAATATCATGCATCCATAATGTATGACGTATAATAAATAATGAATAGCGTGTACTGAAAGTGCGGTTTCGTATTCATGGAAACGAGAGTCATGCCATAGTGTAGAAGAAACATAAACGACTTAGCGTTTGCTTTAAAAGTTTTATAATGCAAGGGGACTGACCGAACGAGCGATCCAATATCGTAAATCTTCGTCATGTTTTGTTCCTTTTTATCAACTTGGAAAAGTTACCTTTCATCGCTTTCAAAGCCTATAAAAAGGTCTAGTTTTGCACACAAACTCCACATCGTTAATGACCTAGAGCGTTGAGTTGAGCTAGTGCTACCTACTCAAATGATTTCAGCTTCAGGAATAAGCGGAGGCGTATTACGTCAAACATTCCTACTGTATGATCAATTTGATTGAACGTTCTCTGAATAGTAAATACTAATAAAGGTAATTTACACAAACCTTGAGCAGGGGCGTATATGCGATCCACTTTATTTTGATAGGGGTATATTTAGTATGTCTTCCACCCACGCCAATTGTTTGCTACAAAGAGAATTTCTGCGGAGACGGTACAAAAATATCAGTAACGAGAATCAATAAGGAAAGAAGCCTAAATAATATTCGTAAATTGGAGACGCCTACGCTTTAGGGAGCTCTATAAGAGAACAGGGAGTGGAGAAAATTGGCCGCCGCGCCGGTAGCTCAGCATGATTTACTGCTCGAATCTGCCAACTTCCATGTATGTAGCGTTTACCTTGGTAGCCATCAAAAAGGAAACAAAATGGAACCGGTCGGACACCGTGGCCAGAATCTCGATTAACCCTCAATCTGCGATGCGCGTCTGTGCTTGTCACTAAAAATATCACGTCCGGTTGTGAACAAAGTGCATATAGAGTACTAGTGTATTTAATTGTTTACCTTGCTGGCGATCGGAGCCATGACTGCGCTGTTTGCGAGGCCGTGATCTGAGTATGTAATGTCCACTTACTGGCCTCGCTTTTCAAAAACAATGGGTTTTTAACTTTTTATCTATACTCACTTTACTTTTGTCACGGTGTCTTATGAACAACTTCCTGCTGCATTTCTTATTACCTTTTTTGTCAATACGTTAACCTCGTCTTGTCACGCCATTATTATCGTGAATAAATTATGCTGATAAAGCCGCTTGTCCTCCAAGAATGTATAATGAACGCTATCCGCTTGTCGCGAGCATTAGCATATTATTTTCTTCTTTTGTGTAATTATTTTATCCTGTTTATAAATTTCGTGGTAAATTCCAGTATCCTGTGCTAACAAAACTGCGTCATTTCTACAAAAACGTTACTTCGCCCGGATTTTCACAAGATAAACAAACGGTAATGTTCCATGCAATTAGAACTCCGTGATGTCATTCTACAAAATTCCCCCAAACAAAATGGATTCCGTTTATCTTGTTTCTACGGAGAGCGCGCATTAGTGACGCAGCAGTACCGCGGCTAAAACAAACGTAGCCAATTTCCTTAAACGAATCATTAGTTTAACCGTGTCATACTGAACCGAAACATGGGTACGGTACGGGTGTGACACAGGATTAAAGACAAAGGCGAGTGTCCTCTATAATTTGGGTAGTGGGCGCATCCTTATCTCGCGGAGGTGACGTCAGGCGGTTCACGGTCACCGGCAGGAAATGACGCCAATCTCCAATGCACGCAAGTAGCCAACATTACAACACCAACTAAACTTGCCAAAACAGTTCACGTGACCACCGCTATAAGGCAATATTCGAGACCGAAGTTGTGTTTCGCGTTTGTATGGCTTGACATTCAACATTCGTAACTGAGTTTCGCAACCGATCCGTCAACTCAAGTACTGCGTCATTGGCATCAAGTTTAGACGTAATTATTAAAGTTTGAAAAATTTTCTTTGCAATTTCAGTCACGTTTCTAAAAGTTGAGAGATTGGGAAATTTTCCGAAAATTCTGGAACGCGTAACTGTTGAACGTCATTAGGAAAATCTGAGGAAATTTCGCGCATTATAATTAGGCCGAATCGATTAACGTTACATGGAGCTGAGCAATAATAATTCATTGTCTGTTCTCGTGCTGTAGCTGAGAGTGGGGTCGGTCGGGTCGAAGTCATGAGCGGTAGCGACACGTAAGCGTGTTCTGAGCTTGGTTTCGTAGTGACATTGAAATGTTGCGGGTTGCGAAACGGTACTCTTTTCGTGCTTCGGCCTCGCGCGCTCGGATTGAAGAATACATAATAGTAAATATGAGAACGGACCCGACCTCAGTTCGCGGTCACGACTTGCGTAACACGAGATACACAATGCTTGTGCACTTACGTAACTATATTTGATTGTTGTTTGACAAGTTATTGTTATTATTTTATTAGCCACTATTTTAGGTATAGCATGTGTAATTGATTTACATGTAACGTTTCATTTTACTCACTTTGTTGATCTTATCATTCATGACAACTGCTGCGCAAAATGTTTGATCTGATCTGATAAATAATGTACCTACCTACTTAGATTATTTATAGATATGTATTCCTTTTATTACATTTCTAACCTTCATAAAGTCAATCGTAATCTCGCACGATGGAAATTTTAGCACTATTCTGCAAATATAATGAGATTGTTCTATAAATACTTACTTTCTAACCCAAGTTTCTAACATACTTGTAAATTAATTCTAGCTAACGATCAATCAATCTTGTTATATAAATGCTAAAGTTTATTATCCTTCGTTGGCTCATGATCGGGTCGTGTCATTGCCAGTGTAGTGATCGTCGATACTATGAAATCATCGACCCGTCTGTATGCTAGAGACAATACAACGAGACAATATTGTTGCTATTCATTTACATTCCACACTTGCTTTTCTTTTATCGATAATATTTGTACAGATTTTTCAACATTTTGCGCAGTTACCTTTACAGTTTACACATACTAGCAATTTGCGTTGCTGATGTAATCTCTAGGTACAGTTGAACGTCCATCGCCGTGTGCTTTAATCGAAAAGTCAAGTACGCACGCACCGAGAACTGAGAACTTATGTTACGTCGGACTGTACAGTAGGATTGGAAACTCCAAACGTAATCCACCCACTATGAGGATTCTGGCTGTTACGCTTTTGACGTATTTCCTACCCACGCCAGTTACGAGCCGGCCTAGGGGCTGCTAGCTACACGTGACCCGAGTGCTGACGTCACGAGGGAATTTTACCCAAGAGGGTCCAAGTCGTGACGCAGCTGCTTAAGGTACCTACAGACGGCCGGCTATAATTTAAAGTTCAGTAGCTCGATATATTATATTTTATATATCTTTAAGTAAGATCTTTCAGGAGACCATACGTGGCAGCAAAATGTATATCTTTACATCTTCATACTTTAAATAACCGAGCGATACAAAAATACATTACGATACATCACGTGGTTTGTGTAGCTAATACTCGTATATTCGTTCTCGTGATTCAGTTCTCAGAATAACCAAGTTTTTACCTAAATTTGAGAAAAATTGACAGAGACCCTGTTTAGTATTAATATGACGGCAGATCTGTCAAGATTTACTCCCGGGATGTAATTTACATAATGTATATTATAGCTGCCGTCTGTAGGCTCCTTTATCTCAGTAGCTGTATTGATTAGGAGCGTGTTTTAAATTGCGAAGTGTTTTCTGACGTCACTCGTGAGCGCACGCGGAAGCGGTTACGCACGGTCGCGCGGCCGCCTCGCACTTGGTTGGTATCGATAGGCCAGCCGTGGCCAAGGACGGGCCAACTCGCCCGCGCTTGCGACACGGCGCGATGCGGTCGCGATGACCATTTGGTTACCAACCAGCTGTATACCGGAAATTTACAGATTTCCCGCTAATTTCCAAAAAAAGCGGTCGTTCCTTTTTTGAAATGTTTTTTTTTTTTTGCTGCCGGTATTATACCCTCATTACAAATTAGCTTTATAATCAAGTAGGTGGAATCAAAGACCATAGATTACAATAGAACTCCGCGAGGTGGTATTTTCTTTACTTCCTTTACTTACTTACTTCCAGAATAACTTCAAATCCCATTATTCTATCTAGAAAACCTATGGCTCTACTCTACATCTTGCTATGGTTATTCCCTCCGTCCTTTATATTTGGCATAATTACTTAACTTTTCTATAGTTTTATTTATATCACCTTCAGACAAAATATTTCGGATTGGCAAAATTTACATTATTGTCTGACGAAACATTCTCGATTTTTTTCACTGAAGCCTGACGTAAGTCATGTGTAGTATTACAGGAAAACCGCACTAATTGTTACAATTCGTTGACTGAATGTTAAGGTTGTTAATATTAAACAAGTAAACACGTGTAACGTAACCAAAGGTCGTATCTTAGCGGAAATTACAAAGAAAATGCTCATAAAAGTTATGCATTTGATGTTTTGCTCTGCGACTGATAAATAACACATTTCCTCATACGACTGTTATGTTTTGCACGTCCTGTTTCTAGTTTCTCCAGCGCTTTATGTATTGTAAGTGCAATTGTACTTTGTTTATATTTCCTCGTGTGACTGATAAATTCGTCGAATATATGAATCAAGCTGTTGTAAATAAGGAAAACTTTGTATTCATTCCCTTAGTAATATTATCATCACACATTAAACTATCGTTAAGGCACATAAGAATCCGGCGTCTGGTGGCCTCCATTCGAAGACCGCCTCAGTTCAATGTCAGTTGCGCAAGCGCCGGCTCTTCCGCCTTCGGGCCGCGCCGCCGCCGCCGCCGCACCGCCCAACTGGGAAATGATACGTCATTTCTACGTACACCTTCCAAATTTAAATCAAACCGCGTACAACAAATTTTTTTTTGGAATCGCGAATTATACCGCTTTTATTTTAAAACTGGCACTCTATCTCTATAGTGTATTGTGTTTCTAAATTATTTGCACTCCGATATGCGATATTATGATTTTACATTTACTACAATGTGTCATCTAGTACTCTGTCAAATACGTGCTTCTCTACATGTGACAGATAGATAGTTCCTAGTTATTTGCAAAGTTAGCACTTAAATCACGTTGTGATGTAATGCTGGATGATGGAATTTACTGATTTCATACAAAAACAATTTACATCATCGCAGTGTAAACTACACGACACGTAGGTATGTTAATAAAGCGATGACATTAATTCAAGTTTACCCGGCTCAAATTATAATGAGCGGCTATTTGTTATTTATATTTGCAGCTAAGTCGTAATTTAACTTTTCAGCGTTGAAAAATTGCATGTGCAGTAATTGCAAGCTGCATCGGGTCTCCAGACTAGACGCTATCCAATTTAATTCCTCGCGAACCGGACTCGGATAATTAAGTTAAATACCTCTGCCACATGGCCGCGTGTGCACTTTTTTCTTTTGTCTCCACGATACAAACTTGGCCATCTGCCGTATAAATTCTGCAGCTCTATTTTATTTATTCCAACACCGTTTCCGGTCCCGTTACATCCGGCCGTCGAGAGCACTTGAATATCAAACGAGCTGCGCAATACTACTCCCCTGACTTGTAAACCCCATCGATTGCCCTGAGAACAAAACTACACACATTTTTATTAATTAAAAAAACACGGTCATTGTACTTCGCCTTATCACAATGGAACGGGACGCCTAGTCAACATTTAAAGGTCACCACAATCTCTGTTATCTCTCACAGATAAGAACTAAGGTCGCGTGCTGTGCCGCAACACGCTCCATGTTACCTTCGTGTTACCAATTAATAAGAGACAAAAAGATTTTGAATGCTGGTATCATTCATTCGAACGAAATTGAAAAAAATCAAGGTGTTCTATATCGCATTGTGTAAGCTCGTATCGGGTTAATCTTTCAACAATTACCTGAGCGACGACGTGACAATGCAGTAGTTTTTGTGGCCGAAACTTGCCAATTGTGAGCGATCGCGGGCCAGCTTGCACAGATGTTCCATAAACAAATATATAACGGCCATTGTGCGCTCTCCTACGCATGATTTATTACTCGGTCTCCTCGTTGCCGAATCGATGATGGGTTTCGACAGAAAGGAGCCCGACTATTGTGCAAAGAATCCTATTCATAGCCAAGAAAAACACCTTTTGGAGCAGACAATGAACTGCACATGCAAGCATTTTACCTGCGAAACGCACGTGTTCGCTGTTCGCATTCTCTAAGAATAATACCCTATTTTTGAGTCTCATCATTTTAACTTCAAGTAAAGCACACATTCTTCTAGTCTCGCGGGATGAATGGTTCATAAATCTGGCAAATCGTAAAAGAATTTTACTGCCAGTACTTGTATGGACTGCAACTATATTTTTGTTCAATATTTTATCATGAGCTCATAAAAGGCTCCTGTGTGCAGTATAGGCGCCGTTCTCATTCTTGGTCGTAATAACTTTATTTTTAAGTTCCTACACTTTACACAATAGTTTTTGGAATATGTTTTGTTTGGACACCTGATGAGGTTGACTACTCTATCTGGGCGCACACATCCCGTCATTCGATACAACAGACGATCAACACTGTTTCGTTAGTATCGAACTGCATTCGTTTATTCAAATGCACTTCTAGCCAGTTCCAAGTTTATACAGCTTACGGCATCTGCTGCGAGGTCAATATTTGTAGTTTTTTCCACCGGTCCTTCGGTGTTTGCATGGGATTCATATATTATGGCTTTCGTGTGAGTCAGTTGGAGACAGTATTTTATCAGGCTGGCTGAAATTTATTGGAAATCATCGATATATTATACTTTTTGTTTCTTAAAGGAATCCTATTAGTGTCAAGCGTCTAACTATGTGATTTGTCTAGTTCCGCGTAAATTTTCTATTGTTCAACTATGTGTTTAAAACCTTCATTATTTTCTTATTTATAATCAGTAATTTCCCACGTTTGCTCTCCAAACAAATGGAAACTGAGGAGCTCAATAAATGCGCCGGCAGGATATTACGCAATCAGAGTAAATTGGTTTTGCCGTTATTAATTTTGATAACTGGGATTCGATTCGTTTCTCTCTTTTGTAACAAAGGGAAACCATCGTAATTAATTTGATGTTGTACGCTGCGTAAACAAACATTTTCATCGAGCATGAAAATAACATTTTTAATTGCTTGTTTTTATTTTTACTATCGTTTCTGTCTCTACATAAAAACGATCAGTCATATTTTTTGTACGACATGTGCAGAGGCATCTGTCGGGATCGGTCAGATTAAAAAGGTTGGATTTTTACTTAAAACGTGTAAAAGAAATAGTGACACGTCGCACATGGCGCGGTAACGTCCTCTACCTGCCTTTGTTCGGGCACAATGCTGTGCGCGGGCGCACATCTGCCGACGACCCTGCGCGATAGACACATCTATATAATACGACTCCTGGGGCCTATTTAATAAACGTGACAATCCGACAATTTTGTCACTTTTTGACAAATAAGTCGAATTGTCGCGACAAGTGCCGTTTAATAAACATGACAATTATGTCCAAATGCGACAGGTAAATATTGACATAATTGTCAGGATAAAGATCCGTTTAATAAAGGCAAAAATTGTCAATTTTTACCTGTCGAGTCTAAGGAAACATTCTGTGACTTAATTGTCATAGTCTTTGACAAATTTGTCACTTTTTCTGACATATTTGTCACAACATAATATCGGAGCATGCTAATGGGAGAACATGAGGGTAATATTTTAAAAATATTAATTATAATTCACTTTGGTAATCAACTTCAACTTTTATTTATGTTTGCTATTTGTAATGGATGTCAAATTAACAATTTTAGGTCTTATTTATAAAAATAGAGACGTTTGAAAATAGAGAATATTCATCTTATTCTTCTTCTGCTACTATCACTGCTATCCGTTGACGACGTTAACACCATTTTTTACTTGTGATTTATTACTCGTATAATGTAACTGCTGAATTGCTTTGACATTGGGTGCGGTTGCCTGTCGAAAATCTCTGACAATTTGACAAATATGTCCACCTGTCATGACAATTTAGTGTTTAATAAAACAAATTTGACAAGTTTTTCCGGACAAATTGTCACCTGTCGCCTGTCAAGAGAAATTGTTTATTAAACAGAAATATGTCAAAATGTCGCGACAAGTCGACATATTTGTAGATTTTCCACCGTGACAAATTTGTCAGGGATAATCTTTATTAAACAAGAAATTGTCAAAATGTCGGATTGTCACCTGTCACCTGTCACCTGTCGCCTGTCACGTTTATTAAACAGGCCCTGAACGTTGTAAATGCAAACTCCTGCTGCATAACTATGTAAGGCGTATAAATACCATCCATCATCCCCCATTCATCTGTGCTGACTTTGCAAATTTTATACTATGCTATCCTTGCCTACAGTAGCATTAGCTTACATTACACCTATTCAACTGAACCACTAACTAAACATAATTACGGCAATGCCTATTGTGAATACACCTTTATTGTTGAAAGTAATTTAGACATAGGTGCATTAGTTACTCACGCTAAGTGCTCAGACTCAGAAACCTTAAATGGTAATAAACTGCAACATGTCACGGACATTTTGGTACAGTCAAGTACAGGGTAACCTGACCACGCGCACTGTGATTCTGTTTCTTCTTCAATTGACATAAGAACGGTGGAAAGTGCAAAATGTTCAGTTTGGCGTGGTCTAACCTGTACAAGCTGCTTATCCAGTTATTAGTTTGTCTAGCAGTAAAATATGTATGATTAAATGGGTGTTGAACGCGAGGCCGACATGTTACATAACCTCGCTAGGACGCGCATTGTTTGATTGCCAAAAACAAAATCCAATCAACAACCAACCACACAATTTTAAAACCACCCAACTTATACTAGCCATTACCACAAACAATAACGCAACAATGTATTTGCAATATATCAACGTTTATTTTCACAAGAGCACACTTCAATATTTAATTCACCTTTATATAAAACAAAGGGTTTAAAATACGTGTTTGTTGTTTCATTAAACAATTAATCGAGTGGTCCGGACGCTGCGATGCAAGTTACGAAAGAATTGGTTCTATGCAGTTACCAAACAGTTGTGTGCTGCCGCTTTTGTAACACATCTGGAGCGTTTTGAAACTGATTAACCCGTTTACATTGCAGCAGTTGTGTAGTTACAAAAGTCCCTCAAAGGACATTTTATTCAGGCAGTTGCGACAAAAGGACACCTTACATACAACTATCGAGTTACTTTTGTTTGCTTGAAGCTAATGAAACAAAAGGTGTCCGAGCTCCCTTTGTGTACTCTCCCAGTAACTGTTGCAAGCAGGTGAATTAAATGTATCCACAGTAAGAAAAGACAATGCAAAAAATATGGCCTTATTCATCATAAAAGACGTTGACGGAGTGCGTGTCGCAGCTAATTGAAAAAAACACAAAAGTTTCAAAAGGCAATAGACAAATGCAGCGGAACCAGCAACGTGCAGTTAGCTCATGGCAACGAACATTCGGCTTTTGGAGCGGAGCTTGCCGCAACAAATCCTTGATGGAACCTTAACCCACTTGGATGATTACGAGTGCGCTTGCGCTTGCCTCCGCCGGACGCTGAGCCGACAGCGTTGCAGCCACTCGTTCATTCTTCGATACACCTAGTGATGTGCCGTTCCCGGGAATATTCCCACACTAAGAATGCTACTTTCCGTTTGAGGCCAACTAGGACGAGTCAGTGCGATCTGTAGGGTCGGTCGGGTCGTTAGGTACCTAACCGGAAAACACAAACCCGGTTTACCATATCTAGCCAGCTTGTAAAGCAAATCTCGTTGGGAATATTTATGGGAACTGTGTGTGAAATTACATGACTAACATGCATAGGCCAGTGTGATTTTGTAGAAAAAAACGTATCTCTATGGTTTTAATCGACCTATTACCCTGACATCAGGGTAGGCTCGAGCCCCTCGGTTTGGACGTTGCCTATATGGGCTTTTAACGATATCTAAAGTTCAAGTAGCAGGTGTATAAGATACATGGGTCCTCGAATTCCTGACTCTACCCTTCTTCAAGGGTATAAATAAATATGAATGCGGCCAGCAATATGTCGTGGGAGCTGCAACGGTCGCTGCAGCGCAAGCGCAGGTGTGTCGGTGCGCCGGCGACCTTGCGCAATGGCACATATACTCCTATCTACCGCCGACATGTGTATCGGAAACTTGCGAGATACTTTGTATGCGTTTCGACATCTATTTTATGTTTGTTCCGACGCCTAAAACGTGCTGCGATATAAAACTGTTCACGGCGATTTATTATTCAAATGAATGGACTGTGGGATCCAATGCAGGAACTGATATCATCACCGCGATGAGCATGGCTTTTAATTTGTAGAATATTTTTTGATTGACGTAAACAGTGCCGGATGAGTGCCAAGTGGGTTAAGGCGTCAATGTCAGAGCTATCGTAAAAAATCTTGCATTACAGTGTTTATTATAGCGTTTATCATCACCTATTTACACAATATGAGGATTGAATACAGTGATCATGAGAACAGTAGTGGCAATTACGGCGGCGGTGTCATGAGCATCATCAATCGCGTTGCACCGAACGGGCGTGACGGCCCGAGCGAGACCCGAATACTGGGTCAAGTACAACGGTGCTTGCCATTCATTGTCAACTCCCCCCTTCCCCCCTCCTTCCGTCGCTAGCTGTGCTGTGTGCGCCCGCGCAGCGGCCTCGCGCTGGCACCCACTGAACTTGACATAATCATTTTTCTTACAATTTTTGCTACATAGAGGTCAGGTCATAAATACACGTACTCCAATTCTGCTATTCAATTATCAATCTAATTAAACTGCAATTGACTGCATACTTTTTAACATTTTTAATTGTTCAGGCAAACCTGCTTGAATAGACCACATTTGTAATTAGACTAGTGAAAATTGCGATGCTATTATCTTCCAGTTTGTGCGAATTACATCAGCTTTGTAATTGCAACAAACAAGTGTGACAACACTCGTTCGTTACCTCACTGCTTTTGCAAACTCCAATAATGCAAAAACTTAATGTAACACCCGATGACACCCTCCCTTCAGTAGAACGCTTGTGATTGCAAATTGGTGTTTTCTCCCGAAGTTACATCATGCAAGATCCCGCAAAGCATTGCGTTCAACTTTCACAGAGTCACTACAGGCCTTTGCTGTGAATAGCCAATGCTAAAGGTAACATGCACCGCTCGATAAAACCTACTTTAGTTCCGCACTTTCTTTATTGCATCACCACAATGTGCTGTTTGGACCGCACTCTCTTCCGTCTGAGATTGTGCAAGCTCCAAACAGCGTCAATTCGAATTTAAAACTCAACGTTGCCAGTTCCAATTACAAAATCGATATCGGGGGAAAATTTCGCAGGCATGCCACTAATTGTCGCCAGTGCGTTCGTTTCATTTCCGTACTTTCTTCCATTGCATCACCGCGCTTTGTCTCGCTCCCCTCCCTCGCCTATGACAGGTTGGTTTCGCAAGTTCACTGACCTTTCTCCGGCGCGTATCCGACAAGTATGCAGTACAACAAGATGCCAGAAATTATGATATAATAATCCGCGTTGCGTCGCAATACTGTAACAATTCGAGAAATTATCATTTCCGTACTTTCAATGTTACATCACTGCGTCTAGAAAAAGTAGGTATTCTGGAGGTGAATGACCGGATTCGCGAGCCGCCTCACTTAATAATGTAAGAGGTGGTTGATCATTGCTTTGGCATTCGGATAGAACGTTGATCCTTTTATGATCTCATCGGTGAAGACTTGCTCGCTATAAAAAATGGGAAAGGAAACTTTTGCGCACTTGAATAACACTCATTTTGGGATGTACGAGTCATGTGAACATTTCAGTAGGTGGATATCAGACGAATGAGTCGGCATATCGGTATGTATCAGTACTTTCAACGGCCTGGTACCATTTCCCCAAACGGTACTTACTTACTCGGCTGGCTTGTGAGAAAGTACCGCTCTTTCATGCCGCATTATCATTTCTTGGCTGCTTTATTCCCAGGCTTGTCTCTTCCCCGAGAACTCATCATAAGCGGTATATTAGTGGAAGTCTTGGCTCACTGGGGGCATTGTCCGCAGGTCCTAGAAGCCGAGGTTTATTTACTAACCCACGATTATACGAATCGTATTCGATCCACGTTCTCGATTCACACAATCGTACGGTGTTTGGAATTCTTTCTCGAGCCTAAACAATGCGTAACTGCTGAGGTGGCTTGTAAAGCAATTTATTAAGGATCATCAATTCAAATAAAGTGTCAATCAATGTAGATGGCTCGTCCAAAATTCGTCACAGTGTTTCAAATGGCACTTCTTTTCGCGAATTCAATAATTCAAGAATCGTTCGGAACTGGTTCCATCTACTCGGTTGTTTACTCGCAATTTTCAGAGAGCGGTAACGGTACAAACTCGTTCCAGACTTGCGATTTTGCTTATCTCGTTTTTTATTCGACTTAATATTTTTATTTACGATTCGCTCAAGATATTTTCTGCTTTTCATCTGTCAAAGGATTTATGTATTGTTTGGGTAGGGCACACGTATTGCTATTTGTTGTAGTACAACAAACGTAAACTGGGTACAACTAAATGTTTGTTTTATTTTACTACTCGACAGAAACGTTCCCAGAGGCATACATTGCTCCATACGTTTGAACTTTACGCAATAGCAGCAATAGTGGAACTTGTACAGTTCAATGTACTTCATACGCGGCAATCGGATGTTAAAAGCAGTATTATTTTGGTAGAGGATTTGCGTGTGTTATCGCTACGAGAGCTACCTGCGACATTGGGGTCGTGCCGTGCGGGTACTATGGTTATTAAACCATTGTTCCTGATTCGATTGAGTTCTTGATAAACATCAGTATACATATTACCTACTAGCTAGAGTATTCAAGAGGCAACGGAACTGGAGGGCTGTTTACAAACAAATAAAAAAAAGTTTTATTTTTCCCTCAAATTAAAATGCTGTGCACGTGATTCAGTGCACGGACCTTGCCGTACATACAATATAAATAATGTATGTGTTATGATAATGTGTAGTTGCTAAGCGAATGTCGTGCAGTAACTCTTCTAATTTCCATGTCAAATGAAATACAATAATACTCAAACGTTACACATTTTCGCAACGCACCACACCAATAAATAGTACAATATATGTACTGAATTGTGTAACTAAATATCAGTGCCAGCGTCCATTACAAAATATTTGTTTATCGTATCACTCTGCCAACCAAACAAATAAACAACTGGTGAAAATTTTTAGAAGTATTTTTTTCTGAGATAAGATAGCAGAGAAATGTGGATAAGAATTGCGATAAGTCCATATAAAAAGTAAAAAATATCTTTTTACGATATTTAAATTATGTGTCTTTTCATATCGGTTCCTATTTCAAAAGTCCAATTCTGGTGAATTTTCGTATTTAGTGGCGCTAGTGGTTCCTCGTCTTTGTTTTCCGTAATGACTCATCATTATGTCAATTTAGGTCTAATTCAATCTTGTAATAGTTACAAATCGTCAAGATAAATCCTATTTGTCGTCCCACTCGTTCGCAACCACGAGGCAAACTTATTTCGTAAGACGAATCGCAACATCGCTTATTTCGCGTTTTCGAAATCATCCTGCGTCATTCATTCCTTTGGCCTTTGTACTTGCATACGAGCACTGTCTTACGATATGAATGTAATAATAAACTGTTGGCAACCAAAAGTTGGACCAAGGTGAAGTTCTTTGAATATCAAAACATTGGCGATTGCAGTTTTGAACTTCGATCTTTTCATATTAAAGTTCTATGCGATATCAAGATTGCCTATTGATCAGTTTAAAATATTTATACTTGCAATAAACAGCTAGTAAACCATGTATTACCCCTCATCAGTCCACACCTACTTGTAGAGACAAACGCGCGATTGTTCCGACACTTGTGCAAGCCCCATTATGAAACGGAGCGTAAGGACCTGGCGCGAAACCGTTTGCAAAAGTACCAGCCTCTTACAAAACTAGGATTACTAAAGTTTAAGAACTTCGGGCCTCCGCCGCATATAAATCACCGGTAAGCTCCGAGCATTGTCTCTTTACCATGTTTACGTCACCTATCGAACACAGTTAACCAACGGTTAGCAATGCGCCACGTAGCCTCGCAGTTTGCAATGCTCTTAGCTGGCTACATATCGCAAGCTGTTGCGTCGCGTCGCTACAACTCGACTGGCCACTAATCATTAACCGTCGCTCTATTTTTTTCTCATTATTGCCACCTACGTTCCGCGGGTCGGCAATACAACACGGGAGCGCATTCATCCTGATTCGCACTTCCGACTTGCACAGAGAAGAGGAAGCGGTAGCAGAGCGAAACAATCGTTGATTCCGGCCGCGCGGCGGAAACTGCGACAGCGCACGCGGATGTGGCCTTACTCTTTTTATTTTATCGGCCGATCTAGACCGCATCTGGCGGCGACAAAGCGCATACAGCTGCTCCCACAGCTCACCGTCATTATGGCAACCAGCAAGACCGGCGCAGTTTCACCTGTCGCCAGGTGTTACCACTACTAATGTCATCACATCACTACATACGAGTATGTATATTTAGGAATATTACGAGTTTCATGAGAATTCTTTTTGTGAAGGTGCGTGTTGTCGTTTGCGTGAAAGTTATCTTCGTAACTAATCACTGCACGCGGCAACAGTTTTCTTTTCTCCATCCATATGTCATAATGACGATGATTACTCGTCAGTGTGGGAGCTTCAGTTTTTTACTTATTCGTTTCCCAACGCTTGGAAAAGTCGGTTTTAAACGTAACAACGAGTTATGAAAGTGAGTACGCAAACGTGCCAGTGAGCTGGTTACCCGTCGATTCTTCTGTAATATCCTGCATGACAGAATTCCTAGTTTCAAATTAGACACAAGTTACGTCTGCGGTTGCGCCATTTAGCTCGTTACGAGGGAGCTATCGGGTGACTTTTTCGTCGACATGTCGAGCGTGACTACCGAATGGCCCTTAAAGATCAAGGGTGCAGATGCGAGCGAAAGGTTTTTGCGCGGCGCGGCGTCCTCGCGCATGTGACATATCGACACCGGCGAAAGTATTTCGAAACGGTCATGAGGAGTAGAGCGCGGTTATATCGGGAAGGAGTCAATGAACGGAAGTGTTTCACGAGTGCCGGTGACATGCGGCCGCGCGTTTATCGCGGCTTGCGCAAGGCGGTCCCACTGGCTTGCCCAATCCAGCATACGCGGAACGCTGCTGTTATGCTAAATGGCTCGTGCCACTGCGGTCTGCTGGATTCGTAGGAATCTTGTTAGCGCATCTGTTGCAAGCCGCCCTGTGGTTTCGCAGATTGCTACCACTAGCCGGGTCGATGTCCGCTTTCTACGGCCCTCTTTCTCCGGTAGAGCTGCGTGCACCGTGCGATTGCAAAACGCTGCGGAGGTCGCGCTTTCTTCGTTCGCGACGCCGGAGAAATTGTTGCGACACGCCGTCGCGTACACCGACCCCGCGTTAGAAAGTCGAACACCGCTCACCGGATTTAACACTTATACGTAACGGTGTAATTGCAACCATTCGAGACGGAGAGTAATGAATTTTCGGATACTTTTTGCGGACGCATTCTGACCGCTTTCTTTGTTGTGCAATTCTCGCGTAATAGATGGGGTCGTCGAACGGTATCGTAAGTTGCAGCGCTGCGGCTTGCGATCGGGAAGCAGAGCGACCGTGCGCAATTGGTCAATTGCGTGTAGTAGTGTTTGCGCAACAGGCTCCGCTCTGGAGTGGCGCCCGTTCCACAGTGTGCGTTGCAACACGGGATTATTTCGGCGGCGCCGTTTGGACCGCCGCCCGGACTTGCAACATGCGGCCATATCGCAACGGCTCATAATCCACACCATTGTGACACGTGGCCTGTGCGCGGACGCAGGCTGCCTGCCAAATACGGCCTGCGGGTGGTTGCGCTACTCGATCTCCTCCCGCGGTGTCACATCGACCCACCGGCGACTCCGCCGTCCATCAAACTATTGTCGCTACATTCGATTTAAAACTAAAACAATTTTGCAACCGATGTTCACATTAGCGTTTTCGCAAGCGGCCCAGCGCTCGGTTTCAAAACTGAGTTCGACTTGCGTTATCGCAGCTCCGATAAAGCGAACTGTGTCGCTGCCTGTGCGGTTTTGAGACCTAAATTCTAGAGCATGTGCGGCGTACCGTTATCATATCAAATGCTAGTAGGTAGAGCATGCAACTTTCTCAGCATTAAAAAATTGCTACCGTTTAATTATCAGGCTGAATGTCAAGGGGATTTCGTGATGTTTCGCCACGATCAGTTAAGTTAGTTGTGAAGCTGACTTCATCTAGTTTAGTAGTCATCATTCGGATTTGATAAAACATCCGTTGCGTGTAAGATTGCGCAATGTGAGCCGACATATAATTGGGCATCACGGGATGGTTTCCCAACCTATCCCGGCATCTCGCGGTGAGGCAATGCGCTTGCGACACCACATGTCCCTACAATACGCGTTACGAAAACCTATGACTAACAGCTGAACACAGGGCTCGGAAACGCTCGATATTAGTGCTAACTACGAATTACGTTGTTGACACGACCATTAAAACCTTTCGCAACAGAGTTTAGTGTATCGTCGCACAAAGCGTTTCCTACGGTTGCGCAAGCGTTCGTCATGCAGCGATATAAAGTCGAGCAGGAAGTGCATGCGTGTGTGCTGCATCTGCGTTGACTGCCATTGTTTGTTACGAAACTGTCAGGGTTGAGTTGAGCAATGGCGGCAGTTGCGAAACGGCGCATCCCGCTAATTGTGGGCGATCTCCCACACGGCGCTCATACACTGCCGATCGATTCAAAGATTCAAACCTTGATTCAGATCAGATCACTCCGACCGGTCGTCAATTACAACAAAACTTTACTGACATTTAACTGCTGATCTTATTGCACGATTTATTTTATCGCCTATACTTACTCATTCTAGTCAACTTGACCAAGAAAAGGCGAGCGTTGCCCACTTACAGCGTGTAACATTAACGAAATAATATTAGTTAACTTAGTTGCGAAGTTGTAAACGTGAGTCAATTTAGTAATGGAGTGTTTAAGTTTGGGATACGTCACGACGCGAGTGTTTAGATGGTCCAGGCTCCGTCTGCACAGTTGCGCTTGCGCTGCGTAACGCTCGTTGCGTAAAGCCGCTCGTTGTCCTTTCGCCGCTTGTCCCGCGTCCGAGACACCGCGAGAATCCTTCGAGGCCACCGCTCGGAACACGCTCGGAAATCCGGCCAACTTTCCGACCGCGTTACGACACCGTATAACTTATTTACACGTTGCGAAATTCGAATCGATTGCAACTGCAGACATCGCACTTTAGCCTTGCCGCTGTAGGGATTTAATTAGGATCAGTTGCGCAGTCGAGACCTAAAACGGATACGAGGACGCCCTCCGGATTCGGCCCCGCTCACTGATGAATTACAAAAAAGGGCCGGAGTGCAGTTGCAGGGTGACGTCACCAGTTTCGTCAACTAGTTCCCACAGTGGATGCGCGCGCGCCGCGGCCGGCATGCGGCACGTGCGGCGCCACGCATCGCCTGTCCTCAGCTCCTCGCATTGTTATGTTAAACATGCGTCTGCAAACCACACGACCACTTCCAAACATATCCAGTTACAGCTACAACTGTATCGCTGCTATTTCAGCAACCGATCCGCAAGCGTCAAACTGCGCTCGCTTCGTAGTTGCGACAGTCCTAACGAGAGCTAACCTTTAGTTTGAGCCAACCGTTCAATATTGTCACGATCCGATTATAAATTTGTATCATTATAAATTGCTATCGTGTTTATCTTGTATCTCAAATTATCGCCGCAACCGCATTGCGTTATGTACGTACGCAGATGGCCGCAGTTGAGCTGGGAACCGAGTGCGCCGAGCCTAGCTGTAAGGTCTCTGTAAAGACAGTCGTCAATTCCAGTGAGTCTTGCGTCCGCAGACTATTTGTCAAACGGCTGAGACCGCAACTTGCGGGTTTTGTAACTGCGCTTTGAGCAAACTTGATATTTATTGCTACTAGCTTTCGGAATACTCACTTGTAATCGAAACTTTGTAATATAATTTTATCGGGACGCAATAATGCGTTCCCAAGTTGCGTCTAAAAATATATCTCCTAGAAGCCATTTTTAGTTTTACTGTTCATTTAGCTCACCGTTCCCCTCTTGCGTATTATTAAAACGCTAAAAATATCCTGCGAGCATTAATGCACGTCGATTTTGTTGCATCGAACCGCCCACCGCGCACCTGCCTCGCCTTAACCTCCATAGCCTTATTACTTAGACTTTTATTTCTTGCATTAAAATTAAACGTCCATTTTTACACGCGGCCGTTCGTTTATTTTGCCTATGCAGGTAAACGTCGACAGCAAACGATATAAATCAAGACAAACATGATTGCGTAGAGCCGGCAGCTTAAGCAAACATTTGCGGGTTAAACCGTTCCCATGAAATCGTAGTCCGAAAGTCCCGTTGGCCGGGTGTCGCCAGATCCGAGCTAGTTTACATTCAATAATACATACAGTTTTCAAGCTGTGCATTTATTGCATTTCGAAACGTTGCGGCGGCTGTGAAACACGAGGTCGCGCACGGTGTGCCTAAAGCCCGTGAGTGATGAAACAAAACCTATTGCGTCACCGAACAGCTTTATGGTGCGCTATGTAATTATTTACATGACATTACTGTTTGTTGCATACGCGCCAGACGCGCCCGTATTACGAAATAACTCCAGACACACATATAACTCTAAAGAGATGATCCCTAATTAGCGGGATCCGATAATAGATCCGCACAAAGCTTTGTGCACAAAGGGCTCAACTTACATACGGCTCAGTGCTCACGGCCCGCGTCGCGTGTATATGACCAAACGATACACTCGCGATTTATATGGGTCAGCGGTCATTGCACGTCAAATGCAATCGACCTGACAATGTAGCGGGTTAAACGACCCATTGCGAAATAACAGACATCCAGGACACAGTCAATAAAATTTGCAAACTCCTGAACATTTTCTCTTTTCTTTCCAGGACGACATTAAAGTTGGAGTCGTTAGAAGACGCAGTAGTGCTCGACGATCCAGAGGAAGACCTACTTCAGGATAAGCGTGGTTGTCCTGCGTATGTCTCGCCCGAGATTCTGAGAGCGCACCGAACATACTCCGGCAGAGCTGCAGACATGTGGTCGCTTGGAGTCATCCTTTATACCATGCTCGTTGGAAGGTAAGCTATTTTAACCTTATTCACATAATCTTTAAACAAGACAAAGCGCTGAACTTGTTTAGAATGTAAATTACTCTATTATCTCCCCGGAATTTGGTTAGCGAGCGTTTATTCGCGCATTAATTATTGTAGCGAGGGTTGGGGTGGGCGTCTTCACCTGTAGCGTGGGACTTACCGTTTCTGGAGATCGCACCCTCGCGTGGACGACCGTTGGCGACGGGGATGATCACCTGTCGGCCGTTACGCGCCAACGGCCATCCCATCACCCACATATAAACGAGCCTCGTGAAATCTCCCCCGCACCTGCCTCGGTCATGTGGCGAAGACGTTGCAGCTCGAATAAAGAAAGCCTCCATTATTGCACCTGCCGTTTGCGAGCCGTCCTTTTCTTTTTTGGTCCCTCGCACCCGTAATTTATATTCGAAATCGGGATTTCGCCGCAATCGGCCGCATCACCTGTCGCCGGAAGGGTTCGAGATACCTGGCTTTTTGTTTTTGGGCCCGCATCTGCCCCTTGAATGACAATCGGATCATTAATTGGATCGAGTTTTGTAAAAACGTAACAATTTGTGGAGCCCTAGCCTAATGGCGATGTTAATGAGTCCATTCGTTTGAAATACGATAAAGGCTGCCCTTTTTTTTGCTTTATTTTCCATTCTGTACCATCGCAAAAGACGATCTTTTGTTTTTACGATTTCGTAACGACTGATTATAGTTAATCTCGTCCGGTCTAGATAGCGTTTTAAAATTTAATCGCATATTAATTTTCGGTGTTTATTGTCCTCAGGTATCCATTCAACGACAGCGAGCACGCATCGCTATTCGCGAAGATCTCTCGCGGTTACTTCGTGGTGCCGGAGTGTTTGTCGTCGCGTGGGAAGTGTCTGATCCGGTCGCTGCTGCGTCGGGAGGCCGGGGAGCGCTTGTCGGCGCGCGACGTATTACGGCACCCGTGGTTAGCTCGCGACCCTCAGCAGGACCTGCCTCCTCGCGCCGCCGCCGCTTTGGACCGCCGCGTGCCAGACCTCGACCTTCGCGACGACGACTGCATCTAAACACAACCGAGTCAACCACAGAGTGTTAACTTCCACCCGGCGCTGGCGTCGGGCCCACAGTCGCGTTGTCTTCAGTGGTCGATCCAATCACCTCTGGACACGTCACAGCATTAGGTTTCGTCCTACACTGCATTTTCGTAAATTTAATGCGGAGTCCAGAAGTTGGTGAAGACCACGCGCGCGTCAGGCAGCCTCATAGTGATTTCAGTTATTTATGATTTATATTTAAGTTGCTCCGACTTAGTTCGCTGAAGAAGTCTGGGAGCTAGTGATAGGATCCACCAGGATCAAGCGGCGGGCGGCTGGCCCGACCCGCCACTCCTATTTATAAAGTAGAAGCACGAACCTTGCAAAGATAAGAATCGCATATGACGCAAATACGCTGCGTATTTACATTTCCTTGGATTTCGCAGTTTTATGCGGCTTTTATTGGCAATATTCGTTTCAGCTTTTACGAGCTGTGGTAATAGTCGTAACGTTCGTAATGACACAATAAGTGAGACTGATATCGCGTTCGTGTGATCCGACGGGGACGATTTGCGATCCATCTAGAGCTGTGGCAGCGGCCGGTTCGCGGCAGTTTTACCACGTTTTACTGACGAAAACATACTACATAATAATACATAACTGTATCTAATGAAATGTTCTCACATTGAGACATACTCTCTGCCGCTGGCCGGCCGCTTTCGCAGCAAAATTATTTAAACATAAAAGCATTCTGTTAACTATTACGTTAATTCCTCTAATGTAATCATATCAATTTCACATCAATATAGATGGTATATTGCATTGAAGTTGTTGCAGTAGTTTTAGGTAAATTACCTATGTATATTTTGTATTTATAATAAAATAAAATTAAAGTTTATCGTATAATTGTGATCTCCACCGATGTTATTTAGCGATATTGATTGCCATTATGTTGTTACGAAGAAATAAAATTGAATTCTCTTGTTGCACAACGTTAGGTTGCTTCCATCATATAGTTATTTTGATTATATTATTTGGTTATTAAATCGTGATTATTTGGCAGATTGACATGCGAAATTATTGAAATTGTTATTGAATCAACCAAAATTATGTTATAATTATTATTATAATAAATATGTACGCATCACCATGTACCGAATACGGTAGTAGAATTTGGTCTGTGCCATTTATTTAATTTAAAGTATAAAGTTAATTTATTGTTGTAGTACTGTAGTGGTCAGTTGTTGTATGCGGCACTCTTCTTCCTATACCTAAATTATTTCCCCATTTGGTACCTGGTGTTGAGTTTTATTTTGATTTTGTAAGTTTTGAGATCAACTCCATTTTAGTTTTTATCGATAAAAATTTGTTCCAAATCAAAAATCAGTGATGTTACCATTTGACAAAATTTTTACTCGAAGTGTTTTTATTTTCGCAACTCTTTTACTTTTGGTTTCATCTGTTCAATGTTTCATGCATTCGAGATGTAACGTTGAAATAGTCAAGTCTTTCAGAGCGAAAGTGTTGTACAATAGTAGTTTATATAAAATACTTTTACTACCTTAATTTATACAAACTGTAAATAGAGCTAAGATATCTTAAGGGTTATCAAAAAAAGAAAGAATGATAGAGGGAATAAATAATTTGGAAAAATTTACACCATACTTTTATTATAAATACTGTCCTTAAACATAAATATCACCTCAGATAATCAGCTTGGTAAAAAAGATCTATAATTGTAAAGGCGATAATACGATAATATTTTGATTGCACCTACAAGCAAAGAGAAAATGAACTTATAACTTATTGAAAAAATGAAGTAGAATGATGAACAAGAATTATATTATAGCTTCACCTATAAACTTTGCCATAACAAACTGTATCTGAATAGCATAACGAAGAAAGGGAATACCTAATCATCATTTCAGCCAGTAGACGTCCACTGCTGGACAAAGGCCTCCCCCAAAGATCTGCACAACGATCGGTCCCGCGCTGCCCGCATCGCATCATCCAGCGGGCAACCTAATACGAGTACCTATGATGTGATATGATCAATACAAAATACTTAGAGCAACGCCGGCCTTGGAAGGCCCGCGTTGCTCTAAGACAAAATACTACTAAATAAATAAAGCCTAAAGCCTTTGTTGACGAGAGTAGACGGCTTACGCTAAGGAGGTTCTAGGTTCGAATCCCGGGGGGGACAATCAAACAAATACCACTTTGTGAGACTTACCCCAGTTTGGTTGGGACATTGCAAGCGAATGATTGTTCGGAAATAAAGATGATCCCGTGCTTTGGTATTGGCATTGGCTTCTATCCACGGATGTAGTTACGTCATATGACTCATGAGCTTTGTCAGACAAATAAAAGGGACAGAAGCCATAGGCGGCTTATAACTTCTGATACCAGGGCTTATGATGGTCGGTGAACCTCGAAATCCGCACGGTAAGCAAGCAATACAAAAAATACTTATTTAAACAATATAAAAATAATACTATATTATGAAACATTAATTATATTATAGCTTCACCTATAAACTTTGCCATAAGAAACTGTATCTGAATAGCATAACGAAGATAAGGAATACCTAATCATCATCATTTTAGCCAATAGGAAGGGGCCTACAGGCACGTGCTTGCCCCCACACTTTAAAAAATAATAACTCGAAAAATAATCAATATTTTAAAAATCTAAAACAGCGAGGAACTAGAGGGTGTCCTGTAGGATATATAGAAGCCATTAACTTTATTTATTATATCTCGCTAGCAGCTAAATGGTGGCCGTTTTCCGCAATTGTTCCATCTTTAACTATACTACTGCGAAAGTGATGAAATGAATTTAAAAGTTTGCCTCTTCTGTTGGTGAACTCGGGCTTCTATATATTTTCGTTGAAAATGTAAATAGCAATTAACCTCGGAGACTAACGAGTAGTAAAAGACATTGCTATTTTTAGACATAATTCACTACTCCATTAGAACAATAAGCGAACATTTTGAGATAATACGATACAACCAGTTTATACCAATAACTTTGTGACTTGGTAATTGAGAAATCCATCGACGTGTCCTTTTTGTTTGTTTGTGCTGCATCCGTAAATAAACGTTATGTCTTATGTCTATGGTGCCTCGACTCGACCCGCTTAGCTTACGTGGAGATAATGTAACCTATCACATAAAAGCGGTTCTGTAATACAGCTCCCGTATATTTCCAAAACCGCTAAGCTATTAGCTAATACATCGTTCGTTATGGTATTTGAGGATTAATAAAATGAGAAAATAATCTGATTCTCAAGTGTTTATTTATTTCTAATTACAATATTTTACAAAATTAGCTATAACTTGCTGATTTCACCCGTACTGTAGGAATTTAAAATAAATAGATCCAACATAATTTTCAAGTGCGCAATGCCAGGTCTCTTGAATTGAAAAGGCCCATAGCTAAGAAATAAATAAAATAAAAAACACGTGACCTGACATAAAACTTGATTTGTCAGTACATTAAATAAACATTTGGACAACACTGTTACTAGGATATACTAGTATTTAAATACGAGTATAATTTATATTGTTATTAGTGATTGCAGAATCACAATTTGTACTAAGTATTAATAGATGATTGCGCTATCTTTGACCGCACTTACAGTTGCGAAACAGTCGGTGACCACAATGAAATAGATATACAAAATCAATTAAAAAAAGTTGCATACATAATAGAATATGGATTCGTCTATTTAAAATAACTATTAAGTAAAATGCAAAATGGGTAATGGTCTGCAAAATGGGTAATGGTCTAAGTCCAGCAATGGACGAACTAACAGTAAATTTATTTTTCAAAAAGTAATGCTTAATAGCTAAAAAGAATTCCAAAATTTTCAATCAAAATACATACTTGTAAAACTACAATAAATTGTAGGTACAAATTATATTACAAAGATAGTCGTTATGAATATTTTAAATAGTATTTCATCAGGTCATTCCGTACTTTCCACATTATATGTGAAGTTTCACGACCGCTGAAATATCGAGATTTGGTGAAGAAACTCAATTTGGATATCACTTGTCTTGGTGTGAAAAATACTTACTTATTCAATAACACGATTTAATTAAGCAAGACTACATATTTCACGGACATAATCCGTGGCGCCAATTTATCATCATTTTTTATCAACAGACAACAGCATGGACGTATTACCATAGTTACAACAGTGTAACTATGTTATGACAGTCCTTATGACGTAAACGAACCTAATACTTTTGTACATTATAGGGACTCTTAAGGGAAATATAGTCCCTATAATGTACAAAAGTATTAGGTTCGATTACGTCATAAGGACTGTTGACCATGGACTTAGTCCCTATAATGTACACAAAGCTAATACTATTGTACATTATAGGGACTCTGTTTTAATAAAACATCAAACTGAAGTTCCAAATCAAGTCCCCCCAAAAGCTGTTGATGATACGTAGCGGTGTTGTAGTTGGTTCCCTGTGTCCCACACGAGTGACCCGCCTAGTTGAGGCGCTCGGCCTTGCTGGGTCCGTGCGCGCAGGCGTAGGCGGCCATGCGGCGCTCCAGCTCGGGCCGGAAGTGGCGGATCAGCCCCTGCACCGGCCACGCCGCGCCGTCGCCCAGCGCGCAGATCGTGTGACCTGCAACCACCGACAAATACTCGTTCATTCATTCATTACTAACATACATGTGGCGTTGATGTCACACAATCAAGGATGCTATAAATAGATTACCAAAGACTAGGGCCTGTATTGATCCCTTCGCCTTTCCCATAAGGACGGGATAAAAGAACAAAAAAAACTAACATACATTTTCCGGTTATTCCCGATGTCCCCCAACAGAGTTATCCCCGCGGGGGACGTGATTTTTTTTCTCGTCTTCCCCCAAATTAAAAAATAAAAAGAAAATATTTTTTTCCCGTTGTCCCTAATTTTCTTTTCCTTTTTTAATTTGGGCAACAACGGAAAAAATAATTCCCGTTGTCCCTCGCGGGAATAACCGACATTTTCAAGGGTTTTCTTCACGATTAAGTTTCAAACTGAGTTCTGCCGTGACCATGATCGGTGTAACCCGGTCGAAATATCGGTAGCTCAATTTAAAACTTGATCGTGGAGAAAGCTCGTGATAATGTGTTAGTGCATTTAACAGCCGCGAAAATCTAATAATGTTCATAATTATGACTAGCTGTTGTATTATGTGTATATGTATTTCTATTTCATTCTTACCTTCAATCTGTTTGGAAATTTCCCACAACATGTCAATCTCTTTTGGCGATGCGTTACCTTCCACCATTCTGAAATAATAAATAAAACATATAAATCAGCAGTTTCATTCTCTGATTTTTTTTTTCATATAAATTCGCAATGGTTAATTTATAGACCTATAGACCGTTTGTTGCTAGAAATAGGTGGCATTGTATTTAATTGTATTTCATTATCTCTTATCTGATAGAATTCACCATTAGTCCTATTCCTGACCTGTGTATAATCTTGTTCATCACCAACTGACCTGTGTATAATCTTGTTCATCTCCAACTGACCTGTGTATAATCTTGTTCATCACCAAATTACCTGTGTATAATTTTGTTCATCACCAAATTACCTGTGTATAATCTTGTTCATCACCAATCGACCTGTGTATAATCTTGTTCATCACCAACTGACGTGTGTATAATAATCTTGTTCATCACCAATTGACCTGTGTATAATCTTGTTCATCACCAATCGACCTGTGTATAATCTTGTTCATCACCAACTGACCTGTGTATAATTTTGTTCATCCAGCCGACGCCCTCGCGGCAAGGCGTGCACTGTCCACACGACTCGTGCTTGTAGAACTCGATGAGGCGAGCAATCGCCTTTACTATATCGGTGGATTTGTTCATTACAATGATAGCCGCGGTACCGAATGAAGAATTGGCTGCCACTAACGCGTCGTAGTCCATTAGAACTGTATCGCATACGCTGTGGAGAAAAAGTAAGTTAATTATGAATTAATAGAATAAATATGCTATCAACATTTCAGCTAAGATGTAAAAAGTTGAGGTTTCTTTCAAACATTGGCCCAATTCAATGCATGGATTTTGGTACAACTTCTCTGATGATTGAGAAGGAACATACTCTTTTTTTTGTATGAAGTATGTTTAGTTCCAGATTAGTGCAAGATATTTCGATTTCACTCATCCATCCTAAGAGGTGGTTTATAAATTTACTACCACATTTTTTCAATGGAAACGAAAACTGTTTCTAAAGTAAAAAGTAGTTCATGGAGTTCTAGTAATATATCAGCCGTTTAACTGACAAAAAAATTATAACATTAAAAAAAACACTAAGTATAATAACAACTTCCTATCCCCGTGGACTAGCAAAAACTAGCAAATCATCATACTAATACATATTATAAAGAGGAAAGATTTGTATTTTACAGTCACCCTGATTAACAAAGGCTACCTTTTACCGCGGGAAAACGCTTCATTCACACGGGAAAAACTGTTAACGCGGGCGGAGCCACGGCGGAAAGTTAGTTATTAATAAAAGAAGATTAATTTGACTCACGATTTGGGCATCAAAGGCGTTGAAGATCCCCCAGGGATGATAGCGAGCAAGTTCTCCCAGCCCCCGATGACGTCACCGGCGTGCCTCTGAATGAGTTCCTTGAGAGGCACGCTCATCTCCTCCTCGACGGTGCAGGGAGTGTTGACGTGACCAGAAATATTGTACAGCTTGGTGCCCGAGTTACGAGGCCGGCCGAACGATGCGAACCATTTGCCGCCGCGACGCAATATCGTCTGCAAGTTTGATTAATGGTTATTGTATATGCCAGCCTGGAGAATTTATGGACACGATCACATTATGAAGATAAGGTCTGTAAGATAAAGAAAGAAAGAACACCCTGTCTATGTCGCAGCCATATTGTACAAATGTGGTATTACAAAACGGCTCACCAGTCGGTTTGAAAAACGTTGCTATAATGTTGTAATGCAGTTCGGGTTCCAATAATCCAGCTGCGACATAAAGACAGGATGTACATTTCAACTTTATTTATTTCCATGATTTCGGACAAAATTCTCGTCTTATATTAATTTTTATCTATCACAATAAAGTGAAACATATTTTTTGTAAAAAAAGACAGATTAGCAAATAACAAGAAAATAACAGACATTAAGTCAAAATCTAGGAAGGATTCCATTTACTTACAGGTGCAACAGAAATAGATTCCACATTGTTGACAGTGGTAGGGCATCCGAAGAGGCCGATATCGGCAGGGAACGGGGGCTTCAGTCGCGGCTTGCCCTGCTTGCCCTCAATGGACTCGATGAGAGCAGTCTCCTCCCCGCAAATGTACGCGCCCGCACCGCGGTGTACGAACACGTCAAAATCGTAGCCGGTGTTGCAAGCGTTGTGGCCGATTAGGCCGGCTTGGTATGCCTGTACAAAGGAATGACCTTTAAAAATAGTTGTAAAACTATGAAAAAATGCTTAGTTGTTGTAACTGGTTATGAATTACCAATATTAATGACAAAATAGCATTGTTGATGCCTATATTACAGGCTTTTCTTTTCTATTTACTTATGCATATGTTGCAAAATATACATACACCAAAATTTAATTACTGGCAAAAAACAATAGAATCTAGAAATTGGATCAGTGGAGAAAAAGACAGTTATTTAAACGAAACCAGAACCTACAACTACTACTTGCGCATTTTCTTAACCATTGCGTTTTAAACACAAAATAGGTGCACTTGGCTAAGTATGCAGTCTCATACAAAAAAGTTGCCCCTCTAGTCAATAAGAGAAAAAATAAAATAAAATAAAAAGATCTTCACTTCACCTCACAAATAGCCACTTGCAAGTTGCTGGCTTCGTTATAGAATTCTCCTCGAATATAAATGTACGCTGCACGAGCACCGATAGCCCTTCCAGCAAGGAGGCAACCTTCAACCAGCTTGTGAGGGTCGTGTCGCATGATCTCTCGGTCCTTGCAAGTGCCGGGCTCTCCTTCATCAGCGTTCACCACGAGATACTTTGGTCGCCCATCTGCAGGCTTGTTCATGAAAGACCACTTCATGCCGGTTGGGAAACCGGCTCCCCCACGGCCACGGAGACCTGATGCTTTCATCTGATCTGAAAAATTACGTAAACTTCTTTTCTTGTTTGTTATTACTTGGCAAAATTTAAATTTGACTTATAAATATCAACATAAAGTTACACCATACAAAATTAAAATACTTAGAATGTTGAAAAAAGAAGTAAGAGGCGAGTTAAAATTCCAATATCAAATTGGAGTATATCTTTTCTTTAAAAAATTGTACGTACATAAACATTTATATTCAATACAATGACAAAACAGCCTGCCAGCCAGTGCAGGGCTTCCGGTCTCTCCCCTTGCATTGCTTTAATGCTTGGCTGACAGGTTGAGGACTATGTACACTTTAACCATCATTTATTTATTGCACTTGTAAGTACGGTTTACAATAATGTATTATTGTCAAAATGAAATCTGTGTAACTTACTGATGATCCAATCTGATCCTTTAAGCATGATCTCCCTGGTCATGTACCAATCGCCCCGGCACAACGCACCCTTCAGCCTCCAGTCGTGTCTCCCGTAGAGGTTAGTAAACACACGGTCCGCGTCCGCCAGAGGCCCATAGTGGCTCTTCGTCGGAGGGGCCTCTGTTTGCTGGAACCGCACCGACTTATTGCTCACACTCACCAAAGGCCCAAGGAGGCCTGAAAACGTCAAACATTATGTAAGCTAACTGCGCATCAAACAACAACATAAGGCAGTGCTTGTAACGTCATTATATCAAGTCAACTAATTTGTATACCTGCTAGAGTTTTATAGGAATGAAAAGAAGACGACAATTCTCACCTAAACGCGAATTCGAACGCTGAACAACCCTCGCCAGAGTCCCAGCCATTTTTCACAAAATCCAAATGTCAGTCAATTCAATCAAGTCCGTCAAGTCAAGTCAAATTCTGTCAAAATTTTTTTTGATATGTGGTCAAAATGTTTTTTTTTTTTTTTTTTTTTTTTATATTTTTCTGGCCTGGATCCAAGTCCTTTCAGCCGTATTCATTAGTTCATACTTCATTGTTCATTGTTGTCACTTCTTATAGTTGTCCTATTGTATTACAAATGTATTTATATAGCGGCTTGTAAAATTTTAGCTCCTTTAAAAGTTCTTGTGCTGTGCAGGGTATATTATCATTATGATTTACTTCCTGGAGCTCCGCTACGAGCGATAATCTCTGCAGGCCATATCTTGGGCATTTGAAGATTATATGGCTCAAGTCTTCATTGTCGCCACAATACTTGCATTTGGGGTCTTCCACAATGTTAAGGCGGTAGAGGTGAGTGCGTACTTGGCAATGACCATACCTCATTCTGTTTAAGGTCGTTATAAATTTTCTGGAGTTTACTATATTGCCACTGTTTCTGTACCACGGTTGGGCGGGCGGGGTACTTTGAATTCCTGCATACCATCTTCCTTTTTCTGGTGTTATCAGCATATAATAGTCCAACCACAGCTTTTTTAAAGTTTGTTTCAGTTTGGTGTGGTAGTCTGAATAAGGCACATTTAAGATTGTGGAATGGTCTTCATCGCTCCTAGCTCGGGTGGCTTTGTCTACTACCTCATTTCCTGATATTCCACTATGAGAGGGGACCCAAATAAATTCTATTTTCCTATTTACAAATGTTTTCAACTTTTGTCTTATTTTAAATATAATATAGTTAGAATTATAATTTATGCGTTCATTATTTAAAGAAGTCAAAGCACTCTTAGAGTCTGTGAGAATCAAACATTTGTTGACATTAATATTTTCAATATATACAAGGGCCTGATAGATGGCATAACATTCAGCAGTAAATATACTGCAATTATTATCAATCTTAAAACATTTAGTTAATTTAGTTTGGGGATCATACAATGCTGATGTCACACCATCAATGGACTTAGAACCATCAGTGTATATAGTGTACATTTGTTTATCTTCTAGATAACATAGAAGGTCATTTTGATTAGCAATTGTTTCATGAATTATTTTTATATTTTTACATTTTAAACAGGCCATATACTTTGTTTATACATATTTACAGACAGTGCATGTACATTTAGTGCTATACGCATCATTTCAGGTATATGTCCAGATACCAAATCTTTGGCTTCAACATATGGACCTGCAGGTCTATTGAGTACTTGAGGAGGAAGAATTTTTTTCAGGACTACATTATCTTGCAATGAAGTAAGTTTTAAACAGAATCTTTCTGCTAACTGAAGTCGTCTAAAGGTTAAAGGTAAAATACCTGTTTCACATTGCATGGCTATGATTGGTGTAGAACACATAGCTCCAGAAATGATACGCAATGCTTTATTTTGCACTATGTCCAGTTTCCGCAATGTAGATATATTTGTATTTAGATAAGCCAATGTACTATAGTCAAAATGACTTCTTACTATACTTTTATAGAGCATTGCCAATATACAAGGGTCTGATCCCCATTGTATACCTGCTAGAGAACGTAAAACATTTAGACCTTTTGAAGCATTACTAATAATATAATCCACATGTGCCTGAAATTTTAGTTTTGGATCTAAACATATACCTAGAAACTTTTGTTTGTCTACCCAAGGCAGAGGGGCATCATTATACAAGACTTGGGTTACACAGTCAAAGTTCTTTTTACAAAATGTCATGGCTGTACTTTTAGTAGGACTAATGGTTAATCTTAGTTTAGTACTATACAAATTATGCAATTGGTTTAAAGCTAAATTTATTTTTGTAATGCCTATATTTACATCTTTATTTACAGTATATACAAGCAAATCATCAGCAAATTGTAAGAAATTTACATTTGCTACATTTAAATATTGTTTAATTTGACATGTGTACAAATTATAAAGCAAAGGAGAAATAGTAGCTCCTTGCATTGTTCCCATATAGACACTTCTTGGTCCATATAATATATTATTGTACTTTATGTACATATCTCTTTCAAATAAAAAGTTGAATATCCAATCACAGACCTTTCCTGGAATACCAATTTCGCTCAAAACCTGGACAAGAATTGATGGGTCTACATTATCAAATGCACCTTGGACATCCAAAAATGCACAAATGGTAGCAGAGTGACTGAAGAAACCGTTTTTGATATCTGCTATAAGAGAGATGAAGCTTTCAGTGGCACTGTGCCCCTTTCGAAAGCCAAATTGTTGGGCAGGTAATATGTTATTTTTCTCCACATAAAATTCTAACCGAGTTTTAAGCATAAATTCAAATATTTTGCCAAGACAAGATGACAGAGAGATAGGCCTGTATGAATTAAAGTCATTGCCAGGTTTATTGGGCTTTAGTATTGGAATAACACACTGTGTTTTCCAAGAATTAGGAATACACTGAGCTTCCCATAGTAAATTATAAATATCTAGTAATTTTTGTTGGGCATTAGTATGTAAATTACGAATCAATATGTATGGGATATTGTCAAGCCCAGGAGTGGTGTCTTTTCTCGAATTAATTGCATTTTTAAATTCTTGTAAAGTAAATGGTGTACATACAAAGGCTGCATCGTAGCTACCTGGTTGATTAAATAAGGGTAGTAAGTAATTAACATTTATTTCCTTTTCAGATGGCGTTAATGGAGCATACTTGTTGAAGAATTCGGGAATCCATTCATAATTTTTGGGTCTATTTATATTTGCAATACGCTTAAACTTTCTGATGTGATTCCATATAATACTGGTTGGTGTATATCTATTAAAAGATTCGCATAATCTTCTCCAACCACTCTGTTTTTTATTTTTTATTAATTTCTTTTTAATGGCATCTTTTTTCTTGTATTCTATATAATGTTCTATCAAGGGATTATTCTTATAATGATGTAACGCCTTTTTACTTTCCTCAACAGCTTTTTTACATTCATCATCCCACCAAGGAACAGGTTTTCTGATTAAATGCTGTGATGATCTTGATATCTTAGGTATACATAAGTCTTTTAGTTCAATTAGTTTGTCACAAAACGATTGATAGGTAATTAATGGATTAGAATAATCAAGTGGAAAATCAAAATGTGTTTCAGATTCATTTAGAAATTTAACCCAGTCGGCTTTATTATATAAATATTTTTCTGTTGGATCACCTACAGTGTACTTTTCAGCAGTAGTAATAATATCTGTTATTGTGGGATAATGATAGCTTCCCATAGGATCATCATGAACTTTCCATTCACATAAAGGGGCTATGTCTGGACTAACACATGATATATCTATAGCAGAGGGATTGTGGTGAGTTGTACCTACTGTGGTTGGAGAACCTGTATTTAAAATACACAAATCACACTGATCAATAATATCATAAATTTCATTACCTCGGGTATTATTTGAAATGCAACCAAAAGAAACATGATGAGCATTCAGATCACCAGCCAGCATTACAGGTTTAGGCAAATCATCAATAATTTTTTTGAGTCTATTCCCTCTAAAGTATCTACCCTCTCTAGGAGGGGGCGCATATGCACATAAGAAAGAAATATTACCCGCATTAGTTTCTAGGTTTATGGCAACCGTTTGTAAAAAATCATAAAAGGGGGTATGAATAACTGAGTATTTAAAACTATCTTTTATTAAGATTCCTACGCCACCGCGTCCATTACAACCATTCTGATACAAAAAATGATAATTAGATACTTTGAAGTAAGTATTATCTCTCAACCATGTTTCATTTAAGAAGCAGATATCTATATCATTATTAACTAAAAAATCGATTAGTAAGGGTTTTTTATTAATTAAGCCTTCTACGTTAAATTGTGCTAGTCTAATGAACAATTTATCCATCAACCTTGAATGATTTAAGCAGTACTTCTTGTATAGATGAACTATTAATGGGTTGGCCACCATTTCCATTACCCAGTGATATTAATGCTGCTGTTAAACAGTTCTTTATGTAGTCATTTTTAAGAATTTCCTCAATTAACACTTCCCTAGGTATAATTGAATTTTTGGAAAGGGTAATTGGAGTGTTCGACTTTTTAAAGATTAATTCCTTTTCTGATTTTGCAGCCTTTGGCTGTGTAACAGTCTTGGGTTTGGTGTAATTAGAGTGTAAGGGTAAGTTAGCGCTAGTAGTTGGACGTAAGGCAGGATAATTAACATCATAGTTATTAAAACCAGTTGATTTCAACTTATCAGCATAAGAGCCGCGATTTTGTTTCTCTTCAAGTTTTGCTTTTTTAATAGGACAGTCCTTAGAAATTGCCAAGTGAGGGCCGCTACAATTAACGCATTTAATATTTTCCTTATTCGTGCACTCTGAAAAACGATGCTCCTCTGCACAAATTGAACAAATTTGGTTTGATCTACATACTTTGGCACCATGGTTAAACTTGAAACACTTGAAACATTGCAGTAATGGTGCGGTATATTCATAGACTCTGTATCTGAAGATATCTAGAAAAACAAATTCAGGTAGTTCTTTGGTAAAGAATGTCACACTAACAGTACCATACGGTTTTACCTGCCCGTTCTCCCTACGAGTGAAGCGACGCACACCCACAATCTCATAGTTTGATGAAAGTTTTTTAAATAGTTCTTCATTGCTGATACTCGGAGGTACAAAGCGTAGCACGCCGATGGACTCCACCGCCCGAGCAGGTATGTACGCCTTCATTTTTTGTTTGTTTAGGAATTCTTCATTTTTTAAGAAATTATTGGCGTGTATGGCCTGTTTAAATGTTACGCCCACCTTATTAGCATTAATACGTTTTATGGTTGAGACTCCTTTAACGTCAACCTTGAAAATGGTCGCAAGGAGCAACGGGTTCCTGTTCCCAAGTAAAGTTTCATTTGTACTCTCTACATAAACAGTATATTCCGCACTCACCATATTCTCCGGAAAAACACGTTTGTAGCCAGGTTTTACATACGGTTTGTGGAAGTCAGGCTGGCCATCCCCATTCTTCTCATGCCTTGCTGCCTTCCGCTTGTCGTGATCAGGACGGGGGTCCTCAGGGACCCCCGCGTCCGTTTCCATTATTTATAAAGGTAAGTATATACAAGGTCTATTTTGGAACAATATGTACAAAATTTACAAGGAAAAACTAATATTTTAAGAATTTTTGAAAAATTTTTCGCTTTTGCCGCGTTTTCACTTCAAAAGCCCGCCAAAGAATCCTGGTCAAAATGTTGGTGTTGGTGCTGCCACTGCACTAAACAATTTTTCCCATATTTCCCGTAGACATTGTGGTGGTGACGTGTAAAGCCTAACAAAAGTCTGGGGGCGCGGCGCCACGTGTATATTTTTACGAATATGGCAATTTCCCTTATAAAATTAGTGCCATTGAAATTCCGCAATATGGCGAGGTTTCTTATTTCTTTGGTCGGGCTTTAAATATATTTTTTTATGTTAAAATATAAGTATTTCCCGTTTTTCAGATAAAGATTTTAGCGCCTAACGATAAATAAAATAAAAATGCATGATTTTAAAAAAAATATTATTCATTATTACTAAGCATAGCTCTCTCTCTCTCTTTATTATTCATTATAATGGGAAGTTAAGAAAAAAACGGCTCAATAGATGGCACTAGTAAATAATGAGGTCATAAATACAGAAGTATTGGATTATAAAAAAAAACATTCAAATTAATCAGCTAATTATTCTAAAATTAATCTCAGTCAGAAAACCATGTACATACAATCTGACAAAAAAGAAGTCATAATGTCTACAATAAATCTCACTGTTCACATTATATTTTTAAATTTCAATATGTTAGAAAATCTCCAATCTTCCCGACAAGTTCTCCTATGGTTGGCAATACAATCTGTTCCTTTTCACGCAGGAAGTCTAAAATGACTAATCAAACTAAAGTGGAGAAAATAAATGCGTGGAAAAGACCGTGTCAGAAAAGTTGCGTTCATAAACTTGGTTCATTAGTGAAAAAGAAGACTATTTTATTTAATTTAATTTGTAACAATAAAATAAATACGTTCTTTTTTTATTATGTTTGTTTTGCATTTGTAAAATTGAATTCATAAAATTAACATTAATTTGAAAAGTAATTAGATAAATTCGAAATTTCGAAGTACCTATGGAAGTTGATTAATAATAAATTAATGATTCAATCAAAGTAACTATTATGAACGTGTTGGCTTTAAGTTGGATACACACGTCTGCCGTGTATGCCGAACAGGGCGAGCGAGATGCAGTTATGCGTTAGAATGAGATACAATTCACCACTCTCACTCTAGCGCATAACTGCGTCTCGCTCTGTTTGGCAAACACGCTCGGCGTGAACACGGCAGACATGTGTAGCTGGCACGACAGTTGACGATCAAAACAGCTGATTTTGGCGTAAATTACAAAATTTACAAATTCAAAATGGTTCAAAGTCTTTTAATCCAATTTTTGTTCATCTGAAAACTTCAAAATTTAATGTAGACCATGACCAAAACAGTTACGATTTTGTAAAGTAATTGATAAAACAAATTCAGCCGTATTATAATTAAATAATTATCTATGTACTTCTGAACAATATTTAGATAGTTGCATAGAAAACAAAGGTCAAATTCTATCTAATCTATAGATAAACACAAATTACACAGTAAAAATCGCAATCCAAAGTGCTTATAGACATTATTTTAATAGACGAAGATGGCAGCGGTAATTCCAGCAGTGACAAAACTTTCCAATAGGATAATAAGAATATTGGGCTGCAATCCTGGACCTATGACATTGCAAGGCACCAATACATATCTTATTGGTACTGGTAAAGAGTGAGTATTCAATAAGTATATCCTCAGTAAATATTAATAAAAAATTAAGTGCTGTGCTCTATAATTGCAGGGCACACCACACCGCTAGTAAAAATAAATGTTAGCATGTAGATTGTAGGTACTATGAAAGTGATAGTCAGTTAAATGAGGTCTTGTTTATGAATAGTCTTATCTTTATACAAATATTTCAGTTCGATAGTAGAATGATCTGCAGAGGCATTATACGGTAAAATCTACTATTGTCGCTTACATGACACAAATTTGTAGCAAAAATTATTATTCTATCAATGTTCTATCATCATAGAAGTCTGCTACATAGAGAACCGACCCCCGTTTAGTAGCAACAATTAAGAAAAGGGGGTCAATTAGAAGGAAATTGGTCAAGCTTTGTAGTAGAAAATCATGTGCTAATACGAAATATTTTCTATTGTTTTACAGTCGAATACTTCTGGACACTGGTGATAAAGACATAAAAGATTATCAGAATTATTTGACTGAAGTGGTACAGTCAGAGAAAATCAACATTGAACACATTGTCCTCACTCATTGGCACCATGACCATATTGGTGGTGTTGAAAACATATATGGAACTATTGCCGGTATGTCAATGCTTTCTTGTCGAGTGGGTTTCGAGAATCTACCTCATCATCCCTGGTGTCAGAACTATTGAGCAGCCTATGGCTTCTGACATGACTTATTTAACAACTACAATTATTTATGTTCGTATGTCAATATGCCTCTGAGAAAATACATGTAAGATGCTTTAGTGCCTTTTTTAGTCTGTGCATTCCAATTGAACTTTGTACTTTCCTTATGTCCATTGAATAAGGAACAGAATGTGGAGCCTGTGTTCAGCTTGCCTTAGTGGGGTCTGTTACAGATTAACAGAGAATGTTCAAACCACAGCATTTTATTAGTAATAGGCAGAACAGATGTTGCTATTAATGAGTTCATCATCTCAGCCGAAAGACGTCCACTGCTGGACAAAGGCCTCCCCCAAGGATGAGTTAATGAGTTACTTATTATTAACTAGCTGTCTGCCCGCGGCTACGCCCGCGTTGTTTTCCGACTTTTCTGTAGTAATTTTTTACTATATTCCGCGTTTAAAAGTATCTAAAATGTTGCTCAGGGACGTAAAGAACCACCATGCAAAATTTCATTCAAATCGGTCCAGTTGTTTCGGAGATTACTATGGCCCGTACAAACAGACAGAGAAACAAAAAAAAAAATTGTCTGAATATGAAAATAATCTCACCTCTACAGTTTTATTAATTATATAGATTTGTAATAATAATTAGTTACAAACTTAATTATAATTTTCTATAGGTCAACCACTGGTGTGGAAACACAAGAGAAGTGCAGAAGATGATCCTGACAACCAGTTGCCTCAAAACATACCTCTTAACTGGCTATCTGATGGGCAGGAAATCAAGGTGTGAACATAATTTGATTACCTATTTTTACTATCATTTATGATCAATTTAAAACAAGAAAAAAATGATTATTTGTAGTTTCAATAGGCTACTGAACTTTTAGTGAAACTTGATACAAAGATAAAATAGACCTTGAAGAAGGACATAGCCTACTACTGAATTTTTAGTGAAACTTGATACAAAGATAAAATAGACCTTGAAGAAGGACATAGCCTACTATTTATCTCTTTCCCACGGGAAAACTATGAACGCGGGCGGAAATCAAGTAATAAATATTCTTGATGTCTGCAACTTGCTACTAACAGCAAGTAAAAATCCTTATCATACTGTAAAAGTTATAAATAAATTTATTTTCTTATATTGAATGTCAGCTCTAATCTAGTGTGTAGGTACCCATAAAAGATTACAGCTGAATTTTATTTCCAGACATGATCTTTTTCTGAATTGGTTTATTTATAATTATTCTATACCCCTAATTTATGTTGATAGATAAGCTAAGATATTAGTATTTTGCAGGTTGAAGGGGCCACACTGAAAATCCATCACACCCCAGGCCATACCACTGACCATGTAGTGTTGTCTTTGTTAGAGGAAAATATATTATTTAGTGGCGACTGCATATTGGGTGAAGGGACAGCTGTGTTTGAAGACTTGTACACTTACATGGAGAGTCTGAAGAAGATTCTGGTCTTGAAGCCAGATGTGATCTACCCAGGCCATGGTAACGTTGTGAAGGTGAGTAGAGCATATCCCTAAACCCTCATTTACGCCGAGGTAGCAACAAGCCACAGTGTAGCAGGGAAATCTTGTGGTATGCTACAAATAGAATATTTGCGGCACTTGCGTGCGGCATCCACCAGCCTGTTTTATGCCTAAATAAATCGTATTGTTTCTTCTTCTTTAATTTAAGAGGTAGCTCGCTCATATGAGCGAGCATAGGCTCATGTCGGTGGAGTATTCGCTGAGTATTGCTATAAATATTCTGTAATGATGAAAATGACTTTGAGCAGGAGTTTTCGCATACAACAGCCTATATCTGACTCTTACAGCTGATACAATACAGAAGTTCATTTATAGTATGGTATTTGTTTGTAGCCTGTATTAGTAATTATTTTTGCAGGATTTTACTATTGGTTTTTCTGACTGATATTGATGCTGTAAATGAAAGACTAGCCTTTTATTGCGTGAAATTATAAAAGGAACTTAATTTTGATATTTAAAATGTTCAAGGCACTTCAAGTCCATTTTATTAGGTATGAATGTATTAAAGCCTGACCAAAGAAATAAAAATCGTCGCCATATTGCGGAATTTCAATGGAACAAATTTTATTATGGAAATTGTTGCCATAAACATAAAAATATACACATGGCGCCCCCAGAGCAGGTTTTTTATTTCTTTGGTCAGGCTTTATTTCTTAACCTTATTGCAATATTAGTATTAGTACGGCTTGCTAGCTAAAAAATATAAGGATATCGGTCCCATCTGGCAGAAAGTACGAAACTTGGCATGAATGTAGCTGTCATATATGTGCTTCAATATCGATATGGAAACACTTCGATAAATTATTGTTTCCCCCCTTTCCCCCCCCTTTTATCTCCCTCATTCTGGTTTTTTGAATTTTATACTAAAACAGTACGTCTGAGGAGTTTACTTTTCAGAGATCAAATCATCGTCGATAAATTGCCTACAAAACGATACTACATTATAAAGTGCTAAGATTAATATATTTCTATATACAGCCATCAACGTTTTATGAAATTTTAAAAACAGGCACACTTTTTTCTTCCTTACTTCATTTATAGGAAAACGACAAGAGTGGTGATAAAATGGACTAAAGAAGTCAACTACCTTATACATTAAGCTAAAAAATGACATTTACTTCATAGTCGTAAAGGCATTACTTCTAGAGTTACAGCTCACCGCGTCTGACTCAAGTACTCTTTTTTTTACCTTTTTAGAATACATCTTTCTGTTGTTAACTTTGTTTAGCGTAGATTAGATTCAGATTTTCCAATTAGAAATAAAACAGTCCATGTACTAATCCAGGCCACAGTCTATTTACATGTAAAACTAGCTGTCTGCCCGCGGCTACGCTTGCGTTGTGTTTCGACATTTCCGTATTAATTTTTAACTATCCCACTTTTTTCCGTGATTTTAAAGTATCCAACATGTTGACCGAGTATATAAGGTACCACGATGCAAAATTTCATTTCAATCGGTCTAACAGTTTCGGAGATAAGCCCGTAAAATGTACTGCGCCGTATGAGTTACTAAAGTTTTTTAACTATCCCACGGGAACTTTTTAATTTTCTGGGATTAAAAGTATCTAAGATGTTGACCGGGATATAAGGTACCACTATACAAAAAATTCATTGAAATCGGTCGAATAGTTTCGGAGATTAGCCCGTACAAACAGACAAACAGAGAAACAAAAATATTTAAAAAAAATCTGGGTGTGTACTATATCGCTTCTTACATCCCCTTGAATAGGTTTATAGCATTTTTTTTCTATGTACAGATTTTATAGTTTTTTTTTTGTTTTTCTTTGCACGGGCTAATCTCCGAAACTATTCGACCGATTTGAATGAAATTTTGTATAGTGGTACCTTATATCCCCGGTCAACATCTTAGATACTTTTAATCCCAGAAAATTAAAATGTTCCCGTGGGATAGTTAAAAAACTTTAGTAACTCATACGGCGCAGTATATTCTACGGGCTTATCTCCGAAACTGTTAGACCGATTGAAACGAAATTTTGCATCGTGGTACCTTATATACTCGGTCAACATGTTGGATACTTTAAAATCACGGAAAAAAGTGGGATAGTTAAAAATTAATACGGAAATGTCGAAACACAACGCAAGCGTAGCCGCGGGCAGACAGCTAGTTTTACATGTAAATAGACTGTGGCCTGGATTAGTACATGGACTGTTTTATTTCTAATTGGAAAATCTGAATCTAATCTACGCTAAACAAAGTTAACAGAAAGATGTATTCTAAAAAGGTAAAAAAAAGAGTACTTGAGTCAGACGCGGTGAGCTGTAACTCTAGAAGTAATGCCTTTACGACTATGAAGTAAATGTCATTTTTTAGCTTAATGTATAAGGTAGTTGACTTCTTTAGTCCATTTTATCACCACTCTTGTATGCTCTTGTCGTTTTCCTATAAATGAAGTAAGGAAGAAAAAAGTGTGCCTGTTTTTAAAATTTCATAATACGTTGATGGCTGTATATAGAAATATATTAACCTCGTAAGGCCCAAGCGTCCTATTTTTAGAAAAAAATACTTGGCTGCTCCGGCCCAACATGTTTATCTAAAAGAAAAATTTGCGGCCCAGCGTTCTAAAATTATGACATAATATTGTAACCCATTTCACACTTCAAATAGTCCCGCCAACTCCAATTCACCTATAAAAAATTGCAAACAATTGAACGTATCCGAACTTCTCATTGGCAGTTTTGACAGATAGAACAAATAAACTGGCTTTTTTCACGTGTCAACTGTGTGGAACGGGGTCCTAGCTAAAAGTAGGTCATTAAATCCTTGTTTATCCGCGCAATCATTGCATTACGAATGATGCATTTTACTGTAAAGGGTTATTGAAATGCTATATTTTGCCAGTACGCGCAAATTTTTTCGTAAACTATTTTTAGTCAAATACTACACGAAGCAGAAAACTTTCGTCCCAAAATAAGGTCGTTGGGTTCTCATCATCATCAACAGCTCATAAATTTCCCCACCGAGGGGCTCAAGTCTACCCTGAAATCAGGGTGTATAGGCCTAAGATGGCCACGCTGGCCCAATGCGGGTTGGTCCACTTCACACACAACAGTTGAATTACTTCGCAGGTGTGTGCAGGTTTCCTCAAGATGTTTTCCTCCACCGTAAGAGCGTCGAATAAACATACATATGAATTCGAAAATCGAAAACACATTGGTACGTGCCGTCTGCCGAGGTACAAACCCGCGAACTTTCGAATGGAAGCCAACGGCCCTACCCACTTGGCCACTGACGCTCTCGTTATTATTGCTACTAATAATTGCAAGCAAATGGCTTTGTTTCCTAGAATTGAAAAATATTAGTTAGTTACAGTTGATTTTTTAATGCCTAAACATTAAGTAAATAATGTAAATAAAAACAAGTTTACACAAAGTTATAGGTATTTATAACTTATGTATTTAGTAAATTTTTATTTTACTATGTCCCGGAGTGCTAAAAAAAGTACATACGATTTCGACGTCTTTTTCATGTGGAATAGTCAGCTTTAGGCACTAAACATAGCTCATAAAAGAATGATATCAATAGCAATACATTTAAAGACTCTTTTCGCAAATCAAAGTTCTGGGCCGGAAGCACTTGAACCTATTATTAGTACATTGGGTCGTCACCTAAACTGACCTAAAATTAGGTTGGGCCTTACGAGGTTAATCTTAGCACTATAAAATGTAGTATCATTTTGTAGGTAATTTATCGACAACTATTTGGTTCTTGAAAAGTAAACTCATCAGTCCTACCGTTTTTGTAGAAAATGAAAAAACCAAAATGAGGGAGGTAAAATGAGGGAAAAAGGGGGGGGGTAATCATTTCTCAGCGTGTTTCCATATCGACATTGAAGCACATATATTAAAGCTACATGTATGCTAAGTTTCATGCTTTCTGCCAGATGGGACCGTAATTCAGGTTAACAAGCCGTACTATACAGGGCGTCCCACAGCTATGCCACATGGAGGGAAAGTACCTTAAATATTGTAGGTAGAACATTTTACTGAAAGAAGACATTATTTTATTTCTCAAAACTATTAAAACTGCATTCATACATTTTTTAATAATTACATGGTTGAACCGGGAATCGAACCCGTTATACGAGAAAAAAATATATCCTGTAGTTTTATCATACCGATCGAAAGGCTTCATCATAAGGGTTATTTTTTGCTAAATAACATAGTGTCAGAAATAAAAGGAAGACTATGTATTTTAACATTTTTAATACAAAATTTATCAATTTTATTAATACGCTGTGAATACAAAGTTTTGATTATTTCACTCCCTGTCTTTAAAACTACGCGACGGATTTTGATTTTAATAGATAGAGTGATTCAAGAGGAAGGTTTATATGTATTATACATGCATAATATACTAAAGGATAACCCACAATAACCATTTTCCCGTGCGGAGCCGGGGCGGGTCGCTAGTAACCCCATGCATAAAAAAAATCTCGGCGGCCACATCAAATGTTAAAATTCATGATCTTTCTTTTATTTCTGACACTATGTTATTTAGCAAAAAATAATCCTTATGAAGGAGCCTTTCGGTTGGTATGATAAAACTACAGGGTGTTTTTTTTTTCTCATGTAGCGGGTTCGATTCCCGGTTCAACCATGTAATTATTAAAAAAATTATGAATACAGTTTTAATAGTTTTTAGAAATGAAATAATGTCTTCTTTCAGTAAAATGTTCTACCTACAATATTTAAGGTACTTTCCCTCCATGTGGCATAGCCGTGGGACGCCCT
>OX419584.1:3791007-3947006 GCA_948473455.1 Teleiodes luculella
AGAATGAGATACAAATACACCTGCAAAATAACTATAGAGATCTTTTATTTTTCTTTCGTGAGTGAAGGAAGAGCGGGGTGCCTTTATCGATAAAATTAATTCTTTTTTTATCGATAAAACGATGTCTTTTTTTGTAGTGCGGTTTTAATGGGAACAGGCAAGAGCATTAAGCTATACAGCCGTCGTTAACAGTCATTTCCTAAAATCCGAGTTTGACGTCCGTGGTCCATATGTCAAATACTGTCAATCAATGACTGACATAAAAGAAAGAATGAAACGTCAAAAAAATCGGCTTACGGCGAAAAAGTGTGCAACGTGTTCAGAAAAATAAAATTCTGAATTAAACTGTGCATTATTATTACGGGATCCTTTACAAAATGGTAAGTATTATCTATACAGAGAGTAATAGTTAAGCGACACTTCATAATGCTACATTATCGCTAATGAGGTTATAGCAGCTGCTAGCACAATTGAATTTATTTTTCCAGAATTTCCTCCTTGTTAAATATCACTTTAGAGCAAGCAAGCGACACGTGTACCATTTAAATTGAATTTGACTGAATTGTAGATAGGTTGCATCAGACTTTTCAAATGTTACCTTGTAACTTACCTATAGGCACTTTAAAAAAATTCTAATACACTACACTATGTAGTTATAGTAAGAGGCCTGTGGGTGTATATCTATTAAAGTTCAATCTGCCACAATTCATCATCATCATTTCAGCCAAAAGATGGTCACAGTTAGACCAGCTCCTAATTTTGATATGTTTATTAATTTATTTCCAGAAGTAATATAACCAATAGCTTTGCAATCAACTTTTTATTCTTTTTTGTTTAAATAAATAATTCAGTATGTAGTTATTTAATACTGTCGAATTTGATCGACTTATACATATTTAATTTAAAATTGATTACAGTTGTAAACTTTTTTGACTCTTATTTAACTTAAAATTAATTAAAAAACATTTCTCACATTGAAAAGGAAACTAAAAAATTTACATTGTGCATTCCTCGCCCTGTCCAGGCCTGGAGTGAGAAGCTATTGCTGACTTTTTAGTGTAAACGTGTTTTTAACTACTGGCAACACCAATATTACCCACATAATTTTCAATATTAAGGCACTTACCCTCGTTTTGGTGTATATTTACCACTACTCGTCCACGCCGGGTGGGGGCGCGCGCGCTCACCGCAGAGCGCCGCAGCGCACCTTGCCTCATTGCGTTGTTGAATTTTGAAGTGACAACACGTGTTTTACTGGTGATTCTGTCCGACTGTATATCAATACCGACATGAATTACCGATTATGGCAACACATTGCACGCAGTACGTACGAGTTGCGGAAGAAAAGGTGGACAGTTCTGCGGATTGTGGAGCACGAGTTTTGGAGGTGTCGAATTTGGAAAGGTTTTTTAAACCAGGCAGGTTAGCACTCTAAATTATTGCATGAACAATCATTTTTCGAACTTTGAAATAGTGCCGAATTTAATGTCAAATTAATTCGGTACTCCTGATTGGCTGATAAATTTACATGAATGAAGACCTTTTCTTTTCATTCGACGAAAGCAAGTTTCTTTTTTATTTTATTTTATTATTATTTATTTTTATTTACTTTTTGAGACAATAATTTTGAACGTTATTTATTACAAAGAGATTGGTCGTGTTAATGGAACTTTAGTTTTTGGTAAAGCCTATCGAAATTTGAAAACAATTGGTTTTCAACCTCTTTGACCCTTGGCCAATCAGGAGGTTAACCACGAGACGAATTTACGTCACGTGATAAACAAGAACGTGAGTCTTTTCAAACTTCCTCGTCACGGGGACTAATCAATATACCGCCAGTTTTCTAGTTGTGATTTATGGTGACCGTTTCGGGTTATCAGCCGAGATCGTCTAATTCTTTATTATTTTATTTTATAAATCACTGCAAGATTTTTGATAATTTATATGCTCTTAGTATCCGTTTGGAACTATATATATACCTGGGTACTTATACAAGTACCTAGGTACAATAGTGGGTTGCGGGTACTCACATCTCTCTATTGTGATACGGCTTGTGTATGTCGTTGGCACCACCACGCTTAATAGCTGGCGCAGCCAATCTGATACCGAGTGAGGAGAAAGCAAGGTATTAGTGGGTTCCTGGTTTTGAACAGCATTCATTTATCTTCCACTCATTACCTATGTTTCCGGATTCCTCTCGATTTGAATCTTCGATTATGAATGCCCCGGGGTTTGAGCTGTCTACTCCCCCCCAAGATCCGTGAAACTTGGTACATGTAAATCTTGCGACACACCAGCGTTGAGCAATAAAAGGGGTACTTACTACTTAAGTGCGCCCATGGTTTCCTGCTGCCTGGCTACCTGAGCTTGATTTTCAGAATTTGATATTGTATGAATAACTTGTGCCCCAAGGTTGTTCCTAAGGTGTAAGGCCTTGAATTCATAAAATATGCTTCAACAGCAAACTTTAATGGAAATTTTTCGAGCGTTGGTTTCAGCAAAGAGCCTAACTAGTTCCGGTCGAGTGACCGGGTGAGCTGCGCGAGGCGTGTGCTCAGACGCCTCAGCGGCGCAGTGGCTTCCAGTCGAGCGGCGGGGTGAGCGGCGCAGCGGGTTCCGGTCGAGCGGCCGAGCGAGCTGCGCAGCGGGTTCCTGTCGAGTGGCGGGGTGAACGGCGCAGCGGGTTCCGGTCGAGCTGCCGAGCGAGCTGCGCAGCGGGTTCCGGTCGAGCGGCGGGGCGAACGGCGCAGCGGGTTCCGGTCGAGCGGCCGAGTGAGCTGCGCAGCGGGTTCCGGTCGAGCAGCGGGGTGTGCTCAGACGCCTCAGCGGCGCAGCGGCTCCAGTCGAGCGGCGCGGTGGGTTCCGGTTGAGCGGCCGAGTGAGCTGCGCAGCGGGTTCCGGTCGAGCGACCGGGTGAGCTGCGCAGCGGAGTTCTGGTCGAGCGACCGGGTGAGCTGCGCAGCGGGTTCCGGTCGAGTGACCGGGTGAGCTGCGCAGCGGGTTCCGGTCGAGCGACCGGGTGAACTGCGCAGGGGTTTCCGGTCGAGCGACCGGGTGAGCTGCGCAGGGGTTTCCGGCCGAGCGGCCGGATGAGCTGCGCAAGGCGCCTTAGTTTCCGGTCGAGTGGCCGGGGAAACCGCGCAAGGCATCTGAGGTATTTACATAACTTTAATGGTAATTCTTCGAGAAGGGTTGCATTATGTAAATTTTTATATAGTCAAATTTTTCATTCGTTTCTTCAGCTAGTCTCCAGCGTACAGCCAAGACAGCTTCCTGTATCAAACGATATAGGTACTGAAAGTCTGTATATGGTGTATTCTATTCTATTTCAATTAACACAAATATCTTCTTCTTCACACTTAAGAGCCGCGCTAACCGTAACCAAATTTTTGGTGACATGCATTTTGCCCACAACTAGAGAGCTCTTTTAAATGCAACAACGATAGTTTTTCAGATAATACAGCAGCTGTTTGTTATTTCGTCTGATTTGAGTGGAAAAGTCTGTCTGTGCAACAATGCGCAGCCCGATTGGTCAACATCATAACAATTTTGTGGGACTGTGGATGTGGCTCTCGACATTTCACATCAGCCATGAGCCCCAAACTGAGCTGAACCTGGAAGGTGAAAAGCAAACAGAAGATAGACATGGCGTCGCCGCGCAATGGCAATCGTGTGGCAGACTTAACACTATTGTACTCACACATTAACATATTATTGTGTACAGAATATCGTTCTCACTTTCAGACCAATTTAATATTGTATATCTTTTCCCCCGCCGCGTGATGCACGCATCGCAACGTCGCGAGGCGCATCATGGAATCGTAGCAGCACGACGACGCCGTGGGGCGCAGCGAAACGTGTCTACTAACCGCGGGTGACCGTCTTGCCCGCACCCAAACGACGTAAATCGTCGACGTTGAGCTGGCTTGGACTCCAGACGCCGTGGAAGGACTTTGGTATTATGTATAGTAATCGACAATCGATCAACCTGTAGGTATATTATAGATGTTGACCCTTTTCTAAGGAATAATTATTTAACATACTTCAGTCAGACAAACTAGTAAGCTACATTACATCATAGCAAAACTAACATTGAGTACCTACCTACTCATCGCACAAATTAAGGTTTGGCCTTGTGTCAATTAAAACCCGCATCGCTAAGCTTCAAAGACAGGTATACTACCATATGAGCGACGCTGCAGTCAATATAACTATAATACTTAATTGATTTTTACGTGTCCTAGTTTTTTAGTTTATGCAAGCCTTTAAAACAAAATGCATAATGAATTTTCAGATTCAAATTAACCGAATTAGTAACTTTACTCAGGTAATTAAGTGGTTGTGTGTAAGATATCAATTTGCCGCCACACAATATGCAAGGGGATTTCATTTGCTTATGTGAAATAATTACATTTTTTTAATTTATTTTATATTTTCCTTTTATTGATAAGTTAATCAAATTTTATTTTTCAAGGCAGGTGTTTTATACAGAGTTTTTATTTATGGCATGTATCCAGAATTCGGATCAGTTATCTGGGAAAATCTGTGAGACTCAGATCCAAACCAGATTTCGCTAACACAATTTATTGAAGAGAAAGTAAGTAATGCTGCGAGGGTTTCCTACCAGCCAATAAGGTATAATGGATAAGCGAGTTTCACAAAACCACATCTGTTTAGTTTTTTATTATTTTGATAGATTTGTTGAACACATGACAGATTAAATTAACTACCTACCTACCTACTCAGTATTACTAACCTAATAGGAGTTTATCTATTGCCTATTAGTAGTATTTATATTGGAATGTATTATTACAACATTTCGTCAAGTCCGGTGAAGCTTAAATGGGTTGTGCTTTTTCAACATTAACATAGGTCAATTTTTCGCCAAAGCCCACTTGTTTTTCTAGAATAATAACCCCAATTTTAAAAAGCGCTACTGTCGCTATCTATGGAAGTCTCCTGTTTACCTGTTTTATAACTAGCAGAAGGTTTCGATCGATCCATTCTTTTTTCTCATTAGAATCCTCATTAAGAACCTATAAATTAATAACCTTATCTTCTATAATTAAAGTTCCTTAAATGGCTTTGTTTGTAATAATATACAATTTATGTAGATACAATTTTTATTATATCACTGTAACTTTATTAACCTTTCAACCTTAATAGGTTTTGTTTCTTTTTAACTAACTACTACATATATACATGTTAACTACATACAGATTATACTACATGTAATAATGTTTATGAACTTAATCTGTATTGCATAATCAATTACTCACATTATACTGTAATTTATTTTCATCAATAGGTATTATTCCTTTGATCACTACTCTACCTACACCAGGTGATAACAGACACTTCTCACTCCAGGCCTGGACAGGGCGAGGAATGCACAATTAAAAGGTTTTACCTACCAATAAAACCGGCATTGTGCTCCGAAGCCCTGTCCAGGCCAATTTTAGTTCTACCTGGTGAGAAGCAATGAGGCAAGGTGCGCTGCGGCGCTCTGCGGTGAGCGCGCGCGCCCCCACCCGGCGTGGACGAGTAGTGGTAAATATACACCAAAACGAGGGTAAGTGCCTTAATATTGAAAATTATGTGGGTAATATTGGTGTTGCCAGTAGTTAAAAACACGTTTACACTAAAAAGTCAGCAATAGCTTCTCACTCCAGGCCTGGACAGGGCTTCGGAGCACAATGCCGGTTTTATTGGTAGGTAAAACCTTTTCAATATTAGTATAGCATTCTGATTATTTAGGGAATTTATAGGCTTCTTTAGTAAAGTGAGTGATCAATGTGAGCATAGAATGAAAACCTTAAAAATAAAGTACAAATCCTTGTTGCAGACTTCCGCGCTTTGCGTTACACGTATTTATATTATTTAAAAATGAAAGTACCTTCTGTTAATTTATACACAATTTTCAGAACCCGTTGGAAAAAATCGAGTATTACATAGCGCATAGAAACAAGAGGGAGGAAGAGATACTAAAAGCGTTGCATCAGCACGCTGAAAAACAGGTAACTGAAATGGACTTGGTCAAAATGATATACATCGACACGCCCGAGCATCTCTGGCCGGCGGCTGCGTACAACGTCAGCCACCACCTCGCCAAACTCACCAAGGAAAACAAGATCAAACAACTAGAGATCGAAGGACAAAACAGATGGCAGATGATCCTCACTTCTAACTTATAAAATAAAAACCAAATTGTTGCACTTCATTCATGTAATTTATTTATAAATAAAACAATGTAAATTATACCTATTTATACATATATGAGACAATTTAAATACTTAAGTTGTGAGAATTATTATTGTTTTAATTAACACTTAAAATCATATTGTGAAAATTTTAATTGTTTATATAAAATGCAATACTTTTTTTATACATATAAACTGGTTCACAGAACATTTAATTTCTTTTTCATTTTTCATGGCGCATTTTCATTGGTCGTTAGCGCCCGCATGCAAGGTGCGAGAGAATCTGGATACAGTAAGTACGGCAGAAAAAAAGGTTTTTGGGAGGCCCCGCATGTTTTGTATCAACCGAGTTATCGACTGACTAATTTCATTGGGCGTTAGCCCGCATGCGTGGAGTCCCCGCATTCGGGCTAGCGACCGACTAATCGATCAATGAAAATGCGCCTTTAGTTCGATCGCCTTCGACGCAAAATGATAAAAATCAAAGCAGACAACACAATGTATAACAATATTTCTCTATCTTATTTATTGCATACATTTTGTACATTTACATTTCGATTTAGAATAAAATACCTAATTGAATTCAATTTCGTATTAGAATTATTTTAATCACATTTACAGCGTTTAGTATACTTAATATTATGACATTTGATATTACTTTGCATGGTAACAGTAACAGTGTCGTATAGGCAGAATTTATAGTTTTTTGTCTGCCTCACTCAATAGAGTACAACAGTAAATAAAAAAATAGTTGTAATTTGACTTAAAAGTAAGCTTAACCTATGAGGTTATTCACTCAGCGCGAAAAGGTGAGGCAGCTTAGCCCAAGTATTTACACAACAAATGAATTCTGTGAAAAAAAAATCTATGCTGACTTAAGGCTGGAGCACACCGGATGCGTATGCGTTGACGTAAGCATAGACATGCACGTACCATACCACGTGCCACTGAGTTGTTAAGTATGGAACTGTATAAGACAGGACACACACACGGCTTGCGTGCGTTACATACATTAAACTCAGTGGTACGTCTACGTCTACGCGTGTACGCATACGCGCCCGGTGTGCTCCAGCCTTTATAAGAAACATGCACCACTGTACACAATGAGAACTAAAACGCGAAATTCATTTTTTTTTCCTAGACCAGCGCGTTGGGTCGAAGCAAGTTTTATATTAAAATGTTGGTCGTTTTTACTTGCTATATAATAAACTACGACTTAGGTTTTCTTAAAGTTGGGTTGGGCCTAAAAAAAATAAAACCAATACATTAATATCAGTACCACAGGCTCTGTCTAGTTTGGGGTCAGATGTGAGATGTCCCATATTTATTTATTTCTCAGTACTTCACCTATCCGACAAAGTAAAAAAATAACAGTACCCCTACCATGAGTTGCTAACGTAACTTACGCGCTCGAATCCGCTCGATATCGACTACGTAAACGTGCATTTAGTATGGAATTAAAACTACGCCATCTATTGACAGTTATCGGAAGTAAAATTTCTCCATACTAAATGCACGTTTACGTAGTCGATATCGAGCGCGTAAGTTACGTTAGCAACTCATGGTAGGGGTACAGAAACGGCTGCAATCCATCGGTTTACCCGACAAAATTCAATAATTCATTAAATACTTACTAGGTAACTTAAAAGACATTACAATATACTAGTGTAGCAGATATGTCAACTTATACACAAGAAACAAACATCTATTGTTTTTTATAAGGCCTGTCTGCACTGTGACTTTTTGCACTTTAATTAACATTCCAACATTTTTCAAGTTCAACATTTTGAGGATTGAACATCATATTGGGAACTCAACATTTTCAATTTATGATTAGAGCCTGTCCAGATGAGGCGTTTTAACGCGCGAGTGCACTCGCACGTCTCAATTTCTATTCCGTCCAGATACCGCGTTTCTACGCTGGCTCGGATCCAGTCAGTTGCAAACATGGACTCGGAGACAGTGGGCGAACTCGCGCGTAGTACTGGACGCAGCAATGGCGCTCTAGTATCTCGACTCGCGCGGCACTCGCACGTAAAACGGGCGAGTCGAGAGTCCCCGCTTATTGCACGCGTTTTACGCGCGAATAAGAAAACGCGCGTAGGCATCTGGACGGGACATATGTAGCTCTAGTATCTGGGGTACGCGCGAGTGCCAACGCGTGAGTTCACTCGTGCGTAAAACGCCTCATCTGGACAGGCTCTTAGGAACGTTATGACAACGATGTTTAGTTTTTTTTTTTTTTTTAACAGACAGATACCGTATATTACCTTCTGTTAGTGATGCGCATTCAAAATCCTTTATTATTATTATTATTAATGTTTTTCATTTTTCGCTTTTCGCAACTATTCGAATGTCGCGCGAGTGTGTCGCATCACTAGCGATTTGCAAACATCATACAATGCAAAATCTTAAGAGAATCTTTATATACACTCAGTTTATATGTTAAATAATAATTAATTCTTAACTGTTTAGCTTTAGACATAGTAGAGGAAGACTGAAGTCTGTAGCACAGCTTACGCTATTGCAGGCTTCAGCATGATGTGAGTATTAAATAGTTGGTTTAATTAATAAAGATATTATTATTATTATTAATCTTAATCCTTCAAGTGTCGGGGTTACTGTATCGAGCAAAAGGTCACAGTGTATATTGTACCTAAGTTATAGATAATGCTAAAATACTTTTGCTCCTATATCTTAACAGAAAATATTTAATGTAAAAATAAAATTGGTAATGAGGTTTAAAATGTCTGTTTGAGCAAATGAAGATTTAGTTTTTGTTCTTTTTATAAAAATAAAGTTTTATTTTGATTGTAAGTTCACCTTCGAATCGTTTACTTACTAGCTTGGTGTTTTTTTATTACAAGGGAAGTTTGCGAACTTATTTCATGGAAAAAACTGGTTGTGACAACACGATACACATTAGCATTAAAATATATTTAAATAAAAGAAATAACTTTCTTAACGCTCGTACGGTGTAGTAACTCCTAAAGGGTAGGAAAGGAGCGTGACATTCGTATAGAAAAATGTCTAGACATTTCATAAAATAAAACTCTTCGGCCAAGCCAGTCAACAAACTATTTTCCTTCAGCTGCAATGTATCACCAAGCTACTTCCTACGATCCTATTATAGACCGAGGAACCATATGAACATGGTCAAAAAAGGCACTAAAGCCAAACCAGATAAATAAAAAAATCAGGCCACGCTTAGTAAAAAATAACCGCCAGTTTGCGAAACGTTATTTTTAACAGTCTCTTGTATATCGAGCAGCGTCTTAGCACAGTGAAACTTTAAGTTATCTTCATACAAACGTGCCGGTGTCGCTTTGAATGTGTGCGTCCGCGCCGCGCGCCGTGTAGGCACGCGCTGTCACGCACACACTAGCATACAATAAGGGGGAATAAGGGAGCCTTTCGCAGCAAAATGCCAGAAACGCATTTGGCCAAAACACCTATTTTTGGCCATTTGCGTTTTTATTTATTTTTATACGTGAAATACCAATACAGCAAAGTGCCAGAAACGCATTTGGCCAAAACACTATCTTTTGGCCATTTGCGTTTTTATATTTTTATATACGTGAAATACCAAATCAGCAAATGGCCATATACGCAAAATGCCATAACCAAAATATTTGGTCATTTACGTATTTCGATACCTTTAAAAGCAGCAATACAAATAATCTGTTAGAAGACTGTCTTAATCGAAAATAAAATCAATAAAATATGGATGTATGCATAAATAAAATTATAAAATAATTTTGCATACAAATATTTTGATTTATTTGTCACGTCTATATTATAATCTGAACATTGCCAAGCATGCCTTGCAAATTCATTCAACTAAATGACATGCTTATGACAATATCTTTATTAATTTTGGTCAGTTTCACTTGTTTATGGCCTTTATTTCTGCTCTCGGGACGATTTTTAAAGAGTGGTCTGACATATTACTTGACAGAAACAAACGCCAGTAGTCTAGGACTAATAATTTCCGTGATATGACCGTTTGAAGTTTGACACCTGTCATCCGAAATGAAGATCTCGTCGAGACCTATCATTTGTCCCTACACACCAGTAGTCTTGGACTAATAATTTCCGTGATATGACCGTTTGAAGTTTGACACCTGTCATCCGAAATGAAGATCTCGTCGAGACCTATCATTTGTCCCTACACACCAGTAGTCTTGGACTAATAATTTCCGAGATATGACCGTTTGAAGTTTGACACCTGTCATCCGAAATGAAGATCTCGTCGAGACCTATCATTTGTCCCTACACACCAGTAGTCTTGGACTAATAATTTCCGTGATATGACCGTTTGAAGTTTGACACCTGTCATCCGAAATGAAGATCTCGTCGAGACCTATCATTTGTCCCTACACACCAGTAGTCTTGGACTAATAATTTCCGTGATATGACCGTTTGAAGTTTGACACCTGTCATCCGAAATGAAGATCTCGTCGAGACCTATCATTTGTCCCTATACACCAGTAGTCTTGGACTAACAATTTCCGAGATATAACCGTTTGAAGTTTGACACCTGTCATCCGAAATGAAGATCTCGTCGAGACCTATCATTTGTCCCTATACACCAGTAGTCTTGGACTAACAATTTCCGAGATATAACCGTTTGAAGTTTGACAGCTGTCATCTGAAATGAAGATCTCGAGACCTATCATTTTGTCCTTACACACTAGTAGTCTAACTTTTTTTTTCTCCGGTACCTATCTAGACCACGCGGATAGAAGGTTTTTTCCGACTGTACACGATTTGGGGCGAGTCTATGTAAAACACGCTCTGTGCAATGCGACTCGACGTCGAGACCAAAGAGAAAAAATAATAAATATGTCGAGACACTCGAGCTCAGACGAATCGACACTCAGCGAACAATAATGAATAATAATAATGCGTATCTTTGTAATTTGGTGAAATGTAATTTTGGTCTTATGCGTTGCTGGTAATTTGCGTATTAAGTGTATTGGTACATCGCGTATTTGGCTCTCTGCGTTTTTGGTTAAACGTTATTTTGGTCATATGCGTTTCTGGTATCTTGCGTATTAAGTGTATTGGTACATCGCGTATTTGGCTTTCAGCGTATTTGGTAAAATGCGAATCAGGTACAATGCGTTTATTGGCCAAATGCGTTTCTGGCATTTTGCTGCGAAACGTAAGGGAGCGGCAGTATGGGCTCAATGCAAGGGTGTGCGTGACAGCGGTACATTCAAACCGATGCGGCTTGGTATGGAGATAACTTAGCGACCTATTTCATTGGCGACAAAGACAAAGTCGTGCAAAAACGAAAGGGACGCAGTTATGCGCAAGAGTGAGCGCCGTGTATTTGTATCTCATTCTAACGCATAACTGCGTCCCTTTTCGTTTTTGCACGACTTTGTCTTTGTCGCCAGTGAAATAAGGCACTTACTGTTCTTAGTCTACGGTGGCCCTAGCCACTAATTTATTCATCCTTGTGGGAGAGTTAAATAAGGCCTACCTATGATACGTATGCGAGGGTGTGGAGTGGTGCGGTGGCTATCGGCAGACGCGCTTGGGGGGCGGCATGATGTCGGAGTCGTCGTGGAAGCGATGGTTGTCGATGAAGTCGAACAGACGCTCCTTGGTCACCGGGTCGCGGATACTGTCGCACACCGCTGCCGAGGAGGAAACAAAAGGCTTACTACCGTGGTCCAAGAAAACAAGGTCTTGCAACTTGACCACGTGACTGACACGAGCCTACGTAATATTGCCTATTCATCCTTGTCGAATGCGTGTAATAGACAAGGATGAATAGGCAAAATGACGTAGGCTCGTGTCAGTCACGTGGTCTAATGCAAGACCTTGTTTTCTTGGACCATGGCTTGCTACGTAAGAAGCGACAAGCTAGAGAAGCTGTCAAACGCGACATAGTAACATTAGAGCCATAGTATTTCTGTCCATAGGTCGCGTTTGACAGTTCTTGAGCCTGTCGCTTCTTACGTAGTAAGCCTACTGGGTAAGACAATTTTAAAAACAGGAAAGAACAAAAAATGCGAAGAAGTAAAAGCGCGAAGAAGTAAGAGCGTCGGTGGCCAAGTGGCTAAGCCCGTTGACTTCCGTTCCGAAGTTCGATGGTTCAAACCTCGGCACGTACCAATGTGTTTTCGATTTTCGAATTCATATGTACGTTTATTCGACGCTCTTACGGTGAAGGAAAACATCGTGAGGAAACCTGCACACACCTGCGAAGAAATTCAAAGGTTGTGTGTGAAGTTGACCAACCCGCACTGGGCCAGCGTGGTCGACTAAGGCCTATTCACCCTGGTATCAGGGCAGGCTCGAGCCCCTCGGTGGGGACATATATATGAGCTGTTAACGAAAGGCGCGCGTAGAAGTATTGTATTGTAGTTGTATATTGTATTATATTGATGCGCTCCTGCGAAGCCGTTTTTCGGACTGTTTTCTACGGATGTAGTCATCATACAAGTCGGAGACGGCTCAATAACTCTTAACAACAGGGTTATTAAGGTCATGCGAAGAAGACAAAAACAAGTCAACTGTATAAACACACACGTCTCAAATAGTTCACATCCTTTTCAACCCCCGACGAAAAAGAGGGGTGTTATAAGTTTGTCGTGTCTGTCTGTCTGTGGCATCGTAGCTCCTAAACGGATGCACCGATTTTGATCTAGTTTTTATTGTTTGCAAGGTGTCACAATCGAGAGTGTTCTTAGCTATGATCCAAGAAAATATCTTCAGGCATTTGAAGATTATCAGCTTTTTTCTAGTTGTTGAAAGGATCAAAAACGGTTTTGTGTCGGGGATTATAATTTTTTTTAATTTCGTATTATTGAAATAGTAATAGTACATACCAGTGGCAGTGGTGTAGCTGTTGGGGTATGACTTGTCGGTTCGTTCCCGCATGTACACCCACTGGTTGTTCTCGAACTTGCACTCTATGATCTTGTTGTTAAGGTGCTTTACGTCTTTGGTCACCTTCATCACGGCGAACGGCCGCTCCAGTTGGCCCACGTATAAATGGCCCACTTTAGTGGGTAGGATTCTGAAAAAAAAAGAGGACTCTTAATGCAAATGACCAAGACTGAGTTTCGTTTCACGGTAAGGTATATTAAAAACAGGCTGCAATATCTTATATGCTTCTCGAAAATTCGGATCACGATTGCTTGGCGGTCGTAGTTGAATGCAACAATTTAGCACAGGTTGTTGGTAATATTACCAAATGCTCAAGAGTTATTTGCGGTCTATAAAGGCTTATAGAGCACACCGGATGCGTATGAGAGACTACGACGTAACCACGCCGTAATCACGCGCGTAATTACGGCGTAAGCCTATATCACACCGGGCTATGCATATATTTACGCTATACGATCGAGATGATAATCCGGTATTAAATAACGCGCTTTGTTTCCCTACCTTTTACTTGACTCTGGCACAAAACTAAAAGATAGTGCTAAAAAAAAACGCTCGGTGGGACGTCAAAGTCAAAGTTAACACAGATTGTTGGTGAAAACGCTTGATTACTCCTAACAACTTCAAAACCCAAAGCTTGATTGTAGCTATTAAACCTTTACAAGGCAGTGGCCACTATATTGCCACGTTAATTTAAACCTTATACCCATATAACACAAAGCATGTAATGGTGTGGTACTCTTACCCCTGGCCGCCCTCGGTGACGATCTTGAGTTTGAAGTCGACGCTGTTCATGTGGCTGGGCTTCCACTTCAGCACGTCGTCGCAGCGGCCCGCCACGTACGGCTGCAAAGTTACAATACCACGCAACTGACATGGTCGTCCGTGTCGTGACCAAAAAAACAGGACTCCCGGAAGTCCAGCGCCGTGGCCTACCCGAGCTGAGGGAGCCCTTTTTGTTTGGACGTCGCAACGCAGGGGATGTCAATGCGTAGGTATCTCTTTGATGTTTTTTTTATGTCTGTATTTTTGTTTGTAATTTTTGTGTTGTGATGTACAAAAAAAATAAAAAAAAATGACTCTGATTCTGGAAGTTACAAACAAAGGTGATGCATTCAACAATACGTCAGTGTAGTCGTGGTAATACCGCGTTTTACTTGTCTATCTTTAAAACGGTGGAAGATGGGTCAATCTGTTTTAGGTTTGGATACAGAAGCTGGTATTTATAGTCGACCAAGGAAATGCTTTACCATTTTTAATTATATTTCTCATAAAATAATATTTCGCTAAAGCTCAGTGTACAAATCAGGCAATGCCGGTTGTTAAACACAGCAGCAGCAGCAGCAATTGATATCGGTGAATTCGCTGTCGTACCCTGTACAGCTAGTTAGTTCGGGTGATTTGCAATAGATGGCGCCGTACTTAGATCTTATATCGATTTTTCTGCTGTAAATTCGAGAGCATTCTCAATATAACCAAACCACCACCACCTTACAACACGTATCCCGTAGTTTTAATTCGTCATCTTTACTTTTTGACATGAGTTAATTTACCATTATGGTAATACTACTTATTTTTACTCTTTGAGATACATATTCGTTTTTATTATTTCCTCGATGTTATGTAATGAATTTCTTTAATAATATTTTTCTAATTATACATACGCGTATTGACGATCATACTCGGATATCCTTTTTATACTATTGTAAAAATGTGTACAATCTTGTAGTATGAGATAGATAAAACTAAACTAAACTAGTATTCACCGGTTGCTAAGGGAAATTGAACCTTATTAATTTGTGCAAATGATATACCGTCTTATATTGGTAAACTTTTTTTTGTCGACTTTATGAAACTATGCTTACCTCACTAACACACATTTTCACGAGTTTTCTCCACGATTTCGTTTTAAATTGAGCTTACCGATATTTCGACCGAGTTACATCGATCATGGTCACTCACGACTGAACTGGTGAAGCGGCGGGCAGGACTGCAGAAACTTATTTCTTCTAAGGGCAAACATATCTGTCTACCCTCTTTCTAAGTCTTTTTTCACTACCACTAGAACTCACTCGAAAGTCACGTCGACTCGACAGTAAGCACTCAGTGTCCGTAGGTTTTGTACGAAATATCGGTAAGCTCAATTTAAAACGAAATCGTGGAGAAAACCCGTGAAAATGTGTGTTAGTGCAGTTAACAACCGCGAAAATCTAAGAATGTTCATATGCTTACCTCCTTGGAGGGTTGGAAGATGAGTCCGTCGGGTTCGTGCGAGAGTGTCTTGGCGAACTTGTCCCCTAGCAGCTGATGCGCCATCGGGAGCTCCCAGAACTGTTTGAGGCGCACGCTAAAAGGCTCGCGCTCTTTCTTTATTATACCCTCCTTCATCGCTTGGTGCCTGCAATGTTATATTTAGATTGATGAACTGGCAATATTTTTAAGATATTAACTGTCTAGTGAGTAAAAGAGAGAGAGAAACATCTCTGAAGCGATGGCGGGACGACCTCGACGCCTTTGAACAGGATGGGGGCTACTAGCACGGGATCGAGAGCGGTGGAGAAAGAGGGGAGGCCTTTGTTTAGCAGTGGGACAGCAATGGCTAAGAAAAAAACTGGTTAGTGGGCCAGTAAAAAAAAGTGACGAATGGAAAATTAAAGTTAAAATATGACACCACTATCGAATTTGACTTAGTTTTATAGATGTACTAGCGGACCCGGCGAACTTCGTGCTGCCACAGAATTAATAAATGTTTTGTTAATTTATAAGCCGAATTAAAATTGTATGCATCTAACGTTAAAAAGGGTATTAGGGATTATGGTAAGCAACCCTTCTAATAGTTTACTGCTTAGCCGACGGATCAGGGATCGCAGTTGTTGCTATTGACAACATAGCAGCAACTGACCTAGGGTTGCCGATCTCGTTCTCGATGCAGTTGAGGCGCCATCTTGTATATAATAGCAGCAACTGACCTAGGGTTGACAATCTCGTTCTCGATGCAGTTGAGGCGCACGGGGTAGAAGGCCATCTTGCCCACGTCCTGGCCCTCGAACTTGATGATGTCGTAGCACAGGTAGCGGGGGATCTCCTGGCCGTTCACCTTGTCTATCACCATTTCCTGAACAAACGGACTATTGTATTCTTTCACCCGGAAAAAGATAAAACTGAAAACAAACTTTACTTAAACCTATAAAGGATACACTTTCGCTTGCTGTGATAGATTTACTAAAGCCGCGATTAGACTACACAATTTGTAGGACACTTTTTCAGTTAGGTTAGTAAGTACAAGTGTAATTGCAGTAAGGCTCCGATAATTAGGACACTAACTGCAATTACACTTGTCCTTACTAAGGAACCTAACTGAAAAAGTGTCCTAAAAATTGTGTAGTCTAATCGCGGCTTTAGTAAATCTATCACAGCAAGCGAAAGTGTATCCTTTATAGGTTTAAGTAAAGTTTGTTTTCAGTTGTAGGTGGTTGTAGTTTAATCAAAATTTATTCTTATTAGGGACACAAATCAATCAAAGCCCTGTTCTTCATTTCTAAAACAAAAAGAAATCTAATTCTTTGACCTAGGATTGTCGAGGTTCAAATCTTTACCATATGGTTCCAATTTATAGAATATTGCAAGAATTAAATAGAAACATTTCATAGTAATAAAAATTCTAATAAAAATAAATATTGTAATACAAACTACTTTTACAAATTTTATAGTTACGATTCACGTTGTTGACTTAAGTAGGTATCTATTTATGTAAAAAATAATTAATGAAAAATGCATAGTATATACTTACACCATCTAAAAGAGTATTTCGCAAATGTCGCCGTAAATCTTTTTTGTATAGGAACCTTAAACCATACACGCGAAAAACGCAGTTATCTCTGTCTAACATGTACACTTCTCCCTCTCCGTCTATTAACATCATGTACCTGTAAAACCATACAAAATATATGTGAAAAACATTCCTCTCAATGTGAGACGGATGACGAGGGGCAATACAATTTTGATAGTTTTTCTTGAGACTTGTTGCACAACGCAGTAGCGAAAACGGCCGAAGGGATATGGATATCAGAAATCACCATTTATAATGTATACCAATAAAAATAAGTTTTGGTTTGAGCAAAGCTGACAAAATAGATCTTACTATATTATATTAAATTCAACTGTGTCGCGAAATTAATGCAGGTGTTTTTATACAACTAATTACTGCCAATATCTTTAGTTGTGCTATAAGTCAATTCCAAAATCATTGAATATAGCAATAAACAATATAGAATAAGGTTTAAACTCACCTGACACCATCGGCTTTCCATGACACCCGATACGGTTTCTCATGCAGCTTCCTCAGGTTAGTGACATCCATGGAAACGGGCTGAGAGCCGGGGAACCCAGTTTTATCCCACTCGCAGAAGTCCTGTGTTTTCTTTTGGACCTCACTAAGTCGGGGCTGAGTGTTAAAAGGTTCCACGCCTCTCACTCCTGGCATGAATGTGGCCTTTTTGTGTGTGGTCTCTTTGCGACCTTTTTTGTGTTTATTACTGAAAAGCGATATTAGGATGTTATGTTTAGGGTTTAATCCGATAAATGGGTAGTTTCACTTCCATAAATAAAATTGCAAATTTCAGTGGTTTTTTCTAACAGGTTTTTGATATGAAAAGAATTTTATATCATTTGAGGTGTAGCATAATGTGAAACTGAAAATAATTAAAAATATAAAATTCTTTTCATAACTAAAAACCTGTTAGAAAAATATACCACCGAAATTAGCAATTGATTTACGGACGAGAAACTACGCAAATAATAATTTGTGAAACAAGTACAAGAATTTTAATAACAATTACTACAAATGATTCTCACCAAGTGCCAACTATTGCAAGTATAAATTATAAATATTATGTGGTTCACTCGATTGTGCCCATAAATGTACAGTCTGATAGAACATATCATGAAGAAGACTTGCTTGTAAATATAAATGTAACAACCTAGTTTTCTACAGTTAGAACTTACTTTGAAGGTTGTGGCTGTGATGAGTTGCTTTGGGAGTTAGAAGGCGTGTCATCATCATCATAATCTATTTCTTCCTCCTCTGTAAAATAATATATATTTTTAGTTTTTGACTTGAAATCTACCTATTGACTAATATAACAATATAGAAATATAATTCTGTTTTCAATGAACAGGAAAAGTTAAAAAAGGTGAATGTATCAAGGAACTTTCACAAAACAATGCATTCTGCACACATCCGTTTTTCATCCATTAATTTTATAGACATGCATAATGCATATAGATGTTTTTTTTTTAATCTATGATAAATGATTGTCAAAGAAAGTAAATATACAGTATTTTGGACAGAAATCGCTTACCATTGCACCAATCAGGGCGGGCCGGCGCGGCTGGAGTGTACTCAACGTCATCGTAACGTCTATACAGCTCTTCCAAGTAGTCTTGCTTGTAGATGCCTGGTGGTCTGTCGAGTGTTAACAATTTATTTGTTGTTATTTTTACTTTTTAAGTAATTATACTAAAGAGACAAGAGAAATGAGGCGACTGAGGCCTTTGCCTGTGGGGCAGTTCAGGCTAGTAATAATGAATAAAAACGTTAAACATTTCTGGTATTCTCTAAGGTTATACCCTATTTATGGCGTAGTTTATTTGGAAGCAAAACAATTGCTTGGTTGTAAAAAGGTACCTTTTAAAATAAATTATTGGTGTAGGTACTGTGGCGAGTATGCATACTGCTTGCTCGCCGCCTTCTCACTGGCAACCTAAACGCGTATTTCTGCTTTTTAATACACATAAGTAAATGTATTTCGAATATCGTGTCAGTCCGATGTGTCAGTCAGTCAGACGGCCGCAATATTCAAAATACAAATACTTGCTCGCCACAGTACCTCATTGCATGGTGATAGAATCAGTGGCAGAGTGGTCTCTATTCATACATACCCAACATCCACTGTTAAGTACATAATAAAAGAAAATTAAATCAAGCTGTTATTTTATTACATTTATTTTTACTACTGGAAAATTTGTATGGTATTTCTTTTAATTTATAATAATAAAAATCTAAATCAATATTCATAAAAGAAAATGAAGTTATTTTCCAAAAATACAAATTATTCTAAGAGTGAGAGGTTTTATATGTCAGATAACGCCACTTTATATGTCTGCCATATAGAAAAAGTTGTTTTGCAGAGAGAGATAGATAGATTAGCTTAATAATTGTATGTAAAGTCCGACCAAAGAAATAAGAAACCTCGCCATATTGCGGATTTTCAATGGAACTAATTTTATAAGGGAAATTGTTGCCATAGTCGTAAAAATATACACGTGGCGCCCCCAGAGCAGGTGTCATATTTCTTTGGTCAGGCTTTATATCTCAGAAATTATTTAGTTGCTTTTGTTACTGCTTTCACTATGTTATTATAATTTGAGACATTTTTGGATAATAAGTTAAGGTATTGAGCTTTTTTTTATGCATATTCCATATTATTATGTAGTTAATTGAGCATTTTTTTAATGCATATTCCATAATGTAGTTAATGAAACTTTTTTTTACCTTAACTTAGCAAATTCATTGAGTGCAGCTTCTACGCTACAGTCTAACTGTTCAACCATATAAGACACCAACAAAAACCCAGTTCGGTTAAACCCGTGGGTGCAATGTACTCCGATCACTTCGAGAGGATTCTGACTCAGGAATCGGCTCACAAGACCAATGAATGTTCTGGAAAATTTGCAAGGAATATTATACATTAACAATATACTTACCTTTACTTAGGTGGAAATTTTTAATAGGAGGTTTATAATTTTATTTTATGGATGGAAATTTTATTTCATAAAAAAGGGATTTACAGTTTTTACAATCATTCTTAGGAACTTTTAACTTTTTAGGTGATTTATGAATTTAGGTAGAAAACAAGAATTTTGAATACAAACAGGAAGAGGTTAAGTCTGACCAGAAAATCTTTGCCATGTTGCAGATTGTTTCAATTGAAAAGTAGAAATTGTACCCAAAAACATAAAAAAAAAAATGTGGAGCCATGAACAATTTGTCTATCCATCTGGTCTAATTTTATGTGATTAACTAAACCAATATTTTATCTCTAGCAGGATGAATAATATTACTTAAGTAGTTTTTCTGTCAGTTATTCAACATGAACTATTGATAATAAACATACTTAGTCTGGTCTAGTGATGGTGTCTCCCCATGTCCGCGGCACTGCAGCTTTACATATTTACAATCAACATCTTCAACTTCCTTCTTGTCATAAAAGCGGCTAGTATTGGTAAGATCTACCCACATCCCAAGCTTCACCTGAATTCGGAAACAGGACTTTATTGTGCATAAAATAACATTCTAATAATTTATTCTGACAAAATAGGTATATTTTGAATTTTTCTCAGTTCTTATTTATAATGCCTAGCTTGTGTGTTGACAACCAACTACAAGAAGAATATAAATTATATAGGTATGTATAGTAGCAGCAGAATTGTGAAACTTTAAACTGAAATTTTCACAATCATCACTACATAGTATAATACAAAGTCGCTTTCTCTGTCCCTATGTCCCTCCCTATGTCCCTTTGTACGCTTAAATCTTTAAAACTACGCAACGGATTTTGATGCGGTTTTTTTTAATAGATAGAGGGATTCAAGAGGAAGTTTTATATATATAATACATGCATAATATACTTAAGAATAACCCACAATAACCATTTTCCCGTGCGGTGCCGGGGTGGGTCGCTAGTACTATTATAAAGAGGAAAGATTTATATTTGTGTGTGTGTGTGTGTATGTTTGTAATGGATAAACTCAAAAACTACTGAACTGATTTCAAAAAATATTTCACTATTAGAAAGCTACATTCACCTTGAGTAACATAGGCTACCTTTTACCGCGGGAAAATGCCTCATTTCCACGGGAAAAAACTGTTAATGCGGGCGGAACCGCGGCGGAAAAATAGAAAAAAAAATGTCAAACGGAACTTATATTATAAAAATAAATACAAAAGCTAAATAAAAAATCAGCTGACGCAAACAAACGCCATCCAGAAACGAGGGAAACTCACCTTCAGACTCTTCATGTATATAAACAACATTGAAGGTGTGAACCTGTTTTCCTCTGGTACTTTATCATTGAACTGGTGTCCTAACGGAGTTTTGAAAGCCAGGAACTTCCCAGCAACGAGCCCTGTAGCTTTCCGTGGACACTTCAGCCACCTATTGGGAATAGGCCCCGAGTCCCTATGCGACATTTTGAATGGAGCCTGGTTTTACAAATACACCTTAGTTTTCGCTTTCTAACATTTGGAGGCAGTTTTAGACTCAGTAATCGTAATTTTTTGGCAATAAATTCATTTTTATCGTTTTGACGCACACACAACTGCAAGCTCACTCACTTTCTTTCTGTCAAAAACAAAATGTCAAAATGTTTTTTTTTTTGCAATCATAGACAAGAAATAGCCGCGCCGCCGCCGCCGCCGATGCGTTCCATTTATTTTAACGACCGAGAGTTATTATAGTTAGCATTGTTGTGGAACGGAACACACACAGGCTTTAATTTGAAAGGTGCGTTTTTAAACTAAAGTTCAATATTATGAACTTTTTTTTTGTATTGTCTTATATTTTTATAAAATTAAAAGTAATCGTTGTAATTTTTTTAGATATGCCTATGATATATAAAGAAAATAATGTTTTTTAAAATGAACTTGTATAATTATTTATTTTACGTATCTTGTTACTTTTTTTTTATTATATTATTAACGGTCAAATTTTTTTTTGCCGTTTTGAACGTATGCCAACTATTTTTGGTCTTTACAAGAATGACAACTTTACAACGTAAATTGGAATATTGCCGTTTCTTTTTATCTTAGGTAGAATTCACATGCTAGAGAGAAACAGGTATAGGAAAAAATATTACTTTCATTGTATTGGCAGCATTTCAAGTTGGTATTTGCCAAGAGCCTGCCATTTTGTAAGATAGAAGGGAGATAAAAAATAGTTTTATGGTGTTAAAATTTTACAAAATCTCCGTTGCCATTTCATTTAGGGCCCTAAACAAATGTTTAAATGGACGCTTCGTCCATTATAACTCAGGTGTCACGGGATGACGAACAATTAAACAATTATGGATCCGACAGAGGTAAATCTAAACCATTACACCTGTTACCTACTGGCATCAAATTAGAGCGTATAATGTTACCTTCTCGTGATTTATAAATATTTGCATATCGTGATCAATATTCAATAGCAAGGTATCGCCTGGGCCTTCGAGTTCCGTTTGGCGCGCATTCGGTAAACGAGGTAAACAATCGGAACGTGTGGACGCAATAACATTCCCAACAGCAACCTTGAGGGTTCTCCACAAGCCAGCCCACGTAGTGTAGTGTGGTGTGTGACGTGATGGTTGTTGCAGGGTCACCGCCGGACCGGCAGCATAACGATGGGGATGGCACGCCGGTGTCAGGAACGCCACAGCTTAGTAAAAAGTCGAGTGGGAATACGGGATGGCTGCGGTCTTTGCTGTGCTGCTGGCGAGGCGGGCGCGGCAAGGGCCCGCCCGGCAACGGCACCAGCAGCTGCGATGGCCGCGCCTCCCCCCCGCTCCTGGTCATGGACCAGGTCCCGCGGCCGCTGCTCCCGCCTATCAGACACCAGGACATGCATAAAAAGTGTATGGTCATTGACCTTGACGAAACATTAGTCCACAGCTCATTCAAGGTATGTTTACATTTCCTATTTCTAGCTCAGATCACTGATTCTTTTCAGCGATGATGGATGTATGCTATTCTTGCTGTGTTTACAAAAGCATACATTTATATCTGAACATATACAATTCTAATAGTACTGTTGTACTATAGAGTTGTGGTTTGCTTATCAGTTTATCAGACTTTCAACTGTTAATGTCTAAAAGCAGCCTGTTGGTGAACAGCATTATTGTTTAATTAACTTCTCAATAGATTTTACATACAGTGAAGTTATTTGATCTAATTACTGAATTCTATTAAAACCTATGAAGATATTTTAGATGAGCAGTGTGAATGAGAGATTTATTTCAACTGGCAGGACTAAAACTCACATCTCCTGTGAAACTAGCATAAACAAACTGACTTACAATTGTCCTGTTTGTATTAATTCACTATCTTTATTGTATATTCTTTTTTAAAACTGCCCAGTTCAATAGCTTATTCTTCGCCACATAACTACAAATATTAAGTGAACCAAACATGTTTTAAAAGTTTAACATAAGAATTGGCAAGATTATCAGTACACTGTCCTATTTATACTTTGCGAGTTTACTGTTCTTGTATTAAGGAACACAGGCCTAATGGTTTCCAATTGGGCTGAATGTGTTTACACGAACACCAGTCTGTTTAAGTGTTGCATATCTGAATAGAATAGGGAAGCTAATGGATATTTTGCCCATGAATGAGGTTTTTGACTTATTGAAATATAAACAAGTGTGAAGCTTGGTTTTGTTAGTATTTTTGCCTATTTACATTAATTCCTGTTGATTTTTATTTTCCTTAACTGTAATTAATATACTGGCAGCAGAATAAATATGTAACATACTACAGATTTAGTTAAAATTAAATAAACTAATTTTTAGTTTATCAGTTATAATATTTTTTTAATTATTTGCATTAACATTCAATAGAAAATCGTAAACAATGGCTTCAAAAGTATTGCTAACTACTTTATGCTACTTGAATTTTGATTAACTTATAATTGATCTTATGATAGACATCCAGCCAAGATACTCAGGCATTAATTGTGTTTTTATCCTGTCTGACTCATGCCACTAGTTAAAACAATCAGACAATTCTATGTCCAATTAGATATAGTTACTAAGTTGACTATGTAGCTTTTTGGTAAGTTTTATGACAGACAACATATAACTTTTTGCTATAAAATATTAATGTTCAGTTGGGATTTACGAGACTTCAGAGGCACAATCAAGTTTTCTCATATTTTGTAGTTTATCACTCTGTAGTCCGGGTTTCTAAATGGTTAATTTGCATGTTCATTTGTAGTAAGTAATCTTATTTCTAGTAATCCAAACTAATGAACAGTCTAAAAAGTGATCATTCACTAGTTTTGGTTACTATGGTTTTAGAAAAAAAATCTTAGTTTGTAAGGCAAATCAATTGTTTAGTCTACCAAGCTTGCCACCAGGATTCATGAAGCTGGTCCTCAAACTTACAAAACAAAGAAAGAGCTATTTATTTACGTAAACATGCAACTTTTTTTTACTGTATCTCTCATTCTAGTTCTCTTCTGAGAGGTGATTAGTTTTGTCTTGACATTGTGACTTTGATATAAAAAAGATACACATTATGATCAATTATATTAAATTGATCATAATTATGTAGCAGCATTTAGCTGATGGTAATGGACAATGATGAGAAATCTGATGCTAGTGGAGATTTGTTTGAAATTATTCTTATGTGGCAAAATATTTTCTGTAATGTTTATTTCAAAGCAAATAAATATAAAAAAGAGTGTAGTTGATGGCGTAGTGGCTTGGCTAATACCATTTCACGCATCCGGGGACCGTCATTTTGATACCCGCTACTTACCAATATATTTTTTATATACTAATTCATATGCACATTTATTCATATCCACCCCGTATAACGAAATCTGTACTAATCTGCGAAAAAAATCTTGTTCGCCTTAATGTTAGTTCAGCTCCTCAGTGAAAAAGTTTTTAAAAATGGCTGCTTTTTTTTTAAGTATAGCCCTCGTGTCTTTTTTAAATTTAATGTCCTGTATTTAATCGGGCAATTTGCTGTGATAATTTTAACCCTACCGTTATAAACTTAATCAACGTTTTAATAGTACCTAATTATAACTAATCAATTATATTAATATCTGTATCATAAATAAATTAACAAAATTATCAAAATTTCACAGAACAGTTATATTTTAGAGAAAGGTCGCAAGTTCAAATTGAACGGTTGCGAATGTTTAAAAATTAAAGGAAAACGTCGTGAGAAATCTTACAATGTTTGTGAAGACGTTCAAGGTTGTCGATAACACGCAATCATCGTCAAACCCGCATTGTTTCACACTGGCACAAAGCTAATAATACAATCAAAAAAAGAGAAACAAATAATTATGATTCAAAAATCTATAACAAAAAATTTGCATGATTCATCAATATTCAAAGAATTGAACATAAATGAACATACACTTTATTGCAAAAATATACAGTACAGTATAATTCATGAAAGGGATAGAAAGTAGGTATAGATATAGGCGGTCTTATTGCTGAGTAGCAATTTCTACCAGGCAAACTGAATCAGGAAAAATTCATCAAACCCTGGTAGCCATTAAAACGAAACTCATTAGTAAAACAAACCACTATGAGCTCAAATTCGAGGCACTATTAAAAATCTCTACTTGCCACCAGCTGCTGGATCCATCATCAGAATCCCGTCCGACCCTGGTCACAAATAGCATTAATTACAACTTATTAAATAAAACTAAATAGGCTAGCCCAGCATGTCGCGCATACAATCATAGGCAGCAATCTTTTATTCATAGGGTAAGCAAACAAAGTACGATAAAAAGGTACTTCTGAAAAAATACTGAAATTTGAATGTAGCCTAAATACCAACGTATAGCTATCAATCGGCTACCAGTGGTGATCGTGATTATCATATCATACTATTATATTATTAAAAGAGGAAAGATTTGTATTTTGTGTGTGTGTGTGTGTAAACTCAAAAACTACAAACCGATTTCTAAAATTCTTTCACCATTGGAAAGCTACATTCACCCTGAGTAACATAGGCTACCTTTTACTGCAGCAAAATGTTTAATTCCCACGGGAAAAACTGTTAACGCGGGCAGAGCCGCGGCGGAAAGCTAGTTATTGATAAAATAAAATACCAGTACGGGTTCGTTTGCGGTTGTAATAATATACTTTTCACCTACATCTATCGAATGATTGATGGGCACAAATGATAATAGTATAATTTTATCTCAGTTCGTTGCAAGTGGTGATAATGCTATCGTAATTTATTATCTGGATAACCTTGACGTTGCGGCGTTTGTCTGTTTTATTTTGGTGCTGCTGATCATAATTGCATTCCTTTTCCATTTTTGTAATCAAATCGACAACAAAATTCTGAACTTCAGCTTGAAATGGAACATGAAATTCAGTTTATTTTATTTTTAAAATCCTATTAGTTGATTCGTATATTTAGTACTAAATTAACTAGGGTTTCAAAGAGCAGCTAAAACTTATAAGTGTTTAAGAATCACCTTGTAAATATAATTATGTATAGTGATCAAGAACAAAAGTAGTGTAAGTATAAAGTATCTATTAAATGTTTATAGTAAAAAAATATCACATGTGCAGCTTTTTACTTAGCGAAGTTTCAAACCAAAGATACTGTTTGTTTTTTAAACTTATCTGTCTAGCTAGAAGTCTAGACAAACCCCTTTCTTATTCCATTTATGAAACTAAAACAAAATTACCACGTGATATTCGACCAATCACGTTCGATTTTGAATCGGAGATAGTCAAAGTTTATAAAGGTCGCGTGGCAAAGTGGCCAATAAAAAAGTAATATCGATATCTGAGACACCCATAACATTGATTATGGTCGACAGTCGCGCGATCGGATCTGTTGGCGCCGTAAATCTTATTTCAAGGGCAGAAGGTCTATTTTATGTCTCCACATGCTTTATTGTCGTGACCTTAGCGAAAATTATCGCTCCGCTGTGTCCGCTCACAAATACACATATCAAATTAGATAAATTGTATTGGAATGGCGGTGATAATAATGGCATGTAATTCAGAATAGTTAGTTGCTCGGTTAGATTACTTGCTAAAAAGATTATAATGAGGCCTAACACGACAGGCACGATTGCTAATAAAAGGGTGTTTACCACGTTTTAAAGTACCCAGCTACCGGAAATTATATTATTACATTATAATACTAGTTAGCTTTTGTGCATTGTGTGGTTGTAGAATTAACCATCTTATTCTGTAGATATTCTACGGGGTGACTAGGGTACTAGGTAACTATCACAGGGCTAAGCTGCAGTGTTCATTTGTGTAACCTGCTTCCTAACTAAAGTTTTCAACTCGCTTGCCAAGCGTATAGCAGTCTTTTTATAGAAAAGGCGTTATTCTTACAGTGGACTATTCGTAATATTCGTATGTTTTTCTGGTAGTTGTATACATATTTATATGAAGAAATACATATAATCACGAGAAAAGACGTAAGTTACTGTTCAATGTCGGAATATCCTTTATTCTAAGTAGAAAATACATATTATATATTAATTTATTTATTTGGGTTATCTAACAGTGTCATAATAAATATTAACAAAACAAAAAACTTACACAAATAAAATAATACTTAATATCGAGGGACGGATATAATAAGTCTTAAATAAATTGTACATTAAATTTCTGATATTCCACGGCATTTGGCCAACGAGCAACGCGGGCCTTCGGTCCTGGAAGGAAGGCCCGCGTTGCTCGATGCCTTTGGCTGTAGACGTCTTTCTGCTTATGATGACTGTTCCATCTCTATAGTTCCACACGATCGATCGGCTTTTTTATAGACCTTCGTCGGACTCTGTCGCCAAATCAACGTATTATGCTTCACCGGACTTGAACACGATCGACGTGGCGGGAACTCTATAAAAAGACATGTTGTTTGGGAGTAGTTTCGGCTAGTCCCTTTCCGTTTCAGTTTCGGAACTAGAGCGTGCAGCGGACGCACCGACAGACAGACGTTGCGAGACACAACAAAGGTTCCACCTATCTCGGTTTTCTCATTTGTCCAATATCAACATCAAACCCGTTAACCTTTTGTCTTGTTGCATTTGGACAATTGTTGTTTTTATTTTTGGTAATATTTCATGTCTTAGAAAAGAACAGTCGTTTTGTCGGCGGATAAACCGCAAATATTTATCAGTCCTTTACTACATGAACTGTACTTTTAAAAGAATCCGAGAGGTAACAAAAAATATATCTCTTCGGTCACTTAGTGCTACGTTTATTTTCAACGTTTTTGTCCTATATACATAATAAGTCCTGCCCTATAATGTCATGCTTGCCATTAATAGTGCGATTTCCAAAATTCCCTTTTTATAAAATTCTGTGATCGATCGAAAAGAACATACATGCTTGGGACACTTAAAAGAGTCTTGAACATTTTTATTAACACGCTTATAATAGGTCCACTTGTATGTAACTAAAGTGCTTTTAAGTCGTTAGTTTTAATTCTCGTGTAGGATAGGATTGCAGAAGGCAAGTTTGGGAATAAAGTAATCGGTAAACTTTTACTTAAAACGTCTGCCATTTCGAAAGGCCCTACACAAATAAAACGCCCAAGTCGATTCTAAAAAACTCGTAGCGTTGATGTGAAAGTCCATAGCGCCGAGATTTCTCTCGTCGCGGCGATATCTAAAAGTATTCTGCATTTTGAATGATTTTACTTACTTTCTATGAATATTAATTTTCGCCATCTGCGTTTTTTACAAAAAATCTATCTGTTATGTCGGTAAACCTGTTATTAAAATTAATTAGTTTCGACTATGGCCTAAAGCAAAGGTTAAATCTTCCAACTCTTTTATTACTCATTGTTTCCATATTTTTAGAATTGTTATTAAATACATTCCTAATAATAATAGTACTTTATTGTCAACGCCGGAATAGTAAGCAAATGAAGTCTGAGTCGCAACGCAAGTGAGGATATTAATAAAACGAAATTTATACATCTTCCAATTTGTGCTTTTCTGAAAAATAAGATCCATAAAATATTAATATTAGAAAAATTGTTCTTTAACAATTAAATGTAACTACGAGGTGAGGTGACTGATTATAAGAGTATTGTTTAAATCTCGTACCAAAGTAAAAAAAAAAATGCGGAACCACATAAGAAAAGAAAAAAAAAATTGGTAAAGAACTAGTTAAATATCAACTATTAATCAATATACGAATAACGTAGCCTTCATGCTAAGTAAATCATCAAAGCGTATTGCCCTGCAATGGGAAAGAAAAATGCAGTGATCCGAAATGTGATGCAATGTTCGTGTCAAGCCGCCACTAGCCTCTTGGGGAAGCCTTACAAGCCTTCGTTATCATACACATTTCCAGTAAAAATACACTGCCAGTCACTCGTACGCCGATTTGTACAACTCTACCGTATAACTGCATGCTTGTATTGATTCGTTTAAAAAGGGCTTGTAAATTCGAAAAATATTGGTTATAATTTATTTTTCTGTATTACTAACCTCCTGCTTTGTTTTTCAACTTTACTATGGGAATATCATTTTCCATGGTATATGGTACTAGCTTTCTCTTCTTCTCGCTTCTTTATGGGTCTCCACCCTTGTTAACAAATTTTCCCGTGAAAATTAGGAATTTTCCCGCTGTAAAAGGTAACCTATGTTTTTTCCCAAGGTTTATTTTGTACCAAATTTCATTAATATTGGTTCAATAATTTAGCAGCCTATTAAAGCAAACAAACAATCAAATCATCCTCTTTATACGATTAGTATAGAAGTACTCGGATTTGGTTATCTTTGTTCATTATGTGCTTTGTTTTTTAAAAGCATGGAAAATTCGTGAATATAGTAGAACTCGTCGAAAAGAGTAAGAAGATCAAGCAAATCACATCAAACGACAAACATACCTACATACTTTTAAGGATATTTTGTGCCTCTTTATCATTTCAAAACAGTTTGAATTCTTGTTATTAAACTTCTCAAGAGCAACAAATATTAGGGATTCACAAGACGCTATTGTGCTACCTCCGCTGAAACTCAATAATTTTAAGGCACAAAAGTACTGTAACGCTGAAAATATTTATATCCATTTATTTTGCTTAAAATGTGATCGTTTGATCTCGTCTTACCTGATGGAAAGCGACGACATGGTCGATAATGGATAGTAAATTATGTCCTTACAAACATTAACCTATTAAGGGCGAAGAAGGACGACCCCAAGATGGGAAAATGATCTGGGAAAAAGTTAAAGATAGCTTTAGAATCCGCACATAAATAAATAAACAACAATGATTTAGCGAAAGTCAGTCTACAGCTCCTTGTTACAATCGTGTTAGTCTGGGGTGTCGGCTTCGGGAGCGGTACTAAAATCGATGCTGCCTCTGCTAAACGAGTTAGAAGGCCTCCAAATCTAATTTCCTCCATCTTGTGGCATATAGGCTTAAAACAGCGGATGGTTGTCTATACCAATATGTTAAGAGGAAAGATTTGGTTGTTTGTTTGCTTGCATTGAATAGGCTCCGAAACTACTGACCCAATTTTAATGAAACATCTTGTCTTGTACCAAGTAAACTGTAGCCTATGTACTTCCCCACATAGGACATGGACAAAGGCTACATTTTACCGCGTGAAAATTACTCATTCCTACGGAAAAAACTGTTAACGCGGGCGGACACGCGGGGCGGAAGGCTAGTTAGCAATGTTTAGCTTTGTTTGATCTACGCTTGTTTGTCACTACATAGTATAAAACAAAGTCGCTTTTTCTGTCCCTATGTCCCTCCCTTTGTACGCTTAAATCTTTAAAACTACGCAACGGATTTTGATGCGGTTTTTTTTAATAGATAGAGTGATTCAAGAGGAAGGTTTATATGTATAATACATGCATAATATGCTTAAGGATTACCCACAATAACCATTTTCCCGTGCGGAGCCGGGGCGGGTCGCTAGTATAACAATAAAATTGAAGTATCAAGTTTCATCGGACTTATAAAATTGTGGTTACTTGAAATGATAGAGTTGGTATTATAAAATTAAATTTCAGTTTCCATTTAGATTCCGCTCACCCGAATAATAGGGGAAAATAAGTCTTTATGTTTATAGGTTGATGCACAGGTTGACGATATCTCGAATGTAATGCAGTTGCTATATTTATTTATATTACATTTAGTTATCAGTAGTAGTATGATTTTACAATATTTTACGTCTATAATCATTTTGCTTTTTATTCGCGTGATTAGAAATATCATTGTAGTGAATAAAAATGTTATCTATCTATCTAAATAGCGTTCTATATACTTAATTACAATTATTGTAAGGAAATAATTTTACCATTAGAGAATTAGTCGTTTAATACTTTTACTTATTTTTCGTTTCTAATTTGGGTTGTTTTATTTAAAATTTCAGTGATAATGCTATTTTTCTGTTAGAAGATTTGCACAGTCTTTTGTTTGTGCTCGCTTGTGCTTTAAAAGGAATATAAGGAAAAAGATCTTGTATCCAGCATCATCAATTTATGCACTGCGATGATGAATCAGTCAGTCATGTTATTATATTAGTACAGATTTGTTATGCTTACAATAAAGATATCTAGACAATGTATATTGATAATACAGTAATTTTTTGAATAACTTTTCCTGTTAAGTTCTCCTAAAGAATGTGACGAGGTTCATGCTTCGCATCGACCTTGTATATAAAATGCATACCATTACAGCACTAGCACGTGGCTGGGTAGTATTATATACTTCTGTGACGTGGCATAAATAGTGACCTTGGACATAATAAACAGCCTGCAACCTGCAATGCTAAATATAGTCGTGGCAAATTAATACGCGGGGCTCTCTCCCACATTTAATTCTACCCTCCAGTCGAGCAGTCCAGTGGTTTCTAAACTTTTCAGTCTGCTCGCCCCCTGCCTCTGCTACCGAAAGTGATTTACCCTCCTGCTCCACCGAAAAATTACCAAAGAAAACATTATATTATTTAATACAATTAGAGTTTATTATAAATAAAAATATTAAGTATCGACTACTTTTCGCGTGCTAAAAATACAGCTTTTACTTTTAATCTGGTTGCACAGTTAGCGCCTTATCATCACATGGAGCTGTTAAAATAGGACTGATTTCAAATTCCTTGTTACTTGAACCTCACTTTACCTCACCGTCCACACACAACCGTACAGAAGTTCGCGAAGCGACAGCTATTAACTAACCGTAGTGACTAGAAGTAGCTTCTATGAAAGTGTATAGGGAGTTAAAATCAATTCTACATCAGTACTTACCTTCTTGTGAGGTGAGACCCTCCTCAAGTTTAAGACATGAAATCTCTACATCTACTCGGATGAGCTAAGTTTGTTCTATCACTTTAATCTTTGTTGATTATTACCCCCGTAAGCAGTTTTACCCCCCCCCACAGTAGTGGAACCACTGCCCTAGTCTAGGGAGCTAAAATAGTAACCGATGGACTGCATACTGTGCATACAATAGCCGCCGTAAAGATTCATGTGGTAACCTCGTTTGATCGTGTGTTGGCGGTTCGATCGGTATTGACAGCTCGAGGTCCTCTCGTGGTTAGGTAAACTACTGAGAAATTACCTGCGAATACTTAAACTGCAACCAGCCAGCTTCATAATAAAGTGAGGATTAAAACTAAGGTCTTTAGAATAGAGCATGGTCTAAGAAAACAAGGTCTAACACTCTGACCACGTGACACAAGCCTACGTCATTTCTACGTCATTTTGCCTGTTCATCTTTGTCGAATGCGTGTATAGACGGATTAACAGCGCAAAATGACGTAGGCTTGTGTCATTCACGTGATCGAAGTGTTAGACCTTGTTTTCTTAGACCATGGTATAGAATATTTGTCACGTCAAAAACCGCGGTTCAATAATAGGCTATTTGACTGGTTTTTAAAATATATTTTTTATTATTCAGTAGAGTTTGTGGATCCCAGTAATAGTTGTATTTTTTAATTCTGGTACATATTTCCTGAAAAATATCAAAATAAAAATTCAATATTTAAGTAGCGCGCCAAAACGCTACTTTGACAATATGGCGTCGCAATGGCATCGGTGACGTCACTAGCCAGTACTACTACCTACAAGTTGCTTAAGTAGAAAACGATGTTTACTGGCTAGTGACATATGTCCTATACCCGACTAATCAGGAGCGTTTTGAGTCACGTGACAAACGCCAAAAAAAATACATTTTTATTTACGGATTTTTACATAAATTAATTATTATTTTCAACTTCCCATAGTAAATATCCATTTTTAAACTTACATTACATACTGATTACAGTAATTAACACTTTATTTTTCGCATTGTCAAATAGCCTAATAGGCTGACGTCAAAGTTGATAAGGTCGGTCGTGGGTCGGTCGATACAGAATGCGATAAACAGATGTAAAAGGTCATGTACCATTTTAAATTCGAATTATGATAAATTCGTTATTGGGCTATATTATGTACATATATGAAATACCTATACCTTGCGGAATTATACTTCGAAAGGGCCAGTAGGCACACTACGAGTAAACGAGTAACTTTTCGCATTTCCCTGATGTCAACGACGCGACGTCTGTTGATAAATTAATAAACCTATTGCTACTTCACCTGTCTGTAGATTACATTCAGTGAAGCGCGACTTTCCCACCTCTGACATTTACATTATGCTGCTGAAACTTTTCGTGAAATGGGTTGTTTATTAGGCCAGTTATGTAGATGTAGGTACCCGCCTTTGCGCATATTCTAGTTTTTAAGATGATAGATGTGTTCCTTTATGTGCCTGCAATAAAGTGTTACTTACTTACGCCTGGCCCTATATACGAAGAAATTAAATAATTTTGTGGCTTTGATTTTTTTTTCGTGACTCGCGGTTATCAAGCAAAGATAGTGACTGACAGACAACAGAGTACTTTTAGCATAACACGAAAAAAGATTAATTTGACGATTTGATTATGATTGTTTTAGCGTCAATTTTCAGCAGGGAGGTGGGAAAACCGCGCTTAGATTCATTATTCTGAGATTTTCAAATCAAAATCAAGTTTAGTTAACTTGTAATCATATTTTAGCGGTTTCACAAGGTGATGGTCTATGGGCTGACTGAAACTGCCGGTAGAAAGGAAAGTTAGGTATTTTTAGCCATAGACATTAGACACGAGTCGAGTCGACTTCTATTGTTGGTTTCTTTTGTGATGTAGAGTTTTTTGAGTGTGTAGTACGGGTGGAACTTATGCTCTACAAAGAATTAATTGAATTTGCTTTATTTTTTTTAAAGCTAAAACAACTCAGTGTTTATAAGAAAAATACATTGTACACTGTTGGTATTGCTGAAAAGGGCTTTGTTGACCGCCTATAAAATTTGGATGTTTTCTAATTACCTATAACTCCTTCCTATTTCTGTAAAACATCTAGACTCACAATGAAAAAACTACATCTCTGTTAAAAACACACAACCTGAAAATCTTTCTATCATTATCATCATGAAAAAACGTTTTTCCGCACACGTCTTGTACAAAGCTACGCACGATTTACCATATTACGTAATCATTATAAAAATAGCACCTACTAAAGTGAGCTTTGCTTATGATATTTTTCCTTTAGCCTTCGTGGCTACATGACCAGAGCCTGTGTCATGAAACTAGAATTTGTATTCAAAGTACAATGCGCAGCCACTATGTCAAAAAACATAAGTTATAATTTTTTAATTAATTGGCTAAGCAATGAACACCCAATGTATCGGTAACTTGTGCAATTGTACCTTTTGGAAATGCTGCCCAGTTATTTTTACCACAGAAGTTGGCTCTACAGGTCCCGGTGTAAGTTCTACGGCGAACTTTGACACGCACGCCGCACGCGAATAGATCTTATCGAGCTATAACACTCATTTGAGGAAAACTGGGGATGTGTTACTTACTATACTACCAATTTATGATCAAGTCCTGGTCTTTTTCTATGCAAAGTAATTCTTAATTAGCGCACTTCTTTATATAAATCACTACATAGTATAAAATAAAGTCGCTTTCTCTGTCCCTATGTCCCTATGTCCCTATGTCCCTCCCTTTGTACGCTTAAATCTTTAAAACTACGCAACGGATTTTGATGCGGTTTTTTTTAATAGATAGAGTGATTCAATAGGAAGGTTTATATGTATAATACATTACATGCATAATATACTGAAGGATAACCCACAATAACCATTTTCCCGTGCGGAGCCGGGGCGGGTCGCTAGTAAGTTATATTTCATTCTTCCCTGATTTAAAAGCTTTTTAAAATATAATGTTGGGTGTGAAAAAATATACCCAAAACAATTTCTTTTCGCAACCTCATTGCTACCTATATAAAATTGATATTTTAAAGTATATTTTTCTCCTTTTCATGAAAATATACTTTTCAGGTTCACAATCCTCTTAAAGCTTCTTATCAATATGAGTCTTTTTCAAATAGTCACTTTACTTTGTTTTGTTTTTTTTTTGTGTGTCATTTTAGCCAATCACATATATTTTCGTTGGCTACATTACCAACTACTGAAGTGTATGGTAACTATTTTAGTTCCTCATGCCTAAATAGCTGTCCGCCCACGGCTACGCTCGCGTAGTTTTTTTTTTATTTCCCATGGTAAATGTTGGTAGGGTTGATGTTGACAGTGGATATAAGGTACCACCATGCAAAATTTCATTTAAATCGGTCCAAAGGTTCCAGAGATTATCGTGTACAAACAGACAGATAGACAGGCGGACATTTTTCAAAACTTGTATTTTTGTATTCAGCTAGCTAGACCATTTATCACCTAGTATCAGATTTTTTTTAAAAACAAATCAATGTACAGACACGCCGATTCTTCAGTTTTATTATAGTATAGATAGATAAATAAAAAATAAATAAAAATAATAATAATATTTATTTTAATAAAAGATCTTATAACTACGAAACAGATTTGGAGAGGCCTCCTTTTAAGCATATAAAAATGCCTGTGCCAGGATGCCTCGCTCTTCCATAACATAATATTAATAATCTTATTTTCATCTTTTTGATAATGGATTGTGTGTGTGTGTGATAGAAGATGAAAACTGGTAACAAACACACGAAAAAATATGAATTAGGGCAATAGGAAAGGGCTCAGCTTATGCTGCGAAAGACCACCCACCACGGTGCAATTGTAAAAAGTGTGATTGGTGACAGAACGACACTAATGACAATAATTCATTCATTGTGTTTGATTTATTCATTCAAGTAGCTTTATCTGTTTGTACTGAAACAATTTTCTGTAGGTGGCACTTTATCTTTGATTTAGTTTTATCTTGGTGCTGGCAGGTGAAATTAGTCGTTTTCGCCATACGTTTTGGGCCTAAATTTAGCGTATAATGAGCGCAGTATCAAGGCCTGATGTGTATTTTTAGTAGCTGTACATGTTTATTGTATTCCTAAAATAGTCGACCGTGTGAATAACTTGTGCTTTACTCGCAATCGTAATACTACGAGCTAAAGGATATACTTACTAAGTGCCTAACAAAAAAGTCTTAGTTGAATTCTTGTGAAACTTACAAATGGTGTTCTTTCTGATAAACTTGATCAACCCGCTGACCTAATTCTGAGAATATTTATTGATGTAAGGAGTTTTGAGGTTAATTCTTACTAGCTTCTACAACGGCGGCTTGTAGCAGTCCATGGTCTCTCGTGTTAGGAGGTTATATATCTCTTTTTTGAAAACTAGTAGTGGATAACTGCATTATGTCACATTATGTGGGCGGTACATGACGCGAATGGGATGCGTTGCACGTATGAAACACCAACTGTGCAATTACCCGTAATTTCATTAATTTACGTCATAATACCACAACACTCATCCATATAAATTATGACTCGTTCGTTAGGAGTTTAATAACCTAAATGCAGTACTCACTGAAACGCCAGATACAGGGTGGTATGGTTATGTACAATACAATTGCTAGCTATTGTGTATGTAGCATTTGTATTACAAGCGTCGGTGGCCCAGAGCCAGAGAGTGCCGCTGTCTACCATTACGGTACGGATTTAATGAAGCCTCAGCATGTAGCAACCCGCACTGGGCCACCGTGGTTGACTAAGGCCTATTCACCCTGATTTCAGGGTAGGCTCGAGCCCATCGGTAGAGTAGAGGCGTATATAAGCTGTTAATGATGATGATGTAGCAATGTGTTTTACGGTCCTATATCGTAAAAGCGTTGACTACACTTACATAATATCGTGAGGAAACCTGCACACAACTGCAAAGAAATTCAAACCTTGTGTGTAAAGTTGTCGAACCCTTAGGTCAGCGTGGTCGACTGAGGCCTATTCATTCACCCAGTGAGGGATGAACGAAAAAAAAAAGATAAAATATATCTTTATCATCCTTTCATAAAATTATGTCAATATTATGGGCGCGTTTATGAATGATTAATAATATTTAAAACTAGAGACCCGTAGCGGCGTCGAAACGCCGCAGCTAGAATATGGTAATGTAATATTCATAGGGAACCATAAACCATTTTAAGGCATTTTTTCGATACTGTGCTCAAACACACACATTTGAATGAAATTGTGCCTTAATAATAATAAAATATAACCCACCAGAATTGAGCCTAATTGCTTTATAATCACAACGTAGAAATGAACATTTGTCAAAAGTTTTGCATAACAATTTAAAAAAAACTTAAGAAACTTTCATTGGTTCTTATTTTGATATCAAGAATCATTTGAGAAATTAGACTTTAGTTAGCATTTTTTAGTCATTAAGGTTCTCTATTGTCTACAATCATCCTAAATATGAGAATACAAAAGTCAACTTATTTTAGTAAATGTTGGTAACAAAATAGGATCAGTTAAAATTTGCTGACGGGGCTATATGCAAACATTTTGAGAGAAGCTCACGGCAGAAATAAAAATAAAATATGATTTTCGATATTCATCTATGACTTTCTGACCTTTTAATTATTATTATTACCGAATCAGAATAACACTAATAAAACACGACTTAAATTACACCCTGGATATTTATTTATACTTGTAATATAAATATTCCTACAATCGACGATATAGAGACTGTGAGGAAAGAAAAAAGTCGTGGAATAGGCTCCCATACAAACCACGACCCTTTTAATCGGAAACGGACTCTAAACAATGATAACATTTAATAAGTAGGTAAAGTCACCGTCAGATATTGGTTGGATTTCTCGCTCGCTCACATTATCTGATGGAACCTTGACTGTACCTACCTAGCGTTGAAAAAATAAAATTAAAACAGCTTCTTTCACAAATTCGTCAATTTTTGGATTATTTCATAACAAAATATTGACATTAACCATTCTAATTTTCACATATAACCATTTATGTATCTTAGATCTAATTTACACCAATTGAAATAATATAAAAAATTAAACCGCCGAAAAAACTGAAAAGTAAGAAAAACCCTATAAAATATAACCAACTTCAAAATATTAACTTATTGACAAATTTCTTTTTTTTTTTTTGTTATTGACCTATGCTTGTGTTGAAAAGGTACGACAAATCAAGCTTCACCGGACTTGAAAAGTGTTAACAAATTTCGTGATAGACTGTATTTGTAGTAGTAAAACCTTGGCATTGTCCGATTATTCTTTGATCTTTAGATTGTTCTATAAATATCTTTATACCGTCAAAAACTTGTGCTCTACTTAAAGCCACGTAAAGCTGCCCGTGAGAAAATACTGGTTTTGGAAGATAGACAGACAGCTACTTTTTTCAAAGATTGCCCCTGACTCTTGTTTATTGTCATCGCAAATGCAAGAGTAACTGGAAACTGAAATCTTTGTAATTTGAATGGAAGGAAGGAGTCTGAAGGGCTAAGCTTTATTTTAGGAAGAATAACTCTTTCGCCTGAACTTGCACCCGTCAGAACCTGACAATCTAAAGAATTGGTATATAGTTTTATTAACTGGAACCGAGTTCCGTTAATCAATCCTTTGGCCGTATTTAGATTTCTCATGAGCATGACAATAGCACCAATTTTTAATTTAAGCTCGTGTCTGGGAAGCCCACTTACTTCAGTACTGTTAAGAAATTTCGTCGGAAAATTTATATTAGAATCAGAGTCATCTGATATCACTGTATCTACGCTCTTATATGTTACTTCTTCGCTAGAGATACGCTCGAGAACTTTCAAATTAATTTTTGAACAGATTTCATTAGTCGGTGTGAGAATAGCCTTTTCGTGTATATTATTATAATTGTCCAAGTCATTGTATATAAAATCGATCGGCGAACCAATTCCTAAAAGACGAATATCTAATATTGACTGCCCACATTCGTCCTTTGGCAGAGTGTCATTTCCAACTTTAAGCAAGTAATCTGCAAATTCGTCTTGTCCTTCATTTACTCGCATATTTTTATCTAGCTTTAGAAAAGTCATGTATCGCCACAAACGATGATTTTTAATACAGTTTTCGATTGTTACTGCCCGTCCAGCATGTGGAACTACCGGCAGAGTCTGTCTAAAGTCACCAGAAAATAATACAACTTTTCCAGCAAATGGTTGTCGTCGTCTATCTTCATTAATTGTAAATAATTGTAATATCCCGAAACATGCGATCGATTACTGTCAAGGCTGCTGCCGGTATCATACTCGCTTCATCAATTATTATAAGGTAGGCACTGTCAAGATATCTCCCGTAAGAAGAATCAGGTTTAACACCAGATACAGACGAATCAAGAATTGGTATCGGCAATTTGAATTGATTGTGAAGTGTTCGACCTCCTTTAACTAAGTTTGCTGCAATACCGGTAAATGCTACTGGAACAGCAATGCGACCAACACTCGCTACTTTGGCAAGTAGAGTTTTTTGCACATACGTTTTACCACAACCTGCAGGTGCATCAAGAAAAAATAAGTTTCTATTCTGCTCTGAGCACTCAAGGGCTGTTATTACTGTATTAATTACATTTCGTTGTTCATCAGTTGCCATGTTATACATGGACTCAAACTCTATTTGAGCATTTTCGCTGTTAATTATAGGAAGTTCCCGGTATATGCTATGCGTAGGTTCGGGTAGGCTAAGTTCCTTACAGTTCGTGTTATGTGTTAATAGAATTTCTTCAATTTCTAAAAGTGCAGCATTTGTAGCATCTTGCTCGTCGAGACCATGGTGTAAAAAATCTTCAATCATGTAATCTCTAAAGGTGTTCCAGACTTCTACGGATTCTGAAGGCACGTTAATACCCAAGAGTATTGCAAATAACTCTCTGATTTGATGTGCAGAAAAGGTATTTGCTGCCTCTTGAAGAGTTTCGGAGAAATAAGCGGAGCTTGTTGTAATACATAATGCAATGGCTGCTTCTTTAAACGTCGCGTATAAAACAATATTGATGGTACGTAAATCTTCAAACTTTTTGGCTCCTTTAACATGGAGAAGAAGAAGACGAAGATGATAAAGTTCAACGTCCTTTGGTGATACGGCATTATGCGTTCGTATATCTGCGTTCCTTATTTTTGCCGACGTTGGCCATGAGTATGTAGGCCCCATGACAGTCGACAACTTGTCTGTCAAGTTTCGCTCCGCTTTCGCTTCGCTAATGTGAATATCCCTTACCTATTCTTATTCGAGTCTGTGCGAAATGAAAAGGCTTCTTAGAGCGACGCGGGCCTTCCTTCTAAGAAAGGCTTGGAATGGATTGGTTTTTTCTAGCTATTTATTCTTTTTCAGTCTATTGACATTGGCAAAGTGCCCTAGAAGCCAAACGTCATTATACGAAAAAAAATATCTAAAATTTGAGTGGTTGTCATTTAGGTATGTCATTTAATGTAAACAAATCCTTGCTTTATTTTTACGTATTTTAATTGGTATTTTGTTAAAAAACTTAAAAAAATAAGAGTTTTATGCACCCCTCCAGGATGAGACGAAGCTAATGAGGTATAATTTATCAATATCGGAACTTGGATGTGGATTTGATGGCCTGTACAAAAATCGGGCTTGCGTAATATATATATAGATAAGAAAATGTGATACAACTTCGAAGAAAGTAATTATGTTTTTGTTTCGCATTGAAGCCACGTCTCTCGACCTGACTTTTTCCATCATTAGTTAACAAAAACTCGTCCATTTGTCGACAAACTGTAATTGGATATCGATTTTTTTATTATTACGAGTATTACATAATAATGCCTTAGTGTTCTTTAGGTTGTTTTGAACAAAAGGATAACGATTGATTATTAGGCTTATAATATGATTGTGTTATGATTTCGCCTTTATGTAAATTAATGAACATTTATAAAATTGTATTACTTCAGCGGCGGGCGAAGGTAATAAGGGTAATGCGGAATTTTACGACACCAGATTTATTAAAAAATAAAATGTATGGTTTCTAAACACGCATAAAGAATAACTATGGTTTATTACTTAAGAACTAAATGACTTAGCAACTTTTATTCTATCAAAAAAAAGTCGAATGGATATTCAAATCTACTTTAGTCGTCAAGTTAGGAAAGTCCTCTACAAAAAATATATATATTTTCTTTGGCATAAGGCAACAACAACGACAACAACCTAAAATATGCTCAGACCGACTTTGGACCTGAATAAGACCGGATTAGATAAATTAATCAGTATATTTTGACAGTTGATGGATCTTTTTTTGGGCCCAAATGCGGTGGGTGTCTAAGAAGACATTGGAACCGAATCTACATATTACGCTCTAATTTAAATTTAAAAACCATGTCTCTTTCACGTTATTAAGAACGAAAAGGGACCGATGATTGTCAGCTTAAATTTAGAGACGGTAAACATCGATTTTACGCGTAGTTTGCACTAGTTTAGCAGGCATGCGAAAACATGAATGAATTTGGCAGCGGCGTTGCTTATTTTAAATATCATTCATTGAAAATTAAATTAATTCATCTCCCATCCTTTTCGATTCCCATAAGAATGAAAAAGACCAACAACTTAAATTTAGAGATTTTAGCGGCCACACCGGAATTGAGCCCATTGAGCCATGTGCGTGTGGCCCGAGTGTTCCTTTTTTAAAAATAGTCCAAACATCACGAAATTCAGGAATATTTTAGGAAATAATTGTGAAAAGTCAATGGTAAAGACGAAAAATTTGTGAAAAGTATGGAAAAAAAGTTATGGTCAATTAACTAGAACACTCAGTCCGCTCACCTGAGAAAAATACTGTATCTCGTTTCTCAAAAAGTACTAGATCTATATATAATTTTGTTTTGTGAAATAATTGTGCAGAATTTGTTAAATATATTCACAATTATTCAATGTATTTCATAGTTTTATTTTGTTATTATAAAGGTATCTCTAGAACACTCAATCCTCCCATGGTGCTGATGGAGTGTTCCTAAAATCTCATATTATGGCCATTTTGTAAAATTACCTAAGCCATAAATACCGACCGAGATTTTTTCCCTTTACATAGGTACATTCCTGTAAATAAATAGCTTTCCCTAAGCCTTGTAGGTTACTGTTGTTATAGATAGATACTGTCTGATTGTGGACACTAATCGATGTATCCGTGCGTCGCTATTGTTGCCTCCTACCGTACCAATACCAAGGCTGGGGCCTTGATCGTATGAACTTTGTATAGAATTCTGATTTAGTATTCGTCGAATATAGAAGAAGCCCCAGTTGGTACATAATGTAACACTGGCAGAAAAGAACATGCAACTGAATTAACTAAGTGATGTAAAAATCTTAAAATTCCAACAACAAAAAACTTTTTAACTTTAAAACTCACAAAATTAAATGAGTAACAGAGTGGTAATTTTTTTATTGTCTATAAAATCTTTTTGAGAAAGATAATTCTCATCATCATCATCATCAATTCTCAGTTTGTAGAATTTGCGTAAATATCTAGAGTTTCTTCGCAGTCTTATTTTTAGAGCATCTCAATACGAGGTTTAACATGATTTTACGTAAAATAAATCTAGGTAGATAGAAATTTAATCTGGTGTCATTTGTATCATAACATAGCTAAGCTTTATCACCAAAAATAATCTAATCCAAATTTTGACCTACACTGTCGGTTTTAAATTGAGGTTTTGATAATTAAATCGGTAACCAGAACCGGTATTTTTCTATTAGCAAAACCTGAACTCATCTTAACTGGCTCAGTTGAGCGTTAGAACCTTTATTGGATTATGCTAATCACTAAATACCATCTCTCGATCAATTCCTTGCATACATTTAGCATACAAATGTGACTAATGCATATGGGCTAATATGGGTTATATAAATAATCAACTAACACCAGCTTATAAGTATACTTACACATGCACGCATAATAACTAACGACGGAACTGTTGATAATAATATTCGAAGAGCGCATAACATGGGATTCCCCTCGACTACTTTACTCATAGCTAGCTTTTACGCCGCGGCTCCGTTCGCGTTGATAAATTTTCCTGTATTTTCCATGATAAAAACTACATGTCCTTTCCCGTGAAGTCGTCTATATTATTGCCCTGCAAATTCAGCCGTTTATATCGTAACAGACAGAAGTAGTTTTGATTTTTATATATTAGTATTGGTGTGTCCTGAAGGATTGATTTATTATCGGGTGAATGTTTCAACGAAAGAGTATAATTAATAAAATTTATTTCTTACTCTATGGTTTAAACAGATATTTTGTTTTAGTGAATTTGCTGTATGCTTCAAGTGGGATGGTCGTAGCCTTTTTCAATGCTGTTTTGCTTCTTATAACAACTCATTATAATACTTAAATGTCAGAACAATTGCCTTGGGTGTTGAAAGTTTCTAACATGCATAAGAATTCCACAAACAGCTTTCATGTCAGAAAAGTTTAAATACCTTACAAGCATTTTATTATTTACAAGGTCTGGTAATTAACTTTAAGAATGTTTACGTTACGGCACATAACCACAGAATACCAAATAGTAGTCCCTAACATAACATTGGTAATTAGCTTGTTATAAAACACCCATGAATGTGAACTTGGAATTACCGCTTTAATATTTTTATAGCAATTAAATTGTTTTAGGTAATTTGTATGAAAAATTATTACAATTGGTGTAGCTCGAATATGGGTCATGTTGAGAACTTGGAACTGCAAAAATGTTACAGCTTGCTTGCTTACGTCATGTTTTACTTACGTCAATTTAGTTATATGTATTAAAATAATATACTTTGTTGGAAATATGAAGAATAATACAGAGACACGATAAGAAAAACATGGTGTATAGATTTGCGGTCTGCTATACATAATATACGAGGACAACAGACTTACGGTAACCAAAAAAATATTGTAAGTGAAACTTTAGAATGAAATAATACAAAAAGACTTGAAAATTAAACATGTGTAATGGCGGCCTTATCGCTACTAGCGATCTCAACCAGACAATATTGACATCTTTTCTAACATATAAAAGTCACGCTATTTCCCGGAAGGGTAACGGAAACCACTTCCTTACATTAGCGACGATGAAGGCCTACTCTTTCGCTTGATTCCCCTTCATCAATCATGCATGCTCGTCGATTTAGGGTCCTGATGTGGCATATATTTTTTCAGTAAACGTTCACCTTGGTTTTCTCTTTTCAACTGGTCTATATAATATACCTCAGAAAATGTTTATTTTTCTACTTCATAACAGTCGCGAACTTGTATCGTACATACTGCCCTTGTTATTTTTTATAGTCAAGGATAATTTTCCTCTTTTCTTCACAAAGTAAATGTTATTTTCCTTTGTGTACGTTCTCTTACGTGCGTGTCCTTCCACGTTGTTATAAATCACGGCGATGGAGGACACCGATTGTAGCGTTTACCTATTTACTTCCACGAGATTCTGTTTATTAATTGAACCATTTTTGTAGCCAATGGGCCCGATTCTACGTATAATGCCCTAACTTGAATTTAAAAATCATAATGTCCCTTTCACGTTCTTCAAGACGAAAAGGGACAGGTGATTGTCAACTTAAATTTAGAGACGTCAAACATCGATTTTACGCGTAGTGCGCAGTAGTTTGGCAGGCATGCGAAAACATCCCACTTAAAATTAGGCTGAATTTGACAGTTGTCCTCTTATTTTAAATATCATTCATTTTAAATTAGATTCATTTTCCCATCCTTTTCGATTTCCTTAGGGCCTTTTTCCTGTCATGCGGATTTACGCCCGCGCGCGGATCAGTAGGCCTACTATGTAAGTAGCGACAGGCTCGAGAAGCTATCAAACGGGACATAGGGACATTAGAGCCCTAGTTAGTCGTTCTGTCAATATGTCGCGTTTGACAGCCTCTCGAGCCTGTCGCTACTTACAATAGTAGGCCTACTGATCCGCGTGCGGGCGTAAATCCGCATGACAGGAAAAAGGCCCTTATGAATGAAAAATAGCAAGAACTTAATTTTAGATATTACAGCGGCCACACCGGGAATTGAGCCCATTGTGTTAGTTCCTGGTTCCGAAAATTTTAACAGTGCGCTACCTAACTAGATGTTAATCGCATTTATCAAAATTTCTTTATTTGTACTCTTTGTGTAGTTGGAAAGGATATTGACATGGACAGTATTAATTGTGATTGTTGCAAGGATTATCACGATTATGATTTATGATTCATACAGGGTGTTAGCGACGGCTTTTAAAAAACTAAAACGCACGCTCAATCAATAAATAATAATATGATCCACATTTCTACATTAATAAAAAAAAATTGAATCCCCTTATTAACTGTCCAAGAGTAACGACTTTTTTGTTCTTTGACTGAGGATGTTTTTTCAGTATTTCTAAGCCGTGACTTAAATTTGTTATATTTTTTAAATACTATCATAGTTTTTGTTTCTTTTTTGTTGTAATGCTTTGTATTTTTTATCTATAAGAATCAATCATTCAGTTTGTATATATATTTTTTATTTCATTGTTATTGATTCCCTAGGTAGAGGGTAAATTAGTTTTAATTAGTCATATACATACTTGAATCAAATGACTTAATCAACTGATGGTTAAATGTTTTTATTGTGTGTTATTATTATTATAAAACTAGTCTATTTAAACATGTCTCAATAGTATAACCGACCTGTATAGTATTTTTGTCCTTGTTCCTTTTTTGTTTTGATTTATCTTTGTATCAAATTGTTTTGATCTACTTAACACAGTCTACTATTATTATTTTGTTATAAATGTTGTGCAAACCTGTTACTGACAAGTGTATCAGAAGTGTAATTACTTAAGTTTTTATTGTTAATTAAGATACATTTTGTTGTTGGTGTGCCTAAATAAATAAATAAATAAACTTTATAGGAAAGATATTATATTAAATAATTATTATAAAGAGGAAAGATTTGTATTTTTGTGTGTGTGTATGTTTGTAATAAATATACTTAAAAACTACTGAACCGATTTCAAAAATTCTTTCACAATTAGAAAGCTACACTTACCCTGAGTAACATAGGCTACCTTTCCGTGGGAAAATGCCTCATTCCCACGGGAAAAACTTTACGCGGGGAAAGCTAGTATTAAATGATTTCTTTAGCTGGAGTTCCTATCAATTCAATTTTCCCGAGTGGACATCTCTAGGCTCATTTGTTTACCAAAGGGAGGAGAGGCAAATATCTAGAACTTTGCAGTACCTACATTTCTTCAATATATCTGTCCTATTCTTGCCTATTTAACAGTCTTTTGTATCTTTCCAGCCAATCAACAACGCGGATTTTGTGGTCCCAGTGGAGATCGACGGCGCGGTGCACCAAGTGTACGTGTTGAAGAGGCCGCACGTCGACGAATTCCTGCGGCGGTGCGGGGAGCTATACGAGTGCGTTTTGTTCACCGCCTCGCTGTCTAAGTACGCGGACCCAGTCGCCGATCTACTCGATAGGTGAGTCATGGTCGTATCGCGTTGGCTGTAATCATTCATATCATACGATACGATCATACTAATATTATAAAGAGGAAAGATTTGTATTTTTGAGTGTGTGTGTGTATGTTTGTAATGAATAAACTCAAAAAATACAGAACCGATTTTAAAAATTCTTTCACCGTTAGAAAGCTACATTCACCCATAACTTTTACCTGTCTACGCTATTTTCATTATTTCCCATACGTGAAGGTTGCCTGGTAGAAATTGCTATCTTAACAATAAGGCCGCCTTTTGACTCTTCTGTTTTTCTGTATAATGTTTGTATTTCGGTTTAGTGTCAATAAAGTATATTTGTTTAGTATTGTATTTTTTATTTTAATAATAATAATAATCATTTATTCTGAGTAAGCCTAAATACATCCACATTAATTACATTTTACACATCTGATAGGAGGCTTATTAAAATGTCTCAATTAAACTGATCCGCTGACTTTCAAGCTAGGTAAAAACCTGTGTTATGAAAGTCAGTGGAGGTTCGACTCAAGACAAAAGTGTCTTTCCTTTAACCTTTAGTGCAACTGTATAGACTACGAAAAAAAGAAGTTATTATGCTAATTTTGGGCTCAATTCAGCGTGGCCGTTAAAATATCTAACTTTAAGTTCGTTGGTCTCTTTCATTCATAATGGGAATCGAAAAGGATGGGGAGATGAATGAATTTAAATTTGAATGAATGATATATAAAATAAGCAGCACAGCTGTCAAATTCAGCTTAATTTAGTCGGGATGTTTTTAAATTCCTTCTAAACTACGCGTAAAATCTAAGTTTGACGTGTCTAAATATAGGTTGGCAATCACCTGTCCCTTTTCGTTCTTAAGAACGTGAAAGAGACATAACAACTTAAATTTAGATATTTTAGAATTGAGCTTAATAGCAACAACTGTGATCCCTGATCCGTCGCCTAAGCAGTGAACTATCAGAAATATAAAATTTGAAGTCTGCTCATAAAATAACCAACATTTTATTGATTCTGTGGCGGCACGAAGTTCGCCGGGTCCGCTAGTTATTACTACAAATAAAAGTTCGACGTGATTGTAATTGTTGTTCCAGATGGGGCGTGTTCCGCGCGCGTCTGTTCCGCGACAGCTGCGTGTTCCACCGCGGCAACTACGTGAAGGACCTCAACTCGCTCGGCCGGGACCTGCGCCGGGTCGTCATCGTTGACAACTCGCCCGCCTCGTACATATTCCATCCCGATAACGCTGTGAGTTCTTATATTAATCACAGAATACCAAATAAATGAATGAATGAATTGTGGAGCGGTTCTTTCTTCCTAGAGGGCTAGACCAATTGTTTAAATTTAAATTTATTTCTACTTCTGTTTTGCTTGTGTTTTTATTTTGAATAAGTAATGTAACGTTTCTTGTATCTCTTTGGTGCTGGTTAGCTTTATAAGTCTTGATGTTTTAAGTATATTGAGTTTCTATCTGTGAGAACCTCTAATTGGATGTTAAGTATCTATGTTTCAATCTATCCAATTTTGTTAACTGTGGGTTCTCCCTTGAAATAAAAATAAATAAATAAATAATAATAGTAGTCCCTACAAAAGCTCTAATAGGCGACATAATTCAAATAAATTGCAACTCTAGCTCCTTTATAATAAAGTGCAATTCAGATCGCACGGCGCTAGGCGAAAAGAAGTAGTTGCTGCATCTCTCTCTCTCGCGTATTGCGCCACTTTACTAACACGTTTAGGGAATGGGGAATTGGTCCGCAAACTGCCCGAGACCGCTCGGCCGGGCGGTAGGTAGTTATAGCGCGCAAGTACAGACGACGATGGCGAGACGAGCTAGACGCCTTCAGCGAAGCATGGTTTAACACATCTACCTTTTACCACGCGGAAGGGCCGCGGGGCGGAAAGCTAGTAACAAATAATTTGGGTTGCAGGTACCTGTCGCGTCATGGTTCGACGACATGACAGATTCAGAACTGTTGGACTTGATCCCGTTCTTCGAGAAGCTGAGCAAAGTGGACAGCGTGTACACAGTGCTGCGCAACTCCAACCACCCCTACAACCCCCCGCAGGGCAGCCCGCCCCCCCCTTAGCGCGGGGGCCGCGGGGGGACAGTCGTAAGTGCCAATATTGCCTTCTGGGTAGTGAGGACGTTATTACCTATTATTCCTAGGTATTCATTAGTGCGTAAGTGTCCGATGGATTTGTGATTTTGTTCTCCGCTGTCGAGCTTGCGTGTACGTTTTTATTGTAACGTAAAACGGTCGATTTGACAAATTTAAATCCGATATTCTAAATGGAATTTGACTTATACTATTGACGTAAACACTTTTTTCAATTTCAATGTTTTTTATATCGTGCTTGGGATCAAATATGGATAAGTTAGGATATTTTCATCTTCGATTCGTTACGGCCATATGAGATCATCTTTTTTAGCTTCGATGATATTTTCATCACTGCAGCGTAAGATTGTATGTGTCATTTACGTGTTTATGACGTTAAATACGTTTTATTTTAAGGGCATATGTACATTATGACTTATCCCTCATGCAATAACGACCATTTTTGATGGTCGGTAATTCAAAGTAAAGTTCCAAAACGTCCGAGAGAGTATGTACCTATAAGAGACAAAAAACATGATATAAGATCCATTTAATTTCTCATATAACACGTTATTCCCATGTGGAGAAAGTCATTATGTCCGTTAAACTCTTGAAAATTGTACCTCGAAACTGACATGCGATTTCGCAAATATTTTTGTTATCATGTGAATTATTATTATAAATTGGCATATGAGGGGAGTATTTAATTTACGTGAACAGAATTAATTATTTTATACAATTTGATTTTGATTACATATAAGACTTTTAAATTGTTGGCGTCATAACATTCATCATAATATTTTACGCTGCGAGATCGCGTCGCAGTTTTGGGCAAGCATTTTGCTACATTACGTACGCACGTGCACTTTTGAATATCATTTCGCGTTTTAACTTATAACTAATTGTAACCTTATAGACTTTTAACATAATCACGAATTTCATATTCGACTGGTGTAAGTGATAAGTTGTATCAGGCACTAGCAAATGTGTAAATACTTTTATATCGATGTGATTGTGACATGAAGGAACGTCGCTTTGATCGTGGTATAGCTAACGCGGAATTAATCATGTTGTACATAAAATATAAATTAAATAGAATAAAATGTAAGTGAAGATAAAATAAACTAGCACTTGATGAATGAGCTGATATTGTACTTTCTTGTGGATTTTGCAAAGTAATAAATTAGGTTTGGCGACACATAAGTTTCATAAAATGGTTATAAATTTATACCATTTAATATAAATGAAGTATGATATAAAAAAAACAAGAGATAAGAAGAATTCTACAAGATCCAGCATAATATCAGCTAAATAAAGGTCTGTGCACATTAGACACATTCACGGAGCCCGCGTAGTTTCACCTTTAGTGTGTACACACCTCATTGCAATACACCACCATTTTAGTTTCCCTAATTATTAATAATTATTGGTGACAATAACGAGTCAATCGCGACAGTGTCATATTATGAATTTTGAGTTATTAAATATCGAATCATGGGTGAATGTACCAGATCGATATGGCATCTAAACATATTAAATTCTGCTTTCGAAAGAGTTAACTGTGTTACAATAGTAACCTATAACTATAACAGTTCACTGTTGGACTAAGGCTTTCCTTGGAAACTGTGGTGTTATGATAACTTTTTCCCACTATGCTCGCTACAAATACCTATTTATAGAACATTAATAGACCCCTGCTTTTCGAGATGCGCTAAAAGTGATTTTACAGCAAATTCTGCCCTACGGCTAAGAATATGAAACTTAGAATACCAAACATGTGAAAACTAACGCCATTGATAAACTTGCGAATAAATAAATATATATATGTAGGGGCATCTCACGCACGGCCATCTGAATCCAAACTAGGCAGAGTCTATATTATACTATAGATATTAATCTATGAATATACAACATCGAGATACAAGGCAAACACAAGTGCTCATCACAAGAGTGTTTGCCCTGGGTGGGATTCGAAACCGAGACCCTGTTCTTTGAAGGCAGACGTACTACCAACTAAGCTGCGGGGCCGTCGCTATTACTTAACCCTTTCTCTTTTGAAAGCAGAATTAACTTCACTGCATTACATATACTGTGCTTTATAGAATTAATCATTGAACAGATTCGCGTTTCATTTAAAGTAGGTAAAAAAAAACATAGTAATTTTGCCCTCAGGCTATTGGAATGTATGCCGCAAATCCCTGATAAAATAGGCCCCAAAATCGAAAAAAAAAAAACTACAAAGTAAATGGAAATTGTTCATTATCAAAGTACGAATATGTTGTTCATTGTGAATGATTTTAAAAAGCACCTTGTTACATACATTTTATGATAATCATCTCAGTATTAATAACCTAGGATAGTGTTCGATGCCATTTTACAGGATTTTACTAATATAAAAATGTGCTTCGGTCCTTCGTTTGACTGTACCGCACTTGGATATACTATGCGTGCCAAATAAGAATAGGATCGCGTTTGCAGCTAACGTCACGAGACAGATGTCAAAATACGACAGAAAAGTAGGTACAGTCTACAAAAAAATCTAATGATATGAATATATAATAATTAATTTGAATTAAATGATAGAGATAACACAAGCACAACAAACAACAGCAAAATAGTAATATTATTACTGGTCGCACCGATAGACGCGTCTGTGTTGCCAGATTATGTGGATTTTTGTGATTTAGGTTACCTCGAAGAGAGTTGGCCCCACTGAAAATTCCTAATATGATTCTAATATGATTATTTTGATTATGTTAATTAATAATTTAGGTATGCAGGTATGCATAAAAATCACGAAAATTCACATAATCTAGCAACACGGACGCGTCTGTCGGTGTAGTAATAATATTACTATTTGGCTTATTGTTGCGTTATCATAAAGATTTAATTTATTGAAATTAATTATTATATATAAAAATTATTACATTTTCTTGCAGACTGTACAAAGACATTTGATGACATTTGTCTCGTGACGTTAGCTGCAAACGCGATCCTATTCTTATTTGGCACGCATAGTACATACATACATGTCAGTATGACTTCATCTATGAAAATTGCATGTTTTGAGATGACCTATAAATAAATAAACGTTTCCTGATATGTCAATCTAGCTGTCAATCGAGGACCTTAGTACATTATTCGAAGATACTACGTAAATTTAAGGCTAGCTACACTTGACTAAAATTAATGTTAGTATAATGCTGAAATAGATGATCGCTAGTGTGGGGAAGACATAAGTTAATTAAGCAAACAATGTTTCATTATGGATTCAAAGAGAATTCGCTTACAGGCAAATGTACGAGTAATATGCATAGTTGACTGTTGCTTCATATCTAATGGTTCCAATTCTCGACAGATGGTTTGGCATTCCTGTACAAAGATGACCAACTATTTGTTTCGATGCTTGGAGACAAAAGTGCCATTATTATTACCAGCCATTTTGTCTTCCCCTCTACGCTTATGTAGTCCCACTCTTTTGAAACTTCTTGATACATAACAGGCCTTATGAAATGTCGATCTTGTACACGGCGAAGTTGTAGAGTTTCACTTTAACAGACTTTGCTTATGAAACAAGAGATAAATGGGAAATGGCGTTCTGAAAACAGAAGTCAGTTTTAGTCCTAATAAGTGCAGGCTGACGAGATTACTATAATTTCGCTGTGTATATTAAATTAAACTTATGAAATGAAATTCAAAAATATTGACGGATTTGTGTAAGGAATTATTAATTAGGTATATATACAAAATGGTGCTTTCAGTATTAATTGATTAAGCAACACGGAATTTGACTGTAAGGAAATTTGTAGCACTCAGAAACGCACATTGGCTCTCATTTTTAGGGTTCCGTAGCCAAATGGCAAAAAACGGAACCCTTATAGATTCGTCATGTCTGTCTGTCTGTCTGTCCGTCCGTCCGTCCGTATGTCACAGCCACTTTATTCCGAAACTATAATACCTATACTGTTGAAACTTGGTAAGTAGATGTATTCTGTGAACCGCATTAAGATTTTCTTACAAAAATAGAAAAAAAAACAATAAATTTAGGGGGTCCCCATACATAGAACTGAAACTCAAAAAAATTTTTTTCATCAAACCCATACGTGTGGGGTATCTATGGATAGGTCTTCAAAAATGATGTTTAGGTTCCTAATATCATTTTTTTCTAAACTGAATAGTTTGCGCGAGAGACGCTTCCAAAGTGGAAAAATGTGTGTCCCCCCCCCTCTAACTTCTAAAATAAGAGAATGATAAAACTAAAAAAAATATATGATGTGCATTACCATGAAAACTTCCAACGAAAATTGGTTTGAGCGAGATCTAGTAAGTAGTTTTTTTTTAATACGTCATAAATCGTAAACCGCAATTTACCTTTACTATTATTAAAACATCGATCAAAGTCACAACGAACTACAAAAACTTTTATATTATGTTACTGGCTGCTACGGAACCCTTCATGGGCGATTCCGACTCGCACTTGGCCGCTTTTTTTTAATAAACGGTCTTAAACTATTGGTATAACAAACAGCATAACTTATCCCCCAACTTTTCATTCGGCTAGCGCCATCTATTATTTGTTTGTCCTATAATATGCTTAGCAAAAAGTTTTAATTGTTTTTTATTTAATTATTTTTTAAAACAACAATCTATTATTGTTTTGGTAGTAGACGTGTAAATAAGATTTTTATTAACTTAAAAGTAATGGAGAAACCTTGATTTTAATATTTGGTTTTTACGGAATTCTTATTTTGATTATGTACATGATAGTTTGTTATTTAGTGACTACGGAGGGAGGTGTATGTATAAACCCTATACATATGTTTAACTAGATGTACGCTAATATTAGATAGAACGTATCCGTATCCCTGTCTGTTTAGTGTAGACTACCTTCCACCGCTTCCAAGCCGGACCACAAGCTCCTTACTAAATGTAGGGACTAACTAATCTGTAAATAATACAGGTTGTTTGAAAAGTTATTCTGTGATAAAACTGTACGATTCACTAAGCAACTTTGTAAAAGGGTTCATGTTATCACAAAAGAAAAACAGTGTTGCCTCATAGTCCCTGAAAAAAAGTTGTTTAATTATACTTTTTTAACAAAAACATTTTTTTGCAACTTGTATAAGTATACAGATTAACTCTGTAGATGGAGCTACTTATATCGATACAAAATAACTACATCCTTAATTATTACTTACCTATCTACTTAAAACAATAATGTGGTCCTAAACCCTCTTGTTTGTGAACCATAGACAGCAGTAGACAGCATTTATATGTAAGCATTAACAAGTAGGCGTAGAATGTTATAGTAATATATACGTTGATTTCTCTAGTTATAAGCATTCTGTTGTGTAAACAATGTTTTCTTAACATTTTCATGTAGATTTACTAGACACTCTTCCTGTGACATTTAAAGCCCGATGAGAAAAATAAAAGACCTCGCCATTTTGCGGGATTTCAATGGAACTTATGTTATAATTATAATAGCGATTGATGCCAGAAATATTACAAAAATTTAACTGGTTGTTTATCCGCAACATAGTGGTAGTACTCATGAAACTGAACAACTTTTAAGGAACAACAGTTTAAAATCTCAAAAGGACAGGAAAAAAATCGTATGGGGCCCGGTCTTTTATTCACAGAAAAATCTAACCACTATATAGAAAAAATATAGATTCTAGACATTAAACTGAGTCCACATGTCCAGTTGTGGAATTTAAGTGCCCCCCATTTAGGAGATATTAATTTTTTTCAATGTGAAAAAGTTGTACACTCAGCAAGTCTATAAAACGCACCTGCCACTACCTATCTCTTTCTAACACCTAGCTAAGGATACTCTTGTCTTCTCTTTCTTACAAAATAGTTACTAAAGCGCGAAAACGATTTATTCTGTATTCAAAACTTCAAAAATGAGCATAGCATGTGCTGTAAATGTCTCGCATAATGTCACTGAAGATCGTTTTCGCGGTTTAGTTAACTATTTTAATAACCTTGTAAGAAAGAGAAGACAAGAGTAGCCTTAGCTAGGTGTTAGAAAGAGATAGGTAGTGGCAGGTGCGTTTTATAGACTTGCTGAGTGTACAACTTTTTCACATTGAAAAAAATTAATATCTCCTAAATGGGGGGCACTTAAATTCCACAACTGGACATGTGGACTCAGTTTAATGTCTAGAATCTATATATTTTTTCTATATAGTGGTTAGATTTTTCTGTGAATAAAAGACCGGGCCCCATACGATTTTTTTCCTGTCCTTTGAGATTATAACCTATGTTCCTTAGGGAAAGTTGTTCAGTTTCATGAGTACTACTTTAATGTTGCAGATAAAAAAACAGTTAAATTTCACGCGGTATAAGTGGCGCGTCCCCAGAGCAGGTTTTTGTATTTTTCTAGTTAAGTTTTAATTTAGATGTTTACTATAAAGGTTGAAAATTTTGAAATTTATTCGAAAAAGGTGAATTTGCAGGTGAAAACATTTGTTCGTGTTATTCTGCTAAGTACAGAGGGCACATAAAGGCAAAAAACGAGAGGCAACACTTAGCCAATAACTTGTCTCCAAGTTTGGTGACGGACGTATTGCTGTGTGGCCGTTACTGAGAATTTAAATTCAAACGTGTTTTATTTTGTGTGGCTGTTAAATATTTACACCAAGTAAATTGAATATTTTATTTGGATTCAAATACGCAAATTCACCATTTACCGAAATGATTACAAAAAGAGACCTACTATTCGATCTTAATATTTGACTCCGGAAATCGTCCAACAACGTTTATGAATAAGAATGTGTAATTGTTAATTTTATTTAAATGCATGCAATAAATTTCTATTGATATTTTGCTAATTAAAAATCTTATGAATAAAGAAAAAATATTTTATTAACATTAGCGAGGCATTCGTTGTTGTATCATTATTGCTATTTGAGTTTTATTATGATTAACTTTGGTGTATAAGGTATACTTTTGACAAGGAAATAGTGAAGTTTTTATTCAATAACAGTATCTAACATCGTGTTTTCTCTTATACTTAAATACGGTAGAACGCAAACCTGAAGTGATTTGGTTATTAAGGCTGAGGCCAGACGAGCGTAATTTTTTAAGATATGAGTCGCATTTTTTTGGTCGCGTAATTCCTGACACATTCGGTTTCATACAAAACAACTGTTTCGTTCACACGGCGATGCAAAATGAGTTTCGATATTTTTTAATATACGACTCTCAAATCAAAATTTACGCTTGTCTGGCTTTACCCTTAAAATTAAGTCCCAGAACATGTATCACCGATACAATAGGGCTGATTTTCCCAAATCCCTCTAAACTAAAATTTTTGTCGCGGTCTTTTACGTTCACATGGGAACCGAAAAGGACGGGATATTAATTAATTTGATTTGATTTTGAACTAATGATATTTAAAATAAGAGTGCAGGTATCAAATCAGGCGTAATTTTAAGTCTGATGTTTTTGCATGCACGCTAAAGTTAAGCAATTGACGTTAATTATTAAATCGATGGATGTTATTTACAATCTCTGGTCACTTTTTGTTCTTTTAAGAGTGAAGAGAACAGACTTCAATTTTGCATTTGTGCGTGACATCGGAAATCAAAGCCAATAATGTTCTAAAGTTAGAAAATTATAGTCTTTTTCTATTTTATTACTCGAGACGAACTGTAGTTCTACCAATTGTATTAATGGCTCCTATTTGCTTTTAAATAAAGTACAAATCCATTGCAGTATGGCATGTGTTGTCGAACAAAAGTTAAGTCAGTTAATTTGTTATTAATTAAGGTTGTGCTTATGCTGTACCACATATCTTTCGTCAGAATATTAAACTACTATTTTTATACAAGTTCTACTTTCTTTGAACAAGTTAAACATTTCCTACTCCATTTTACAAAGTTGCGCTTTTTTAAATACGACATTTGGATCGTTTTATAACTACAATATTCCTCAAGCACATACATTGTGATGGTGGTGAGTTGACAGCCCTTTTTATATGAAAGGACTAATATCTTTTCTCATTACTGAAGGAACTTATATTGTTGTATACGACTCTACTCGTATTCAAAGAAGCGCATTAATTAAATAAATAGAAATCCCTAAATTTCACTATCTCTCGTGTTGAGATCAGTTAATTCTTGCCTTTAGGATAACAAAGAACGAATACTCTCTTTATTCTGTGTACATTCAACTAATGTACCCACCTAAGTCACTGCCTTACCATTTTTAATAATTCAAAAGGCTGTCTTTTACTGAAGGCGGTGAACACACCCGTTTTCCTGCTTTAAAATATATAAGAGAAACGAATGTAATGCCGCCCCCACAGTTATTCAATGGAAGTAGACTAGCTGCCCTTACTATTGACAATTTGTAAAAAGTAATCCTCAAACGTTTAGGTAACAGTATGTAGCTAGAATAGCTTATTTTAGTATTAAAAATAAATTCAAGAATAGTCGCTTGTATACCAATATTCTGCTTATGAAAAATGTGCAATAATTTGTTTGAAATTGTTATAGCCAGACTACGTATTTTGAATTTTTCCACATATAATAACTCAATCTCACTTTTACAATGAATATGTAACAATAATTTAGAGAAAGGCATCTTGTAGATATATTGTACAGCATTGAAGAGTTCGATTCCGGTATCCATCACAGTTGTTTAGTTTTCTATTCATTGCTTCGCGATTCGAATGCTTAAAAACATGCTTTAAGTAATTCTCAATGTGCGGTGATGTATAACAGAATCGGCTTACGGACGGTATTATGAACATTTTTGTACCTATCAGAGATGAGGCAAGTGAGAGGTCTATATTAATTATACATATGTGTATTAAACGTGTAATAGCCATGAGAACATAGGGAAATCACACGAGTAGCTAGGTAACATTTACCTGAGACGAAATTTATATAATGGTGTACATTTTTGATATGATGTTGTACAAAAGAGACATTTGGTATGTTATTTTATAGGAATGAAATAAATAGCCTTAATAAACAAGAACGTTGTATTATTTATACACCACAATTGATTTATTTGGATTGAATCAATTACGAACTTTTCATATTTAAAATGATTGAAAATTAAATATTTTCATTGAAATAATAATGATGTAAATAATCAAAACTTAATCTACGACACAAGTGTGGTAAAAATATTCATGTCTAAATGAAAAACATTTTTTTTTGCGAACGTTTATTAAATATTTAAACACACGATACACGTTAATAGACGAGATATAAATATTAAAATTATGTAACTTTTGTTCTCTATAATCTATATTGATATGGTACTAAGGTACTTGGTGATAGTACTGTTAACAATTTGCATTCATTTTGTGTAACAGTTTTAAATTGTGACTGCATTAGTTCAAATGGTACAATGGTATGAAAATGATGAACTATAAGTAATAAAGTTTTGTTTACTAATTCTAAGTACGTACGATTTATATCGAAGATTAAAATAAATATCAGGATACCACCCCACCATCTTTAACCTGGCATGGCACATTGCAGAGTTATGGCAGTTTTAGGATGATTAGTTTATTTATTTTTAAGTTCAGGCAGATATGAGAAACCACAATAGATTTATTTGGGGGTCATGATTGAATCAATTACGAACTTTTCATATTTAAAATGATTGAAAATTAAATATTTTCATTAAAATAATAATGATGTCAATAATCAAAACTTAATATAATTAATTACCATTTAATTATTAAACAATCTAATGAGCAATCTATAATAATTTTAAATATTTGTACTAAAATAACTTTGGATTTCAGAGTAACAATATATAATGAAACTTAAGTAAGAGTTAATTATTTCCCACATATTCAGTTAAAACATTCGCATCAGTTGTACTCACTTTAAATTAAATATTTCATAAGAAAAAATATATGTTCAATGGCCGAAATTGTCACAATAAAACATAATTCTAAAGTAATCAGGCATACTAACTAATTTATACTTAATAGTTTTATAGTACAAAAATAAATTTTCAATTATTTTGTACATTATTATAAACAACTATTTTCTAAAGATCGTTAAAGCGTTTAAATGAAATAGACACTTATTTACACTGTGGAACAGAGCAAACAAACATAAGAATAATAAAAATACTAGGTAGTTAGCTACCATTAGTTCAAATTTTGGCACCATAAATAGAATGAAGACCACATGGAAATAAAGTTGCTAGTTGTTAGCATGATTAAAAAAAATCATATTGTAGGTACGATTTGCTTTTTGGTGACTATTAAAAAAATAATGGAGGTAGGTAATTCAGATAGGCTAAAACTAAACTGATTTTTTAAATTTTAGGATCACGTGGCAACTTAAGTCGAATTTTTTGTAAATAAAGAATCTTTTTTTTTAAATAAAGATAAAGTTAGTGAGTCAACGAAAGCAATTTTACTTTCGTGAGGTCTTCTAATCACAATTAGACAGGAATGTTATCAATTAGCCTCACAGTCGACTCTGTAGAAATGAATAACAAAAAATATAATTATAAAACTTAAACTTACTATAGACGCGTAAGATGTAAAAAAGACAAGTTAATAAAATAATAAATAAAAATGTAAACATTATTTATGTATAAACGTTGCTCAAGTTCAAGTTGAACAATATTTCTGTCCCTTACCAACACATAAATGTCTATACTAGTTTAATATTTAAATGTCGGAAAGTGACAGAACATTGTTTAATCTAAAACAACTTTTATGTATAAAGGAATTAATAATGTATGTAACATTTACAAAAAAAAAACGGATGTTACGAAGAATTGAATGAGGACTTATTCATAACCTATAAGATCCCCTACACACAAACAGGTAACATTTCAACATTAATATTATCATTATTGAACACCTAGTTAACCAGCAAATTATTGCAGAAGCTAGAGAGGTATCTCCGAAAATCCCCACTCGCATATAACATTAAATTAATAAAAAAGAAATCCTTTATCAAAACTTATTTTCAACTGTGTAACTGGTACCACATTTTTTTAACACGCTTTTATTAGCTTCATTTGTAACTATGTATATAAGAAAATCTTGGAATCTTAATTTGGCCCACTACCCGGTCTTCGATTAGGATGAAATTTTGCACTCGCTCTGAGCTCATGACAATACGTGACAAGGTAAGAAACGTTACAAATCCAATATGGCGGACTGGCTGTTTGAAATTCACCCCCCCATGATATGGGTATCAAATGAAAGGGTTTGCTGTCAGGAACACGAAACAAATTGTCACGTGACTTAAATCCAATATGGCGGACGTCCAAGATGGCGGACAGGAAGCGTGTTTTTTAGTTTTTTAAACTATATATTATATTTTTATTAACATACAAAATGTTACTATTTTTCGAAACAGTAACATTTCCGCTTGATGATGCTTTTAGTACGATTTTTTTACGATAACCTTTTAGTACGTTTATTTAGGTTACATACATACATACATAAACTCACGCCTCTTTCCCGGAGGGGTAGGCAGAGACCACTTCCTTCCACTTGCTACGATCCAAACATACTTCTTTTGTTGCCTGGTATAAATTGCTACTCAGCAATGAGGCCGCCTAGATGTACACTTATTTATTATTCACTTTCTATCCTTTTTGTGAAATTTTCTGTACTGTTATTTCTAGTGTACAATGAAAAGTATATTCTTACTCGTATCTTCTCCGATTATAAAATTTTTGTTCTGTAGGGATTGCCAGTGGGGATTTACAGAATAGCCGTTAACACTAAGTAGGACGCACCATAAAGTATTGCGAGATCATTCGTTAGTCATCATTGTCCATAATTCCTCAGCCAGTTCAGTTGATAGACATCTTCTCTTGTAAGATTTGGAAGTAGCAAGCCTGTAACAGGATATGTTCATTGCCGTTAGAAATAGGTTAGATTACCTCCTTACAAAGGGTTAGGTTAACATTTTTTTTTGTTGGTATTTTGGATTAACATTTTTATTAACTTTACTTGTAACAATGTAATAAAATGTTGCGAGCCAATTTTAACCCACTTATAGTTGTAGGTAGTGTGTGCATGTAAAGCCCTAGCAGAGAAATAAAAAACCTTCTAATCTATCAAATACAAATTTTACGAGACGAATCTGTACGAGTGTAATACATTAATTTACCAGTATATATTTAAAGCCCAACTTGAAAAATATAGAACCTCGCCATATTGCGGAATTTCAATGGAACTAATTTTATAAGGAAAATTGTTGTCATAGTCGTAACAATATACACGTGGCGCCCCCAGAGCAGGTAATATCACTTCTATATCTTTCTTTCTCTCAGTTCTCTCACCCTCACTTCGAGCGTGGGATGTCTTGTTTTTTTTCAGATAAAAGGGTCTGTTCACAGTACTTCGCGTTACTTCGGAGCCGCCGGGTAGTTCCATCCAATATCTTACAATCTAACCAATTTTCAAACTAAAGAAATGAATAAACCCACCAATTTTCTGACTAAAATGAAAATGGGTTAGAATGTAAGTAAGATATTGGATGAAATGTACTATCGTAGTAACGCGAGTTACCGTGAACAGACCCAAATATTTTTTGGGTCTGTAGCTCATAATAGTTGCCATAACAGCATATACATGGATATGAGCACTGTGATATCTCAGTCCCCTATTTCTATCTCCCTCCCCCTGACCTTGAGCGTGGTGAACATGAGCCCCAGCTCGCCGTGGTGCAGCGCGGGCGCGAGGAAGTCCTCCACGAAGTGTATCTCGGAGCCCAGCTGCAGTCTACTATCTCTATCTCCCTCCCCCTGACCTTGAGCGTGGTGAACATGAGCCCCAGCTCGCCGTGGTGCAGCGCGGGCGCGAGGAAGTCCTCCACGAAGTGTATCTCGGAGCCCAGCTGCAGTCTACTATCTCTATCTCCCTCCCCCTGACCTTGAGCGTGGTGAACATGAGCCCCAGCTCGCCGTGGTGCAGCGCGGGCGCGAGGAAGTCCTCCACGAAGTGTATCTCGGAGCCCAGCTGCAGTCTACTATCTCTATCTCCCTCCCCCTGACCTTGAGCGTGGTGAACATGAGCCCCAGCTCGCCGTGGTGCAGCGCGGGCGCGAGGAAGTCCTCCACGAAGTGTATCTCGGAGCCCAGCTGCAGTCTACTATCTCTATCTCCCTCCCCCTGACCTTGAGCGTGGTGAACATGAGCCCCAGCTCGCCGTGGTGCAGCGCGGGCGCGAGGAAGTCCTCCACGAAGTGTATCTCGGAGCCCAGCTGCAGGATGCGCGCGCGCACCACCACGAAGTGGAACACCGGGAACAGCTCGTCCATGCTCCACAGGTAACTAGGACCTGGGGAGTAAAACATACGATAGTTAAACAAATGAATATGTTTAGGGCGTTTTACCCTTTACCCCTTTAGGGCCGTACTCGCCGTACTCTTGAAATTTATATCGATCCGATTTCAAACCATTGCAAAAATAACGTCAATTTTAGACCGCTACTCTTGAAAATCTGCCTGCGAAGAGTTGACAAATGTCCGATTTCATTTAGTTCACTCAATATCCGCCCAATATGAAACCAAGGTGGCGCTAGTGTGGCATTCGAGAGTATGAAATGGTGACGGATCGGAAACCAGCTTCTGGCGACGCGCGGCGCGGATCACGAAGAGACCGGCGGCGTAAACGACGGTGCGATGGTAGGCCACAGCCCGAATTCGCTCTCTGCCTACCGTTCATAGTCGTTCGTACGTCGATCAATTACAGTGGACGGTTAGTTCAGTAGGTGTGTGCAGCCGCCGCGCGCCCCTCGCACTCCCTATGCTTCGCTCGCTACACTCCTCGTCGCAAAACGCCCACTACATGTTCCCATTTATCTCTAGAACGATTTAACTGTTTTTGATACCGCTTTTTATAGTGCGTTTTATGTTTATCTGTGATGGTTTTACCCCCTGGCTGACAGTAGCGTCGGCGGCGGCAGCGGCGAGACGAGCATCGAGCGAATAGCGAAGGGGGTGGGAGGGGCGCGCGGCGCTGGGTGTATGCGGCATCGCGTCTACAGGCCGTCCACTACCTACCTATAGATGACCCCCGCCTGTCATAGTGGTACTATGTCAGTCGGGGGGCAACTTACGGTGAACGGTCTGTAAAGCGAATACGCGGCGAGCTGTGGCCTACCATCGCACCGCAGTTCGCGCCGCGCGTCGCGCGAAGCTGTGGGCAGGCCCTTAGCCGCTAATTGGTGATCGCTACAGTGTCTCACCCAGCTCGTGCTGCACGGCGCTGGTCATCCTCTGGAAGGTGGTTCTGATGACGAGCAGCTTCTCGATGGGCGAGAAGGTGGTCTTGAGCTGCTGCAGGGTCTCCACGGCCTCCCCGAACAGCTGCTCGCGCGCCGGCGACAGCGCCGGCTGGCACCCGCCGTTGTAGCCCACCCAGAACTTACTGCGAACGGAATATAACAAATAACCCACTCAGTCATCATCGTCATTAACACAGAACATTTATAAGAGGTTAGAAAGGCGCTGTGGGCGGGGCAGGCGCGCCAAGGATATGAGCAAACGCTCATATCTCTACGCAAAGACGCGATCGCGCTGTTTAATTCACACACAGCTATAAAAATGTACATCGGTATGCGTGCATGCGTATGATTCGTTCCATTTGAAATCGCGTGATTGAGCGGCGCTATGATTGGCTAGATTTGAAATTGCAAATATGTGCGTAAACATCATCTTTATTTAAGTACAGATGTAGTGGAGGTAAAAGGTGGGGTGGAATCGGCGACACCGGATTTCAAACGAACGGCGCATTATCGCCATTCTAACCTCTTTTAAATGTTCTGTGGTCATTGCGGCCGAAACACGGCCACTGCTGGACAAAGGCCTCTCCCGAAGATCTCTACAATGATCGCTCTCACGGCTCTTCTCAGATCTCTACAATCAGGTGATTCAGCCTGCAATGTCCTAACCAAACTGAGGAAAGTCTCACAAAGTGATATTAATTCGACGAGTCCCCACCGGGATTCGAGCCCGGAACCTCTGTAACGTGAAGCCGCGTATCGACTGCGCGCGGCTGCCGCGCGAGCCATGTTCGCCCGCGCCAAACCTGCGTTTTGGTGCGCGAGCCAATTTAAAGCTCAACATTTTCTATAGCGCGGCAGCGGCGCGCGGCAGGCGATCTGTGAACAAACATTCATTTTGTGCGCGGCAACCATGGACGTATCACGTCAGCGACGTGCAGCTGCGGCTTGAGGCGAGCTATTGACCAGGCTGCTTACATATACATGTAGGTGTATGCACTTATAATACTCACGGGTCTATTCCCAAGAAGGCCATGAGCGTGAGGTCGGGCTGCCTGTTCCACTTGAGCAGGCGCCTCCAGTAGAGGTCGTCCTCGCGCTTGTTGTGCAGCGCGTACAGCACTTATAATACTCACGGGTCTATTCCCAAGAAGGCCATGAGCGTGAGGTCGGGCTGCCTGTTCCACTTGAGCAGGCGCCTCCAGTAGAGGTCGTCCTCGCGCTTGTTGTGCAGCGCGTACAGCACTTATAATACTCACGGGTCTATTCCCAAGAAGGCCATGAGCGTGAGGTCGGGCTGCCTGTTCCACTTGAGCAGGCGCCTCCAGTAGAGGTCGTCCTCGCGCTTGTTGTGCAGCGCGTACAGCACTTATAATACTCACGGGTCTATTCCCAAGAAGGCCATGAGCGTGAGGTCGGGCTGCCTGTTCCACTTGAGCAGGCGCCTCCAGTAGAGGTCGTCCTCGCGCTTGTTGTGCAGCGCGTACAGCACAAACAGCGCGGGGTGCACGCGCGGCAATAGCGCCGGCTGCAGCAGGGACGCGCCCGACACTATCTCACTGCCCAAACAATCAATCAACTAATATGCGGCGCCCATTTTATTTTTCTTTTTGAATTGACCTATGCTTGTATCGAAAAGGTACGACCAATCAAGCTTCACCGGACTTGCGGGGGAGCGGAAGACTCTACCCCAAGATGTGGGGACCCATGGTCCAAGAAAACAAGGTCTTACAATTAGACCACGTTACTGATATGAGCCTACGTCATTTTGCGCTGTTCATCTTTGTCTTTTACGCGCATTCGACAAGGATGAATAGGCAAAATGACGTAGAAATTACGTAGGCTCGTGTCGGTCACGTGATCTAATTGTAAGACCTTGTTTTCTTGGACCATGGTGGGGACCTTACAGTATAAATAAACATAGAGCACGCGCACCGCTCCGCTGCCTTTATGCCAAGCCATGGTTTAAGAAAACAAGGTCTTCCATTCGAACCACGTGGCTGACACAAGCCTACGTCATTTTGCGCTGTTTATCCTTGTCGAATGCGTGTTAATAGGATGAACAGCGCAAAATGACGTAAGCTTGTGTCAGTCACGTGGTCCGTGGAAGACCTTGTTTTCTTAGACCATGTGCCAAGCGTAAGCAGATGTGCTATGGAGGGTGAAACCAATAATATTTTTATTTTTGGATTTGTTCCCCGAGTCATGTTTGCAACTTATCACTGCAGATTTCATAATGTTCTCCTATTAAATTACTTATTTGCAGCGGGAGAAACAATAACCATTTGCTACTGAAGATATTCGGACTGTTCATACCCGTGCTTACGGTTCATACTCGATAAGGCCCGCTCTATGCCGTCCAGAATTTTTTTAATTTATACTTTAAGCTGGGGACATCTCAAACATGGCCGTTTGACCACAAATTAGACAGAGTACTATGGGTGTCAGACAATTAAAATTTCAAAAAGGGTATTTTTTATTGTTTATATCGTATCCCTCCGATCTGTATCTCAATTTTATTTCAGTGGGAAAAAAATATTTTCCGGCGGTAAATGAAAGCTTTTGTTGTGGTAAATGAGGCCTTATTTCTTTCTGGCTAGCTGGTAGGAACGTTAATGCAAATTAGTTTATTTTTATTTTGCTACTATTGCTACATTCCAGTCCGGCAGTCGTGGTGAGCTAATACTCTCTTATCCGAGTCTATGTCTTGGTAGGAAGTTTTTGTGAAATATTAAGCGAATAATATAATATACGTTAAATGGAGTGCTTTTTTTGCTATATCATCTAATTTATTTTAATTCTTCCAGTCTTTTACACATGAAATGTATACAAACATCATCATTTCCGCATTTACGATATTATCGCTGTAGGTGTAATATAAAGCTCACCCTTCGATGGGATTGGTGTCTTCGTGTTCCGTTTCTCCGTCGCTGTCGCTCTTGTACGGCAGCACCAGATCCACGCCCTCTGCCGGTAGCGCGGGGAACAGCAATCGCACAACCTACAATCAATCAATAACATAAAAGTCAAGGTTTTTTATTCGAATACAAATCACTTTTCTACGTCGAGGCGAGTTTACTTACTTAATTTTATAAGGGAAATTGTTGCCATAGTCGTAAGTTTATTTTTACGACTATGGCAATAAAAAGCATGGATGCGGGCGTGGCGTATTGTCACTCTGGATGGTATTTACTATGAAGGATTGTTCATGCAAGATGTTCCAATCCCTTACGTGGCGCCCCCAAAGCAGGCTTTTTATTTCTTTGGTCAGGCTTTAAATACAATAGCTGTTTAGGCTGGCGCAACAACAGCTCACAATATAAATGAGAGAATAGCAAACCTGGTAGAGTCGCGAGGTGATACTCTTGAGCTCCTTAACAGCGTGGCTCAGCAGTAGCGGGTGCACGCGCACTCCGCCGTACGTGGTGTTGAACGCGTTCGTCACACCCAGCACTAGCTGGCCCAGCGGGTGGTGGCTCGACTCACACGCCTGCCAACACAACGATACAATACAAATACACTTTAAGGGGCTCTACGACGATTTGGTCACTTATAAACTCTATAAAGTTTACTTTGTCATTACGTGAAAAAATTGCAATTAATATATGTTGTAGCTTCGTTCAAGCTTTACAATTTCATGGTTGAACATTTTTAGAATAAAAACTAATTTGAGAAGTATACAGATTTACCTGAACCCTCTTTTCGTTACATAAACCAATTCAGCTTTCCCAATAAAATTTGCTACTTACAACAATGAAATATATATTTGTAGGTCGACAGACATGTAAACTATGAAACTGTGGTACAGTTTTTTGTTATGATTAGTAGTTTTTGTAATGGAGAGGTGAGGAAAGGTAAGGTGGGGTGTAAGGAAGACAATGCTCAAGGTCATTGGCGTTGTAGAGCCCCTTAATTGACACCAACAAAACATTACAGACAAAAAAAGCGGTTGTCTGTAAAGTCGGTTTACTGGCGATAGTTGAACGTGACAACGATTGTGCCTCTTTGTCGCTCGTTTCGCGCTCTCGCTTGCACATCAAGCCTTAAATGGAACGCCTCAGCCGCGCGGTAACGCCGCATTGCGTTATGTTTTTTTCGTGCGTGCAGCCGGCTCCATCGAATTATAAGACGTTGTAACGTCAAAATATAGAATACTAGCGACCCGCCCCGGCTCCGCACGGGAAAATGGTTATTGTGGGTTATTCTTAAGTATATTATGCATGTATTATATATATAAACCTTCCTCTTGAATCCCTCTATCTATTAAAAAAAACCGCATTAAAATCCGTTGCGTAGTTTTAAAGATTTAAGCGTACAAAGGGACATAGGGACATAGGGACATAGGGACAGAGAAAGCGACTTTGTTTTATACTATGTAGTGATAATAGACAGCCATTTATTCCTTGAAGTATACAATACAACAAAAACTGAATCCAATAAAATTGTATAGTATTGGTGTAGTAGTAAGGACATACAGTATGTAGATACAGTCTAGAACACGTCAAGCTGAATACTTTAAATTTACACCATTTCAATGTGGTGTAGTTGTAAATACAAGAATCCAACAGCCGGTCCTATTGCTCGGATAGCAATCTAACCTGCATCTATTTAGTATCTGTGACTTCATTAAGTTATGAAAAACATTCAAAGTCTCATACTTTGGTGGTTCAATTCTGACTGAAATTTTTATTCGACAAGTTTACACAGAATGTTAACAAAAATTACAAAAAAATATAAACTGTTATTTATTAAAATACTTACGTTTTGCAAATACAATCTCATTTCCGTATAATCGTCCAAATTCAAGTTCTTCTGTCCGAACTGGGGTATGACTTCCAAAGAGTCCTGGGACTTCTCCAGATCTGAACTGGTTTTGCTGCTCTTCATGCTGCCGTTCATTCTTTTATGTTTCTCTTTGTGCGAACAGGATATGGCTACGGCGACATTCTGCCAGATCTTAACGTTGTCTATGGTGGGGCTGGGTCCGTTGGCAAAGTGGTTTCCGGTGGGGGTAAGTATGTTTTCGGACACGCCGAGGCATTGGAAGCATTGGCGGAAAAGCGCGTTCCATTTCTGGTTTGGTGCGACGCTTAGCTTGCCGAACGAACTGAAACAGTGCGATGTACACATTTTCAAGTTTAACTGGATAAGCTCCGCTATTTTTTTTAAGACTGGCATAATCCCTATGCCCTCCAACAAGCGGCACTATATTTATCTGATTAATTGATTTATTTGAAGATCATCAGTTTTTGTCACAATATTAGATAAGTAGTTGTTTTTATATGATTTATAACCTACTTTTATAGCACTAAAAACTCATTACAAAACCGACATAGTATCAGTCAAATAAGGTCAACGGAACAATGTCAGAAGAGTGAATTTAATTGTGGGAAAGCCAGGTTTTACATACAGGTTTTACCTAGTTAATTATTAATGCATATTTCCTTTACCAGTAATTTAAAATGGAAATAAATACATTTAAAAATTAAATGATTGAAACAGTAATCAATGTTATAGAATGAGTACTAACTTTGGTTTAGAATTAGCTGGTGGCGCAGGATTAGACACATTCATGTGCATCGTTGCGTTCGATATCTTCACACCTTCAGTCCAGGCGCCGCTCAAGGAACCTTCAATCTTGTCGCCGCTGGAGAAGGTCAATATTCCCTTGCCGGAGAACACGCCTGCTGAGCGGAACTCGCCTTCGTAATGCGTGCCGTCTTCGAATACCATCACTCCGTGGCCCTGAGAACGAACAATGTATACTAAATTGATAAACTACTTTAAAAAATAAATTAGAAGGACCTTAAAAATATACAAAGACGATAGACAGCAGCGTAGGTGTACTGGTTCTGCATTTTAAATAAAATCACATTCTATTGTTTTTTCTATGGTTTCAAAATCTACTTATCTCTAGGGTTTTTTTATTTATAGATAGAAAAACGGCGTTGAATAAATTTAATATAATATCAGCTGGTAGTGACCTTAGCATTTTGGCTTAGATTTAAAGCAACCAGGCTTTTCCTGTTGGTCGTATAAGGCGGCTAAAAGCTTAAATAGGTACCTACGCAGTTTCACTGCTCCAATACCTAACTCGCCTGCTGAGCATGGGAATTATGGTAATATCTACAGTAGCTTGTTATACAAACCGTTACGTTGTAGTAGGTATAGTAATATCATAATAGTACAATGATTTCATTCATAGGTCGTTTTAGGTACATATGTTTGTGTGATTCATAAAGTGTACTAACGTAACGAATTGAAAATTTTTACCGCAAAGTACGTAATACTTTTACTTAGAACGGATATGATAATATGGATAGTATAAATAGTAATAACTTGGCTGTCGGGGTCAATCGCTGTGGAGGTCAGAATTCGCTAATATTTTTTTCACGGTTGAGGAAACTGTTACGTGAGGCACCTAGGTATTTCACTGGCGACGAAAGGGACGCAGTTATGCGTTAGAATGAGATACAGATACACCGCGCTCACTCTTGCGCATAACTGCGTCCCTTTCGTCTTTTGTCGCTGTCGCCAGTGAAATACCTGCCTAACATAACTGTAAAATAGTTAATGCGTGAATTCGACATTTCAAAGTTTCTAGGTGGAGAACTAACCGATACGTAAAAAATTAAGGGTCTTCAAGTAAAAATAAAACAAAATGACAAAATGTGTATTTTACTTACAGTTAGAACATCTTGCATGAACAATCCTTCGTAGTAAATACCATCCAGAGTGACAATAAGCCCGCATCCATGCTTTTTATTGTCGTTCCAATTCCCCAAATACTTCTCTCCCTTTCCGATATCGTCCATAACGCCATATCCCTGTCTCACTCCGTTCATCCATTCTCCCGTGTAAATAGTTGCCGTGGATGAGGTGAAATCTCCCTGCTTTTTGATCCCATGGCCGTGTGGAAGTCCATCTTTGAAGTAGCCTTCGTAAATATCTCCGTTTAAATATTTCAGGACGCCGTAACCGTTTTGGTTGTTGTCTTTCCATTGGCCCTCGTATGTTCCTACAAATAAAAAAAATTAACAGTATGAACTTGATACTGCCGTAACGATGACTGCCGTGTGGTAGAATTGGATCAACCCGTTTTTTGTGGATGTTATACGAGGCATGGTATACGTGGTCAAAGGCGTTCGAATGTATAACCAACAACAACTGCGATTCTTCATTACTTGGCAATCGCGGGAATACCTTTCTTTCAATATAGAGGCCTAGTTCAGTAGGTAGTGGATGAGATCGGATTTTTTTAAATCGCTGTTCCGATTATAAGAATCTCTGGAAATATTTTTAGATGAAATTAGAATACGATCGATAATAAAAGGATTGAGGATTATACTATAGATGACGTAATTCTGCTTAAATCTGATTAATTATTTCATAAAACTATTTAGTAAAATACATCATTAGAATTGTTAGTTTGAAATGTAGAGATAACAAAACAACGCTTGTTATCTAACATTAATGTTATTTCCTATGTAAATTTTATTTTACTAAGTATTAGCCACACATATGATATGACATGCCATTAGATTAACTACCCTTATCTTATTTGAGTTACAATGATATCATAGCTAGTTCGCCGAATGTTACGAGTATTGTCTCGGAGTAATTCAGAGTAATTATTACATTAATGGAAGTTGTTTAGAGGAAGTAAACAGTTTGCGTGATCTGGGGGTGCTGGTTGACTCCAAGGTAACTTTTGTTCCACATATGGACGACATCACTGCAAGAGCCTCTAGAATGCTAGGTTTTATAATAAGAAACGGGAAAGTTTTTCGGAGCCCTCAGCCGAAAATCATATTATTTAATTCGTACGTCAGAAGCATTCTGGAATATGGAAGTGTGGTTTGGTCACCTCAGTATAATGTTCACTCTCTACGCATTGAGCGAATTCAAAAACGCTTTTTGAGACATCTGGCATACGCAGGTGGAGAAGCAAGGGCACTCTCGGGTTACAGTGACAGACTGAAACACTTCCAAATGTACACCCTAAAGAGTAGGCGGCAGCTATTGGATATGTCCTTCATGTTCAAAATATTTAGAGGTTGTATTGACTGTCCCCAACTCTTAGAACTGTTTTCCTTTCGTGTTCCATGTAGGCTACCGCGGTACCCTGCTGCTCTGTTTAGTGCGCCGAGGGCCCACACTAACTTACTTAGTCATAGTACTGTGTCTCGTCTGTCAAAGTTGTACAACTCTCTAGGACAATCGGTTGACATTTTCAATGGGTCACTTTTTGCTTTTAAGAAGAAGGTTTTGGAATTAGTTCAGAATGCGTAGCCTAAATAATATGTGTATTGGTATCTTAGCAAAATTGTATTTTTTTTTTTAAGTTTTTGGATTGTATATCAAAATTTAATGTTTATGTTAATTGTTATTGATTTGGGTTCATATATTGTATTTGTTACGGCTAACCTTTATAGTCTATAGATAAAACATGTCTATAATATTATTATAATTGTGCATGTGGTGATTACCTTCAAAAGAATGTACATTTATCTCCTACTTCAACATTGTAAACAACATTTTTACCTGATGTATCATTCACTGGTGATCCTTAATAAATAAATAAATAAAATTGACGAAAGCATCCAAAAGTTCATTAACAATAACAAATACTTTGAACTTTATAACATACCTACTCCTGGGATTTCCATCTTCCCGTGACCACACATCGCGTTAAGTTGGAACTGCCCCGCGTACAGTTTACCATCCGGCCATTCAATTTTTCCATGGCCGTGTATTTTGCCATCTAACCACCTCCCTTGATACTTAGCCTCTTTGTAAAAGGCAGATTTGTTGGAAAATGTATAACTAGCTGTCCTAATAGCAGGGGGCTTGAATGACGACTCTTTGTTCAGGACTGTTCTGATCGCCGAATTTAAACAATGAATCCATTCGGTTTTTTCATGCTCTGTAGTAGTTGAAACGCACAAAACTTCTTCGGGAGTCGTGATTTGTATTACGTTTTGCAGGGAATCTGTATTGGGCACGGGTTCGACCCATAATGTCTCTAGAGGATGTACGACAGGATTACTGCCTGTGACGTGAAGAAATAGATCGTTGAACAAAATAAACCAGTGGGAACTGAATCGGCCTGGATTTACCAGGTTGAGTTGGCGGGATTTTGACTCTCTTAACAGCCGACGCTCTGGCGTCCGGTATTGCTCGAGGCCTTTGCCTATCGTTTCCCAAAATAGCTTCGTAACATCGGCCTCCTTTCTCTTTTTTTCCTGCTCCTCTATTAAGGAGTCCAATGATGCTATAACTTTGTTCAACCTTTCGTCCATATTTGCTTTCGCGTCGACCTTTTTCCGCTTCGTTTTGTACCGTAAAAACGATTGCGCGATGCATTTGTATGAGCTCAATCTTGTTAGCGGCTGTACGAATGCCAATGCCACGATGGCTTCCAAGGTCTTCTTGTTGTTTTTCTGTTTATTTGACGGCAGCTGATCGCTAAATAACTTATAAATGCTCGTGGGGACATCAACAACATTGTTAATCTGGTTAAAACCACCAATAACAATCAAATTACTTACAGCTATGTAATACTTTTTGTATAAATAAATATATTCTTCTAAATTCTTTATTAAAGAAATATCACATTCATTTATATGTCTTTCCGCATATTGCCACATCGAGAGGACATTTAGTGCAGTGATGTTCAATATGTCACTAAAAATATCACAAACAACATCATAAATATTGGAATGTGCAGTAATAGCTTTGCTTTTCTTTAGGAAAGGCTTAATAAGTGAATGATATATCAAAAGCATTTCTTCTAAATATCTCTGAGCAATGGAGAGGTCTTGGAATTGGGGACTTTTAGAGGATTCTTCTATTGAGCAATATGTGAAGTGTCCAGAAGACAGTATTCTCCAATGATAACACATGTTTTGGGGCTTGCTTGTAAAGTTCAAGGGTTCGGTGATCTTCACAGCTACTTCTTTATTATTTTCTTCACTTTTTTCTTCCTCTTCTTCATCCATCTTTTTATTTAGATTTACAATAGTTTCTGTGTAGCCCTCAGTATGTTTGCCCATGTAATAAATGTTCTCATTGTGAGTGTAAGCTAGTGTGTGGTGGTCTGTGGCTATCATGTCTCTAACTCTGTCACAATCAGAATTTTCTGTGAACTGTTTGGGACCACTTTTGTCTTCTCTACCATCAAAACTTACCTGGTGAAACTGGTTGTACCCCCACAAGTATAATCTTCCGTCTAAAGTTAGAGCAGAACAATGCCATTTCCCACATGAAACCTTTTGTAGACCAAAGCCGGACAGCGTCATTACTACCATAGGTTTTACTCTTTTAACAGTGTCACCCGTCCCCAATTGTCCATAATATATGTCACCCCAAGTCCACAGCTCTGTAGCAAGAATGTTTCTTCCAAGTTTAGACATATTTTTGAGATTTTCATTCTTTCTAGCAACCTCAAACTCTTTTTCACTGCTGATGGTGCTAGTGGAAAATTGTAGCTCATCCATATTGCAATTAGAAGCACAGCTGTACATAAGAGAATTGATTTCTTCATTGTGAAGTCTCATTTGAAGTTCAACAGCTTCATTGTTGTCACTGCTCCCACTCACATGCCTTGACAATGTAGCTACTTTATCTCCCACAGTTTTCACACCTTCATAAACAAAGTTTGTTAGATTTGAGACATTCTCTTTAATTATTCTGGTGGGTTTTTCAGTGTATTCTACCAAATAATCTTCTCCAGCTGATACCCATGAGAGTTGTCTGCTTAGAAACTGTCTAGCAGCATCTGTATTTATGAATATGTTATTAATTTTCTCTACATTAGGTTTAGGAGTCTCTTCTTCTTTTTCTGTGACATCATCACCTTCTTTTAAGGATTTTACATCTTCTGACTGAACTTTGGGTTCAGCATCATTATTCTTTTGAGCAGTCTTTGTAATCTTAGATTCTTCAGAAGAAGGACTAGAATCTTCAGTAAAGCTATGAGCATCAATATGGACATCAGTCTGGGGGGCAGTAGTACTGCTGGAATCTTCACTTGACTTGCTTATTTGAACACCAAGAGGGCAGGTTTCTGAGAGGGACGGTACAGATGCAGGGGAGGCCAAACCTATTATTGTTTGACATTGTGAGCAGTTAGACGCAAACACCTCCTCATCATCATTGTCACTATCTGTATCACAATTACTGGACTGTTTTACATTCTTCCTAGCTATCACTGCTGCAAAGTTCTGCCCTACAGATGCACTGTACACTGTCCTTCCTTCAAAAAATGGAACTTTTTTAATACTACTAGTGTCTAAAGATATTTGTGGCATGGAGCCAGAACCCCACAGTTGTCCATCACTGCTAATAAAAAGCTGACCAAAGTCACTAGTCACCACATTTCTGAACTTCACTTTAAAACCTGAACTTTTGAATCCGTGGGGACAACACTTTGCCTCTTCTTTAACAACAATTTCTTCTTTATTTTTGAAACTAGAATTAGTCTTATACAGTCGTCCATACACATCAATGATATAGAGGATGTCATTGTGATATGATATGTCAATGGCTGATATTCCACTAATGTTTTTGAAGCTCAAGGAATCATTTTCAATGTCGCAGCAATAAAGGCCATGGTCGTTTCCTAAGACAATGAAATTGGTGCCTAGGGAACAAAGCTTTACAATTTTCTCAGGCCCTGCATGCGATGAACTGACACTCAGTGGCGTTAATCCCTTCCAGAACTTATGCTGACTCATCATTTAAATGAACAGCTTCCCTTCTGGGTTGGAAATGAAGGTTTCATTGATTATTTTAAACACACAAAACTTTTAAGAGTTGGTAAGGCAAAACACTGCAGAGCACTATAGAAACTCATCATAACTACCGAGCTATTGTTATTTCATTATTAATTATTTCCATCATTTTAACACTAGGAAATACGGTACAACAAGATTTTTTAATAATTTCAATTGATAAAATGAAGAATTCAAGAAGAAACCAATAATTCTGTTTTGACAGATAGATAGACTGACACTGACACCTTGGTTTTTTTTTTTTCAAAAAAGAGAAGAGCAAAAGAACTAATTAACAAAACCTAACTTGCGGTATAAATTGGTTGTCAGCGATTAGTTGTGTTGCTTACCTTGGACGAGTAAAAAAAAGTATTGTTAAGTCAACTGTCAATGTCAAAGTCAAAAGTTCAGTGACTCGCCTTGTCTGTCTTTTATGTAGGGACCTTTTCTTTCTTTTTGTGTTAAAATGGCGAGTCGAGGAGGATCTTCTAGGCCTAGGGTCCCAGAGACTGAAGCCGCTATCACTTACGTCCAGTGCGATGGACTGGTAAGTCTTCAAAGTCATTTATTCGATCGAATAATATAGAGTAGAACATGGCTGTAACCTCTATAGCCAATCATGCCAAGCCAACGCGTCAGGGCGAATGTTTTCATAGATTTTGACTTATTCTATGTTGTATAAACTTGTATATACTTTCTTTGCTATTCATTTATCGATATGATACTTGGATTTTATTATTTTACTACTTAATTTTTAGAAATGCTATAGAACACTAATTGTTATAGGTTATGTTTTCAATTTCTAGTCAGTCAACTTTAGGGCTTTCAAAAAGTGCCTAGCCAGGCCTAGCCTAAACAACACTTAGGTTGCATTCCCCTAGTAAACATTTAATCATTCCTATCATATTATCTATAATAAATAATAGTGTAATGCACAGCTTATATTTGGTGGATGACTCATATTGTACTGTTTTGGCTAGTACTGGCTAATAAAATTGTATAGAAACATAGATTTTTCAAGTGATGATCTCATCTTATGACTTGAAAAACTACATAATTTTTATATAGCAGTTCTATGATAAGATAACATGATAATTTTAGATTAGGGAAAATAGAAGGAAGGATAGATAGATCACACACTATAAATTTAAACACTCGTTGGATGCATGTCCAAGATTCCTCAGAGATTTTTCATAGAAGAATTTTGAGACATACATTTAACATAAATTTGTTTAATTTATTTGTTATAATACGAACAAAATTAAAACATTTTTTTTAAATAAACATGTACTTTAAGTTATGGACATAGGGTTCAAAGCATATTCTTTTTCTGATCTTCGACCAACACATACCAAAGAAGTGGGCTTCCGTCTCGACAGAGGGCTGCCGTGGTATTTTCAGTCAACCTTACTTTGTTCTGTAAAATATTCAAATAATAGAGTTTGGCTACTGAAAGTAGACAATCGATGAAATTGAAAAACATCATACTGGCAACAAAGTTACATAGAAAAAAAAAGTATCAAATTAGGAGAAAAAAAAAAGTATCAAATTAGGTAAATCCATAGAATTGGGGTTGCCATGATGAGTTTTTTCGAATTTGCCGTATCTTAGCCAAACTCAAACTTTTTTTTTAGGCGGTGATGAAAATAGTGAAGCACTGCCATGAGGAATCATGCAGTAACATGGAGGTGGCCCAGGGAGCCTTGCTGGGGCTGGTGGTGGAGAACCGGCTAGAGATCACCAACTGCTTCCCGTTCCCCAAGCACGACGACACCATGGATGAGGAGGAATACCAGCTCGACATGATGCGAAGGCTGCGGAGAGTCAATGTTGACCACTTTCATGTTGGATGGTATGTTAATGTTTTTGATTTATATTCGTTCGGAGCCCATAATTTATGATTCCTTCCTTTCCTTATTTCCTTACTAGCTTTCCGCCGCGGCTCCGCCCGCGTTAACAGTTTTTCCCGTGGGAATGAGGCATTTTCCCGCAGTAAAAGGTAGCCTATGTTACTTAGGGTGAATGTAGCTTTCTAATGGTGAAAGAATTTTTGAAATCGGTACAATACTTTTTGAGTTTATTCATTACAAACATACTTACACACACACACACACAAAAATACAAATCTTTCCTCTTTATAATATTAGTATGATTCCTTTGAATATTATGAAGCCCTTAATGCTCTTAAAACACTATTGTAATAACATGACTTAAGTAATGTGTGCTAACATGTATAACAATTTTAATTTGTATTTATGTCAGTATGATAACCTCGTAAGGCCCAACCTAATTTTAGGTCAGTTTAGGTGACGACCCAATGTACTAATAATAGGTTCAAGTGCTTCCGGCCCAGAACTTTGATTTGCGAAAAGAGTCTTTAAATGTATTGCTATTAATATCATTCTTTTATGAGCTATGTTTAGTGCCTAAAGCTGACTATTCCATATTAAAAAGACGTCGAAATCGTATGTACTTTTTTTAGCACTCCGGGACATAGTAAAATAAAAATTTACTAAATACATAAGTTATAAATACCTATAACTTTGTTTAAACTTATTTTTATTTACATTATTTACTTAATTGTTTCTTACGTTTAATCAACAGTAACTAATATTTTTCAAAATCAGTATAATTTCTAGGAAACAAATCCATTTGCTTGCAATTATTAGTAGCAATAATGACGAGAGCGTCGGTAGCCAAGTGGGTAGGGCAGTTGGCTTCCATTCGAAAGTTCGCGGGTTTGTACCTCGGCAGTCGGCACGTACCAATGTGTTTTCGATTTTCGAATTCATATGTGCCTACGTTAATTCGACGCTCTTACGGTGGAGGAAAACATCGTGAGGAAACCTGCACACACCTGCAAAGTAATTCAACTGTTGTGTGTGAAGCGGACCAACCCGCACTGGGCCAGCGTGGCCATCTTAGGCCTATACACTCTGATTTCAGGGTAGATTCGAGCCCCTCGGTGGGGAAATTTATGAGCTGTTGATGATGATGAGAACCCAACGACCTTATTTTGGGACGAAAGTTTTCTGCTTCGTGTAGTATTTTACTAAAAATAGTTTACGAAAAAATTTGCGCGTACTGGCAAAATATAGCATTTCAATAATCCTTTACAGTAAAATGCATCATTCGTAATGCAATGATTGCGCGGATAAACAAGGATTTAATGACCTACTTTTAGCTAGGACCCCGTTCCACAAAGTTGACACGTGAAAAAAGCCAGTTTATTTGTTCTATCTGTCAAAACTGCCAATGAGAAGTTCGGATACGTTCAATGGTTTGCAATTTTTATAGGTGAATTGGAGTTGGCGGGACTATTTGCAGTGTGAAATGGGTTACAATATTATGTCATAATTTTAGAACGCTGGGCCGCAAATTTTTCTTTTAGATAAACATCTTGGGCCGGAGCAGCCAAGTATTTTTTTCTAAAAATAGGACGCTTGGGCCTTACGAGGTTAAGGGCATAAATCTGTGTATTTACATCGATGTAGCATAAACTTTAACAAAGTTCTTTAAATAAAAAAAAGTCATTAAAGTTTCCTTTTAACATGTTAAATGACCAATACCTCTTTTCTTGTAAACTTTCAGGTACCAGAGTGCAGATGTGGGCAACTTCCTGAGTCAGTCTCTACTGGAGTCCCAGTACCACTATCAGACCTCCATCGAGGAGAGCGTTGTGGTCATCTACGACACCAAGAAGTCTGCCCGGGGCTTCCTCACGCTCAAGGCCTATAGGCTGACACCCCAGGTTTGTTCTTTATAGCTAGAATATAATAAATTGACTAGGTTTGTTCCCCGTTGCTACTCTCGTTTTCCTAATCTCTACTAATATGGTAAATGCGCAATTCTGTCTGTACTATTATTTATTTATTTATATTCTCTCACATTACTGGAACCACTGAACCGATTTTGGTGAAACTTGGTACAGAGATAGTATAGACCTTGGGAAATGATAAGGCTACCTTCTAAGGTGGGAATACCGCATTCCCATAAGAAAAACTGTTAGCGCGGGCGAAGCCACGTGGCGGAAAGATAGTTTAAAATAAGCATAGATTATGGGCCCATAATGTTGAGATAAATACATACTAACTAATATTATACTAGATATACAATATACAGACACAATGAGTGCTCAACTGCTTATCATCCATCACACAAATGTTTGATTTGAATCCCGAACCTTTGCTTTGAAAGCAGGCACACTACCAACTAGGCTAAATACATATTTTACCATTGCTTGCATATTTTATAACCTCCGGTGTCGAGTGGGCAAAAGCGCGCCTGACGTTACGGAGGTTTCGGGTTCGAATCCCAGTGGGGACTCGTCGAACAAATATTACTTTGTGAGACTTTCCTCAGTTTGGTTAGGACATTGCAGGCTGACTCACCAGATTGTCCGAAAAGAAAGATGATTCCGTGCTTCAGAAGGCACGTAAAGCCGTTGGTCCCGGCTACTACGGATGTAGTCGTTATAGGAGCCATGTCGCAAGCCTAAGGCGGTTCTATAATTCCGACACCAGGGTTTGTGAGGTAGGTTAACCCACACGATAAACAAGCAAGCATTGCTGCTAATTCCAGGCAATGCAGAGGATATGCTTCACTTGCTGGTGGAATGTGACCGGAACCGTGACCTCAGGAATATAATGTTCCCTTCAGGTCTGCACGGAGGATAGGTCAACGTTATGTTGGCGTCGCCTTTATCAAGGGAGGCTCAATTATTTTCGCAGCTGCTTATTCGGTCGGTTAAGCTAGGTTGAGGCTGGAATTGTCCCCAAGTGAGACAAAAGCCTCAATCACTACATAGTATAAAACAAAGTCGCTTTTTCTGTCCCTATGTCCCTCCCTATGTCCCTTTGTATGCTTAAATCTTTAAAACTACGCAACGGATTTTGATGCGGTTTAATAGATAGAGTGATTCAAGAGGAAGGTTTATATTAGTAGGGCAGCGGTTCTCAATCTTTTTTGGTGACGGAACCCTTTTGAAAAGCAAAATACTTGACGGAACCCTACAATAAAACAACAGTTTTCAAAAGTGTATTCTTAATAATAAGCATAATAAAAGTACAACGTAACAGTCACAAGTAGATATCGGGGAGATATCAAACTTTGTATCACTATCTATGTGAGGGACGTCTGAGTGGCGCAGACGGGTGATCAGCTCCCGGTATAGGAACTATTTCACCCCTAATCCCAGCCTGATGATGCCACTCATACGTTTGTAGTACCTAAGCTTTCCCTCCTATCCACGCGCATCGCCTTCAAGAATGTGTCGCGCGGTCCGCTTCTCTTGGCCCCCAGTCGCAAGTACGGTAACCGGGGATGCGCGGAGTGCGGACGGACGAGCCGCGGGCGGATGGCCACGGTGTCGGCTAGGTGCCTCTACCGGGCCCCCACCCCGCAAGCCCGCCGCACCGCCCCGGCCCGCCCTACACCCGAGGGATTTGAGAGCTTGCCCTACAGTTTTCCCTCCTCTATCAGGTTCGCGAAGAGTAGTAGTTCTGCCTCTACTCAGCATCATGGCACCGTCAAGGTGCTCTGGTTTTACTGCTGCCCCTGCGTCATCCCCTCAAACCTACTAGTAACCCTACAAAATCTTTAAGATGTTTCCTAACGTTGTTGGTTCAGCTAATTCGTTCATTTCTATCCTGTCTGTACCTATAATCTCCCATCTGGGCATCGAAAACATTGGACACTCTGCGAGGAAGTGTTGTTGTATCGCATTATACTCTTCCCGAAATTTTACATTCGTCTCATTATCTTAAAGCCAAATTTTTTTAAAGTTTCACTTCTACCACGTGTGAATTGTACACATGACCTTTTTTTCTAAATTCTCGCGGAACCCCTACAGAAGTATCACGGAACCCCAGGGTTCCGCGGAACACACTTTGAGAATGGCTGTAGTAGGGTATTTAGTGCAAATGAATGTATGGGAACCATGTAAAATTGGACGAGTGGATGAAACTTGGCATGGTGTTAGAATAGGTGGACTTGAGTAGAAATCCACCGGGACCCATGACTCGTACCCCCTCTGAAGCCGGGGGGAGGGGGGTGAAGTTCGGTTTGGCCGCCCTTCTTGTTGACGCTTATATATCTAAAACCGTATGTACTATGACAAGTTTGGTATCATTTTCGGATAACTCGTTAACGTAGAATTCATTTTTGCAATTATAAAATAGGGTTGCCATACAAAAAAACTAAATTATAGAACAAAATTCACAAAACACGAATAAAGTTTTTCCACATAAACGTCGTTCACTTTTTCCATGGGAATGGTATCGATACAAAAAAAATATGGTCGGGTAGCAACATTCACGGGCTTTACAAATATATAACTTTTATGGCACTTACTTGATAAAAAATGGGTTAAAAAAAATAAAATTGCATGCGCGGCAGACAAAGGTATATACATGGAACTAGCTTTAAGACCAAATTAGTCCCAGAACAGTGGTATTAAGGGGTGATAATGTATGGAAGAAATGTTGTGGATGTTACAAAACCTTCCAAACAAATATGCGATGTAGAAGATCAGGTCAGAATGAAAAGTTAGAGCGGCCGGAACAAACGGTAGGAGATTAAGAGGTGGCGCCTTAGTGAAACTTGTTGGGAACCTTGGTCAGACTTTGAAATGTAAAAAAAAGTCCCAAGATGGCTGACTTCAAGACACTAGCAACCGCTGGCAACCCAGCAAATATAGCAAAGCGGGGGCAGATAATATTTCTGTCGATCAGTAATAGAACCAAGAACCCATTTCGTTTTCTCGGCTACTGGTTTATTTTAACCCTGTTTAATTTCTGGTTAGATTCCACGTCTTTGGGGCAAAAGCTAAAGCTGTTGCACTGTTGAAACTCAGAAAGCCTTGAGGTGATCTCAAAAGTTACCTGCCGATATCTTTACTGTGTCATACTAACCAATTGCTGCATATAATGCTACTAAGCTAGTCAACATCATCAGGCAGACGGATCAGCCAGCGTAAGGCTAACTAAGCGTAAATAAGAGTCCGAGGTAGAAGACCATAATAAGGGTTGAAGGTTGGGGAAGTTGGTGAACAGTAGGGAAGTAGAGTCGTTTGCGATTTCAAGGAATCGTCTTATGTGTGTTTTTCCTTTCTAATCGAGTTAACTCAGCGAGACCAGTACATTGCCACATATGAAGCGCTATCTGTAGCCTCTAGAAAGATCCTTACGCATGCAGGTGGTAGGGTAGGCTCGACAAGTCATGGGAGCGTCATCGTTGAACCAGCACGTGGTGGTGTTGAGGATGCCCAGAGAGCTGGTCACGTCTGTACGAACCTTCTGATTAAAGCCAGAGAGTTTTATTTAGAGCCAAATTTAGCCCCATAGCTGAGCGTGTGCTCACCGAATCTAAACCGAAGCTGCTAGTATAATTGCCTGCCGTAAAAAAGAGATCCAGTTCGACCAATCGATGAACTGGTGGAAAATTTTACCATTTGGTGGACGTAGGTCGGCACAGTAGGTTGTTGCGAGTACCAATTTTCTTTTTGGTATTTAAGCAGCGTTGCTAATAAAAGAACGATTTATCCAACGTAGCAATAAGGTATCTTGAAAGACTGTTGGATGATCGTCAAAGGTTCCAGCTTCAAGACATTTTGTTAGCAACTAAGGATTTACATACATTAGTTAAATTCCTATCTACAGTCTCAAAGTCCTGCGCTTAGTGAGTTATTACCAGATACACGTCGCAGATCTCTTTCAATCAGAGGTATGTGCTGTGGGAGGTTCAAGATTTGGTTACAGCTGAGCAGGGATTTTCTGTTCAGAATGCAGCTTATTCAGAGAAGACTATTATTTCCAGTATTTTTTAAGCATGAATGACACAGTACCGACAATAGCTTTTGAGGTCATCAAACGGTTGTCTGAGTTTCAGCAGTGCAACAGTCTTTTCCACGCAAAAATTAAACAGTGGTTAAAAAATCCAGTAGCAAAGAAAACAAAATTTTGATTCTATTACTGGTCAACAGAAATATTGTCTGCACCTGCTAACCTACATTTGTTGGATTGCCAGCGTTTGCCATGTTTTGAAGTCAGCTATCTTGGTCTTTATTTTTCCTTTTAAATTCTGACCAAGGTTTCCAATAAGTTTTACTACGGCGCCACCTCTTAATCTCCTACCGTTTGTTCCCGCCGCTCTAACTTTCCATTCTGACCTTATCTTCTACATCGCTTTTTTTTGGAAGGTTTTTTAACATCGACAACATTTCTGCCATACATTACCACCCCTTAATACCACTGTTTTGGGACTAATTTGGTCTTGGAGCTAGTTCCATGTTTAAACCTTTGTCTGCCGCGCATGCAATTTTATTTTTTTTAACCCATTTTTTATCAAGTTAGTGCCATAAAAGTTATATATTTGTAAAGCCCGTGAATGTTGCTACCCGACCATATTTTTTTTGTATCGATACCATTCCCATGGGAAAAGTAAACGACGTTTACGTGGAAAAACTTTATTCGTGTTTTGCGAATTTTGTTCTATAATTTAGTTTTTTTGTATGGCAACCCTATTTTATAATTGCAAAAATGAATTCTACGTTAACGAGTTATCCGAAAATGATACCAAACTTGTCATAGTACATACGGTTTTAGATATATAAGCGTCAACAAGAAGGGCGGCAAAACCGAACTTCACCCCCCTCCCCCCGGCTTCAGAGGGGGTACGAGTCATGGGTCCCGGTGGATTTCTACTCAGGACTACCTATTCTACAACCATGCCAAGTTTCATTCACTCGTCCAATTTTAACCGTTTTTTGCACTAAATACTCTACTATATGTATAATACATGCATAATATGCTTAAGCATAACCCACAATAACCATTTTCCCGTGCGGAGCCGGGGCGGGTCGCTAGTATTAAATAAAATTAAAAAAAAATATTCCAGGCCATCGCGATGTACAAAGAGGGCGAGTACACGCCGGAAGCCCTGCGCAACCTCAAGATAGGCTACGAGAGCCTGTTCATAGAAGTGCCTATCGTGATCCGCAACTCGCCACTCACCAACATCATGATGTCAGAGCTCGCCGAGATGATACCCGAGGAAGAGGGATCCAAGTTCCTGGATTTGGGAACCGCTTCTGTGCTGGAAGGTGAGATAAACATGACAGATGCGTTTAAGACGGATATCAAGGCCTCGGTCACACACAGCGAATAGTCGCTGCGATTGCATTCGCTGCGTCTAAAAATGAACACGGTCAGTATAGAATTCGCAGCGAATAGCCCTGTCACACCTGAGCGATTACTCGCTGCGAGTGCCATTTCGCAGCGAATAATCGCTGTGTGTGACCAAAGCTTTATGGAGTGATGAAAAAAAATAGCACTATACGACATTCCTTGTTTTTTGTGTCGCTCCAACAACTTTGGGTAGCGTCCTCTAACGAACGAACGTCCACTTGGTAGGAATACGGTAAAAAATATTTTTTATTATAATGGTAACACCATAATTCTCTACCGCGAGACTGCAGACTCGCGCTGTCGCTGTAGAGTTACACGGTAACAAAAGCGACAAATGCAGTGAGGCGCGCGAGCTTTCTCGTCTCGCGTCGCCTTCCGCCTCATTTTATGTAGTAGCCATGCTGATAACAACTATGGTTTGTTTCATATTAATCCGGGCAAAAGGTCATTGACGCCTGCATACAATGCGCACATTTTCAAACGATACGATAAAATATGTAATTTGGCATGTCGTAGTAGAAGGCGGGGTGAGCGTGTGACCTTGCCAGACATTTTGGCGTTACATTATTTTCAATAACTTTAAAGAAAAGAAAGAGGTCAATGAGATTTTGTCCGGATTTATATGAAAACAGACCATAGAGAGCAAAATGTGTACTTATGCATAACTAAATAGTCCAAGGTATAAGGTGGTGGTTTCATGGAATCTTTTGCCATTGATCCTTATAAAGAGATACAACAAGTTCTTATTTATAACCAAAACAAAAGGGAAGCGTTGTTGAAAACAAACATATCGCGACATAAACGGCACAGTATCTTGTGCCGTTGGTTCGCCATCCCTGTTGTAGGTAAACCTAGTTCTAACCCAACCATTTGTCGTCCAGGCCAACTCCGCAGCTTGATGGAGCGCGTGGACGAGCTGAACCAGGAAGCCATCAAGTTCAACCGCTACCAGCAACTGGTGGTCCGTCAGCAGCAGGACAAGCACCGCTGGCTTCTAAAGCGAGCTCAAGAGAACGCTGCGCGCGCCGCTAAGGATGAACCTCCACTTCCAGAAGAAGATGTCAACAAACTGTTCAAGCCGCACCCCGTCCCGCTGCGCCTCAACCCAATGATCGTCGCCGGACAAATCAACACCTACAGCCAACACATCAGCCAGTTCTGCTCGCAGTCGCTCGCCAAGTTATATCTGACACAAGCGCTTCAGAACGCTAAAGAAGCGAAGCAGAATAATTGATTTGGGTGTTCGGTTTGTTTGGTTAGTTACGCTGCCTAACGTCTGTGAAATATACGATTGCGCTGATTATATTCGTGATATTGATGCTGTTTTTTTTTATTCTTATATCTCCTACGGAAAATGTTACTCTGCATGCAATAATCTTATACACAGTAGTACGCGCGCGGGTTGAATGCAGAGTGCGTTTAAATTGTGCGATGTATCTTAAGGTATTTTAAAATGTAACATTGTATTTATAATATGCCCTTGTACCAGAGTATAATCAGTTTTATTTAAAAAAAAACTAGTTAAGTGAAACGCACTATGAATTCAACTCGTGCGCATACTGTAGGTAGAGGTTCGAAGTGTTCGAACCCACTAAATTCACGAGCTCAATCTTAAAATGCCGATTTTTGTAGAGTTGACTACAAACGGAAGGATATTTTTGCACATCCAGCCTGGATCGAATGATCAAAAGCTCGCCTGATGTTACGGAGATTCCGGGTTCGAATCCCGAAATATCACTTTGTGAGACTTTCCCCAGTTTGATTAGGACATTGCAGGCTGAATTACCTGATTGTCCGTAAAGGAAGATGATTCCTTGCTTCGGAAGGCACGTATATCCGTGGGTACCGGATGTAGTCGTAATAGGCTAGCCAGCCATGTCGGAAGCCTAAGGCAGCTCAATAATTCCGGACAGCCGCACGATAAATAAGCAAGCAAGTAGGTAGCAACTTTCGCACACAATAGGCTATGGTCTGCTCGCCCCGTTAGGGAATAGAGCATATCATTATGTAGGTATATTATGTAGAAAATGCAGGCCATTATGAAAAAGTGAATTTAAATTAAATTTATTCCGCACAAAGTACCTATACCTATTAATTGCGTAAGTAATTTCTTTAGACCAAATAAAATTTAGACTAGTTGCTACTATCTATAGAGCATTTGCGTTTGAGACCGTTCGCTACTATCCCGAATAGTTTTCAATGAGGTGAGGATGTTATATTCTGTGCTATATTTTTCCTTTATAATCAACAGTTCTAAAGATACAATGTAGTTTGACAGGTGTTCTACACTGCGTATAATAATTCGTAATGACATGATCACATGATCCGATTTAGCTGTAATTGCCCCTGCGCAGGCGGCCGGCTGCCGACAAAGATAGAATAATTTAATATCACTAACGTGCGATTGTCCTGTATCACCACAAATTGCTTCATCCTGTGCCGTGTCCTTTGGTAATTGGAGCGCTTTTGGAGCGGTTCCTCAAATTAAAGATTCTGGTTGACGGTAGCTTTAGCTATCATATAGTAAGCAACATCTATGGCAGGGTCCGTAGCCGCACAATTCATAAATTCATCTCGCAGTGTCAATTTTGTACGCAGTTGAGTTGTTGACTACAGCTGTATACCTACGTATACAGAACCTCTAACTTTCTTTATCGACTTTGGAAGTCATTTATTTTCAGCGTTTCCTTTAAATTCTATCGCAATATTATAAGGATCACATTACAAATCACAATCAAAAACTACACTTAAATTGCTGATAGCGCACCTACGAAAGTCACGATAAAAGTAATGAATGATTTCATTGTCGGCAGACCCAATAATACTTTGACCACTTTTGCAAAGCTCTGACCGGAAAATGTGCTGGCGTAAAAAAACATACCTACTCTTCGCTAAAAAGTAGTTTACCCTCAATCCAAGCTAGTGCCACCACCATCACCTAGCCACCTATCTTCTATCTATCTATATTATAATAAAACTGAAGAATCGGCGTGTCTGTACATTGAATTGATTTTAAAAAAACTGATTGTAGGTAATAAAATGTCCGTCTGTCTGTTTGTACACGCTAATCTCTGGAACCGTTGGACTGATTTAACAAATTTTGCAGAGTGGTATCTTATATCCCCGGTCAACATCTTAGATACTTTTTACCACGGGAAATAAAGAAATAATAAAAGAATCAACGCGGGCGTAGCCGTAGGCGGACAGCTAGTAACAAAATAACTAGTCCATTTGAGCAAAATAAAATAGAAAACCAATGCGATAGGCCGATGGCATTGCGTGTTGCCTGCTGGCGGTCACATTAATAGAGACAATTCAATTTCTTTAATTTCCTTGGGGGTCGCTAATAAAGCCATTTTGGAAAGGAAATGGGATGTCGCCGACTCGACCGTTTTGGGACCATTAGACCGACACACACCGCATTTTGGGATCAAGAGTCGACCGCAACTGCGTAAGTGCATTATTTTGGGATAATTTTGTGGATTAGGGATTATAAGGTTACTTTTTTATACAATGGTAATCGGCCTTAATAATATTAACTCCCGTGTGCTCCTGGGTCCTGTTTTACGAAATTTAAAACACGGCGTGCCGTATAACGTGCCTTCCAAAGCACGGAACCATTTATATTTTTGGACACGCATATGATCAGTTTACCTCAAGATCCTGATGAGAAACGTCATTTCTGTTTTGACAGTGTCTCATCTGGATTCACAAGTCCGGTGAAGCTTGATCCGTCGTACTTTTTCGACTCAAGCATAGGTCAATGAAAAAAAAAACTCATCAGAATTCGAACAGAAACTCTTGTACGAGAAGACTAACGGAGGGTGATGGAAGTCAGATCCAGACAGCCCTATATTAGTGCCAAACTTATTAAGAACATGCACTCTTTAATTAGATAAGTGCCATACAGAGATATTGCTATCATAAGTCAAGATAAAACAAACTCGAAAAATTACCTTTTTATTACTTCGATTAAACATCATTAGGCGCAGTTTTTTGTGTTTATTAATCGTCATTGGTACAAAGTAAACACGTAGTTGCGCGCATCAATTTGATATTGTAAATAGTTATTGGTGGCTCGAAACGCGTTAATTGTGCCGCTTGTTATAAATGAATTATACTTGGTGTCAATGCGCAACAGTTCATGTGTGTTATGTGTAGGCAGGTATGCACTCAGGTACAGTAGCCAGCTCATACGTCAGGATATATTGACCGTATTCCGTAGCGGTAGGGGTGAATTTTTTAGTGCGAATGTCCAACCGCATGTGCCGGCTTATGTACATTTGTTCGAAGATATTTGCTTTTGATGCTTCATGCATTTTAGTGATTTTAAACTAAGACTTATATGCTGGGTTTATTCGCGTCCATAGTAATTTATTGCCTGCCTGACTGTATGCACAGTCTACTACTGGATTCAGATCTCTGCCGAAATCTTTGGTCTCTTCATATAAAAGAGGTTGTTGATAAAAGTTTAAAAATAAGTCAAGAAAATTACATCTCTTTAGGAGGCTGTTGGCTCGCTTGCAAAATACCTCTTAGAAAAAAAAGGCCTTTTTGCCCATAGTTGAGTGGCAGAATGTTCTCTCGCCGTTTTGCCTGAATATTTATCCGAATCTATTTCCCAAAGTCCTACCCTGTATTAAATGCAGTCGAGACAACATTGTGTTTTCGCATGCTAGCCGGTTCTAAGCAATAATTGCGACGTTTATTGGGGTTAATTTATACCCACGAGTGGTGTGTGGGGACTGCTAGCTTCCTAATTGCCGGGCTAGTCCCACCTGACACCATCAACTGCATATATACTTTGTAACACATTTTCTATTGTGAGAATTGAACATCTATTAATGCTTAAATGTGTAAATAGGTCCATACGTGTGCGATAAATAGGTGTACTTAAAACTGCCTTCTTTGAACGTTTTTGTTTTAAACTTTAGAGCTTATTCCAGTTATTCAGAAATTATAAATTCTTTATTTACTTAAAAGCACAGGGTCGCGGGTTCGAGTCCCGCCCAGGTCAAACATTCGTGTGATAAACTCTTGTGTTTGGCTTGTGTCTGATGTTGTTTATTTATATGTATGTATATGTGAAAATACTTAGCTAAAGTCATTCATTTAGCCTGCAATGTAGTTGCATTTTACAGTTGCTTGTTGCTCTCGTTTTGCTAATGGTTGACTAATATCTGCCATTTTGTTCATACTTGTGATTTTACGCTAAATAACTAATAATTATTTTTGGCTGCAGTTATTTCTACCAAAGAACTTTTGTTTTTCTTTGAATTTGGATTCGTCAACCTCGATATTGGTTGGAATCTTGGCTCATATGGCCAGTCACTTGTATGGTAATTCGATGTTCAATTCGCTTCTTCTCCATAGTTCAACTTGTTATACAAAAAGCTCAGCCAATCTGAGAAGTAGATCGTCATGCGGCACTTTTTTTCACCCTTATTTTGGGACAGCCTTATTTAATTTATTGATCGAATAGAATAATATATTACCAATGCAAGACTAAAACTCCCACGGTCCTCGCTGTCACAGTTTTTGAGAAAATGCGATCCGAGTAAAATTTCCGGAATTTTCTTTTTTTTCGGACAGAACTTTTAATGTGTCTGCTTTATAAAAAGTGTTTTCAAAATGACAGACATGTTATCGATCGATAAATAACGATCAAGAGCATCGGTGATTTGGCTGGGGTTGTGGACTTCAATTCGGAAGTGTACCAAAGTGTTTTTGATTTTCTTGTATGTACGTTTATTCGACGCTCTTACGTTAATGGAAAATATTGTGAGGAAACCTGCACATACCTGCAAAATGTGCCTGCGAAGAAATTCAAAGGTTGTGTGTGAAGTTGACTAATCGACTAGGCTCGAGCCCGTCGTCGGTGGGGAGGGGACATATATGAGCTGTTAAGATGCAATAAAGTTATTAAAAATAAGGAACCATCATGTAGCTAGCTAGATTGCACTTCAACAGCTCAACCAGTGACATTATAACTTGTTCTCATTTCGCAGGGATACCTAATGTAAGTGGCTTCGGCGTTAAACGTTACAATTACAATTACACCTCCGCAAATATCTAAATTATGCTAATAGCTGTCGGAATTATAGGTAGCCGCGACGGACCGTCCGTTTGCAAGCCATATTTTATTCAGAAGCCACGTCTTATATGCACAAAGAGAGAAATAAGGTGTACATTGAATTAAGTTGATTGGTTGTTGAACAACTCTAGTATGATCTGCTCGATATTTTCTTCGGTGCTTTCCCCTAAGAAAATGACCGTTACTGCGTTCAATGCATCCAGTAGGAGATCGTGATTACTATGTGCTTATACTGCTTGCTCCGGTCCTTGGTTATCTAAGTCTCCATTTCAGAAGATATCCGACCTTATTTGAATCTGTTCTTCCAGAAACATCACCGATCTCCTCCGCTATCCTATCTTACCTAGGATTTCAATGGGCTACCCAAATCATATCATTCGATGCGATCGCCGATCATGTAGGGAAACTCAATTAAGTTACCTTACTCTTTTGACTTTAAATATATGTTAACATTGACAAAACGCCGTTGTAACACTTGAAATTCATATTCAGGTACTTAGATGGTTGTATTGTGATATTGTTAATAGTAAAAAGATGCACAAACCATCTCTATCATCATTACTTTGAATGCTGATACTAAACTAAATTACTGTTCTGACCAAAATTGCATTCAGTGTGAATACATCTTTATGGGGGCCGATTACACCTGCAGAAAACTCGATTTATTATCGACCTCAAATCGATTTCGCGTTTAATACCATAAACGGCGTACGTCCCTATTTTTTACAAGCCCGACGATACCACACTGACCGCTACTTGTAATTTTATTATGCAAATGCCGCATAAAGTGTTGGCTGTACATAATCGTTCGAATTACTATTAGCCAGCCAGCTTCATCCGGACATTGCGCGGGAAAGCACCATTGAATAAGATGGCGCCCAGCAAAAAATAGCCGCTCCATGCATAATGCGAACTAAGTACTGCAATCATGATGTTTTTAGATTATATTTTACATCATGATATTGATTGTACTATTCCAAGTAATTTTAATGAGATGACAAAGATTAAAATTTAATGGCGTACCTCGTTAATAGGTAGTGTCTCGGTAATCCAATCTGCATTTAACTAGCACTATTTATTCCCGCGAACTCGTACTTGTTAACCTGTAAAATGTGCCGCCGCGCTACTAGTAAACGGTAAAACTGTTTAAATTAATGGCTCACAACTAGTGTTGGTTAGGTGTTTTTTAATTCAAAATGTGAATGAACTTTAATGATTTATCGATAAGCCCATTTAAGTTTACATCAAAAATAGAGTTAGAGAAGTTAAGTTCATTAGGAAGACAGCAAAGAGGAGGTCCGTCCGGAGCGCGTGTAGTGTGGTGGCTCCCTGGCCGCCGCGCCTTTGCCGGTCGAGGACCCGCCAGCTGATAATGTCCGCTGCAAATTGTCCACGCAAAACGCCATCGATAAGTCTCCCTTGATAACGGTTAAGTATTGGTTTTGAGGGAATTTAATCAAAACCGCGCATATTACAGTCATTACGCGGGCAGGGTTAATTTCAAAATATACGATAAAGGAGGCGAAAATAATATTTAAGAGAATTAGGCTGCCGGTGTGGAGGCGCGCAATTTGGAAGATTGCGCCCGCGCCGCCGCCGCCGCCGCTCGTTTTCTGTGAATTTTTTAATTAAATTACGAGCCAGATGCTGTAAAGTTGATGGGCGCGTTTACCGGGCCCGGCGACCTCGCCGCGGACGCACCAATCAATTTTATTGGCCTAGGTTTTTCGCACTGGCTCATTTTGCTTTTGCTCTTTTACGGACGCCGATTAAGAATGGTAATGGTAACGATTGGTAGTGGTAAGGTATGGTAGGTAGCTGGTGATGATGTTAAATTATGATTGAATGATTATTTTTTTAACTGAGGATTTACAGGACAAGCAAGGCATCCACAGTTTATTGTGATAACGATGACGTCATCTCCTTTATTAAAATAATTTTATTTATATCTAGGTTCAGTCTGAAAAAAACTAAGCTATCAAAACTACTTAGGAAAATGAGTTTCAATAGGCAAGAAAATTACTTTTCATCCGATTGTTTTTAATTAAACATATAGGCCGACTTTGGAATCATCGCTGTCAGTTCAAACGGGGCTCAGAACCATTATTACCAAAAGGGATGAGGCAGGATATAAATCAGCCTGGATGGACGACACGCTATCTACAAACATGTTGTTGCTCTTGCGGTTGTCATGTATATGGAGTGATTGTTTATGTTTGTACATGTTTCTAAGTATTTTTTTTAATAATTGCACAATTCTATGCCTACTCAGTTATCTCCTTTTCCACCATCTTGTAGGTCGGCTGGAAGAGATCTCTTATAGAGATAAGCTCGCCATCGTACTCTAGCTATAGGTATTAAATGTATGTTTGTTTTGTGCAATACAGAAATAATAAGGTTAATAATGCTGGAAAAAAATAGGTATACTCGAAAGATGTCTTTTAAACAGATTGAGACTAATATAATAACTTATACGTTGTTTAGTTATACCACATTATACGTATTCTGGAATATTACGTTAAAAATGTTCCATTTTTTTACTAAGGGAACAATACAATAATACAAGTACATTAAGTCCGGTGAAGCTTGATCCGTCGTACATTTTCGACTCAAGCATAGGTCAATAAAAAATAAAAAATAAAATAAAAATGCAGTAAATGAAATTTTGAAATTGTATTTATATTTCAATTGTATTGAAAACGTATATTAGGTATTATTTTGCCGTTTCCTTTCTACGAAAACTTTATGTAGTAGTGTAAATAATATTTTTTTAAATAAAACTAAATAATAACTAAACCGAATGAAATTGTAGTAATCTAGATTTTTGAAAAATAAAACAGTAAAAACGTGTATTGAATGTGGACTGCAAACGAGTGAGTGAAGGGACAAACCACTTTTCTGAAATTTTACTCGATTATAATTTTCTTTTTTTATAGAAAAGGCAGTTCTACAAATTGAATCTGCAGCCACAGTAGCCGCCGCGTATGGCTTCCAATTATGTGTACTTTCTATAACCACTGTTTAAACGTAAGTGATCGTAAACCATCGGTCAGGAGTCGCTAACTTGCACCACCCTTTAAAGGACCTGGGGAGCTATTCTGTTACACTTGGTATTGCAATATTGCATTGACGTTTATGTTTACTTACTGTACTTGACCCTTCAAGTAACAATTATTCTTCAGGTAACAATGCCCAAAATCTAAATCAAAACTAACATCAACGCGTTAGGCCGTCAGAGCTTCAAAGTACCAAAATCTAATAACACCAGAATTTGTCAATTCATTAAATTTTTGAGCCACGGTAAAATTCAGTAGTACTCGAAATTATTAATATTGAGAAATTTATCTTTCAATTTTATAACGAAAACAAAACTGCTCTACTGATGTCTTTTCTAGATTCTAAAAAATAATAATTGGCGAATTATTCGTATTTTACAAACCCGCAATGTACTTGGAGGACTTATTCCAATTCCAATTCGCTTACATGACGAAAGACCCAGGCTCATGGAGGATAATGGAAGCGGCCGCCATAAGGTTTTATGACGACGTATTATACAGACCAATTTCCTTACTATGTAGACTGAAGGCCCAAGGGCGTCTCAGACATCCAACTATAACAAAACTGGAGACCTCTTACCACCTACTGTTTCTAAGGTTATGAAGACCAACTAGAACGGTTAAGTCCAGTTGCAACGCAAATATGCCGACCATTTTTGCTTGGCCGTTCGCTATGTAAAGTTTGTAGCGATCGAGAGGCCTATTATATAAGTTATAGTAACTTTCATGTCTCTGATCCGTTCAAGCTTAATGTTTGAGAGGAGCTTGTAAGTGATGCGAGGTAATGCTTCTGAGTAATGGCTGATTATTAAATAAATAGTAGATGAGCTGGATTATCTTCTTTTTAGAGCCCTTACACGGATATTTCTATGATCTTACTAAAGGTATATAGACATAAAGACGCGCTCTTTCCCTAACGGGGTGAGCAGAATTTTAGTAGTTAGTATGCTCGCTCACAGGGAGACCTAACTAAACTAAAACTACTAATTAGCAAACGGTTAGGGTTAAGATTCGGTAGGGTTCTAAAATGGATACACCGATCTTTGTGTTTCGTAGTGCATCCAGTGACAGGTTGCCAGCATGCCTATTATGCGGCAACTACACCTTAATCGCTTTCTACGACACCTAATAGAAAGACATGGGATGGTCATATTCTAATGCCGGAACCACACGGAGTATTAAACTAGGCGTACTGGACTAAAGGTAATATATAGCTTTAAAAAAAGGATCTTATATTATATACGAGTATTGTGTGTCTAATTAGTACGTCCTCAAATAAGTACGTCCCCAGTCATTCCTTAATAAACCACGCTAAAGTATTTAAAGCACGGGAAATGAAAGCTCCTTACACCACTCAAGAAAGACCATTAATAAAGTATTGTAGCTTTACAAAACTTTCACTGAGTAGTGAATTTGTGCTAAGTGTACACTATAATTTGTGCTTTACAAGATGTGGAATCAATTCATTATGGGAGCGTTTAAGGATTCGTTCCACTGTGGTACCGCTGTTCCCCCTTCAGTGGCCAAGTGACGTGTAATGAAAGAGCAATGGACACTGCGTGTAATCGCCGCACCTCGTAATTCATCCAACATGGCGGACGGTAAACACGGTAACCAGATATTTTCAGTCAGTTAACGTGTTTTCTCAGTTCAATAAAATTTAATAAGAATGTAACTGTAAACGGACGGTTAAGGGACTCCAATATGCTAAGTGACACAGCCATCCTTAAAAAAAATAACTCGGGAAATAACCAATTTTTCAAAAATCTGGACGACGAGGTTGGAGCCGGGGTTCTGTAGGATATATGGATTACATTGAACTATAATATAATAAACATAATGTTATTGCTTCTATATATCCTACGACTCCTTTTCCGTCCCCTTCTGGTAGCGAATACCCTTCAGGTTACAATTACCCTTCAGGTAAAAGTGCCCGTACCCGCCGGCGGGGGCGCGGCCAGAAAATCATAATTGATAATCAGAGACGGAGCCCAGGCGGACGACGGCTTCACGATGTTTTTCAGTATCAACGCGCTAGGCCGAGGTCCGAGGTTCCCTCGAGCCGCCCCTAGACGCGTTGGTACATGACTTTTTTTGGGGTAGACTCTACCCGGTAGGGTCCGGTGAAGCTTGATTGGTATTGACCTTTTCGACCAAGCATAGGTCAATTAAAAAGAAAAAAACCTTTTCCGTCGCGTCGCGTCGTCGCCCGGATTTTTGAAAAATTGATTGAAGGGTGGCAGTCACTTAGCATAGTGGAGCCCCTTAATGTATTTGTTGAAGATTTTTGTCAAAGAGTGTAGGCTAGTGGCTGAAGTTGACCGACCGAGTTTGTTATCTTCCTAAACTGATATAACGACAGTAAGTAGGACATTTAAGAGGTAGTACAGAAGGGCGAGCTTGTCGATCTAAATTGAGATGTCTTCCAGCCAACCCGCAGCAAGTGAGAGAACTACACAAACATTGCAGGGACAAGGCCTTTACAAGGCGTTTGGTGAGGGTCGCTCGAACTGATCTGAAATTAATCAAAAACAAAAATAACCTTTCGATAAGTGCTTATTGAACATCATCGAATAAAAAATGAAGTTATTACCAGAATCGCCGTTGGAGCCTACCCACAATGGCGCAACGATTAATTTTGTAATTACTTGTAATTTTATAATGAAAGTGTCCGCTATTCTATTTTCAGCTTGTAAACAACTATTAGTGTGTAATTATTGAATTACGCCTGTCGCGTAATAAGGCCGTGTTCTTGGAATTTACCGCTAACAAGATCAAATTATTGTCTCCGGCTCCTGTAATCAAGAGTTAATAAGGGCCGCTATTCACTATCCTAACTCAAACACCATGACTATTTGACAGATTCGCTACAGAGAAGTAAAACACCTGGTAATTACTTTTTTACTGACCCATGATTGGCATGGGTCAGTAAAAATGTTGCATGACCTACAAATGGTTTTTTGTCCGACAGTGTTTGTCTTCGATTCGAACCCAGAACCTCACTCGGCTACGTAAGCTGTTAAAGTTCACTCAATAAAACAATTGGTTGGTTGGTGAGTAGGAACTAACCCAAACGATTCCCCTGCCCCAAGTAAGCTAAAAAGCTTGATAATGTCGATTTTGAAACACAACTACCTATAAGATATGAAGATATTGTGCTGCTGAAGGCCGCTGTTGCCGATATCAAAGGTAAATTAGAAGCCTCAGAAAAGGTTAGCGACGAGCTGCGACGCGAGTTGACCTCATTACGTGGTCAAAACGCAGCGTCAGTATCTTCGCCGGCCGCGCACGTCGTCCCCGCGCGGCGCAGTGTCGCCGTGCAACACGACACCGCACAGCTCAGCAAATCGTCGAGCCCAGCAACATACGTTGACAAACTGCGAGTCGGCGACTTCGCAGCTGTAGAGGCTCGAGTAAACAAACCCGTGCCCCCGCCTCCCCGCCCCGAACCACCTGCGCTGCGTCCAACTGCTGCCCCATTCACACCAAAGGAGCAAAGGAAGGATGTGACTGCAGAAAAGTCTCGCCGCCCACGCCGCAATTCGAAGCCGTCATCACTTGTGGACTCCACGCAAAAGGAGAAGACGGCGAAGAAAGCGGTGAAAGAAGCTTGTGCTGCGTCTAACGTGGTCGTTGACAAGGACGGTTTTACTCTGGTTGAAACTAGGAAACGCCGTCAACGTCGCAACCGCAATAAACGCGGCACCGTACCCGCAGCCTCTACTACCCTGAAGGCTGCCGAGCCCACCGCGCTGCTGTACGTGTCCCGGCTGGCCGCCACTACGACGCCAGAGGACATCAAGAAGCATATGCGGAAGATGCGCCAGGATCGCATAGATCGCGGACAGGTATCGAGCCTGACGGTGGACGTCCAACAACTGGAAGCGAAGAGATCTACAGATTTTAGATCCTTCGTAATACGCGTCCCCAGAAGTCACCTGTCCGAGTTCCTGAAAGCTGATTTCTGGCCACTGGGGGTTGTATTTCGACGCTTTCGACCTCCAGTGAAATCGTCGTCATAGTGTCGAATAGATTTATTGTTATATTTTTTATGTATTTGTAGGTTAAGGTATTTATGTTATGGGCCTCGTTGCCTGAAATAAATAAATTATTATTATATTATTATTATATTTAATCAAATTAAAAAAAAAAGATCCCCGGTCACGCACTCTACAGCAAATTTTGAGCCATTTGATGAGCGGGGTGTAGGACAGGATTATAGCAACTCTCCGTTTATAAATAAAAAAATAAAAAATAATAAAATAAAATAAAAATTGTTTATTTCAGGCGTGGCCCATAGAATGGTGGTGGTGGTGGTGGTTTATAAGTTCGATAGTAAACTGTTACAGGTTGTAGCAGCAGTGCAATGAACAGCCTGCTGTATATAGAGTCACGGGTCGAGGTGTGTAATCAAGTGAGTTCGGTAATTGTATAGTTCGCACGTCGTATGAGCGCCGCCGCGGGCGACGGCTTCGAACTCATTCAGGTGGACCAGAACGGACACATTGGACTCAACTCTTGGTCTTTTTCATTCGTAGGGGAAACGAAAAAGGACAGGCGATTGTCAACTGAAATAGACGTCAAACATCCATTTTACGCATAGTTTGCACTAGTTTATCAGGCATGTGAAAACATACCACTTAAAATTAAGCTAAATTTGACAGCGGCGCTCTTTTTTTAAATATCATTTATTTAAAATTTCCCATCCTTTTCGATTCCGATATAAATGAAAAAGACCAAGAACTTAAATTTAGAGACTTTAGCGGCCCTGCCGGAATTGAGCCTATTGATGGCGAATGTCTTGAATGTCACTTGTCTTTCATCTGTCTGGGTAATTCAATATTCTCATTGCAATTTCTTTTCTTAATCCCCTACACAAACAGGCGGTTGATATTTTCGGTGACTGCCTTCGACAATACCATCATAAAAAATCTTAAATTGGGTTTAGTCCTGACGTGGAAGACCTGGCTTAAAACTGCCGATATCATGCCATGTAATCTTTTGATAATCAACCAAGATAATTAAGACAAGATTTTTATCTTTTACACTTTTTTTTACACGTTCATTATACATGTTCTTTATTCCGGCGCTTGACGTCTGTTTACCTGATGTGTGAATAACACGCCAATTTTAGATTAGGTTTTGCTTATTTAAAATAAAAAGTCGCACAACAAATTAAGTGCCCTTTAACGGGCAGAATACTTTTTATTTGATATTCCAATTTGGTGAATATTGCGCCACTGTGGTGAATATTTTCTAACTTCAGGTTGGTGGTGTCAATTGTGCACTGCGCCCGTTCAAATACTACGATAATATAGCATAAAGATCATTTTAAAGCTCAAAATTGCATCGTTATCGACCTTACCGTCGGACTAGTTTGGTGGCTACAATCGCCATACAAATTTTCTTGTGCCCTATAAAGGGTTAACGGGTTGACAGTATCTTGATTACTTTCACCATTTAAAGAGACACCGCCATTTAATTCATGTCCTTAAAAAGTTCATAATATGCTTAAAATTCACAGTATGATATAGAGCACAGAAAGAGTAAGGGACAGATGTTAAAGTATACAAAGCGCGCTTTAAAATCACTCACATAAACATTTCTCACCAAATACGTGGCCTCGAACTAGTCTAGACAAGCAGATCGCGTTTATGTGAAGAATGTCCAAGTTGCAAAATATATACGTTTTGCACCTAAACGGTAAATCGCAGCCCACAAGTCAAGTGACTCCAAGCATTATTAGTGTACTTTAGCCTTGTCTTGATAATTCCATGACGAAGTAGACAATTAACAATACAGGGATGAAACCGCCGACGCGGAAATGCGCGGAATGCTGGACATTCGAATTTATGTGCAGCCTTTAACACAAAATGCGCCCGCTTTCTATTGTACAGGCTGTATATAAACTCGATCATCATTTAGCAGCCCTCTTTGTCTCTCGTCTCAGTGGGTACGCGACTTAAGAGGTTATATACAACCCTTGTATAAAACATTCTTGTTCTGAAGTATGATTTGGATGGAGAGGGAAGGGCACCAAGTACCCAACCCCAAGACCACTGAGACCCATGGTGGATCTATTGTTGTCATGTTCTGAAGTATAGACAATGACGTACCCGCATGAGGTTTACTTCTGTACCCTGTCTTTTCCATGATAATACGTAGGGCTTACACCTGTTGCATATATTTTTCCAGTCATGGTAATTCTAAGTTACTTTGTGGACGTTAACACTGACACTTTAGTTAGAGCATTACTCACAGGGGCCTGTTCTTTAGTGGGCTGTTTGGAATTTAATTATACATACGTTTACTTTACGCAGAGTCCGTAGTTATTTCTGCGTTTCTTGTGGACAGTGGAATGTAGCTACATTTTTTAAATATGTTAATAATACTATGACAATGTTTGCCTAGGAATTTTTGAAAACCATTTTTTAACAATATTTTAAAGGCAGTGATCTTTTTTTTAAGAGTTATGAGTGGATGTAAAAAATTGTAAGAATTGTAGAGTTTAGTTCTCTTGACATTATTTTAATTTAAATTGATAAAAAATATACTAATATATTTTTCAACATAATATTATTATGTATCTCGTAATTTTTACTTTTTTAAATCAAATTAATACTAAATATTTATTTCATAGACTTGGCAACCTGTAACCGTAAAGAGATAAAAAAATATGTTTCTATCTGTCCGGTACGGAAGGCCCGCGTTGCTCTATCTATCTAGCTAGAGAGTGTCAAAAATCAAAATAATTGTATCAAAGCGAAATGAGATTACTCTGAATGAACCTTACTGCGGACTACGAGTATTAACTACGCTGTGTTATTTGATTGACGTTGTAGTAAAGTTAGGATTTACGACAGAATGGAAATTGCCTAGTTGTCTAGTCGTGTCGGCTGAACAGTTAGCATGTAAATTGCTCATATAAGCGATGTATTCCCCGAGCCTCATATTTTATTTTAGCAGTTTCACGTCTCAAGTGTCGTTAGATTTAACTTTATAGTACTTCTTTGTTTGAGTTACGTACGACCATCCCGGCCATCATAATATGGACGGGTTGTCATAATGTTTGGAAGTAGATAGCTGTACAACTTTGCACCTGAAGATGAATATTAACATTTCACAGGTTTAATCTATCTATGAATAGAAAAATTGAGATTTACGTAGCGATATTTTTAACATAGATGCGCTTGAGGCGATAGATTGTAAAGATTATTTGATGGAGGTCTTATATTATAGAGACAGTATAATATAATTAATGATTACTATAGTCATCTATGTCATTTATTTAGTTATATTAGTAAGGATAAAATTTTACCTTAACAATTTAATCTCCAACTAAAAGTGTGTCCGACAGTCTTCTAGCCGATATTTCTCTTTACGTAGTCTCTACGTCTAGATGCAACATGTGCTCTTATTGCGCAAAAATGGTATCCATTTAATTTGCCCTATGTATTCTAAATTAGATCCTCAGAATAATTGCTGCCAACGCCATCTGTGAACCGATTTCATATTTTAGCTGTCTCCGCGCCCGCGAACCGTTTAGTATGTAAATCTGCGTAAACGACGCAGTTACGACGTGTCGTCGTCTTTATTGTGGCCATCAGTCGCCGCGGCGATGAAACGGCGGCTTGGCTTGATAGCTAAACGATTATCGGGATAAGTTATCAGGGGTAAATCTAGTGTTATTAAAATAAAATAAAAGAAAATTGCATCTCTGTAGATAATATGCGCAGATTCATATGTGTCGATCGAAGTCAAGTAGGCCATTAGAAGGAGTATTCCTTTGGCTGTCGTCTTCTTGCGTCCATTTTGTTTTCTTTAATCAATACAATACAACAAAAGACACAGCATACAGAAAACAACACAGAACAAAACAGAAGAGTCAAAAGGCGGCTTTATTGCTAAGGTAGAAATTTCTACCAGGCAACCTTTCGTTCGTTTTCATCCATACGTCCTTTGCTGGATAAGGGCCTCTACATTGACCGCTCCCGTTCCGTTTACATCAGCTTACCGCAACCATCACCAAATCGTTCATCCACCTTGTTCGAGTGGAGTTAGGACTCCACTCAAACCGTGATTGTCCTCGCCCCGACCCGATTAGTATGTAAATAGTTGAGTGACGCGGACGACGTGACGCGGTTATTGCGTCCATCACTCGCGCGATGAGACGTCGTCGCCTTAATAGCCGACTATTATCGTGATTAGTTATTTAGATTGGATTTAGGTTTGTCATGTTGTCATGTAGCCTAAGGGCAGTTTAGCTTTTGATGGGATTAGCTCGGGTCTTCATTATAGGGCTATTAGTTTTTGCTAGGTATTCTACGAATAATAAAAAGGTACCTACGCAGCTGCTAATAAAGTTTTTGGACTTTATGTGATTATGGCAAACAATAATAGTCCCCAAACTCTTCCCAAACCTGATAAACGTGATGATTGTGGCATGGTAACGCTTCACACAAAAAAGAGATGATATTATTATGTCAATGGATTTGAGCAAATACGACAGTAAAATTGTTTATAAGTATATGTTAAACAGTTTAAAAATTTACTCGAGTGATGCTTTTATTTTAATAAAAAATAATTAATTTTTTTTTAAATGACTATTAATTTTCTACATTCGTTCAAAAACGGAACGAAACAATGTAAACAGCTTCTGTGTGTTCTAAAAATTATTTTATTTGCGGTTTTCTGATACAACCCTCAAAAGCTCCCACCTCAAATTAGGTGGAATTAAGATATTTAAACTGCCAAAATACATTCGCTTTGGCTTCAAAATAGCGCTAAAATGGCGTCCTAATAATGATTGCTTATTATGATGAGAAGTAATGGGCTGGTGGAGTGAATTCGGTAGTTAACTAGTTAATTTACTTAAATTGTTTAATGGCAGTCGGCGTCCCAGCTTGCTTTATACTGGACCGTCAGCAATCAATTTAAAGGTTTTCAAAGTGGACTCATTACGTGATAATACGTTTTGTCTAAAACGCAAAATAATTATTTTGGTTTTGTGTCGCGACATACTGAAAATGCCAATATTATATCGGTGGTAGGTTAGGGTAGCTGTCTTCATATTTGGGTTATAAAGTTTTGAAGCCATATATATGATTTAATTCCTTTATCAAAACCTAGTTTACTACAACAAGATAATAATACAATTATTAATAATAAGTAATTATAATTAAGTGTAATAAGAGAGTCGCAGGGCTGGTACGTGACTGTAATTTGCAACAAATTACAAAACCACCGCTTCGTTTTACTTATTTAATTAAAGAAGCCAGTTCTCTCCTTGAAATCGCAGAACTACAAATCTGTTCAAGGAATCCGAGAATGCACAGCTCGTGTGGAAATTGTACTGGACATGTGTGAATGCATAATATAGCTGCTGCTCTGAAGGTAGTCACGCACCACCATGATATTCAGTCGATACAAACTCTAAGCGAGCTATCACATTGGCGACAAAGACAAAGTCGTGCAAAAACGAAAAGGGACGCAGTTATGCGTTAGAATGAGATACAAATACATCGCGCTCACTCTTGCGCATAACTGCGTCACTTTTCGTTTTTGCACGACTTTGTCTTTGTCGCCAGTGTGATAGCTCGCTAAAGCCCGGCCAGAAATATAATACCTCGCCATATTGCGGAATTTTAATGGAACTAATTTTATATTAGAAATTGGTTTCAAAGCAGGTATGTTCTAGTCAGGCTTTACATGACCAGTGTAACAATAAGTAGCTTTATAGTTAACCTTACTGGATTACAGCTTTCATTCACGGTATCTCGCTTTTTGGTAACAAGTTTTTAGGCAATTTTTATGTTTAGGTATGACGCCATCATTGGCAAGAAGTTAGGTTTAAAGCAACTTGATGAAAAGGAATATTAGGGCCCATCAACTTGAAAAATTCTTTGTTAGAATATAAAAATACCCTGACATCATAATTTATTGTCGTATCACAGAAAGTGGGCATATATCAGTTTAAGAATAAGAATAAGAAATGTTTATTTGTAGGACATCACAATACAGAAAGCAGCAGCAGTTTAGTGTGGTTGTAAACACCCTTAACTGCTCGAAGGTTTGGTCAGAGCATGAACAATAACAGAGGTGCTGGTTAAAATGCAGTTTAAACATATAAACTTGCAGTGACAACAAATATTCCACCACCAAAAAGATTCACTTGTATTTTACAACGTTTGAGCAATGGTTCGCGCAAAGTTCAGAGCAGTAAAGTTACTTTGTGCGTATTATATTACACAACGAAGGCTAAATGCGGACAGGACAGTTATTTGCAACAATTTATTAAATTAAACTTAAATAAATTACCGTTGTAATTGTAGCACGACGACGGCACGTGACAATTTACCCTCCGGTGGTGCTCCCATGGGTTCGGCCAGGGCTGGATCTAGGTAAGGGGCTATACGAGTAGTAGGAGCTTTGGAAACTCGGTGTCTACGGCCTTTGTCTCCCATTCCAAAAAGCTCAAGCTTTGGAACGTACAAATATGTTTTTGATTTTACAAATCCAAAGGATATGTGTCAACCAGCGCGTGGTCGACTTAATTATATACTTCTGTGACTAAGGTCTATTCACTCTGATTCAGGGCAAGCTGTTATGATGTTAAAGAGAGGATTGTTTGATGTCATGTTTTATTGACAAAACGAACACTTGAACTGTAAAATGTCGATCAATTCAACATAGCATTCTAGAATTGAATGTCTTTCAAAATACCTGCAACACATTTTGTTAAATGAAATTGAGTAAAGTAACTAGAAACATTTAATATAGACTTTAGATCACGAATTCACGACACAAATTATCCGCTCCACCTCCTAATGAGTAAATTACATAGAACAAAAATCCTTAACCTTTCGTGCTAATTTACCAAATTGGAGCTTCGACACCCGGCGTGACTCCAAGTGCGCCCCTGGCTACAGTAATGGGGGTAGCATTAAGTAAACCGCCATTACTTGCCCCCATTCGCGGCGGAATCATTTGAATGTCAGTTAAATTGCTTTAACAGTCCGAGTGCAGTAATAAGGTGTCCACGCAGCCTGTAATTTGGTCTCGCATTCAATCACTCGGGCGCACTGGGCAAGAGCAAGGCGCGTCACAGAGTAGTAACATCACATCTTTCATGTAAGTAAAAATACGAGAAATTCAGTTTTCCGTACCTTTAAAAAGTCTATGTAAGGCTATATTACTTATTTTGGCTATTTGTAGTAATTATCACGTGACTTTATGTCACTAAGGTCTGTTTCATATAAATGCGGACAAAAGTCCATTGACCTCTTTCTTTTCTTGTAAAAATAATGTAGGTCGCACGCATCATGCGTTTCACCCCGCCTTCTAACGTACTATTTAACGTATTTTGCGATAATTTCCTATAGTTTTATCGTATCGTTTGAAAAAATTGTGCGCATTTTATGCAGGCGTCAATGAGCTTTTGTCCGGATTAATAAGAAACAAACCATCTAGTTATCAACAAAGTTAAATATATTGAATTTAGTAAGTGCTTGAGGAGAGTGTTTTGGAGAGTATCAAAGGTGCAGGTTCGATGCGGTTTGCTCGATGGACAGATTAAAATTTCTGACCCCAAAAGTGTTACGCATGAAACGAAATCACGGAAATATTAAAGCTAACCTTCTAAGTTCCATACGATCCTAAGTTGGTTAATTTACGAATCTGGTCTGTTACGTATCGAGCATCGAGTATTATGAGTCGAAAGGCCGACAATCAAATTGACAAAGGAATACAATCACCATTTATATTATTTTTTTACAATGACAACTTGACTGACAGTTAGGTAAAATTTCGCCAGATACAAGTGTCACCTCTGATACATCTTTGCAGTGAGGGAACCTTTTTATTTGCGTCATCAGTATTGTGATAAGTTTTAATAGTGGCAGCAATCACAAGCCTATTAACAGAGGTGCGGCGGAGGCGTCTTCTCGCTTTAATCAACATTTTCAATGAGATTATTAAAACGCGTCCGTGCATCGCGGAACCAACATGGCGGGGACGTGTTTGTGTTGCCAAAACAGAAAAAAGTACAACATGAACCGTTTTAATGCATAGTAATTCAAAGCTAAGATATATTTTTTTTACTATTTGGATAGCTATGAAATGTTTTTATTGAAATAGAATACAAGATTTATCACCATAGTTTTGTATAAAATTAATTAAATATGTCGTCAAACATTCTACTAAGCTTTATAAAATACAACTTTTATTACCTAGGGGTAATGTACCAATAGCTGACCACGCAACTAAAGCAAAAAAAAATTATTTTAGTTAATGAGATTATTAAAACTTATTGTTAGTTTTTGTTTTATTTATATCATGGCAAAGTAACGTTCGTCAATTGTCATCAGAAATTCCTATTGATTGAAAAAAAGGTGGTCATGTATTGGTACATCTTGGCTTTTTCAAGTTTGATATCAAATTCTGTACCCATGTGAAAGTCATTAACATTAATTAATATTCACAAGGACTATTTCAACAGATAATTAGTTTTCACGAGGCAAAACTAAACGTCGGTCGTTGTCGATTAGTAAACAAGTACGATTTTTTGAATCCGCTTAAATGGTCAACCTATTGGTGCAAGCACCCTACCTTATCCGTATTTACCTGGATCTCTAGCAGAGGAATAAAAAAACAAAACGTTATAAATCTTGCCAATTCACTCATATACCTACAACAAGGCAGATAATAACAATGTACTTTTACTCAATTTCAGGAAAAACGCAAGAGTTGGCAACACCTCATACATGACCAGCTTTACGATGTTGCCGCATCGGTCATGTCGCTTCCTCACCGTTTGGAGCGATTAATGCGAGATTGATGCTAATTCTTACCCTGTCTGCTTCAATTTTCATCAAAATGAATCAGCAGGTTTGATTCACGTAAGACGCAAGCTTACTTTATCACTACATAGTATAAAACAAAGTCGCTTTCTCTGTCCCTATGTCCCTTTGTACGCTTAAATCTTTAAAACTACGCAACGGATTTTGATGCGTTTTTTTTTAATAGATAGAGGAATTCAAGAGGAAGGTTTATATGTATAATACATGCATAATATACTTAAGAATAACCCACAATAACCATTTTCCCGTGCGGAGCCGGGGCGGGTCGCTAGTGTTTAATAAATTAAAGTTTTGTCTTAGATCTCTTCTTAGTCGTCATCGTAGTACTTAGTACTAATGATTTTCTATTATTATTCTGAAAGTTTGAAATTCATTAAGAGTTTACGGCGAATAAAGAATGAGAATTAATGTCATTGCAAGCTTAAGAAAAAATTAGCTTGGTTTTATTTCGAAATTTCGGAGATTAGCCCGTACAGACAACAGGAGAAAAAAAAAATCCAAAAAACATCTGGATAGGTTATAAATCACTTCTTACGTCCCCCTGACTCGGTTTATAGCATTTTTTTCTATGTACAGATTACGAGCCCGTTGACGTCTTTTACATGGACAAATCTGACTTGTCATTTATATTAGCTTTCCTTACTTAAAAATGCTTTTCTGCACCTTAGAAATGTAGAAACGAAAACTTTTGTTACTTGGTAAAAGTAATTAATAACGAATTTTTGTTATGTCTAGATCGTTTATTTATCCGAAAATATAATAGAACTTACGCATTTTGGAATTAAATAAAAAATATTTACACGATTTAGTTTTTCTCCTAAAACGAGCAGAGCGCACGTAAAGTCGTTCTAATAAAGTCAGTATAGTAATTAAGCCAGTATAATCGTCGTTTTAGTACGACAAGGGCGGCGCGGGCGCTGCGTCATGCGCGCGCAATCTGCCCCCGCTGCGCGCGAGTCGCTGACGACTCACTTCACTTGACCACCACCGGTAGAGCCACCTACATGGGTAGCTGGAATTATGGATTATAGTTTGAAATATTCCATCAAAATTCAATCCAATCATTTACTAACCGTCACATTAATTTATATAAATATAAATAAAAATTGAAATGTATCTAAACACGTCTTGTTATACTGTAGATGAACTTAATCACTTAAACTTAATTTCAGGTGGAAACCAAAATCAAGTTTTTAACTATTGTACAATATACATCACTTAGTTAAAATCATTCAGTGGTGAGATCAGTAACATGACATAAGTAGTTTCGGCCAAGTCCGATGAAGCTTGATTGGTCGTATATTTTCGACACAACATAGATCAATTAAAAAAAGGGTAGTCATCTGTGGAAAATAGTTCGCCGAAGACATTTTGTCCATTCCAAATTCCATTCAAACTAAACAGTTCGCCTGTGCAAACAACAAGGACACTGCGATTCCTAGCCCTGCTACTCGAAAACATGAGGGTAATAGCAAGTCTTCATTTCCCGGGGTAAAATCTTCTGCTCTCCCGCAAATCAGGTGAAGTTTTAATACGTCCATTATGCAACACAAGCAAAAAATTCACGGATTTCGTGCCTATATAGTACATTGGAAATGAATCAGTACATTGGAAATGAATCAGTAATGTGAAAATTTTGTTCTAACTTTTTGACTATTTTCACAAAGGTTTATAACTACAGGGCAAACCCATTCGGATCCACTTGATGTCTTTTTTTGTAAGAAAAAGTACTTTTTTAAACTTTAGAATATTTTACGTCACATAGTTAAGTTACATGTTCTTTTCTAGCGAATTCTAAAATTTGGCTGTCTTCTTTGGAGAAAAATTCGCCGCAAGAAACTCCACTCACACATCTTCTTTTTATTACTGAAAATTAATAATCACGGTATTTGTATGGATCTGTAAGCACGTGGCGTGGCTTCATTACCCCTGAAGAAGCGAGTGGAGATTGATCTCCACGTGGCGCCTTTGTGCAACGCAATTGGATAAAAAAAGGAGACAAGTCATCAGAGTAATATAGATATCGCCTTTTGATATATAGTAGCTACCTATAGTAGCTTAATGTACTGTTTGTCAGCTTTAGAAAAGTTGGTATCATAACTTTACTTACTGCTCTGTTATATACAATTTATCATTGAAAAGAAAAATAACCGTTGATATTGGACTGTATTGAACCTGTGTCGGCTGTGTCTCAGCTAAACCGAGTCAAAGCAGGCGCGGAGAGAAGAAAGTCGAAAGGGCGAAATAAAAACATATCGTAGACATTGGGCTCAATTCTGCGTGGCCGCTAAAATATTTAAATTTAAGTGGTTATGTCTCTTTCACGTTCTTAAGAACGAAAAGGGACAGGTGATTTCCAACCTATATTTAGACACGTCAAACTTAGATTTTACGCGTAATTTAAAAACATCCCGACTAAATTAAGCTGAATTTGACAGCTGTGCTGCTTATTTTAAATACCATTCATTCAATTTTAAATTCATTCATCTCCCCATCCTTTTCGATTCCCATTATGAATGAAAGAGACCAACGAACTTAAATTTAGATATTTTAGCGGCCACGCTGAATTGAGCCCAATGTTTCAAAACTTTATTGTAAAGCTACGCGCACATTATGCCGGGCTGCAGCGGGTAACATTTTCGTATACAAATAGTATGCAAGCTATTTTTGCGCTGCGGCCAGGCACGCTGCGACTCAGCATAATTTGAGCGAAGCGTTAATATTAATTTTATTTATTCAGGTCACAAGGCACAAACATAATATGTAATTATAGACAAGTTATAATTTATTGTGGCCTGAAATATAATGAAGTAAATATTAAATCATCATCATTTCAGTGGAAAGATGTCCACTGCCTCGTATATTCTCGCGTTCACAGTTTTTCCCGTGAGAATGTGGAAAATTACCGCGGAAAAAGGTAGCCTGTGTTACTTCCCAAGGTCTATTCTATCTTTATGCCAAATTTTCTTATTTTGGAGCTTATTCCATGCAAAAAAAAAAACTTTTCTCTTTATAATATTAGTACATATTAAAATTGCGAAATCTCAATATATAAAAAACAAATACATTGCAAATATTCTTCATTGAAATAAAAAATGATTGCATAAATGCATAAAGCAGTTAATTAACGCTAATCACGTGACTCACCATGCCAAACAAAGAAACTTTCACGTTCCTAACATTAGTTATAAGAAAGGGCTTTTAATTTAGCTTCGGAAATTCAATCAAAGTCAGAGCCGTTGAAAGGCCCATTACAGAGGGACACGCCACAGCGGCTGTAATTGCAGAAAACAACAGTGTTACCCGCAAGACAATGCGATAACCCTACCTCGGGATCAGGACCAGTGGAGGCTGGACCCTGACCTAAGTCTATTGTGAAATATTAATGACTAGCTTCCCGCCGCGGCTCCGCACGCGTTTATAGTTTTTCCCGTGGGAATGAGGAATTTTCCCGCGGTAAAAGTTAGCCTATGTTCTTCCGCAAGGTCTATTCTATCTTTGTGCCAACTCCGCCCGCTTTAACAATTTTTCCCGTGGGAATGAGAAAATTTCCCGCGGTAAATTGTAGCGTATGTTCTTTCCTAAGGTCTATTCAAACTTTGTGCCAAGTTTCACTAAGATCGGTTCAGTACTTTCGGAGTATTTTCAATTATTAGGAATATTTTACGTATTTTTTTCACACCTTGGGTTTACATTATTGAAGTTTTAGTAAGGATCCCTAATTTTTTGAAAATAAAATATAGCCTATGTTACTCAGGGTGAATGTAGCTTCATAACAGTGAAAGAATTTTTGAAATCGGTTCAGTAGTTTCGGAGCCTATTCGATGCAAACAAACAAACAAACAAACAAAAAAACAAACAAACAATCAAACCTTTCCTCTTTATAATATTAGTATAGACAAATAGCACTTGCGGCCGCTAAGAACGTCTGTGGTCAAGTGGCTGGGGCCGTTGAAGTTTGCGGGTTCGACCTCGGCACGTACCAATGTGTTTTCGATTTCATACGTTCGACGCTCTTACTGTGAAGGAAATCATCGTGAGGAAACCTACACACACCTGCGAAGAAATTCAAAGGTTGTGTGTGAAGTTGACCAACCCGCATTGGGCCACCGTGGTCTACTAAGGCCTATTCACCCTGATTTCAGGGTAGGCTCAAGTAACTTTTTTATTTTCATATTGTTTTGTCGGCTGGGTTGCCCTAGAAATTTTGTGTTATTTTACGATCATGTTGTATAATAAATTTAGCGACTTTCTTGGTCGTTTTTTCCACTTCTTTTCCAGTCTCTGAAAGTTTTTTGTTTCTTCATGTATTAGCTTTTTACAATTTCCTGACTATAGTCGGCCTCCTGAAAAGGAGGTGTTACCAGTTACACGGTAAGTAAGAATTGAAGAGCTGATTCTAAAAACCTCATAATTTCACAATATCAAGTTTTCTTAGGTACTAACCTAAAAAATAAAGTTGAGGGAGGCACCGGCCTACCATATACCACTGATGATAATGAGTACCAAAGTCCTCTAATTGTAACGATAAATACGAGATTGTTCTACATTTATTTATGTATTTCCCGTTGCTTTGTATACGAATATTATAAAAACGAATGCTTTGATTGTTTGTTTGTTACTCTACTGAACCTATTTAACTGACACGTGTTACAATAATAGAATAGACCCGGGAATTCCCACGGGAAAAGCTGTTAACGCGGGCGGTGCCGCGGGGTGAAAAACTAGTAAGTTATAATAAAGTTGTAAATGTAGCTAGAAAATTATCTATGGTTTTAGAAAAGTTTAAATAAGAAGTATCAGATTTTCATCGCCATAAAAAGGCTAATAAGTGAAGAGGGGTCGATATAAATTGGCCGAGTTAATAGCTACGAACCGAGTTGGGAGGTCCGCCGGTCACTCCACTAATTGAAAGTGTCAATCATTTTAACAACGCAAATGAATAGGCCATAGACTTGCATGTCCAAAATAAGTTGACCCCTTGCAAGTCAACTTTCAGGAATAACTAATGAATTTTTGGGATTAACTGTGAGTTATTCAATAAATTTGTAATATATGACGCTTGGAATAGCTTTGTAAACTTTTTCACGCGCCTTATGTCACGAGATTTCGCTTTTCCTATACATAGCTACATGTAATTTGAGCTCGGAAAGAAAAGAAAGGGTAGCGGGATGGTACGGGAGTTTATAATTATACAACCTGTTAACTGTATGTAGCACGGGACATAATGCTTATATAAGCTCCTATATTGCTCTGGATTGCGCCGCATCTGTGATTGTGAGTATCTGTTTTAAACTTTATTTCAATATATTTTTTGTTGTTTCACCAAAAGAAAGAGTTGCATTTGTTCTAAAAAAAAATCCATTATAATCGTCAAAACATAAGTAGTACAGGTAGGTATGTTCTATCCATAATATTTGCATAAACTTATTACCGCATTGAAAAAATACATTCTTCATTATGACACCCAAACAGCATGATCTATAGCTTAAAGAGATTGAATCAGATCAAAGACTATAAACAGATTCGGATTACTGAATAGATTTAATTTGAATTTTATAATGGGATGTAATAAGGGCGATGCATCACGCGGTCGGCGGTAGGCTACCACCGAATCTATCCAAAGGTTGATTGAATTAGCCACATTCATCATCTAAATAGGGCCCTGACCTTCTGCCTTGTGTGGGAAGTCTTATTCTAGGAATAGCACCTTTGAAATGCTGCCGATACAGATATTATAGTATGAACTTAAACATTCAGATTTAATAATCTAGCTTACAGTTTATATAATATGCAAAAATGCGTAAAAACCAAAAATCGTAGCGCGGCTCTCTCTCACCGCCCCCTGGTGAAAACTGATTTTTGCAGTCAAAAGCGGTATGGACCAGCAAATAAATAAATATTCACGCAATTTCTTCCACGTGACCTATCCTAGGTTCTTTTTTTTTTATTGACCTATGCTTGTGTCGAAAAGGTACGTACAATCAAGCTTTACCGGACTTGCGGGGGAGATATCCTAGGTTCATTTGCAGTAATGTATCTCCATGAAACAATTTTTTTTTCTGGATTGTCACCCTGTTATTTCTCCATTGCGGTTCAAGTTCGTAAATCATTAACCATCTCCTAGAATAGTGCCGCGGCTCTATCGCAGCGCGTGTACCAGTAGGGGTGCGCACACGCAGCGTGACGTCACTCCATGCGCCCGCGCCGCTGCTCGCCCAAATCGATTACGATTCGCAGGTGCAAATAATGATATCAGACATCGATAAAAACTAACAGGTGCGTGACAGAGAACGCCTCTAGACAGAGAGATCTGACTATTTTGAGGTTGTTATTAAATTTAGTAAAAAACATAACTCGGTTTTACAAATTTTCTATTAACGCGTGTTGTTATTATGTTGTTTTAAAATATTTTATTGAAATCGTTTTGAGGGAGTTTTATGGCTGTTGGGTTCATTTGTAAAACAAATAAGCGATTATCACAAAAGAGGTTAACCATCTGCCTGGTTCAGCTTTTATACTTGTAACTGCTGATTATGTTTTTATATCATCGTTAGAAATATAAACTTGTACCAAATACCACTAGTACCATGTTGATATTCCTATCTGTTATTTTCAGTTCCAGTGAAGCTTGTATGCCGATTTTTCGACACAGGCAGGCGTTGTAAAAATTTTAAAAGTGTAATTTTCTTATAATATGCTTCTAACATACTGTAACAACGTATACCTGTCCACTGCTGGACTCAATCATCTCTTCCAATCGGGGTTTCCGTGATGTTATTTACATGTTACTTTAGTCGCTTCGTCGACACCCACAAGAATAGTTTGTTTAATTTTAAGCTGGGAATGACTCGGAAAGAGAGTTTCTTGGGGTAGAGCTCTTCGCTCCTCTGAAGTCCTGTGAAGCTTTCTTTGTCAGCGTCAAACGACTTAAACAAGATGCCACGTTATACAACTGCGCCAAATCCGGTGAAGCTTGATTGTTCGTACTTTTTCGACTCAAGCACAGGTCAATTAAAAAAAAAGTACAACTGCGCGCGCAGGAAATGTATTATTACTACTAACACACCTATGGGCCACGCCTGAAATAAATAAATATATATGTATATATTTTTATTTTATTATTATATATATATCCCTTCGCGCTGAGTCCTCACCCGGCTAGCTTGCTCAAATTGTTTTCTGATATTTACGCGATATACGTTAATTTTTCCGCAATGTCAAATACTAGTTTTTGTAGTTTTAAGAAGCATTCATTGATCGATCTAGATATCTCGTTGACTTATCTAGAAGCATTAGACTAGACTAGACTTATCTAGATCGATCAATAAATGCTTCTTAAAACTACAAAAATCCAGTAGGTATTTGACATTGCGGCAGTACCTACTTCTATAATACGAAACTCGACATGAAATATGACTGTACCAATAAAACATCTAAACAAATTATCCGAGCCCACCTTCGCTCTGTAATATGTAAATATAGTAACAGACCTGCCCCTGATTTAATAATAGTGATGTCGATATGTACCGCCGAATCAATTTCGTTATGATTATTTGAATATGTAATCGGCCTTTGAATCGTGCCGCTGTAAATCTTGATACTTGCCTTATATTGTGCCGCTTTAGATCTTGATACTTCGTATTCATTAGAAATACTGATGCGTGTTTTTGACCGGCATTAATAAACAAATAAATGAATGAAATGTAAGAACTAAATGTTTAGTAAAGTACTAAGTAACTTTTCTGATAGGTATTATGAATGCGAAAGTAATGTAAATCTGTTGTATATTCTGCTAAATCAACACGCGTGAAAGTGATGTAAAGCTGCTGCTGTGTCGTTAATGATGTAGTGGCTGCTGTTATTTTCACTTTAATCCGATAAAAAATACCTTTCATAAGAACACAGCTTAGTTCAGTAGAGTTACTGAACTAAGCTGTAGAGTAGGTACTTCAATCAAGCCATATTTTTAAGTTCTGTAAAGTTTCCACTTTTTCTCATTCATCGAATTTATAAAGAACAAGTCACGAGTTACGTCTTTAATAATTATAACGTTATAAAAAAGTCAACAAAAGCCGAACAAGGCCCAATGGGCTTGATTAGGGCCGATGTCACGCCGATAAAAGCCTTAAAGCCGAAAATTGAAAAGGAACCTTCATTAAAAATGCTATATTTTAGCATCTTTAAGCAGCCGCCCGAACCCATAGAGGGAAGCTAGGGTGGCCATGACAGAAGATTACTGAATAGGTACGATTTGTTAACCAAAAGCTTGAATTGTTGTGTTAAAGCGTTAATGATGATATGGAGGCTACGGTATTTTCCCTAGAATCTCGTTCTTATGCTAAACGCTGGATAAATATATTTCTTACAATTAATACAGATATTTACTCTTTTTTTTAATAAATACTGTTGAAATCAGCTTCTTTCATATCGTGCCCAAATGAGTAATAAATTTATTTTTTATTTAGTCACAACAAAAAGAAAACAAACCAATTTAACCTAATATAAAATATTTGGTTTTACATAAGGCTCATAAAATGATTCTTTACAGTTTTAAAGTTATCCATCCATTCTATACATCCTTGGTCACCCTACATTAGCCTCGTCCACTCCTGCGCACCCCGCAGCGCAGACCTAATGAAATAAACTGAAAATCAACACGGTGCCCCGCGCAAGCGCTTTGTGTCTCCCGACCCGGCCGACCCCGTTGTAATTAACACACGAATTTATTACAGCCCGACCTGTCCTGTAATATACATGAGCTATGGACACGCTATTGTTTAGTTTATTAAACAGAATGATATGTGTTACTAATCGAGTAAGTTTTTGAGGTCATTTTATTTATACATTTAATTTATCTATTATTATTTTTTCTTTTTCTTTTTTACGATGAGATAGCTGCTATTAGATGTACGCGAAGTAGTTAACTAATTGAGTAGATATTCTTTAAATGTCTACTTTTGGTCTGGCTTGGTCGTCTTTAAATTATTTTTCTCAATATTTCAATTTAACATCCATTGAGACATTTATGTTCTTCATTTCGGTAGGTACTATTTATTTACTACGGTGTTTATTTTTGGACTGAACCTCGTACCTACCTAACCGAGAAAACTTTAGTTTAGTTTACTAAATAAAGTGTGAAATATCCTGCTTTGGCGTCACACCAAGATATACATATACCTATATAGGTAGTATCATGGAAATACCCTTATTATAAAACAAATAATTATTCCAGAGTTAAAATTAAAATATCTATATACCTACCTGCATTTATAATGTCAATAAAAAGATAATTCAAAAAATATATAAAACCGCCTTCAACGTCCTAAACTACACTAAAAAGTTACAAATAAAATATAAATCTAGCTGAAAGCATAGCAATTTAATATGGCTATTAATATTCCTTATTTACATAAATTGTAACATCATATAAACATGTGTAGACATTGATATACACTTCACCTTGGAGTCGGTGCCAGTTGAGGCTAGCTATCTGATCTCAAAAGTTCAGATCGATGAATATAAAAAATTTAAAGAACGCGGTTAGAGTGCTAGGTACTGAGCCCACTATAGATGACTACTAGCAGTAGAAGTCTTTTGGTCGAAATGATGGTGATTAGCTGGCACCGACTCCAAGATAAAGTGTATATCAATGTCTACACATGTTTATATGATGTTACAATTTATGTAAATAAGTAATATTAATAGCCATATTAAATTGCTATGCTTTCAGCTAGATTTATATTTTATTTGTAACTTTTTAGTGTAGTTTAGGACGTTGAAGGCGGTTTTATATATTTTTTGAATTATCTTTTTATTTTACCCTTTTTAGTGGAAATTTACCATGACAAGTTAGGTACTCACAAAACTTTAATTTGTTTTGTTTAGTACATAATTAAATGCAGATTTTCTCACTATGTTTCCTTGACAGTATTGCTATACTTGATTGGACTTTAAACTAAGTTTTCCGAATGGCGAACAACTGACCAAACCACTACGATACCGACGACGCTCGCCCGTTTAGTCCACGGAAGAATTCTTAAGTTGTTATCTTCACTTGGGGTTTTCAAATCTTTAATCTATGACTAGTTTACAGAATATATGAACCAAAACCGCATATTCCTTGTTATTTCAATTATAACAAAAGCAACGCAATGAGTGTGCTGTTGTTTATTGAAGAGTTTTCGTTTTAATCATGAAGGAAGAAAACATTTTACGCGGGTATTAAGCAACACTTCTGATAGTATACTGCTTAGTTGACGGATCAGGGATCGCAGTTGTTGCTATTGACTAACCCGGTAATAAGGTATGAAGGATGCCGCCTTGTGGTTCCCGGCGACTTACCAAAAACAATTTCGCCTCGCTAGCGTAAGGGTTGTGGGTTGTGATAATAAACAACCTAACATCCATCCATCCGTCCACTGCGCGTTTGCTTGCTTGTTTATATTTAAATAAAATAGACGAATGTATAGTTCCCGGCGCGTAACCTACAACCACTGTGAACCCCATTTCAATTGCCAAGCAGTGATGGAAACAAACAGCCTGAAACAGTCCCGCTGCTGAACTAAGGTTTCTACAGGAGGCTTTTGGAAAAATCTTTACGGTTAGAAGGCAGGTTGTTGTTAGTTGTCCATTCTCACAGTAAGACACCCACTAGAAGAGTTTGGTTGATGCTTATTTAAGCGGCTATAAATAATAACGAATTAAATGAACAATTCAATACAAATATTATACACAATAAATAATACTAAAGTTAAAAAAAGCTAAATAACACACTTGATTTTATTATGTTACACTCTAACTTTTGTATCGAATGGTAGAAGCTTTCAGGTTTCCCACCAAATTATGAAAAAAAAGAACTCTACATTACTGGCACGGTTTTGACTGTATTTTTATTTGTCTGTCCCCATGCCTCTCTAGGTAGTTCGCTGCTCTCTAGGAAATAAAAGATATACCTAATATATGTATGGAAAAGCAAAAAGACAAAATACTAAATGCCCAAAGAAGTAAGCAATTCCCAAGATTATTGCAAGTTGCAAGTTGATCACCATTGTATATAAGAAGTTCGATAAATAAGTCCAGTAGCCATGTGATAAAATGTACGAAAATAATCGATAAATATACGTTACGCTTCATACCACATCACATCACTATTTTCAAATTCAGTAACCATTAAGTTTCTGGTTTTTTACATGGCAAATAAAGACAAATAAATGTCATACTTTATTGATATTTTGTTTTTAGTTGGGCTTTTTTTTTTTTGAATTGACCTATGCTTGTGTCGAAAAGGTACGACAAATCAAGCTTCACCGGACTGGCGGGGGAGTGGAAGACTCTACCCCAAAAAAAGTCATATACCAACGCGTCTAGGGGCGGCTCGAGGGAGCCTCGGACCACGGCCTAGCGCGTTGATATTGAAAAATATCGTGAAGGAGTATTTTTTTAGTTGGGCATGTCATGACATGAATGTCTCTATCTTTTTCTAACGTACCATATTCAAAGATGTGTGATAGAGACTGATAGAGTTAAAAAACAAACACCGTCTCTCGCTTCCCCCTACCCTCCCACCCCTCTGAGCGGCCGCATTGGTTTCGATACAAAATAGGCATGATACTCCATCTGGGCGCGTAAAATTATTTCTTCCTTCATGGTTTAGTCTTCTACTCCGCCATGAGATATAATCCAAATTTATATGAAACCATTTTGAGTTCAACTTCTATCTATAAAACAAAAAAATATTGAAATCGATTGATAGGAAGCCGAGATATTGCCAAAACAATTTACCGATCGGGTATAACGGCATCGTCAATTGAGGAGTTATTTCCTCATATCTTCAAGTTTAATCATCCGATCTTAGCGAAATTTTTATGGGACCACCCTGCAAGCAAACCTGGGCGATTAAAAAAAGAATTTTGAAAATCGGTTCACAATTGGCGGAGATATCTTATAACAAACACACAAAAAAAAAAAAAAAAACATACGCGTCGAATTGAGAACCTCCTCCTTTTTTGAAGTCGGTTAATAAATAAATATTGTTAACAGTTGTTGTTTTGTAAGCAGAAACCGCAGAAAGACAATTATATTTATTTTCCTCATGTAACTAGATAAATAATAATTAATTCAATAAAACCACAGAAAATTTTAAAGCTTATTATAAAATACTAAAATTATACATACTCGTATATTATAATATAAACGATTACTTATTATTATATTTGCTATTGCAAAACATATGCTTTTAGTCATGAACAGCTTATTTTTACTACATAATATTGTAAAACATTCAAATATTAATTAAACATTAATATTCATACATATGTAATTACATGATGCCGGTGGTAATGGATAGATGGCGCCAGGCTCTTTATTGATGGACCTCCGAGGTGAGAGGTCATGACGTATTCAATTTGTTGAGGTCCAACTGATTTGAATTTGGAACTATCGAAATATTATATTATTTAAGTGATTGCGTTAGCATAGTGAAAGGATTTAAGTTTATTTATTAATTTTGTAATTATTTTTTTAAGGTTATAATATTATGACTGTATGATTCCCATCATAGAACTGAGGCGTTGTTAGATAGAATTGATGTACCTACATACATAAAATATATAAATATGCCTGAATCAAAATATACTTTTTTGCATAAAATAAAAAAACAGGTACAGTACAAATGAAACACAAAGAGCAAATGGCGGCCTCTAAGCGATTTCTTCCAGGCAACCATTTCAATATGTGGGGACAACTTACACACGGCCATTTATCCCAAACTAGTCGGAGCCTGAACTATGGTGAACCGCTGATATGCATACATAATTATATAGGAAAATACGTAACATCCATACGTACAAGATAAACATACGTGCTCTACACATAAATACATACATTAATGTTGTCCTAGGAGCGGTTTGGACCCGCGACGCTTTACTTCGAAGGCAGGCAGACTACCGACTACGCTACGTTAAGTCCGGTGAAGCTTGATTTGTCGTACATTTTTGACACAAGCCATAGTCTAAGAAAACAAGGTCTAACAAGAAGACCACAATATGACTTGACACAAGCGTACGTCATCTGCTGTTCATCCTTGTCGAATAATACGCATTCGACAAGGATGAACAGCAGATGACGTAGCCTTGTGTCAAGTTTGACAGTCCGATTGTTAGACCATGACACAAGCCTTATGTTAATTTAAAAAAAAAGTATTCGTCGGTACGACTGAGGTGACAGTTTACCTTTACAAGTCCGGTGAAGCTTGATTGGTCGACACAAACATAGGTCAATAAAAAAAATAATGTTTATCTGTATGACCAATATTAATTGCTATTCCACCTGGATTATGGAAAAAATCCGAAGAAGCACGGCGATGGTGATGATAAAATCGTTAACTTTTCGTTAATCGTTAACGTTTAGAATAAACAAAACAAAACCCGATGCGTTAGTTCCATTTCCACTGTTCCCAGTTTTATAGCAATGCAATAAAGTCATCAATTCACGATTTCTACACGGAAATTGGCACGACCCGAGCAATGCAAACACATTTTCATCACATGCAACTTTCTTTTGCACTCATCATAATAATCGTATGTTTGTGCGTAGGACATCGTATTAGCAATTCCGCTCAACGTCTTCATCACTTCAATGTGAACAGGGATGTATTAAGGGTATGCGAACTAAAACAAAAAAAAAATCCAGGAACAATGGGTAATTTTTGAAGAAAGGAGGAGATATAGAAAATACAAATATTCACTCTGTTAAACTTTTAAATGTCTTGTTATATAAACGAATTGTTTAAAAAATATTGTATGGGAGGGAATTTCCTTTGTATTATTATTTACTTTTGCCAAATGTTACTTTCGTGTGCTTTCTGTTGGATGAATAAATTATCATTATTTTAAAGTATTTAGACCATGAAGGATAAAAAATTATGCACCCAGAAAAAATGGGCGCGTAAATTTTTTCTTCCTTCATGATTTAGACATTTTTAGCATTACAATAAGGTATTGTAACTCATAAACAAGAAAGCTCAGCTCAGGCCGTGATGGGTTTGTCGATATTTCGCATATTATTTAAAATGATCATAAATCGTTAATAAGTAATGTTCTCACGATTATATGCACGTGGATTTCTTCATCTGTTTACGAGTATTTTATGGTCTCTAAGCACCCATCACACAACACGCGGTTTTCTTGTATACGTAATTAGCATGGATATAAAAATATTATGTTACCTGATGCCATTTTAAGTTTTATGGTTCTTCACTTAAACATGCGAAATTTTCAAAACTATGACCATTAGCACTTACTTTGTTGAACATGCATTTAATTTAGGAATTTCACTACTTGAAGGATACATCCTGAACTTGATGACATAATATGTATTATGTTGGGCTATCTCACACAATTTTCGTAGAGCCTCTTCTATGGGTATTTGATAACATACAATAAATTGATTCCTGTTACAGACAACAAGCAGGATGCATACCCCAGTAAAGCTAACCAACCTAAGCTAAACGTCTGAAAATATAATTCTATGTTCCTTTATATAGCCACATTGCTTTTGGATTATTTTTACAATCTCAGTACGCCCCTGTTAATGACCAGGGTCGCTAACAGTCTTTTTGTTTCTTACTACTCAGCTCAATAATAACTTTCCTTCATAAAGTAAAACGAGTAACATTACGCAAAATTGTAGCAAAACACCGTTTTGAGCTATGTATCCTATTTTTGTACGTATTTACTTTAATGTAAATAATTTGAAAAAAAGAAAGAAAGAGGCATTTATTCATTCTGCTGTGACGGAACACATACTAAAATGTAGACACAAACTTAATTATGTGATTACACTGTCTATAGTATGCAATAGGGCACAACAGTGAAAGGGTCACGACTCAGCATTATGTCTACCTCAAGAAAAATAGACGCTGTTTTTCAGTCGAGCCCATTCCATTCATTTATACTTAGAGTATAAATATAAAAAATGTGTGTTTATTTATACTCTAAGGTTATAACAACAACAACAACAACAACAACAACAACAACAACTTTTAATGTTCCTTCCTAAACCCAGTCTGAAAGCCAATATTACAAGCCTAATCCCCGTGTTACGCGTGGGTCGAGGGATCTATGGATCATCGATCAACGCCGCGAGCGATGATCGTCAAGAAGCGCCACTTTGATTTATACATGCGCCGGCGGCGCTGGCCGCGCAATCAGTTCGGTATACACAATCACGACCTCCCCGCCGGGATCGGGGGGATAATCGGGTGGGATCAAAATTGGAACACAATTTCGGATTATATCGCATTTAGAAAGTAATGTTAGACTAGTATGAACTATATTTTTATTTTATTATAAAATCATTTTACACTGCAATAACAGTCAGAGCTGGTAAACCTAAAATTAACAAAAATAATAATTGAAGATCATAATTTTCATATAAATGTAAGTTGATCTGATGTAGATTAGACCAATATTGGTCGGCAAAGAAGTCGCAGTCTGACGCTACTGAAAAGAACTGCATTCAGCGACGATTGTCAAAAATGCGGTTGTACATGTTTAATAGATTTTTTAGGTGTATTTATTAATCTTGCCCTAAAGGTCTTGGAACCAGGCCAAAAAAAGATATTTTGTTTTTTCTACATTAAAAAAAATACCGAACGTTCTCTGTCTTTTTTTTACAAAATATATTTTCTTACCTAATAGTGTCCGTCCATTGATAAAATAATTCAGTGTTCCAAAATCTGTCTAGTTAAAAAGAAACATGAAAAAATGCATGTAATTTACTGTGAAAATGAAATAAATTGGGATAGGTTGGGATAATAAAGCAGCAAAATAATTTGATTGGTCGTTAAGTGATATTTGTGTAGTTAAAATTCTTAAACCTCTGCGTTCTTATTTAATTATAAAACAAAGGAATTCATCCTAAAAAACTTACTCGAATATAAATCACAATCTATTCAAATAATAAAACGCTCGGAGCTGTAAATTAGAATAATAAATTGGTTATCATTTCTCATACTTATTACAAGGAAGGAGGCAGAAGAGCGAGCTGCCAAAAACAAAAAAATAAAGTTGAAAAAGTAAAAGAACCATAGACAAACAGTAACAAATGAGGCGTGTTGAAATCGAAGCCTATTTTTGTTTTAGAAACTTGAATGCAATATTAATTTTGTTATACTTAATATAATATCCAATTATGATGGAACTTATTATTTTAAACTTTTTCTTCCGTTTAGGGGTAACTCTTGTGAACTAATTAATGATTCCCTCCCAGCTGGGGTTCAGGGCTGACACCGGTTTTATTAACTTACTAAATTACTAAACGAACTTTGAGTCCGAATATAACCGTCAAATAAAATAATTTAGCTGTCGCTCAGAACTCGAAAATATGGTTTATATTTGAGTTTTTGAAGTTGTTAGGTACAAGTTTTTATTCAATATGCTGTAAGGAGCCCGTCATTACTAGTTTTCCATTAGCAATGTATTCAGTTGACCGACGGGACCAAAAATGTCCAACATCTGCTGAGAATTTTGATCTCTGTAATCCGTACTGGTAGGCTCGTGAGTGGACGTTCGATTAAAAATTGGCCGTGTGTCAATGAAGTCAAATCTTCTGGTTGTGATGACAGAGGAGTGGTTTTGAGTTTAAGGCGGCCCAATAATTCCGACACCAGGGTTTGTGAGGTAGGTTGACCTCGTAACTCACACGATAAACAAACAAACAACATTGATTTCTTCCAATAAGACGTGTGAAACCTCACGTTACCCCGCCATGCGCCAGCACACTTTAAAGTTGCATTGGTATTGCCAGAAATATTACCTAATTATTCTTTATTACACAATCTTTGAATTTTTTCCGCAGATGATTCACGATGTTTTCCTTCACCGTAAGAGCGTCGAATGAACATACATAATATGAATTCGAAAATCGAAAACACATTTGTACGTGCCAAGGCTTGAACCTGCGATCTTCCGAATTAAAGTAAACAGGGCTAGCCACTTGACCACCGACGCGCTCACAATATATTTATTTATTTATGTTTAGTTTAGTTTAGTTTTATTTATCTCATACTACAAGATTGCACACGTTTTTACATTAGTATAAAAAGGACATCCGTAGTATGATCGTCAATACGAGTATGTATAAAAATAAAAATTATTGGAATGGAATTTGCAGCCACAGTCGCGCCTGCGCAGCCCTGTCTTGGGCGCACAGCGGGAGCCGCAAGCGTTTTTCGTGGATCACTAAGCCCGCCCCGCCCTCTCGCAGTTCGACCTAACCTTGACTCCTTTTGGTAACTTACTTGTTAACGATGTTAAACAATTATAATTTATTATTAAAGAACGGTCCAAATTATCTGCAACAGTTTAAAGCTTTACTCACTGATATGGTCTTATTGCACGTCATGCGAATGTCCCTCAGCCCCATAAATACCTACTATTTAAACACGACATCAATTTTAGACTTAATTTCAACCAACAAACCAAAAGAGCGCGACTTTTAAGTGTAAAGAAGAAGAATCTACAGCAGCTGTAGGCCTACTATGTAAATAGCGACAGGCTCGAGAAACTGTCAAAAGCGACATACTGACCATACTGACAGAACTGCTATGGCTCTAATGTCACTATGTCGCGTTTGACAGCTTCTCGAGCCTACTACTACTACTTACATAGTAGGCTGAAATTGTTCTCGATAACTTGTAATATTACTAATAATACTATTACAACACATCAGTACACTATTATTATGTAAAATTTACTAAATATTTCTTAATATTATAGACATTTTAATGTCCGCTTGGTATACAGGAGGTATTCGAGGTTCGAGATTTACAGTTGTTATTGGTAATACAACTGAACGTTTCTGTTCATTCCTTAAATTATTACACCTAGTAAATCAGTCCAAGCTGGGAACACGGTTATTTAGGATTAACTTATAAATAAATTACTTAACAAATATGGCAAACAGCCGGTAAGATCTCCCAGCAGGCCAAAACACAAACCGTCGTTGCCAAAACAAGACCTTGTATGTGCACAGATGGTACTTTTGAGAAAATCGAAAAAAACTTCTTCGTGAAAAAAAATGTATGGAGGCATGTCAATTTTATTTTTGTTATCTATGTATCTATATTTCAGACAATTTTTATAGTTATTACAGTATCGATACCGAGACATTATTCCACTTTTTTTTTAATTTTTCTGACGACTGCTGCACATGAGAGGTTTTAATTGCTAATTTTAGAAACATAAGAGGTTTTATGAAACTAAAAATAAAAGACTACTATAAAATCAACCTCTATAATCTCACGTATTTTAAGTCGACATTCTCAAAAATACAAAATATAAAAGAAATTGTTCAGTTCAGTCACAAATCAGTTTTAAATTCCAGGCACAAAAATAAATAAAATGGATGATAAGTAGTCGGTCTACGTAGCTAGGTCACACTAAATGTTTTGCGTAACTTAAAAAAAAACAAATCATGTTATAACCAAAGTATTATGTTTCTTGCTTTCCCTATACATAAAATTCATGAGATCGAACCATTTTTAAAACAGGAGGACCACTGATCTGAAGATATGTTTTCTATGAGGGGGTCCAACGACAACAAAGTTTCCAAACTTTTAATACTTCGTGTAAAATTTTATAATTTTGGCTCACGCCAATCCCCAATAGTCCTCAAATTGTCTCATAGGTAATCCGCGGGTTTTCTTCAATTAGCCGCTTAACAGTAGCCATATTATTTTTTTTGACGGCAGTTCAAAGCTGCCTTTCACGAAATTCGTTACGTAGAGAAACCCGACCTCACTGAAATTCAGCAAACCATCGCCTCACGGTGCTCAAACAAGGTGCTTCTCCCACAAAAGTATTTTGATGACAAGCGGCACAGTCTTGCGGAGAGAGAGAACTTTAAAATCATAAAAAATCATCGCTCTAAAACATGAAGTAAGAAATTTTAAAGTTTTATTTTATTTTTGGCGCGTAATTTTTGTTTTCTTCATGCTCTAAAATATTTTCGGTTTAATTCCATTTTCGTTGCGTACCTACGTTGAAATTTGATGTGTGATAAAAAAACATGATTTCGTGCCAAATTTTTTTTATTACTATGAAGGTTGCAAAGTCTATTCTATTATACATCAAGGTTAGATTGGTAAAGATACCAAGTTTCATCAAGTTTCCGCCCCACGGCTCCGCCTGCGCTTACAGTCTTTCCCGTGGGAATGAGGTATTTTCCCGCAGTAGAAAGTAGCCTATGTCCGGCCCCAAGGTCTATTTTACCTCCGTACCAAGTTTCATCAAAATCAGTTCAGTGGTTTTGGCGTGAAAGCGGACGTAACAGAAAGACAGACAGACAATAACTTTTGCATCTATAATATTAAATAATAGTAGGGATAGTAGGGATTGTCCCGTCTGGGGAATATTTATAGATTTTAGATTACTATCAAGGTTTTCGTCATCTTCACTGATCTGTGTAGTTATTTGTCTCACCTAATAAGTATAGAGCATCTTTTTTGTACTTGAATAAGAAAGTACCTATGCAAGTCAAAACCTCGCAAGTGTTTATCATTAGCACAAAATATCATTTTGGCGATATTTAAAATATCTCATGTGCACAGTTGCACCACATGAGATATTTTGATTGTCAATTATTTTCGAGTGCCACATGGGAGATATTTATCGTCGCCTATAACTCTGCGAATATATAAGATATTGACATGGGAGTTTTTGTACAAGGTGGAGAATTTGTTTTTTTACAACATGGTGTAAAAAAGTGATTTTCGTCCAGGGCGTCACATAAGAGGTCTTGTTTTGGCAACGACGAAACATAACCTGGGCCTCTTAAAACCAGAAGCGATACGCCATCGACAAATCTTCGGTAACCAGCCCTGCCTACGCGCAGCTGAACGAACTAACCACCAGAGTCGCATTTAGAGAAGCAATTAAACAAACATGGGCCGTTAGCCACGCCCCCGCTAATCAATTCTTTCAAATGAATCGGCCCTGGTCACGACAGTCTAGATGTAGCGATTTTCAGACCACTGTTTTGCTTGCGTGTCAGGCAAGACCTAAATCATATCCTAGGACGGATTATGTGTAGGACGATGACAATAGATGTGGTTTGGTCAGTTTCTAATCGAGCAGATTTTCATAATATTCATAAACCAAAATGCAAAAAGTAAATACCTACCCATATTTAGGGTGACAAACGTAAACCGTAAATAAAAAGCGGCCAAGTGCGAGTCGGAATCGCCCATGAAGGGTTCCATAGCAGCCAGTAGCATCAAAGTTGTGACTTTGATCGATGTTTTAATAATAGCGAAAAATAAATTGCGGTTTACGATTTATGACGGGTGCGTAATAAATGCTATAATATCAAAAGATATAATTTTAGGTGATATAACGTTCAATTGGTATAATTTTCATACGCTATAAAAATACTTGCTATAAATTTAAATTGTATAACGCTAAATCGACGCTCTTACGGTGAAGGAAAACATCGTGAGGAAACCTGCACACACCTGCGAAGAAATTCAAAGGTTGTGTGTGAAGTTGACCAACCCGCACTGGGCCAGCGTGGTCGACTAAGGCCTATTCACCCTGGTATCAGGGTAGGCTCGAGCCCCACGGTGGGGACATATATGAGCTGTTAACGAACGAACGAACGCTCAATTTCTATAACGTTCATTTGATATAATGACAATTGTTATAACATTATTTTCCTATAACAATCATTTCGTATAACAATCATTTGCTATAATAAACTTAATTTTTAGTAATTTTACGGAAAAGAATACTGGGTGTCAGATGTAATTTACAAAAAAGAAATGACATTATTCATCGGATATGTGGATAATTAAAACTATGTAATATAAATAAATAGGGCGGGTGCGAGCGCAGCGAGCACGGGATTACGGGGCACCCCGACAACTGTTGGTTGGGTTCGAAGGGTATACCCTTCGGGTTAGGTTGACATGTATGCATGCCTGCACGCTTGCTTGCTTGCATGCTTGCTTGCATGCTTGATTGCATGCTTGTTTGCATGCTTGTTTGCATGCTTGCTTGCTTGCTTGCTTTCACAAGTTCATAATTTTATTTGGAAACAATATTTATATCAATTGTAAATTATAGAAAATCATTATTATATAAAATGAAATTATGTCATTTATAATTATAGGAAATCATTATTGTATCAAATGAAATTATATTATTTAAAATTATAGGAATTGTATTTTATATTATTTGATTATTAGGATAAGTAAAATTATATAATCTGAAATTATATCATTTAATCATTATAACTTTTGAAATTATGGAATATATTACACACCCATTTATGACATATTAAAAAAAAACTACTTACTAGATCTCGTTCAAACTAATTTTTGTTGGAAGTTTTCATGGTAATGCACATCATATATTTTTTTTAGTTTTATTATTCTCTTCTTTTAAAAGTTAGAGGGGGGGGGGACACACATTTTTCCACTTTGGAAGCGTCTTTCGCGCAGACTATACAGTTTAGAAAAAAATATTATTAGGAACCTAAATATCATTTTTGAAGACCTATCCATAGATTCCCCACACGTATGGGTTTGATGAAAAATTTTTTTTTAGTTTCAGTTCTATGTATGGGGACCCCCTAAATTTATTGTTTTTTTTTTCTATATTTGTAAGAAAATCTTAATGCGGTTCTCAGAATACATCTACTTACCAAGTTTCAACAGTATAGGTATTATAGTTTCAGAATAAAGTGGCTGTGACATACGGACGGACGGACGGACAGACAGACAGACAGACAGACATGACGAATCTATAAGGGTTCCGTTTTTTGCCATTTGGCTACGGAACCCTAAAAAGGGATTACCATATATATTACACTACTCGATTAGGTTATAGAATAGAAACATTACGAAAGTGACAGATAACTGATAATTTACAAACAGTTCGTATTGTAATATACTAACTAAGCCTTACGTAGAACTATATGATTTCCTAAATAGCTATCAGAATCGTATGCCATACATAATAGTAGATACCGAACAGTGTCAAGTAAAATTAGCACATGAAACCACTGTTTGGTTAGGTGTCATTATGTTTAAAGTGGTTAAAAAAATAATACCTAAAAAAGAAACAAATAAGGAATTTATTGAGCCTTGTGGTAGCTTCTGTGTGGTCTACATACTTTCAATGTACGTAGAGTCAGCAAATAAATAATAACTTATCACATATACTATAAAGATACTTAATAATAATATATAGCATGTCTCATTGAAAAATCTAGGTAAAACTATGTAAAACATACGAAAATGACGTACCTATACAAAATATAGCAAATTAGATTGAAATACAATTTTAGGAAACCCCTGAATGAAACGTATTTTGTCGACCCTACAAACTTTCCAAAAATGTCTGTTTTCACAAAATTCCTACAAGCCGATGGTAACCGAGAAGTCATACGAATACCTTGATTTAGGTTCCAGAAAGTCAGCGCAAAAAGCGGCGCGGGCGCACGGTTCACACGACCGTTTCTAGAAAGGACCACAAAACATACAAAAATGTTGGTTTCGCCATAGCTTTTTTGTTTCGACTCATAATTTGATTTGGCGATGTTCCGCCTTATTCAGTAAGCTATGTGTGGTCGAAGTTATAACATTTTACGTTTTAATGAGGATAACTTTGATTAACTTCAAATACAGCCTGTATGTAACAACTCACTAGAGTAATAAAGCCTCTCCATTATTGGCTGGAAAGTGTTGCCGTACGAGTAATACCCACGCTTGCGCTTGGCAGGTGCTTTAGGGATAGCAGTTGTTCTTGATGATGGATGACACAGGTAAAAGGTAACCCGCATGCCAAAGTGGCGCTATGGGAACACTTACCTTTTAAATTAGAGCCTTAGAATATACTTTACTTCAAACCAGGATTACAAGACCTATGATAAGAAGTTTATATTTTTGTAAAATATTTTTTGAAAAGATGCAACGCCTGTGGAGTTTCTTCCGGCGGGTTCTTCTCCACAGAAGACAGCCAATTGTGAACCCGCCTCGACGTCGAAAAGTGATTGTAAAATCTTACTTCGAATAAAACATATTTCATTTTCATTTTTATTTTCATATAGTAATAGGATAAGAAATTTCACATATTATGAACCCCGCCCTGTCCGGTGAGGGTATTTGTAAAAACTAGTGTTCAATTCTGGTACAAATAGTAATTAAGGAAAAATATACTCCCCGCTCCCGGCTTTGACTTGTCCCTCTCCATAATGAGAGCCTGTCGGGGGCGGGCCCGGTAGATGAGGTCGGTGGGATAAAAATTCGATTACAATTAAATTAAGCACGCTCATATTTATTTTTCATTAGTACATATCTGATTTACGAACAAACGTGCCTATAGATACCTATCATTGTTATTGTGAATGACTTGCTACTCGCTCGCGGATTAGTTTGCCCTTGCTTGTTTGATTCATGGATTTTAAATGAAACTAGATTGTTTGGTTGATTTATGTATGACTCTATGTGGTGTGGTCAGTGGTCACGTCTATTTTCCTATAGTCTAACCGTCACACCAGTGTTTTAGGTATATATTGCTCTGTTGGCCAGCCCGCTGGGAAGTATGGGGAGGATTTTGAGAGAGAGGTTCGAAGGGCTTGAAGTGGGCTGTTATAGGCTATATGTGTGTATGTGCCGTGCCTAGACAAACCAATGTTTTAGTTTCTTGGCATTAAGAATATAAATGTATGTAATTGTTTATATCAAACTGAAAGAAATTTTTTTTTTTTTTTTTTTTTTTTTTTTTGCGGGTAGAGCTCTACAGCTAACAGCTAAATTTTTTGCTCTATGTGTTTTATTGTAATTTAATTATAAAAAACAAGTATTTCAGTAAAAAGTGCATATTATCATGTTAATGTGACTTAAGTTACCTGTGAGCAGCTAAACATTTTATCCTTTCACCACTACTTTGTAATATATTTGACTACAATGGAGGAAGTAAAGCAGTCTATGAGTGAGATGACACAGCAATTTCATAAAACCATGGCCCACTTCCAAGAGGAGCTTCGTAAAGGCCAACCAGGAACATCACAAGTTAGTCTCACAACACTAGCAACAGACTTCATGATTTTCAAGAAATTTATGGTTTCATCGCTAGTCAATCTACAAAAACAAGTATCTTTACTATCTCAAGAAACAGACAATCAAGAGATGCGCTGGCGCCGTGGAATCCTTCTAATTCATGGTCTTCCTGAGGGAGAGGAGGGCACTGAGATCCCTGTTGTGGACCTTGCTCGCTCTAGATTAGGTTTGCCTGAATTCTCTCATAGTGATATAGTGAGATGTCACCGTATGGGTCGTGAACGGCAAGACAAACCTCGGCCTGTTCTTGTCGAGTTCGTAAACGCTGAAAAACGCAATTTGTTTTGGTCGGCTAAGAAGTTACTCAAGAGCTCTGGTATCACTATATCGGAGTTCCTCACTAAGTCCCGCCACAAGCTATTCATGACAGCGCGGGACCGACTAGGAGTTTCCAAATGTTGGACACGTGACGGTGTCATCTTTGCCATTGGAGCGGATAATAAGCGAGTTCGCATCACCTCCACAGCGGTGCTCGAAAATATCACACAGCCCGTATCAAGTGTCACGGTAGTCACGGACAGTGGCGAAAGTGACGGTGGTAGCCCGGTCGCTCCTACTATTTCTGCAAAGAAAGCTGTGGAAATCCCTGCAACAGCAACTGGTTCGTCACGCTCACTGCGTAACCTGGCAGGAAGGAAGAAGTAGCCGTCCTCCCGGACCCATTCTCTTTATCAATGTGACCCTTAAGTGTAACTTTGACGTGCTTTGATTGGCCATACACTCGTATTTCCTTTTGGGTCTCAAACAATTTGGTAAATTACCTTCTTTCAATGTATTTACACTATTTTTGCTAACCTACAAACACTGTTTACATTAATTGTATATTTGTCACTTTGACACAAGTTAGTCATTTTCTTTGTTCAGTTATGGTACTCATAAATCGATACGAGGGAGACAGTCATACTATTTCTGCCAAAAACCGTATAATAGATGTATGTGGTTGTCTCTCTTACGCTTATGAATGTTGTTTAAGACTATGCTTTATTTAAAATTGTACGTTCCATTCTACGCAAGTAATAATTTCACCATTTTTATTTGTTTTTTTTTTTTTCCTCTTTTCTTTGTGCCCTGTTTAGGTAGGTAGTGTATATGTCGTAGCCAAGTGGTTAAAATAGCCGTTCAATCAAACAGCTAGCCCTTTGACTGAACATCGCCATTCAATCACACGGATGTACGTCGCTTAGCCGACTTGTTGACTGCAACGTTCAACACTACAGCTTGACGACGCTTAGCCAAATGGTTAAATGGCAAATTAACTAGGGTGACCATTAGTTTAGCATGTGATTTGAAAAAATAGGAAAACTTTTTGTAATTTCTTGGGAGATTTTTCTTGGATTAAGTTTAAGGACGGTTTAAGAGGTGACCAAAAGTTTGAACAAATTAGTAAACATGAAAAACTAATTAATAATCGTAATATTCTTTATTGTTGCATGTTGGGCAGAGCGATACAAAAATTTTATCAGCTTTTTTTGCTATATAAAACTTACTCTTATTATTATACACCATCTTGTCTCTGCCTCCATGTCCATAATCTTTATGAATAGTATTTAGCATGGTGAAATACTCTTTTCGGGGTACAATGCGTATCACAGGATCATCAGTACTCTTTCTTTTTAAAATAAGATATTCTTTACTGCCAGTTGTCATTAAATCGTATTTTGATATCCAATAATAAGACATAGAAGTCCTGCATTCCGTGTTAGTCATAGACACCCTAGCGTTCTTAATAACTTCCAATACCTTGGTGATGCATTTCATAATCCAGTGATTTCTCTTCGTATAACTTTTAAAATTTTAATTCACTCTTATCACTCGTATGTGCCTCCATAATTTCTGGCTCTTCAACACTAGTAACGTACCTATATTTACTACTTTCTTTCCGAAAAATATCTTGAAACAATCAAAAACACAGGTAAGTTGACGCCATATTGAAAACAAAACACACCTAGCGCCGTCGCGGTGGTAAGCTGAACTAATTCAATTAAAAGGCGGCTTTTGAGTCAGCTGTAATGTTGAACGTTTTGAGCGCCTCAAATATTCAATTAAGAAGCTAGACGTGTGATTGAATGGCGATGTTCAGTCAAAGGGCTAGCTGTTTGATTGAACGGCTATTTTAACCAGTTGGCTACGACATATATATTTCTATGCAGTTTGAAACCAAATCTATAATATTATTGTATGGTTGTTATTAATGTAATTTTATTATTGTTGTAGTTATATTATTATTTAATTTATTCTTTCTGTTGTCAAATGGCTTTTAATTTAAAGCTGCTTGCGGGTGACTGAACTTAGTAGTTTAAGTACACCTGTACTTTAGTTTTAATTGGGTAGAAGTATACACATAATATTATTAATAATTTATTAGCATTATTTTTTTAGACATTACATTTATATAAAATATTTATTTACATTATTTATCACATATATCGTATTTGCACATTACATACATTATATTCTAATTATAGTCGCAATGGCGTCGTCAGGTCCAACTTCCAGTGATAGTGATGAGTTCTTCTCCTTGCCCAGTACCGCTCACTGTTCTGAGGATGACAATAGCTTTCACAGTACGGAGGTTCATTTATCTGAGTCTCTTCTCTCTTGCTTCCAACGGTGTCCAAAAAACTTCAACGTGGTTCACATAAATGCACAAAGCGTACCAAGCCATTATTCTGACTTGTTGGCATCCTTTGATATCAAGCCTCTCCATGCCATTTTGATATCTGAATCCTTTTTAAAGCCTAACCTCCTGTCCACTTATTATCCTCTCCCTGGTTTTAGACTTATTAGGAACGATCGGACAGGCAAGGGTGGTGGAGGAGTGGCTATTTACTTGCGTGCCCATCTACCTTTTAAAATCATTAGCCAATCTCCTTCCGAGTACTCAGGGTCAGCCGAGCATTTACTGATAGAGGTCTCGTTATTGCATTTGAAGTTCTTATTAGGTGTCTTCTACTCGCCTAATAAAAATATTGACTATTTTAGCAACTTTGAAAGCATAATTGAAACGTTCAGCCCCCTCTACGCACACACGATCATCATGGGTGATTTCAATACCTGTTTGCTGAAGAATGATCATCGGTCACGCCAACTGCGTTCTGTAGTTGAAAGTGCCAATCTTCATATTCTCCCTACTTCAGCCACGCATCACTTTCCCAACTGTGAGCCCTCCCTCATTGATATGGCTATTGTCTCTTCGATTGAGCATGTGGTGTCTCACGGTAAACTTTCGGCGGATGCTTTCTCATACCATGATTTAATCTATCTTTCGTACAAAATTCGTCCCCCAAAAGATAAACCAAAAATCGTTTGGCAGCGGAACCTCAAGGACATGAATTGCGACTTGCTTCTGAAGGATGCTGTAAATTCTAAGTGGGACTTAGTATTTGAAGCGGTGACGGTGGATGAGAAGATAGAAGTTTTTAACTATATGATCTTCGACCTTTACGATCGTCATGCACCTATCCGCCCTGTCCACCGAAAACATCTTCCAGCTCCATGGCTCACCACGGAGCTTCGCAGTCTCATGGCCAAGAAAGATGCTGCCAAATCAAAATACAAATTCAACCCATGTGATATTAATAAAGAGAGATATAAAACGGCTCGAAACGTTTGTAACACTGCGGTAAGAGATGCTCAGCGCCGACACTTTCATATTTCCGTGTCCGATGGTGATCCTAAACGCGTGTGGAGTTTTCTCAGGTCTGTTGGTGTTGGCAAGGCTAAGCAAGAATTACACCTTGATGTGGACTTAAATGAAATCAACAAACATTTTACTTCGGGTTTGCCTAACTTTGCAAATGCTTCTAAATCCATGACACTGCAGCGCCTTGCCAATGTCAAAACCTCCAAAACCGACAGTTTCACTTTTGCTCCTATCTCGGAGAGTGAAGTGAAGAAGAACATCATGTCGATTTCTTCGAATGCAGTCGGTAGTGATGAAATCAGTCGCAACATGATCATTCCTCTTATTGACGTTATCCTGCCTGTCATTACCCACATCATTAACTCCTCCCTCCTTTCTTCTACGTTCCCAAGTGCTTGGAAACAAGCTCTTGTGGTCCCAATACCCAAAACTGGGAATCCGTCAACTTTTTCCCAATACCGGCCTATTTCTATCCTTCCCTTCCTTTCAAAGGTGCTTGAACGAGTCGTTCACCACCAGCTGTACCTCTATCTTCACAAGAGCAACCGGTTGAACGCACTGCAGTCGGGTTTTCGTCCTGGTCACAGTACTGTAACAGCTCTGGTTAAGGTCTCTGATGATATCCGTCTAGGTATTGAGCGGCAGAAGGTTACGCTGCTTACTTTACTTGACTTCAGTAACGCGTTCAACACTGTTGCCTTTGACATCCTTCTCTCCTTTCTCAGAAACCTTAACATGAATGCGTCTGTGGTCGACTGGTTTCGCAGCTACCTGGTTGGCCGTCGTCAGCGCGTCAAGGTGGATAATTGTCTATCGGATTGGAGCAATGTTGTGGCTGGTGTTCCACAAGGTGGAGTTTTATCACCTTTATTGTTTAGTGTCTTCATCAACTCCATTACTGATAATATTTCCTGCGGCTATCACCTTTACGCGGACGACCTTCAACTTTACACGCAGGATACTATAGGGAATGTCGACAGTGCAGTGGAGGTGATGAATTGTAACCTCCTGAAAATAGCAAACTGGGCTTCTTCACATGGTCTCTCAGTTAATCCTGGTAAATCACAGGCTATTTTAATTGGAGGAAAAAGGCAGATCTCCGGGTTAGACAAAGATAATGTTCCTGCTGTCTCGTTCATGGGCACAGTTATCCCCTACTCTGACAATGTTAAAAATCTGGGTGTCTTTTTTGATTGTTCCCTTTCCTGGGTGCGGCAAGTGAGTGAGGTCAGCAGGAGAGTTTTTGCTTCTCTCAAGTCACTCAGACGTCTCCATAACTTCTTGCCTGTCTGCACCAAAATTACCCTCGCTCAATCCCTTCTACTTCCCATTCTGGACTACGCCGATGTTTGCTATCTTGACCTCAACGAAGATCAACTTAATAAGCTGGAGCGACTACAAAACGCGGCCATCAGGTTTGCGTTTGGTTTACGGAAGTTTGATCACGTGTCAGAATTCCGTGCCAAACTACGCTGGCTTCCGATCAGACATCGACGTAACCTCCATATCCTCTCCCTTCTTTACAACATCCTTCATAACCCCTCCACTCCAACTTATCTAAAAGAGCGCATTAGTTTAATGGCCACACTGCATGGGCGACAACCACGAGCCTGCACTCAGATGCTCCTCACGTATCCCAGTCACAAGACCCAGTCCTACAGCGGATCGTTTACTGTCGCAGCTGTTCGCCTTTGGAACGAGTTGCCTACTGCCATTCGCGTGGCTCCCTCCCTCGAGACGTTTAAAAACCTACTACGCGCTCACCTGGAACGACAATGTGGTTACCCCTGACTCTTTCTTTCATACCCTCTTAATTGTGTTATTTTGTATCGTGTCATGATAATGTGTGACCTGTTAATGAACTTGTATGTATTGTATTTATTCATTGTGATGTTGTAATGTGTTTGTATGTGTGTGGATGACTTTACATGGTGTTGATATGTATATGTGTTTTGTATGTATGTATGTATGTATGTATGTATGTATGTATGTATGTATGTATGTATGTATGTATGTATGTATTTATGTATGTATATGGTGTGTAATTGTAAGTATGCTTATTTATAAGTACTTTGTATGTAGGTACTCTGATATTATTGTTGCATTATGTGTGTATATGTTATTTAGTAGATACATATATCTATAATATTTCATTGTCATAGTTTTAAGATTACATTAGGCATTAGGACTAAGTTTGGATTAGGCGCACTGACCCGCATCAATTCTGTTCATGTTGTCAGTCTCCATTTAAGTGGTTGCCTGGAAGAAATTGCTACCTAAGCAATAAGGCCGCCAATTGTACATTTTATGTATTTTATTTGTATCTGTTTTTTTTTTGTGTTTCTGTTTGTGTGCAATAAAGAATATTTTCATTTCATTTCATTTCAAAGAAAAAAAAAATTAGGCGACGCCGTCTGTGAAATTCCTTTGGCGAATTTTTATCTAGAAGATCTCACATTGTCTAATTGACGTAATAAAAAAATGCTTACAGGAATCTTTGCATATTTTGTAATTATAAAGTTAGATTTTTTTTCTTTTAGAAAGTCGTCACGTGGAATTGATTGTGAATTCAATAACATTACGACATTTTAATATCAAATGCTAAATTGATAAAATGGACATGAATCAAATTATTATTTTCTGCTAAATATTTTCGTTTAATCTTCAAATACAAACAGTTACAAAAAATGGAATATACTAGGGAACTTTAGATTTAGAAACCAGAAGCGGGAAGCCAATTAATGTTTTCCAAATACGTACTTGTAACTCAATGAATAACTAACTATTGATGAGGCACCAGCAATCAGCACTGATATTGATCTATTCGTAAATCACATCGAGTTTAGTTTTATTTTTAGGTAGTAATCATATACAGGGAGTTTGCTTTTTTCTCAGAATAAAGATAAGTTCTTCATATTCGCCTTGAGCCTGGAAAGGAAGACGATTGCTGGTTTAAGAGAGTTTTGAAGACTACAATAGTACCACCAGGCATTTGGTAGTTTAGGCTTGTAGAGATATTCTGAAGCTAGGACTTAAATTATATTACAATCATATTTTGCTTGAGGCTTTCGGGCATTTTTATATTATACTCACACCTATTTCCTTCTTCCTCATCCGATAAAACCTACATAATGACAATATTTTGTGAACAGGACAAGTGCGAATGCGATTCTTGTTTAGAGGATTATATATTTACAAAGTTCTTTATTATGAGCCGGTAACAATTCGACCGATTGAGTTGAAAGGTGCACTATGTAAACATAGTAAACATAGTATGTAGTCATATTATTGTAAATCCGTGACCTTAAAGACAGACGTGCTACTAAACAATACATTTTAAATATAGAGGCCACCAAGGTATGAAAACAAAAATCTAATGCATTTATTTTATAAATGGCCTATTATTTATCCAACGTGGTCGAGTAATCGGACTCTGTTTCTGCACTCGTGTGAACTCGGTTTAGCATGTTCAAGAAAAATAAATTTTAGCTGTTTTAACATCCTGTAAATACTACTGTGTCAAAACCATCGTGCTTTAACATAATAAAATAATACGTGGGCGACGGCGTTTTTTAATCAAACGCTGCTAAATCAACTCAAAGTAATGATTAGCTTTTAATCGAATTTTAGATTAATAGTTACAAAATCAATCGGACCGGACCCCCACTCGGATTTTACTTTCTCACGCGTTATCGATTTTCGTATTATTGCCGATAATTGAATCGATTATTGAATTACGATTTAATTATATTGGATTATGTAATTAATTATGAGTTGCTGGGTGATGGATGATGGATGAAGGGAGATGGCTGCTGCTTGGTACGTAATGAGGTTGTGATGGATGGACGGACGGACAGACAGACGCTGCGCCTGATCACCGTTGAAAGCCGAAATTGGATTACGTTTCTTTAGTTTCTTTAATGACTTCGGCCTGCGATGTTAGAAGCTACAGATGTGTTACTTGCGGCGAATAGATTTCTTAAGAAATATGAAGCAGCTTTTGTCATTCTGAAGAAATGTTATCTTCGTCGCCTTCATCGTCAAGAAAACTTAAGATCTCATCTGAAAATTGTGAAATGTTAATGAATAAATACTTTTTGTTATACAAAAAAACCAAATTTTAACATACTCGCCTACATTTTTCAAATCACTTTCTGCAAGTATTTCCCCGACTAGTATACCTATGGTGTTTTCACAATAATTTATTCATTTAAGATTTTATTTTGTTTCCATATGAGCTTATGCTTTTTCAATTAAATTGTTCTGCAAAACCTTGCTGGTCCTAAAGTCCATGTGCCAAACGAAAAAAACTCTGAGTTCACACTTGTATTATAAAATATTATGAAAGTAGTAACATATCTCTAGTTTTCTTATTTCTGGTTTACGTAGGATCGTTTAACGTTTCCGTTTAGCTCCACTCGTTATTGAAATTTGATTGTCTGTCTGAGTATGTAAATTTATTGCGTCCAACATAATCAATTTAATTTTTTGTGCATACAAATGATGCTTTGTTAGATGCTTTCTGTTTTGAGATGGGTTAGCATTATTCGGTAGCTCGTTTTATGTAAAAGTGTACTGTGTAGTGTAGTGTACTTCTTTTATTGGTTGGTTGTTGATTGCCGTATTTTGGACGTTTCCTTAAAATAATTTTAAATATCCTTTTAGTGACCAACTTTAGAATTTCCGCTTTTGTAATTTATATAAATTCTGTAGAATATTTTATCAGCAGTCATTATACCTAATATATTTGTTATAATTTAACTAACAATGGGAATTTTTTTATTTCGTTACTGACCTAATGGCGGAAAAACTACATACAATTACAAATTACTGAAACTAATTGTGTTTTGGAAAACCACAAGGCAATTCATGCTTATTATAATATTGTAATTAAAATCGTCTACACTTTTCAACTTTTAGAGACAGGATCGGTGACCATCTTGATTTTAGAGCATACAACCAATACCTTATTAAACACTGCGGCTGCTTTTTCCATCGATGCAGTCGCGAAACTTTTTTTAGAATACGGTATAATATTAAAATTTTATAGTTTTAACAGAATCTTATAGATTTTCTAGGAAAATGCTACTCACACTTCCATTCTCTGAACGTCATTTACACGGCATATTTTCATCTCTGTTCTCTTTTGTACAGAAGGCATCGTCTAATATTGGGCCTGAAATCAGGGTGAATAGGCCTCCGTCGACCACACTGGCCCAGTGCGGGTTGGTCAACTTCACACACAACCTTTGAATTACTTCGCAGGTGTGTGCAGGTTTCTTCACGATGTTTTCTTTCACCGTAAGGAAAACAACAACAACGTATGTTCTATTTGTACTTAGTCTATTATATATAAACAAATATCTTGCCACCGACCCGCATAGATTTTTTTTCTTTTTAACTCTTATTACCCTAAGGTTGTCTGGAAGAGATTGCTACCTTAGCAATAAGGCCGCCTGTTGACTTCTGTATTTTGAATTTATGTTATGTGTTTTTCCTTGGGTGTCAATAAAGCATATTTGTATTGTATTGTATTGTATGAATTCGTAAATCGAAAACACATATTGGTACGTGCCAAGGCTTAAACTCGCAAACTTCCGATTGGAACTCAACGGTCCTAGCCACTTGACCACCGAAGCTTCTAGAAGGCATAGAGCAGGATAATATAAAAAAACAGCTTATTAAATCTGTATCTTTTATTTCACAAGAGATACTTATTTGAATGAGAACTTATTAAGATCAACAAAATATACAAGAGAGACGATAATGTGCAATGTTATATACCTTTTTACTGGAATGCTTCAGTTCACAATCGTTCTTTGGTGCTAACTTATGATAAATAAGTACTATACCAATTTATTAACATTTCAAAATTATAATAATATTAATAAAACTGATGATGTTCTTAAATAAGTGGAAGAGAGATAGAGCTAGAGGACTATTGGCAAGAAAGGAGATAGAATGATAGGTTAGGGCACCTGGAGGGATGACAGTGACATAGTATGATGTTTCTAGAAATTGGTACTTTAGCAATAAGGCCGCCTATTGGCTCATTGTTTCACACTTATGTAAATTGTAACTGTCCTATTTATTTCTGGTGTCAATAAATAATATTTGTATTGTATTGTATTGTACGGAAAAGGAAAGGGATATGAATGGAAGGTAAAGTAAAAGGTTTTATTTTGAGGCGAAGGAAATAACGTATCTTCATTCCAGAAAAATAAACGTATGTAGTATATTATTATTGGTATAAGATCCTGGCTGTTACAGATGTTTTATTTCACGAGTGCAGGCGAGCCATACTTGTGTGTGTCTTGTGTGTGCATATTGTCTTTGTGTGCGTAGCGCTCAGTCTAGTAATTCGCACACGAGAGCGCGTGTCTGTACGCACTACACTACAAGTAAGGGTCGCCTGCACTCGTGAGATAGAATAACCAAAAATTAAAAATATTAACAAAAAAATTCAGGAAACTCAAAACTATTCTTTTATGTGCGTACAGAGTAAAAATATATTACAAGCAAAAGACAAAAATCTTGTCATTATTGTAGACGTTTTGTAAGCAATATAAAGGTGTCTACTGTTGATTATTGTCAAATATCAGGAATTATTTTTAAAGGCACTAAATTATGAACTAATTTAACATGATACACTTAAGTCCTAATTTATTACTTGACCATTTGAAGTAATGTGTTTAGGAAAATGTACTTAAGCCTTTTATAATACTACATATTAAGAAATATATTTAACGCGCATATTTTGACACGGTCAGTAATAAATTAGAACTTACCATTTAAGTATGTACTTATATTTACTAGGTATTTTACAACTACAATAAATAATATTAGTTCTACACTGGACGGCTCGGAGTAAATTGTCTATTTGTAAGTATCTTACAAGTAACATTATACATAAACTACTTACTCTTTATATAACAGGAAATGTATTAAAAACGAACGCCCCTGCGATATGCTGATATAATTATATATTATAAATGTGAAAAAATACTTCAATCCCTTGTTCTTTCACGTCCAAACGGATTAACGTTTTTAACCGACATTATAGAAGGAGGAGGTTCTAAATTTGTCGCGTATGGTTTTTCTATTGTTTGGCGATACGAAGCAACTCGAAAGTGACAGCAGAAATATAGTTTAATTTCTTGAGATTAGTTGCCATCGGATAGAGACATTTTTATGTTCAAAAAGGCCTTTATTAATAAACTATGCTATAGATAACAATGGATTTATGATCGCTGATAGTTCCTCAGTGTCTTCGTGAAATTGACTTATTTTTTCTCTTTCACTCCTAAAACAGTATCATATTGTGGAGCTAAGTACAGGTCCCAACTGGAAGTAGCAGTTTCAACTATGTACGTACAAGTTTGCGAGCTTTATATAAAAAAGAAAAGCTTTCTCGGAAGGTGTAAAATAGACTTTGCATAAAAAAAGTCATCGAACATAATATGAAAATTTCGGTATTTCATTTGACGGATGACATTTTCCAGAATGCTTTGGTGGCCATGCAAAATTACACTCACCTCTAACGCTCTAGAGTTGCAATTCAAACTTCACTCAACCGCTAAGTACATCAATTTACAGTAGGTACACATAATCTGAAAACATCAGCGCAGACGCAGGCATCTATGATACATAGGGGTGGGAGGGTGAACGGTCGCGTTATTGCCGTAGACAGCAATTCTTCAAACTTTTTGCGCTTGTTTACTACGCGTGGTCGTAAAAATTAATTGATACGGGCTCGAACCGCCTTCAACGCATTTCACATGACGCATGGGTCGACGCCGATGAAAGTGCAGTAGTTTTATTAACGCTGTAATTACAATTACATAGGCATAAGTGATAAGCCAGAGAGAGTATACAGAGAGAGGAATCGTTACGTATCAATAGTTCACGTATCTTATTTTAAAAGTAAATTTTTACGAAAATCGATTTTCTATATCACGCTCTCTTTCTGCCACTCCAACGGACCTTTTACCCTTTTAAAATCCCATTCACCACTTGAATGAACTCGGAATAACGCCATCCTTTATTGTACAAGGCTCAACTAATCAAATCAGTGTGGTGTCTCTGTCTTATCATCTCTAGCCGCAGCTCATGTTCTCTCGCCGCCATCCTAAGGGCCGCAATGCTGGAGCTTCTCCTCTCCACTTCTGGGGCTGATGACGTGGCAGGCGGTGATTCGCTGCCGGGCGATATGGGGGGTGAAACAGGGGGAGGGTCGGGAGACTGCCGCGGGGGGGCGGCCAGGCCAGCCAGCAGGGAGTGGAAGGGGGGTGAGGAGGTATAGAGGGGCGCGCTGAACAGAGGCGGGCGGGGTAAAGGAGCGCCTAGGTATTGAGCGCCCAGGACTGGGGCTCCGCCGTACCTGAGAACAAATTAAAAGCTGTTGTGAATATTTGTGACCCTGACAATGGGTTGAATAGGCTTAGATAGGAGTTCTCTCAATCTTAAATATGTATGAGCGTCTGTGGAGTTGCTCCACAGAAGACCGCACATACACTGAACTCGCCAGTAATGATTTTTATTAAAACGTCAAATAAAAATACACAATTTTGATTTTGCCTCATCGTCGAGTAAATGTGCTGTGGCAAGTTAAAAAAACGTAATTTCAATCTTTACAATGAATACAATAAAATTAATTACAATAAATACAATTTTTCTTACCTAAATGACGCCAAAGCGTTGGTATCGAAAGGTTTTCGAAAGCCGAAGCCCAGCTGCGTGAAGGGGTTGGGCATGGAAGCCACGACTGACGGCGGGGGCCCCCCCGGTGAGGCCCCTAAGTACGGGTTGTAGGGGTGCCCCTGGGGACCCACTTTTTCCTGCTTCCGCCATTTCGCTCGCCGGTTTTGGAACCATACCTGGAAAGATAGAGGATATTAGAATTTATAATATTTGTATACCCTATATGTCCTGTGTCCGAACCGAAGGCACAGAATACCAAATAGTTGCCGAAGGTAAGAACTCTTGATTAAGGACAATCAGGCCCAGAAGAAAGATGAGTAACCCAGTACGTATTATGTTCGACGTATAAAATAGAATACATATAGGTGATGGATATAATGACTTAGAAAATTCTCTAATAAACTTTCTCACAGAAATGTTTTTTTATTTATTTGATTTTGACGCCGGTAACAAAACGAAAAAAAAAGACTGCTCCATACAAACTCTCCGGGTCCGATTCCAAATTACTATTTTGTATGGGAGATTTTTTTTTTTCTCTACCTAAAGTTTTTTTTCTGGTAACCTTTGATTATGCATGTCCTTACAGTATTTGTGAAGCCATCATTTTATAATAATAACAATATTGTTTATTTGCTAGTACACACCTTGTATTCTATTCTATTTCATACTAAAACAAACTTATACGCACATTATTTATTTATATTATTGATAACAAGATTACACTTAATTTTTAATGAAAAAAGATAGGTTTTGAGGTAATCTATATTTGATGAATTTCTAGTTAATAACAAATATTATCGCAAGTATTAACTTATTCCACGGTTCGTATACTAATTTATCATTAGCCCGACGTCCTGAGGCGCCCATTTCGCTTTCTAAAAAACTACTACCCATTGTTCCACAGAGTCATTAGGCCTAAAGGTCGTGTCTAATTTAGAGAAAAAATGCTTCTGCCCCGAAGGCTAAATATCTCGCTAAGTACGTGTTGGTTAACATGATCGATGAATTGTTATGAACGACAGCTAGTACACCGGAGTTTCATAACAGCAGTCACTATTGATTGATTGTGTATTAAATACATTAAAATGACAGGCAACAAGAGTAAACGCCATAAATAATTGAAAAATACAAGCAGAAATTCCAACGAAGCTCATGTTCGGTATTCAAACAAAAACATAGATTTTTAAAACCTTATATCGCTTGATTTATCGCTAAATATTATCAGTGTTCGAGCAATATTTGCAATTGTTTAATATTTATGAAAACGGAAAAACTTATCCAAACCACGAGACGTTATTATGTTTATGGCAATTTAAATTAATTCACTTATGATAAATGCTGGCTGGTAAAAAATTAAGCGCGTTTCTGTAAATGTCGATGCGGTTTTAACGGATGCTGCGTGAAACAAGAAACTGGCATGTTTTAAGTTCTTAATTTGAATTTTAAACTTGGACTCTACATTTAAAACTTAAAGTGTAGTTTTGAGGTGTTTTATAAACATGAGTGGTGAATTTATAAATGTTGTAATTGGAGGTAAACATGGTGGAGGAATGTTTGGCGGGCACGGGGCGAGGCCATAAAAAGGCCGGGGCCTTTCTTGTACAGGTGACGGCGGTAATGGGTTGAGCAGCGCTGCATTACCGTAATGATCAACTCTGGAGCCTCGCAGCTATCGGATGAGTTAAGAGGTTAAAATGTCGCTTCAAGAATTGACTTTGGGTTCCTTGATAAGATCTCATTGGTGTGCAAAAAATTTTGCGGTTGTTTAATGTTTTTTAAGTAAAAAATTGTTACAATAATATTTATCTTCCGACAATTCTTGGTAAATCCATCATTTTAGTTGATGTAATTTTTCGCATGAAGGTATAAGCAAGCTATTTCTATACTTTATTACCGCGTAGAAAAGAAAAATGAGGAAAATGTTGAAATAGATGAAGGATAATATGTCTTGAATTTTGTCTACTGAATGTTTTATGCAATAACTGATTCCCGAATCAGACTAAAAAAAAAACGTCCATAGCTAATGCACGTTTGGGTAGCTAATCTTTCATAATTCTTTATTGGATCATTACTAAAGCAAAGTCTTAGCGCCCTCGGGCGTCGGTGGTAATGATACAAGGAAATTGCTGATGACCACCATTTAATAAACAAGGAGTTGAAAAATGCCTCAGTGCCGGACGGGAGCGCACCACGGAGCGCTCATAAATTATACTGCGCTTAATAAAGAGATTTCATATGAAAGCTTTATAAAAAGCTTTTTACCAGTACTGCCTATAACAATCTACTACTGAAGCCTTCGCCCTCGGTGTTGCCATGCCCCACGCTCGGCAGGCGGTTTGGGGATTGCAGTTGTTATTGGTATGAAAACTCCTTAGTCTTGCTACACTGAAAAAAAATTTGGTTACCTTTAGGGACTTGCGAACTATTTGTTAAAGTGTTATGAAAAATGCTATTTATAAACCAAGTTCGATAACACATAGCAAAATCATTTTGTAACGATAGCAAAAGTTTAAAGAACCACAGGCATTACTGATAAGATAACTAATCATTTTTTCAGTGTAGTTGACTTGTACTATGAATATGACACAAAGTCAATATTTGGTTGGTCCGATTCCAAGTATTGTTGTGTCGGGTTTTTAAGTGTTGGGACTGATTTCACTGAAATTACCAAGTTTTACTCACTTGTATTCTAGCTTCAGTTAATCCAATTTTCATAGCCAACTCCTCCCTGCGAACAAAAAGATTTCTTTGAATTCTACGTTTTTGTATTTCATCTTTGTTATTATCATCTTACACATAATTTTGTACACCATGCCATAAATTTTAACGCTTTTTGAAAAAAAAAAACTGAAAATGTCGCAATATTTTTCCCTTTGGTAAAGTTGTCCAGTTTTACTACGAGTCACTACCTATGTTGTGGGAGCGAGACAATGATAATTTCACTGTGTGCGTCTGTCGATAATTTAAATAAATTTTCTTCCCATAATATTCCGGCGGGTTGTTCTCCACAGCAGCGCACACATTGCACGAACCTGCCAGTTCTGTTCAAACTAATATCGCATCACTTCTTTTTATATTTTCTATTCTTCATTAGTGCGAGACGAGAGCCAGCCTTGGTTTGAGCAAAACTTTGTAACTTTATTAAAACTTGACGTCGAAAAGTGATTTGTAAAATCTTACTTCGAATAATAACTTTTAGTCTTTGACTTCGGCATTAGTTACTTTTCCGACGACGTTCATCTATAGAAAATTTCTTATTCTATTTCTGATTTATGAACCGATTTTCAAACGCATGCATTCACTGCTAGCTGCTTTTGCGCTAGGCTCTTTTGCTCCATTTAGCCGCGAGTCTTTTTGCATTACATGTTTTAGTACCAAAAAGTATGAAATCGTAGGCGTAAACTTAATCACTTATCATAGACCGTTACAGTGCAATATCTATCGATAAGATATTATCTATATTCAATAATATCTTATCGATAGATATTGCACTGTAACAAAGTATTTATATGCTCTAATATTTACCTAGTAAAAACATCAGGATAATGAGTCCTCGAAAAAGCCTTCTCCAGCTCCTCCAGTTGGAAGCTGGTGAAAGTGGTCCTGTAGCGCCGCTGCTTCCTTTTAGGGGCAAATTCGTCCGCGTCGTCGCTGTCAGCTGACCCGGGCGGCGGCCGGTCCGGCGGCGATTGGTCCGAGCGGGCCAGTTCGGGCGTCGTTCGGGGCGAGTCGTCCTTCGGCGCCTCCGATACTCCCATTGTTACGTTGTATTTATGCTGGTATTGCTCTCGAGGGTAGAACTCTGTAAAGAAGATATAATTTATTTTCATTGTATTTTGAAGTATATTCAGTGTATGCGAGTTTGGATTTTATTTGTATGAAATTAGGTCGATGACTCTACAATAGGAATGTTGACTGTATTCAAAATCTATGTAGGAAATAAAACATTTGAAATTACTCTAGTAAGTATAATGAGTTATATAATATATATAGTTATGTAGGGACTATTTTGGCCAATTTTATGATTTGTTATTGCAAATCTAAATAATTATCGTACAAAAACGACAGTACAAGCTTGCGACGTTATAAGCTAGTATTCCCTTTAATTTTTCATATAAAACATCGTTTTTGACATTTCATAAAAAGCTCTTTTGACTAGCCAGTCAACATCCCTATTCACACGTTACATGAAAAAAAAAATCGTATCAGGCCGTGTGTGTGGTCTTCTAGACGACACTACTGACCTTCGATAGAGTTTTACGTCTGTACATACGGGACAAAATAATAGGTGGTAATACATGTTTTTAAGGTATGAAGTATTGAAACATTAACGCCATATTATACACACTAGACTTGACCCCACCGATGATGTGCTAAAGTATTGACTGCAATATTTAATCACCAAGACGTACAAATATGTACTTCATGGTATCAAAGCGATAATCAACTTAATTTTAAATCATTATCTAACATAATATAGATAACACAAATAATTGTTTGGTAAAAGTGATAAAAGGATAATAATCTGATTTTCATTCATAAAATTGTGACGGTACAAAAATTCCTTCTGGTTTAACTCACTCAAGCCACAACCATTCAGCCCGCGGGCTCAGGTTACCCCTTTCGTTGACTTTTATCATACTAATTATGGTAATATTGTAAAGAGGAAAGATTCGTACTTTTGTATAGGTACCTACCTGAAAACAAAACAAAAAGTAATTTATTTTCCTAAATAGTAATAACATAACATACTGTGTTCCTGGCCCCCAAACTAGGAAAACCTACTAAACTACTGTGCCGATTTAAAAAAACTTTCATCATTAGAAAGCTACGTTCACCCTGAGTGACATAGGCTACTTTTTACCGCGGGAAAATGACTCATTCCCACGGGAAAAACTGTTAAAGCTAGTCAATAATATAATAACTTGATGTTGAAAAGTAAAATTAGTTCATCAGTTTCACACAAAGTTGTAAATAAGTGTTTACACGTTGCCTGATATACTTAGAGGCTAAATATACGTTGGATCTCCGCCAACAGTAACAAATTACTTCATCACACGATATCAGATTTTGAGATCAATCTTCAAAACAGATTGCTAACATCCTTAGTCCTTGAGCGCCGTGAGAACTCGTCAACACGTGTAGGTACTACAAAGTTATCTAGCATTAAGTACAGTTAATTGGAATAATTGGTGGTGGCTATATAATTGGTGGAATCAATTTAATGGAATCAATTTGCTCTATAAACTTTAATGAGTAGTGTCTAGGGACTAGCGTGATGGCGAACAGCGCTTTGATTTAATTAACAGATTCTTATAATCGTTTTTGCGGAGATTTATTACTTTATATTTTAATGGGATGAGAAGATTGTTTGTCACGAAACACAGCTGTAGATTCAGAAATGAAATACATACTAATAAGTGTACAAATACAAATATAAATACAAATATTCTTTAATGACACCAACAAATACTCGTACGTACAAAAAACACAAACAAAGAAAATCAAAAGTTTTTCTTTTTTTTTATAAAATTTAAAGCCTCATTTTTTGAACCCGTTAAAAATATACAATAGGGCCATTGAACTACTATATGCGTAAATAGAAAGAATAGTTTTAACTTCTATAGCGTTTGTCTTTTGTTTTTCTTCTCGCCGTTCACTCCGCCCTCGCTCATGGAATATATTCCCTTTATTCGAGGTGTTTTCTCTAGTACTGTAACGAGGTGCATTGCGTGCTACCTCGTTGCCACGTTTTCTACTTCATTTCTCATCTCATTTACCATTTTCGTCTAAATTCAAATATATTTAATTTTGGAATTCATTCAAAATCATCCGTCAATCATTCATTTTTTATTATTCATTCCTACTTTTACCCCTGGCCGCGAACTACGTGGCCATTTCCCAAAATGTGATTATTTTGTAAATATAATATTAGTATGTACCTACGTGATTAAAGTGTGTGCTATTGTGGATATACTATTCTTTTAATTTGTGCATCTTCTTACATCTTCATATTAAACGTAGTTGCCCCGCAGGCTCGTTCAGGAGCTAGACGAGCCGCGGGTGTAACAGTACTTATACAAATTTCCTCATTGAATAGGGCCCACCAGATTCATGATTGATGTCTTGGCTTTGACCATTTTGCTCAATGTAACTTATCTAAGAAACCACTCTCATACAAAAAAGTCATTTTAACTGGAGAGTTTGTATGGAGAAGTAAAAGGTATTATTTTGTTAGGTAAAAAAGTGTTAAGAATAATTATTTGTTAAATTATGCAATAAAGAATATACACCGTGAAATTTAACTGGTTATTTATCCGCAACATGGTGATAATACTAATGAAACTGAACATCTTTCCCTAGGAACATAAGTTGAAATCTCAAAATATTTCAACTTTTCATAAAAACTTCAGTCACTTGACCGGCCATTTTGTATGTCAAGTTGAATTTTAATCTTGAGATTTCAATCTATGTCCATAGGGGAAGTTGTTTAGTTTCAGTTGTTAAACAACCAGTTAGATTTCACCGTGTATATGGCATATCCATTGATTGAGCTGCATATGTACAGTAGCCAGCACATGCGGCTGGAAATGTTGGTTGACCTTGAGAGCGCCCGTATTCCGTAGCGGTAGGGGTGAATTTCGTAATGCGAATGTCTAACCGCCTGTGCTCTCTTCAGTACTTCTGGCAAGTTGAATCCATGTCCATGTCTACGTAAGTATATTTGTATTATATTATTTGTAGCGGCGAATTAATTATGTAGGGTAAAACATCCATGGAACATAAAATATGTTATAGTTCGATCATCAAATCAAATCAAACTATAAACTCATACAATGCTGATTATGAAGAAAGTTACTTCGAGATAAGAATTAATCCTATTAACATGCTTAGTTAGTACGTATTGGTGTTATAAAGATAGTGTTGCTTTTGATAAGTATTAATTCGTAATGCGAATGTCTAACCGCCTGTGCTCTCTTCTGTACTTCTGGCAAGTTGAATCCATGTCCATGTCTACGTAAGTATATTTGTATTATATTATTTGTAGCAACGAATTAATTATGTAGGGTAAAACATCCATGGAACATAAAATATGTTATAGTTCGATCATCAAATCAAATCAAACTATAAACGCATACAATGTTGATTACGAAGAAAGTTACTTCGAGATATGCATTAATCCTATTAACATGCTTAGTTAGTACGTATTGGTGTTATAAAGATAGTGTTGCTTTTGATAAGTATTAATTATTAATTGTTCTGATTCTTCCAAGAAAAGTATTATCATTATGAATGGGTTTCGACACGTAATCACATCTTTCGACACTCTTGTTTACATCGAGTGTAAAGGGTGTTAATATAACTATGTATGCATAATATTATGATAAGATAATTTTGTTTCATCAAAAATCTTTAAATAATTTAATTTATACTGTGATTAATTCAATAAATGGAATTTTAACTAATTGGCTTTAAATTTAATATAAAAGAATTGACGAATATTTATTAGCCATTGTTCTCCTAACCAACCATAACGCCATAAACTATGAAGAAAATTAATTATTTTTTAAAAATATACTATAAATAGTGAAATCGAAATAATAAAACTGTAGAGGTCGAAAAAAATACTAAAAACCTTTGACAAAAAACCGAGTCAGGGGGATGTAAGAAGTGATATAGAACATAATCCAGATATTTTCCAAACTTTTTGTTTCTCTGTTTGTCTGTTTGTACGGGCCACGTACGGGCTAATCTCCGAAACTGTTGGACTGATTTGAATGAAATTTTGTATGGTGGTACCTTATATACCAGGTCAACATTTTGGATAATTTTTACCGCTGGGAAATATCTCATTCCTGCGGGAAACTGTACGGAAAAGTAAAAAAACAACTTGGGCGTAGCCACAGGTGGACAGCTAGTAGTTAATAAAACAGGCCATCTTTAAAAAAAAAAGCAATTTAGAATGCGAACGAAATTTGTAAAGTGATCATACACAATAATAAAACAAATGCTTATATACTTCTCTGACAAAGGTCAATGAGCATGAACTTATCAATTGTCAAAAGTGACAGGTCTGCTATGACAGGTAGCTGTCACTTATGACAACTTATTTCGCCCTAGATGACACCTAGTGACTAGAAAAAAATGCAAGGAAGCGCCATACAAGAAGAAATTGAATTAAGAGATGCATTGATAAATAAGGTAAAACCAACATAAACGAAAATCAATTTTTTCGTTGCTTTAATATAGCTTGAGTAGGTACAATAGACTCAAAATGAGTAGAGTATGTAACAAGATGGGACATATCATGCGCTGGCGTACTTGAGAAGATAGCAAGTATACAATGCAAGTAAGTATATGTATCTGTTAGTATACTTACTAACTAGAAAGTAGAACAGAAAGTATACTAGTAAGTATACTAGTATACTTTCTACTGACTAACTAAGAGAACTTTTCCTGATTGTACTTCAGTATGACTACCTTGCGTCTTTCGGCTGAAATGATGATGATGATGACTACCGGTTTTCGCTTGCAGTAGTATAGACATCAATAATGCCAACGTAATTAAATTACAAACAGTCTTTTCTGTTCTCTGTCAGTCAATAGTGTTTTCAAAAGGTACTACGAGTAGGTATCTTATGCTAAAAACTCGCCAATTGAATCTATTTGAACACCAAGCAACATTTTCATTCGCTGACAGGGCTACAATTTCAAAATCAAAATTCTCAATGCAAAATGAACATGCTGTATCGACAATTACGAGGAAAAAATCTTTGTCGTGATTTGTAACTATTATAATGGTAATTCCTGCGTCGGTTTCTTGTAATCAATTGTCGTTTAATAAGTTAATGCAATTATCTTGATCGCAGCTGATTGTGACTGTGGGGTTATGCCCTTAATTGGTCTTCCATTACGCATGTTTCATGAAAATATAGTACAAAAAAAGCTGTCAGGTGTAAGTCGGGTTACGCATTATGCCGATGCTTGCTCTGGGCCCTATTTCATAAACGTGACAGTTGTAAGTTACAATGATAACTTGATGTTTATTGCGAGGATCTGAGTTCCCATCCATATAAGCTCTTTAAAAAAAATCTTTTCGAAATAACATAAACTGACCTCTAACGCGCAATATATCAATTTTCTAACTTACGTCTCTTTGTGATTGGTACTATTTTTTCATATTTGAAAAATATATAGTTTCATTTTCATGGATTTTTTGAGCTATCTAAGGCAAAATACAACGTATAAGTTTTTATAAGCGAATAAGTTTACTTTGGCAGAACACGCAACTGTGGTAAAAGTAACCCTGAAGCGAGTGAGTGAAACTCGCCTTTTTGGACGATTATTTAAACGTAAGATGGTACTAATTAAAGGCAACACGGACTTCCACTAAATGTTAAAGTTAAACTCCCTAATTTGTTGTAAACGGCAGATTAATTTAAATAACTGTAAACTGACGAGTTATGTGGAAAAATATACATGAGATGTATTACATTTTGCCCTAAATTTCGACATGTATGATTATTTAAATTAAGTTTTGTATTAAAAAAAATAAGAGTTTTATATTCGTACGATTGGTTCATAAGTTAATGGTAATAGAAATATAAATTGTTTTAAATGTCAACGCAATTAACAAGTAATTTGAATCTAATAGAGGAAAGATTTGATTGTTTGTTTGTTTACATTGAATAGGCTTCGAAACTAATGAATCGATTTTAATGAAACTAGGTACTAAAATAGAATAAATGTGACGTTCCACATGCAAAGGTACCTTATGGTCGGTATTGAGTTATGCATATCCCTGTAATCTGCAACTCATAAGCTATCCAAATCCGAAAAGATTATATTCGTACGATGTGTAGTTACGAAGATATAATTTTTTTTAAATGTTCATCGAAATTGTGCACTTTCAGAAAAAGGCAAGTTTAGGTTCAAGGGCTTGGAAAACTATGTTGTCATTGTAAGTTACATAGTGAGCAAGGAATAATTATTCTTTAGTCTTCCATTTCATAGAAAATAAATATCAAAATCTATTTACCGAAAGAGAAACTTGTTTATAGACTAGATAGTTGCCTACCCGCGGCTACGCCCGCGTTGGGTTTCGACTTTTTCCGTTGGATTGATATGTTTTCCAGCCTGAAAAAGTAGCCTATATCCTTTTTCAAGGTTTATTCTATCTCTGTACCTATTTTATTATCATAACTTTTCGCCCTGCGGCTCCAGCTTTTCCCATGGGAATAACATATTATTTCCTCGCGGTAAAAGTAGCCTGTAGTCTTCCCCAAGGTCCATTATAACTCTGTATTAAGTTTCATCAAAATTTTTCGCCTATTGTACCATTTTTCCTGTGGGAATAAATTTTTTTCCTGCAGTAAAAGTTAGCCTACATCCATCCCTAAGGTCTATTCTTTCTCTGTACCAAGTTTCAAAAGAACTATCCGCCTGCACTCCCATTTTTCCTGTGGGAATAAAGTATTATTAATCCTCAAAATCTTGTATACCTATCCCTGTACCAAGTTTCATCAAAATTTTCCGCCTTGGTTACCATTTTTCTCGTGGGAATGAGGAGATTGAAAAAAATTACGACGAGTTCCAAAGAAAAAGAAAGAGACACCGTGCGTCAAATCTCGCAAGCATGAGCAGTGCAGGTACAGAGACAAACTAACGCGGCAGCGAACCCTTTGCAAAAATTACGGTAGATGTAAAAAACCAAAGCAGTACATGTTTTATTTCTACGACACCTCCATAAGGTACCTTTTCTACTAAACTTCCAGATTAAATTTTGTGCTAGTGACTAACGCAATAAAAAAAATAAAAAAATGAAAATGTAGGATACATCATGGATTTCAATATTAAGCTTTAAAAAAAATTTGTATTTTTAATCATTTTTACAAAACATTAAATATCTCGGAAACTAAAACCCGCCATAAGGTACCTTTTCACGTGGAACGTCACAAATTTAAGCGTTAAGCAATAACCCTCCTTTTCTGGTTTGCATAGTTGGTTAAAAATACGAGGTGCACATTTTTTAAAACTTTCACGGTTGTTTTCATAACTATTAAGATTACATGATTAGGTACCACGGTAAATATCCCGCTTTAAATCTTAATAGTTAATATGAAGTGTGCCGATGTTATATACTAAACGCGGAAAGGTAAAAAATATCAAATTTCATGTAAGATATGTTACTCACTCTTAATAAAAATACCCATAGTCACAGATGTAATCGTACTACACACCACTAGCACCACGGGAGGGCAAACTATGAATGAATGGACTGAACACATATCTAGTGGGTTGTATTTGTATAACTTTACAATACGGTGATTGATAAGCCGAGGTCGGCCGGAATACGTGGGTTCATTTTTGATGTTTAACAGTGATGTTATGCTTTTGTACATACATGCTTTTTTCTAAAATATAATTTTGCAATGTGGTGTTTTTTATTGTAAAGTGGGGATTTTAACACTAGGAAAACGTTTTAAATCAATAGATAAAACGTCAACGTCTAAAATCAATAAAAACCAGCAAAACATCTCTATACAATTTGGTCCATTGAGTTGAAATTACCAACGAACAATTATATCTTCAAGAAAGTAATTATTAATTTTTTAGTCCTAATACGACATGCATTTTTGTGAATAAAACGTAAGCATGGCTCAGCATTGGTCATAGTACCAACTCAAGTTTAAACACCCCTGAATGCATCCCTGCTTGAAACTGATTTTCAGTCATTATCTGTTATGTAACGTTTCGAAATTTAGTTCTATCTACGGCCCTATTGTCTAAAATTACGTCACAGATAATAATTCATTAATTTAAATTTCAAAAACCGTAATATGTCCTTTTCACGCTCTTAAGAACAAAAAGGGACACGTGAGGTCAAATCAATATTAACATCTCGATTGCACTAACTGGTGCATGCAAAAACATCCAACTTAAATTACGAGTAATTTGACAGCTGCGCAATTATGTTAAACTAGCTTTTTGCCGCGGTTCCGCCCGCGTTAACAGTTTGTCCCGTGGGAATGTGGTATATTACCGCAGTAAAAGGTAGCCTATGTTACTCAGGGTTAATGTAGCTTTCTAATGGTGAAAAAATCGGTTCAGTAGTTTTTGACACACAAAAATATAAATCTTTCCTCTTTATAATATTAGTATGATATAATTATTTCAAAATTAGATTCATTCATCTCTCGTCCTTTTCGATTTCCATATAAGCGAAAAAGCCCGCGGACTTAATTTTAAGTATAGTGAGACAGCCCAATATTACAAGTTAAGAACGAATCCAAAATTAGTTTACTAAGTTCGACCTCCCGTGATAACGTTATTTATAATAATAGCCGACGATTGCTGATAAATACTTCCTCTGCTAATTTGATTAAGAATGTGTATTGTTAATCGGAAATTCGTATCTTATGAGCAATAAGTACAACCAAACCTTTATTTGTATTTATACAGCGAATAAGTAACATATCAGAAAGGAAATTGCTTACGAAATTGAACAAGGCTACATTTTTGTAGCTAAAGGTGATATAATAGATAAAATACACATATACAGGGCGTCCCCCTACAAGATATATTTTTTTCTAGTATAGCGGGTTCGATTCCCGGTTCAACCATGTAATTATTAAAAAAAGTATAAATGCAGTTTTAATAGTTTTTAGAAATATTGGATATTGGATTTCAGATGGTACAAGGAGTAATTTTTCGAACCGCAAATAGCGATTTTCGTATTTAGCGATGTCCAAAATCCCCGAAAAGCTCTATCAGTAACTTGCCTCTCACCTCAAAAACAAGAGCGATATTTGAATTTATTTCCTAGTACCCTTAGTAACCTTATGGTTATTGAAACGAATGACTCGTAAACGCCTTGTAGCGTATTATTTCATTAATAATGCAAAAAGTTGTAAATCGATTTCAATATACGATCCTCCATTAGGCTGCTCGGTCGTGGGAAAATATGAATTATAATAAATGTTAAATTATATATTTCTTGTGATTGCATCCGAGTCCAGTACTGGGAATTGATTAAAGTGTAGACATTGGACACTTAATAGACACTTGGAATTATGGTTCGTGTTTTTTGTCATTAATTCATATTAAATCTTTCAATAGCTGGAAAGTTTCTACGTCTTTTTCTATCGTGTAGGTCTGAATTTGATAGACGATCTTTTTAACGAATTCCCTACTTGAAATCGAATGTCTTTTCTCTACTTGCCCAGTCCGGTGGAACTTGATTCGTCGTACTTTTTCGATAAAAGCATAGGTCAAATAAAAAATCTCTACTTAAAATAGAACCCTAGTTAGAGTCGGGGTAATTTTAGAAGCCCTTTAACAGTGTTATTGAAAACACAAAGAAAGCATAAACGTACGTATAACAGACGGGTCTGAACACTAGATCATCGGATACATTCAAGGTAGATATCAAGGTGTATATATCTGTATCATTGTTGTACTGTTTTTTATCTGTAAAGTGTGTCTTTGTGCTGAATAAATGTTTGTCTATGTCTATGTCTATGTCTATGTCTAGATAAACATACGTGAATTAATATTTG
>OX419584.1:3947206-4063159 GCA_948473455.1 Teleiodes luculella
ATACATTCAAGGTAGATAAACATCGTGAAGAAACCAGTATACGTGAATTAATATTTGTATGATTGTGAAGTTGACGAAACCAGTAAGTGTGGTGGAATAAGGCTGGCCAAAGTCAGGGTTAGATCAGAAGTCACAACTAACCCAACAATAACACAGTATAAATAATAATATAAGCTTCGGCGACCAAGTGGCTAGGGCCATTGTCCAATTGGGAAGCCCGAATTCAGGCTGCGGCACGTACCAATGTGTTTTCTATTTTCGAATTTATATACAGGGCGTCCCACGGCTATGCCACATGGAGGGAAAGTACCTTAAATATTGTAGGTAGAACATTTTACTGAAAGAAGACATTATTTTATAGACATAGTCTTCCTTTTATTTCTGACACTATGTTATTTAGCAGAAAATAATCCTTATGATGAAGCCTTTCGATTGGTATGATAAAACTACAGGGTGATTTTTTTTTCTCGTGTAGCGGGTTCGATTCCCGGCTCAACCATGTATAAATGCAGTTTTGATAGTTTTTAGAAATAAAATAATGTCTTCTTTCAGTAAAATGTTCTACCTACAATATTTAAGGTACTTTCCCTCCATGTGGCATAGCCGTGGGACGCCCTGTCTTATTCGACGCGTAAAGGAAAACACTATGAGGTGAACTGCACACATCTGTAAAGAAATTTAAACGTAGTGTTCATGGTCTAAAAAAAACAAGGTTTTCGAATGCGTGTCAATCGACAAGGATGAACAGCATGATGTCGTAGGCTTGTGTCAAGTCACGTGGTCGGAATAGAAGAAGAAGAGTGAAGTCGACCAACCTGCACTTGGCAAGCGTGGTCGACTAAGACTTATTCACCCATTCAGGGTAGGCTTGAAACGTGGGGACATAATTTTATGAGCTGATTGATAGCGAAATTAATAACTTATAAATAATTGATACGGAAGTGACGCATTCGTTGTAAACAAAGTAAATAGATATAGGATAGGATTATAGTGACATAAAAATATGCAGGAAAATGTAATCATATCATGTTAGCAACTCATTGATATGATGCGCAACATTTTATGATGTGGCGATTCGTTATCAAATTATGTCACGTATTCCACTAATATCTGATACATTTCCCTGGATAATTATTTTTCCTGTATGATTAATAAGTTTCCTTATATTTGAACTATTTGTAGTTTTTACGTACGTGACGTACTTTCTATGCGGTATTTTTATTAAAATTCCTGTGGTTTATTAATCTGACTCAACGGTTTGTGGGTATTTACTTTACCTTTTTATAAATTTCGGGGTGAAACCATATGGGTAATATTGTCTGGCAGTTACAGGAAATAAGGATGGTTCAGCAAATACTAAAAGGACGTGTTCAGTCAACGGTTTTGAATAACTTTATCAAACAAACTTTTCACAGAAACAAAAACAAAATTCAATACTTCCGAAAATAGTCGTTTTAATCGGACAGTTTCTATGATGAAGTCAAAATGTTTTTCGCATCTTCAAATATAAGGTTTTTTTAGTAAAATATTTTTATTGTATTATACCATTAATTTTAATGTCATTTTTGGGTCCAGCACGTAATACGCTAGGAATTCAAGAAGGGTCGAAACGCGACATAATAGTGATATAGGTTTCTGCCACTGTATCGCATTTTCTCACCTTCCAAAGCTGCTCGCACTTTTATCACATAAGAAATTAAAGTAGCGCCATTGATTTTCGATACACACGCACGCTATTTAAACTTGAGTCAAAAACCATGGAATTGTGAATTAATATCTTTTGAAAGCACACTTGTGTCAATCAATTAGTTTTAATCTATCAGAGGACATACCAATAACACACGGCGGCTATGGGTTGTTTCCAACTGGCTTGACATGACTGGTTTCTCAAAGCATTTTAACAATAAAATGTGAGATAATGTCTTGTCACAGTACTTTACTCTAATGAGACTTGTAATACATACAATACAACAAATATTACAACAAATATTACAAATATTACAACAAAAATTTTAATTTTCTGAAGTAAAACAAAGAGTCAATATGCCGCCTACTAAAGTAGTAATCTCTTCCAGGCAACCAAGCAGGAAATTGCGCGGGTTGGTGGCACTAACGTACATTAACTACATACAATACTTTTAATCAATTATTTACTGGCCAAAAGATTCATTACGAGTGTTTTACTTACTTACATACTTACGATATCAAAATTTAAAAAATATGAGTCATGAATCTCGCAGGATACGCGTAGGCACTGATTGCTTATAATTATTTAATTGCATAAGGCCGCGTCGTGACATGACTTTGGAACTCTGCTTTGAGTGTTAGATTTTACCAGCACCGGCGCTATTATTTAATTAAGTACAATAATGGTAGTAGGTATACTTTGGTCACAGAATACCAAATAGTAGTCCCTATATATCCCCCATAATAATAGTGCTTTGGTCCTAAAAAGCATCTCCATTACGCCTGGCCCATCCGTAAGTCTGTTTTCATCTGGTCGCGTTTTTCATCCGATTCAAGTGAAATTCGGCACCTTTTATTAAATTTGATTTGTGTTTTAATTAGCTCAGTAGTCTACAGCAGTCGGAGACACTTTTTTTTTTAGGATTTTGTGAATTATTAAAAAACATGCATATGATTTATAGATAATCAAACAAATAAATTGAAAAATACATAGTAATTTAAAGTCAAACAAAAAAATTAAAGTTTAATTGAAGTTTCCTAATTTATTACCCTAAAACATGCATATATTTGTAGATAATCAACCAAATAAATTAAAAAATACATAGTAATTTAAAGTCAAACAATAAAATTAATTTTTAATTGAAGTTTCCTAATTTATTACCCACTTTTTATTTTTAGTACGCTTAGATATCTAATAAATGTGTAATAGATAACGTGCTACAAAATAATGTTTATTAGTTTGTTACAATTAGGTTATTGAGTTGTTTAATTTAAAATTACGCCACTAATAGTCTACGTTTCAATTACTAACGTTGAGAAAAAACTAATTACTTATTACCGGTAGCAAAAAAGTTCGCATTTGAAGACGGAAAAACGTACAAAAGATTACGTTATTTGATTAAACCTAATTACATTCTGAACGCAATTAACTTGCGCGTATCATTCCCTTTGTTTTATTACAAACAGACTTACCAACATAATATTTACTATTGGAAGAAAAGAAACAGAACGAAAATCGATCTTGTATCCATCAATTTAAGTGTGCATGTGAATTTATTTAATGACTGAGTTATGATGGCCAGCAGTAGATGTCTTAGGTCGAGATAACCAGCCATGTTATTAGGGCATAATTTACGATGTAAATTATAGCGATTTGTTAATTTTATACTCAGCGGTGTTATACGCCGACGACGGCTCATTTAGGTCGCGTTCTTATTTTGCTTTTGAAATTTTTAGTCGGTTTTTCATTTATTGTAACAAATCATTGAAATCGAATGTTTTAACAGCGTCTGTAGCGTACTGGCAACTTGCGTCAATTTGCGTCCTGCAGGAGGCCCGGGAACCACCACCATTCGATTTTCAAATTTAAAATGAAGTTAAGAACGTAACAGTGTAAATCAGGGGCATTATTTTCAAAGTAAATGCTAGAATGAAAGCGTATTAATTTGTACCGACATCAAAACTACAGTAAAAAATACTTCAGCCGCTTCGTAAAACAATAAAATCAATTTATGGACGTTTTACATAAACAGTGATTACTCAGATAGACAATAGTCGTGTCATTGTCTCAGTTTTTGCGGACATTAAGAGGTGAGACCATTCTAATGGCCCATTGAAGCATTTCAATAACCAACTCCGAGCGCCTAATAAGGGAATAAGAGAGCTAATAGTATGTCTCATTCGTAACCTGTTATAGAGCTAGCATGGGAATGTTTTGTTTAAAACGGTGTAGATATCGTCCCAGTCCAGTTATAGTTTCTGACTTGAATCCAGACATTATCATATGCTGCCAAGGGCTTCGATTATACGCAATGAGCTGGCGGTTTATCAGTTGTAGTTTAATACTCTATCCTATTCATACTGTTAAATGTAACATGTTACTTTTTACCGCAAAAAAAAGAAACTTATATACTACGGGAAAATGGTGTGAGAATTTTATTAGTTAAAGAAAAAAAATGAAGGAATTTACGTATAAATTCGTCTCTAAGAACCTTTATGTGAGTTCCTGGAAACCAAGTAAAGCTCAGCTTACTCTAGAATTTATTCATTATGATTTTTAAAACTCAGAATAAGGCCATTATTCCAAATAAGTACAACAAAAATGGGGTGCAGAACTTTAAAAATTTAATAGATATACAGAAGCCACCACTTGCAGTTGGACATTCGCGCTACGAAATTCGCCCCTACCGCTACGGAATACGGGCGCTCTCAAGGTCAACATGTCCAGCCGCATGTGCTGGCTACTGTACATATATTCGTTTTCTCGCAAAAAAGTAGCTGCGCATAATTAGTGCCCAAATAAATTCTAACTTTTTTAAAATTCTCTTGAACGAGTAAGTAGGTAATTATAAAAATGTGCACTTAGCTAATGAACAGACAATTAATAATTTTATTGTTTGCGAGCAATTTGTCTCACGCGCGTTGCGTAGGGTGCGCGGGCGCAGCGGGGGCAAAAACGCGGGAAATCGTTGGACTTTCACGCGTGATAATTATAGATGAGAGAGATAGCGGTGCGTATATGTACTGCAGTTTACGGTGACGTCATAAATTACGTCGAGTTAATGCAAAAAGGGGCAGTTTAAAGCTAGGGTTGCTATTTATTTGAATTATGTTGCTAAGTGAGTCTTCTGCAGGAACTGCTATTCAATATTCTGTGGTTCAAGCGTCGTATGTGGCGTCGTATAAGTGACAACTGACGGCTCAGCAAATGCTGATGGGGCATGCTCAGTCAATAGTTTTTGCAATATTCCCAAATAAACTTTTCTCGAAAACTAAAAATAAAGTTTACTTTTCCAAACTGACCGATTAAAAATATAATATTAAATTGGTGTGTTTAATGGTTCTTTATATTCGTTGACTAAGTAAGTATGTATTTTCAGTATTTGCTGACCGACTTCTTACGCCCTGTATTTTAATTCTTATATAAAGATTCATCTTTGTTTACGTTATTTTTCATGTAAAAATATCTAAGTTTACTTGTAATATATTGCTTTTTACTAAAATACTGAACGATTGAGGGGTGTTGTGGCGTGGTTGTGGCTCGTTAAATACATACAAATACATACAGTTGCTCGGTGGCATAGTTGGTTATGATTGCTGAGAAGATACAGGTTTGATCTAAAACTCAAATTTGCAGATTGTCTTAACTTCTATAAAAAAATAAACATTCGCAAACAGAACGTACTATTTTTATAGTTTGTCTTTATATTATGTTTTGCACCTCTTAAGTAGCTTTTACAGGCTTATTCTGTTAATAAATTCATGTATACCTAATAATTTGTGGTAAGATCAATACAATTATGATTGCGCATAAATATAATTGATTTATCAGATCTGATTGATTCTCGGTAATAATCACTAATTGGCTGGTAACATAATATTATTCTCTCGACCTTCAATCAATGGCTAATTAAATAAGAATTTAATATACAATATAATAATCATGATTTCTTGGATAAAATTGGATAGTTAATAATTGATTCGCAGAATGGTTTATTTATTTTGTTTCAAAAGCCTTGAACTTTCTGGCCGGTTGAAGTGATAAATAATAAAAAGGGACTTGTACTCGTAAGTAAATTATCGAATTATTTTTTTAAGAGCCTCGGCTGTATGTAAGCAGGCCTCCTTGCCTATGAATCAGAATTAAAAAAAAACACGGTCTTCTAATTTCATATTGTAATTTTTAACATATTGATAGATATGTACTACGGCGTAGCGATCGTAGCACTTCGCTACGGATTTTAACAAGCAACGCTACGTCGTCGACGTGGTTACATTTAAAATCAATGATAACACATTTTAACCACAACACAACATCAGACGCCGCATAAAACATAATAAGTGCATTGTAAAAACTGATATTCTCACTCGAAAGGAAATTAAATTCTCCATGCGTGCATGGGCGCACTAAATTAGAGGGAAAAAAATTGAAAAAGTAATTCAATGGGCACTAATTGCTGGTGGTTGCAAAGATTGTATCGCACATACATTGATCGATTACTTAGTTTTTATTGCAATCAGGGGACATTTATATCAAGTATCCTCTATTGATTTTCCTTAGTAATTACATACTTTCAAACTATGACGCTATGTGTTACCGGTGATTAATAGTAACTAACATATAGCATCATCAATGCTCATGTGTAATGGAACGGAAATGGCTCACCGGCCTCGTTCTAGTTAATAAATTCTAGATCATAATGCTATTTCAATAATGTATCCAATATGAAACATGTCATACTTTGAAAGAAAGTATAATATGATAAAACTTAAAAAAAAATATTAATTTGCACCACTTTACTTTACGGTTATACATATTATATTACACGTAGTTTTTAGAATTTTACTTCTGAAAAGTCCTTAAGACCCGAGTTCACCAACGTTGATTAAAACGAGCTTTTGACACATTTTTTTATAAAAACCAAATGTCAACATTATGCCTTGTTATTTTTGTTGGTAATCTCCGACCTTAAACTATTTCTATGTGTCCTATAACTTGAGTCTGAAACAGTTGAAAAAATATGAAATGACTATAATAACAACTAACAATACTAATATGTACAGTAGGCAGCACATGCGGCAGGACATGTTGAACATGAGAGCGCCGTTATTCTGTAGCAGTAGAAGCGAGTGTCCAGGCGCATGTGCTGCTTACTGTACTATCACAAAATATGACACAAAAAAAACTATTGTCTAAATAACAAACAATAAAAACCATCTTTTACTAGCCTTCTAAAGCCCGACCAGAGAAATAAAAAATCTCGCCATATTGCAGAATTTTAATAGAACTAATTTTATAATGGAAATTGTTGCCATAAACATAAAAATATACATGTGGCGCCCCCAGAGCAGGTTTTTTATTTTTTTGGTCAGGCTTTACATTAAATTCAAGGATCTTATAAGTGTACTACCGACAACGGTAGTGCTTATAAATTGGCTCTGAAAAAAAGCTGAACTCTATATTGACTCAAAGAAATAGGTGAGTACTAAAGAGTATCCGACGTAGGTGGTAAACAATAATACATTAATACCATTAGAGATAACTATGTGGTTAGAAATAAAAAAACAGTATATTTCTCTCCGTTCAGCAATGGCTATTTCTCCGCAAAACGTTTTTTTCAAAACTCGAGTAATATTCAACAGAATTGGAGTCACGGTCCGGTGGTAATCAACCACATCAACAATTAGATAGAGGCGATTATTCTTATTATGTTTACTGGTCATTAGGGTTGCCAGATTTTATAAAATTTACGCAGTGTTTTTGGTTCAAAAACGATTAATAAATTAGAGGACACTTTCTAAAAAAATTGCTTGAAAGTATGTGTTGTTTATGTACGTATACATATGTAGGTTTTTTTTACGTGATGAGGATTTTTTTTAAGGACTGAAATCTAATATATAGCGTCGTCTTCTTTTTTCCAAATATCATAAAAATGTTGAAAAAAGTCCTATTTATTTTTTCAAAACTGCCTTAAACACGCAATGGAATACCCAATCAATTAAAAGTGACACGTCTTGTATTTTCTAAACAGAACCATAATCTTGTGTAGTCCGGTGGCCAGACGTGTAAAAACTTATTTATAGCTGTCTGGTAACCCTGCCAAGCTGCGCAGTGCCACACAGAGAAGCGTACAGTGGGCACATTTGAAATGCAAACAGCTATTACACTCTAACGGATGTCCATAGCCAGCTAATTGTTACAGTGACAAGAAAAATAACTGCGTCCCCAGCGAATTCAACTATTTTACAAATGGTTCCGTATATTGAAATGTGCTATATTTTGTACAATTTCAAATGTGTTTTTAGTTAGTACACTAACTAGTATCGTAGTTTAGTCAATTCTTCCGAAGGATTTTCTTTAATCGCTCTGTTTCTTCCATTTAATTAAATAAATTAAGTATTATTTGCAACCGTTCTGTGGTAAATATACGTATAATATGTCTAAAAATGATTTATGAAATTGTGTATGTGCATTAATTATGTGATTTCATTCTATGTTATGTCCAAAATAAAATGTGTTCTTTCTTTTTCTTTCAATATTGAGCAAAACATCTTTACCTGTAGAGCCCTAACAAAGTCTAGAAAAATTACGCAATGACAAGAAAAATGGTCTTCTGTGTTCAACGGTTTTTACCCCCCTGATGCAAAAACGTGGTAACCGCATCATAGCTAGTTTACGGGTATACAACGCACTTACACTGTAAACTTAATTGGTTGACGTCGGTCCTGTTATGGATTTTATGGGTTCAGTTTAAAAAAGAAATTTCATTGTGATGTGTCTATTACAACATTCAATGGTAATTTTACAGGTGGTACGCGCTTCGAGTAAAAATTGTACAATTTAATTTGATAAGGAATTTTAGTTTTTCTTGCAAATACAAATACAATACAATAATACCCACATACTCGTATGCTATGTTGTAATTATCATGTGAGTTATGAAATATAATTAAATGTATCTACGATCTAATTTATTGTTAAGACAACGATACATTTTATAATATATAAAATGAAATGACCTAGATTAATGACCTGTATAACTATATATCTGTTTATTGAATAAACAGATATATAGTTATACAGGTCATTCAATAAACAGATATATAGTTATTGGAAACAGTATAATTGTTTGTTACCTCTGTACAAAATTTATTTGCGTACCAAATTGTAATGGTTTTTGTTGCAAATAAATGACCTTATCTTAGCTTACAAGATGTTTTGTTTTGCTACATTTTACTATGAAACACAAACAGGTAGGGATTTCTTCACTAAGTTTTCCTTCACTGTAAGCGTCAAATAAATTTAGAGTCAAGAGCACGCTAAGCTGAACACTTTGGTCTTAGCACTCGATGTACCTTATGTCCATTCAATAAGGAATAGAATCGAGGTGCGGGTTACGTAGAGTATCAATTTACCAGAGACAAATTCTACACTCACATTACCAGTTATCGAGAACAGTTTCCACAAAACCGGCAGTTAAAGTGTTTAAGCGTTAGTGGCGTGTAAAACCGGGGCAATTTGCTAGTGAGTGGTATTAGTGAGTTTAAGTGTAGTATAGTAAGTAAGTATAGTATAGTGAGTAATGTAGCGTCGAGTGCGCGGAAATGTCAGTCGAAGGCACCTGCGGGCGCTCCCGGCCTCACTTTCGACACAGCCTATTCCCGCTTGACCCACTGACTTTTTTTTCATAAAATACCATAATTTGTCAAATTACAAACCACGCTGCCAAATTATTCGAATCAGTATATAGTATACTAGCTTTCCGCCGCGGCTTCGCCCGCGTTAACTGTTTTTCCCGTGGAAATGAGGCTTTTTCCCGCTATAAAAGATAGCCTATGTTACCAATGGTGAAAGAATTTTTGAAACCGGTTCAAAAGTTTTAGTGTTTATTCATTACAAACATACACACACACACATACACAATAATACAAATCTTTCCTCTTTATAATATTTGTATGAAGTATGATAAGTGTTAGACTTTCGCTTATTTAAGTTTGAATTTTCAGAAATTTGTAGAACATGACTTAGTTATGTATCGTTACGTTACAAGCGTTAAGGTTTTTGTAGAGAGATCACAAAGTACTGGAAACGAATGTACAACGAATGTACAGTAGCCAGCACATGCGGCTGGAAATGTTGACCTTGAGAGTGCCCGTATTCCGTAGCGGTAGGGGTGGATTTCGTAATGCGAATGTCCAACCGCATGTGCTGGCTATTGTACGAATGTAGTTTATCTTATTCCTTTAAAAGTTAAGTAAATAAATAAATCTAGTCATCTATTAATTTCCAGTTTTATTACGTACAGGTCTAACAGCTGTATAAAATTGTAGTCTTGAAAGGAAGGCTTAAACGGGACGGCACCATTTCTCCGTAGTTTCGCGCAACCATAAATTAGAGTGACGCGCAGGCTTCCCGTGCGGGCGGCAGGGCGGGAGCGGGGCGGCGCACAGTGGTTCAGGATTCAAAATTAGTGGACATTGACTCCAAAGTCGGAATTTCGATCTGATTTATTTTTTCTAAGGTTCTTGATGACATTTCAAACCACTTTTACTCTTTCACATTTTATCGAAAAGTGTATAGTTATCAAGATATATTTTTTTTTTAATAAAAACGTATGGAGAAAATTAAATTTTATTTTTTTTCTTTAAATGCCGGGGTTTGCCGAGTGTTTGGAGACATAGCCATGTTATATCAAGTGGTCAGGATTATAAAAATCAATTCAACGAGTCCGGCAGAACCCGGCAGCGCGAAAAAATGATGTTTGAAAAAATACATATAAAAACGTTATTCTCCAAAGATTGTGATGTTATTTGAGATAATTTATTATTTTATTGTATTTTTACATTTGACTACATAAAATAATTGAGAAATATTTCAAAAAAATAGTTAAAAAAAAAAATTTTTTAAAACATTGAATAACTTTTCTCGCATTCCATACAAAGTGTGTACTTTTTAACTTTATTTTACTTTTCTATTCTCCTTCAACTTGGATAAAAAATAATATTTAAGCTCTTCTTCTGTATGGGAATCCAAAATAGAGCTTGAACGTCTTTTTTTCTGCTTATTGCTTAGGTCTTCGAAGCTTTTTCTAATTACCGTTTCAGTACAAGTGCCAACTTCCGCAGTACAGACACTGGTAACTGGAATTTCAGAATGCGTGAAAACAGTGTCCTCGATAACGATTTCACTTGAACCTTCAAAGAGCGCTTTTCAATGAACCGTGCTGCAAGCTGGCCAAGGAATGTCGATTTCTAACCAATTGCGGGTCACCTTCCGGTTCATGAAAGTTTTCGTCTGAGTCTCTATCTATAAAGGTGCATTTCTCCACTTATCCACAAGGCGCTGAGTGAAATGTATTTACAATTATTTGATAATATCAGTCTTCTTGAGATATCTCACATGTAATTTCCGACACAATAACTTGATGTAAATAATTTAAAGTCTTAAATATCTTTATATAACAACTGAGTTTCCTGAAAAAATCTAAATAAATACCCAATCCAGAATGAACTCAAAATTTAACGGAATATGTAAGCGGTCTTCTCACTCTCTCTCTACGGGAGAGTGGGGTTCCTGCGTCAGCCTTGCGGCTCTTGCGGGGGCATTCTGCGCAGGCCTCATCAGAGGACCGGTCATGGGGGATCGGCGTGACCGATGTTGCCATTTTTGGCTGGTTGTATTGTGGCCATCATTGGGTTGTGGTGCTCAGAATCTTAGATGTAGTGCTCTCCTCCTCGGCTCTTCTCGCCAGTAGAAGCTCCCTGGCCTTGGACTTGTGTCTGGTAGGCGGCTATGTAGTGCTTAACGGAATATTAACTTGCATTGCTAAAAGATGCACGATGTGGTTCGCAACTAGCGGTGATTAAAGACAGCAACAAGTTAGGGCCAATCAGATTTCAGTATTCCCGATGACTCATTTGTTTGTTCATTGCCTTGTCTATACTTACCTACTAAGACGACTCATCTTAAAAGCTCTTTGCTATTTGTTTTTAATGTTTTGTTTTTCGATTATAGAAGTTGGCATTTCTACTGAAACGGTGATTAGAAAAAGCTTCGAAGACCTTAGCAATACGCAGAAAAAAGACGTTCAAGCTCTATTTTGGATTCCCATAGAGAAGAAGATTTCAATGTAATTTTTGTCTAAGTTGAAGGAGAATAGAAAAGTAAAATAAAGTTAAAAAGTGCGCACTTAGTATGGAATGCGAGAAAAGTTATTCAATATTCAAAAAAAAAAGCTTTTGTTTTACGATTTTTTTGAAATTTTTCTCAATTATTTTATGTAGTCAAATGTAAAAATATAATAAAATAATAAATCATCTCAAATAACATCACAATCTTTGGAGAATAACGTTTTTATATGTATTTTTTTCAAACATCATTATTTCGCGCTGCCGGGTTCTGCCGGACTCGTTGAATAGATTTTTATAATCCTGACCACTTGATATAACATGGCTATGTCTCCAAACACTAGGCAAACCCCGGCATTTAAAGAAAAAAAAAATGTAATTTTCTCCATACATTTTTATTTAAAAATATTTATATCTTGATAACTATACACTTTTCGATAAAATGTGAAAGAGTAAAAGTGGTTTGAAATGTCATCAAGAACCTTAGAAAAAAAAATCAGGTCGAAATTCCGACTTTGGAGTCAATGTCCACTAATTTTGAATCCTGAACCACTGTGCGGCGGCGCGCGGGCACTAATCGCGAACAAATATCGCCCTTCGAGCATCACCGCATGCGCACTGCGCACACACCGCACCTGTAATTAGGCGCGCCGTTGGAACTGCAGCTTTGTGCTTTCGAGTTAGAACAAGTGCACATTAAGCTATTACCGGTACCTAATACTATCTATCAGTAATGTCATCGATACCGGTAACACAGAATATAGTACGGGCGCCAAAGATGGCCCACTTAAATTTTTAGATATTTTGTTTCCCAAATAAATATACAAGGACAAATCCTTGTAAAATCTTGCAGTTAAGTAAAATAAAGAAAAAACATCATGGAAATTATAATATATTTATTTGGGAAACAAAATATCTAAAAATTTAAGTGGGCCATCTTTGGCGCCCGTACCTTATAATAATATTCTGTGTTACCGGTATCGATGACATTACTGATATCTGTTTGCCCCGCGGCTCAGCCGTAGGGTTACCCTACTAGGGTATTTTCCTGTGGTAACAAGTGGATTATTTATGTATGTATCCGTTCTCTTTATTTTCATTATAAACGCAAAAGTTTGTGAGGATATATGGATGTTTGAAACAGTTTCACGCAAAAACTAAAACAAAGTCGCTTTCTCTGTCCTTCGCCAGTCCGGTGAAGCTTGATTTGTCGTACCTTTTCGACACAAGCATAGGTCAATTCAAAAAAAAAAAAAAAAAAAAAATTCTCTGTCCCTATGTCCCTATGTCCCTATGTCCCTATGTATGCTTAAATCTTTAAAACTACGCAACGGATTTTGATACGGTTTTTTTAAATAGATAGAGTGATTCAAGAGGAAGGTTTATATGTATAATACATGCATAATATACTTAAGGATAATCCACAATAACCATTTTCCCGTGCGGAGCCGGGGCGGGTCGCTAGTAGCTTATACATCACAACAACACAGATTAATAACACATATATAGGAGATAAATACCTCATTTCGAAAGCTAGTCACCTATATACTTTCGATTAAGTAATACCACGTAATACGTTCAGCCGAAAATATAAAAAGTATTGTGTTGTTCTTCGTGGCACGACCAAGGCTGTTTTTCCTGTATTTAGTGTAAGTATTGCATTGTTAAAAACAGATACAGTACTATCTGAGTAATTGAGTGGCTTTTTAAACTTCCATGCGAGTTCGTTTCCACTCGTGTATTCTTCACGTGATACATTGCAGTCCGGTATTGCCTAGAGGCGATAACCGTTCACTACTTATTTATACTGGAAACTGGTTAAACAATTTGCATGTCAGTACACTGACCGAATTAATTTAAAGAACTGTAGTCCTTTTTACGTTTTTTGACTGGATTATTACGATTTATTGTCACAACAACAACATCGCTATAGCTGCGATTAGACTACACAATTTGTAGGACAATTTTTCAGTTAGGATCCTTATTAAGGACAAGTGTAGTTGCAGTTAGTGTCCTAATTATCGGAGCCTTACTGCAAATACACTTGTCCTTACTAAGGAACCTAACTGAAAAAGTGTCCTACAAATTGTGTAGTCTAATCGCGGCTTATCATCACTGCTGTCAGTATCTACCACGCTGATGTGCAGACTACAGAGATTGCAACCCAGCTGACCCACAAGATTTTTATATGTTCACTGTTTTTAACGACGCGACGTACATTATTCTTCAACACACGTACATTACGTACGTCTGACGTACACTTTGTAATTGATTAATTGCGAAGTTAGGTGGTAGCACAGTTGCACAGTATTACATAGATTTTTGGCTGGGTGAATACCTATCTAATTCTGAATCAGACTGGCAGTTAAATCAGTTAGGGTTATCGCATATTACACCAACCTCATAGTATCGTCCTACGACTCGTCGACTCGTCCACTTTCAACTGTCATGTTGTAAAATCACTCTTAAAACACGACATAATGCTAATATGTCTAATAATGCTAAATAAAATGCCATAATATGAGTTAAGTTGGCGTCAAGTTGGTGTTATGTGCTATTTAAATTTGCTTTATTATTATTTTTACTAAAGATAACTTAACATTTTAGTTAAAATACCCAGACCTAACTTGTAGAAATGAGATTAAAATTACATCTAAAAAATACTTTACAAATAAAATTCTTTTCAAAGCTCTGTGAATTATGTACTCTAAATTAGAAAATCCGACAAGCTTCGTATGTATGAAAATCAACACTTGAAGGTATATTTTGCAACTGGATTGACAAAGACTATAAAAAATAAACAAAATGTAACACCCACGTAGGATATACACCGTGAAATCAGTAATATTATTGACAACTGCACTGTTGACTGCAGTTAATATGACATTCCCTGCAAACCTGACTAATCCTCGTCAATACTCGATTGAAGTTAATCCTATTAAACATGGAACTGTTACAGGATAAATGAAACAGGTTCCAAAAGTCAGCGCGTGAGTTCCGAGGAATCTTTAGCAAATAAACTGACTAGATTTTTTTGCGTATTGTTTTGAATTATAGCTTTGTCGCACCAATGGTCAAGTTAACAGCGCAACAAAGCTCTGATTATGAAAATTCTAACACTACGCCTCGATGGGACGCTGAATCGAAAAATAAGCTTCTTTTTATAAAATTCTACAACAATATATATGGAAAAATAATAGGAATAGGAAAGCGTGACGTCGATTTTACATGGACAGTTTTTGTACAATTAATACTTTGATTTGCCATAATAAATCTCAAATAGTCAAAATAGTTCCAGACTTGGTTGTAAATGAGTGATTTCTGACGATTTATTTCCTAAACAGTGAAAAATCTCTCTCTCTTCTTTCTTTTCTTTCTTTCTTATTTTTAATACATTCACAAGTACCCAATTACATTGGTTGGCTATATTTCCAGTCCCAATTCTTCGGAGCTCGAGCGCAGTCTATAACCGGTACTATTACGACTGCGTTTGCGTATGAACTAGACCTGTTGAATATTAGTAAGCAAATATAACCGATTACAGTAGTGTTACCTAACCAGTCGATGCATTAAAATATTAGCATGATTCGATAACTTGGTGCGTCCAATTAGCAACGTTTTATTATTTTTAATATCCTTTTTTTATTACAATTGTAACTGCGATTTAGCTTAGAATTCTACAGATAAAAAGGTATCTACAAACTGTCCCAATACAATATGAATAACTCTATCGCATCGCCAGCTGAATGTAGTCCTTTTATTATGACGTCATTCATGAGATGACGCATCGTTCGCCATTTTCTTTGCTTTTTATTCGTTCTTTATTTGTTCTGTTTTTTTTACTGTGCCTAATTTTTGTATTTTATTAATTGTTGAGGCGTCATTAATAATAAATGTTTCTTTCTTTCTTTCAACTATGGGGATTATGGCATGGAAACACATCCCAAGGCAGGTGGGGATATTGCCTTTACCCAAATCCTGCAATAGACTTAGACGAAGTATGAGTTCTGCTCGAGTTCATCAGAGTTTTTTGTTTCTTTTGAATATACTTTTTACACGTTGTTTAGCTTTATATCGGAAATATCTATCTATTATCTAAGATTGCTGTGAAACGCACTGTGATAAAATTTTCTTCGGTTCATTGCAGTATTCGATTTAAATATACTAATGAAATATCTAAACATGACACTCCTTAAACAGCTTATTCAGATCAACAAGTTCTCACCATATCGGGCTAGGCTATCTATCATAAAATGTTGATTAAACGCCTGTAATTAACTATGCTAATTAAAATATTAATCTATATCGGATTTCATTAATCTAGGCCATAAGTAAACACTTCCTTTTGAAGAGAAAACATTTGTACCATGCAGTAACTGATTTATATTTAAATGGTTTTGTCAAAAAAACCTCTCGAGATTTCGAAATTTGTAGCAACTTAAAAGTTTTCAAACATATATACCTAAAGAGTTGAAATTCATTTTGAATTTTCAATCATGGACAGTCTGGTCCTTGGTATGTTTATTATTAGTTTTACCGTCGAAAAATGATTTTGTAAATCTTAATTCGAATAATAACCTTTTGATCTTGATTTTGAATTGCCAATGACTTTTTTTTTCTTGTGTTGCAAAATTGGCGTATTTAGCTTCCCAGGACTTGCTGGTAGCGGTGGGCTCTACCCTAAAGAAGTCATATAGGTACTTGCGTCTAGGGGCGGCTCAAGGGAACGTCGGACCTCGAAGTAGACTGCTAATATATACGTTACTGGGATTTTCGGGCGGCCTCGTAATGCTAACAATCCCCAAATGTTTATGTCAAAGGCCCCTCTTGAACCGACTCGAAGCTTGGCATTCACGGTACCAGGCTGAGGTGAGTGTCTACTAGTTAGTTACTATAATACGGTCAGAGTACCTGGACCATCTAAGACCTCCGATGTAGCTCATGTAACTACTAGATACTTCCGTAAATAGTCAAAATATACAATGTATCAATTAAGTAATTATTGTTGATCTTACTTTTTACATTTCGACAACTCCGGACAGAATTTCCTGGCGCCGCAGAACGAGGAGAGCCAACCCCAAATGATGGGAAATGGCTAGGACAAAGAAGAAGAGACTTTTTCCTGATCCTGCCAAAGTTTGAATTTGCTAGAAAATAAAAGCAGGTAATGTTTAAACCCAAAATATAGAAGTAGAAACCCAAAATATTTAATATAACGTCCTTAAAGAGAGTAGGCGGAAAGTTGACTTGGTTATCTAAAAATAAAAATATTAGATATTTGTAATACAGCAATCAATAGATCTTTTTATTAGAGGAGGTAGGTATCGCTTTTAAAATGCAAATTGATATGTCTACAACAAAAATTATGAGTTATTGATTAGAGTGATTAAGTTGGTAAGTTCTAAATGAGTATGCTAGTTGGTTAGTTTGTTTGACTATTGCATATAAAGGTAAATGTATGATTGGACAAATATATACAGAGGACACGCTCAGTCGACAGTTTTGAGCAATTTTTCCAAAGAAACTTTTCTCGTACACAAAAATAAACAGGCATTGCCATTATAATCAGACTGTTAGTCTGGAATATACAATACGTTTTTGTTTCCGAAAAAAAATGTGGGAAAGCTGATAATATCCATTGACGAAGATGACCAAGATGATAAGACGATGACCTTTCAATTTTAATATTGGAAATATCTTTCCGTTCGCTCCAGTATAGGCTGGGCGCCGATTTCATGGAAAAGTGTCATAGCTCCTTATATCTCGGAGAGTTGTAAAGATAATAATATGACTTAAAAAAAAAATTATAAGACGCGTATTCACAAGAGCTGTAAGGTGCAAAAATAATGTTATTCAAGAAAGTCGAAAACGAAATAGTGAAGAAATAAACAAATTTTTGCTTTTGGGCAAGATACCTTGGATACGAAAAATGATATCAAAAATTTTAGAAAAACACCCCTGGAAAATAGTCAATATTTCAGAACGAAATTTTTACATTACAGATTAATTTCCAATGTGCTCAATAGTCTGTGAGGCACGAAATCTGTGAATTTTTGCTAGGGTATCCATCACTTAGATCCTGTATAAGTATGTTATAATGCGATATGTCCTTTAAGTAATTAAGAGGAAGTAGCTTGCCAATTGAATAATTTATTATTGTAGGTACTCAATACTCATGCAAATGAATGATTCAATGTTTATTCATACGAGTAATAAGTTTACCTAACTTCCTGGTACTTCCCAGTGAGAAAAGAAACCGCTATATAGGTAGGTACTTAATTATTTTTCCCCATATCAAATGAAAAACCGGACTTAAACGTCAAAAAAATAATTTCAATTCTTTCCTATTCGTATTTTATCCTATCCTGTGTGATTCCCAATATAAAACTGAAATGATGTCACCAAAATATGTCGACAGATATAGCAAGGCATATTAATATATATCTCGATATGTTATGGGTAGACCGTATGTAGACGCAATAAGTGCGAAAATATATTTCAATATAGCCTACTGTATGTGGTGGCGAGCTATAAGTTATGTATAGCTGGGCATGCTACGTGGGCTTAAAGCCTCATTTACCCCAAGGCATCAATTTGCAACAGTGTCGCATGCCACACAATTGATAAACACATTTTATAGTGTCATGCTTTGGAAATTATCTATGGTCTGTTTCAGATTACACCGGACAAAAGGTTATTGACGCCTGCATACAATGCGCACATTTTTTTCAAACGATACTTAAAACTAGAGGAAATGATCGCAAAATACGTAATTTGACATACCGTACCTAGTAGAAGGCGGGGTGAGCGTGTGACCTTGCCAGACATTTTGGCGCTACATTATTTTTAATAACTTTCAAAAAAAGAAAGAGGTCAATGAACTTTTGTCTGGATTTATGTAAAACAGACCATAGCCACGATGTTGCCTCAGCGTAAAATAAGCTGCCTCATGACGCAAATATTTTCAATTTGAAGCATAAAACTAGATTTGAGAACAACGACGGCCCCCCGTAGCCTAGTTGGTAGTACGACTGCCTACTGAGCACAGGGTTGCGTGTTCGAATCCCTCACAGGGCAAACATTCGTGTGATGAGCACTTGTGTTTGCCCTGTGTCTGGATGTTGTATATTTATATATGTATGTATATATCAGCTGTCTGGCACCCATAGTACAGGCTCTGCCTAGTTTGGGGTTAGAGGGCCGTGTGTGAGATGACCCACAAAAAAAATCACATGCCACAACTATGTAGCTGCATGTTGTTGCTTGATAGGCTTAAGGCACAGAATAAATTATAGTACTAGGTACTTAAGGTTCGAACTTCGAATGCGTGTGGTGCTGGTGCGCAAACGCCGTAACTCGAACCACACGGGTCGCAGATAGGATTAGGACTCAAATCCTCGTTCTCTTTTACTCCTTGTGTTTTTCTTTTTCCGCACGTCAATAAATTATTAAGGCGAAGATTAGCCGAGACGTTGCTGTTGTGACGGTTCTCAATTAAGGCTTTTACGCTCGAATAAGCGGCTTACTCGCCAAATGGACATGAAATCGACCATCTTTGTTGAAAAAATTGGTTAAGTGCGAGGCGGATTGAAGCCAACTGCTTTTTATTTTGCTTTGTTGCGACAAATACGTGGTCTTATAAGTACCCAACATTTATATATAACATGTTTAAGTTCATTGCTTTTTGTTTATTCTGTATGTATAATATTATTTTCCGTATATTTTTTATTTAATTTCTTTTTGTCTGGTTTCTTTACTAGCAGGAGTATTACTAATGTATAGTAATTAGTATATCATACGTACGTAATATATGTATAGATATTTATTTTACAAAATACTGAGTTTTTTTAAATTAACCAACGCTTGTTGTGTAAGCTTCACCGGACTCAAAAAAATAACTGAGTATTTTACAATGGTTCAGTGGGTACTTACTTCTCGAAAGTTCAAATTCGTACAAATAAATAAGGGTTTATAAATGCCAACAGAAGCCTTTGTTTTTATCTTTTAGAAAAAGAAATGTAGAAGTCATTGAACTTGAACATTTAGTTAATCCCGAGCAGGCGATTAAAAGTCAAACTGATTATATGGCCAATTTGCGAGACTAATTCTCAGAATAATTAGATCGATGTTAGTTTATTTCCAATTCAGAAGTGGTGATTGAAAGATCTGGACCATTAGTTTCAAATTAGCTACATCGCTATGTACAGTCAACGTAGAGGAAACTACTGAATTTGGAGGTATAAAAATTTAAAAAGTAAAAACACACATAGTTGTAAAAGTCAAAGAAAGTTCATTGTAGAACATTCTTCTCTAATAAACTCGCACAACTCCATTAAAAAATATTTGAAATATATAATACGGAACCAAGTGAAATAAGAAAGTCTGAAACATTTAACTTTCTATAGTTTTTCATTAATACAGAGTTTGGGACGTCGTCATTATATACTCTATTATGAACCTACTAATATTTTGTCAGCTCATACAACTGTATGGATTACAGCGAAATTTAGAATTTTACTATCAAATTAAGGTATGAAAATAATTCCTCTAAAACTTCCGATTAATAACTGTTCGATTGTAGTTAAACTATGTGCTATCCACAGTTGAATAAAAACGCAATTTCCGAGATGGTAGAGTTTAAATTGACATGTTAAGATAACTCAAGTGCAGTACACATGCTATCTACGAAGAGGACATGCAATGTTTTTTTAATTAAAAATTCCAACATATCTACTTCCACAAGTCTTCAACACAAAATTCTTACAACTCAATAAAGCAGCAGTAAATCATAAAAAGATACGTCTATATTCCGTCTCCCGACCGTAATTGCAAGAATGTTTATTAAATTACGTTTTAAAACCACTTAATTGAATTAATAACAGCGGGTAATGATGGAGTAATGTCTAGCATTTGTGTTTAGTTTGCGTTTGGCTGCGGCTCCCAGGAGATATTTGCTTGCAACCATAGAGGTAGTTTTTTTGCTGCTTGCAACTATTTAGTCTATGGTAACGGAGTAGGGACAGCTTGGGATAGTTATGTTAATCTGTGTTGCTAGGGAGCATTAGCGAACTACGCAAAGCCTTTAAATTAAGCAATAAACGCTAGAGCTAACAGCAATTAGAAGAATGAAAACATTTTGTTCCCTTTTATTATAGCCTTTGCTAACCCGCTCTGCCTGAGTTTATTTTTGAATTCCATTGGTATAAGGGGGATTTTTCTACTGCAAAAATTTAGTACAAATCATAACAAATACGACATATAAAATCCTTGAATAGATGAATGATTGTTGTGAGAAATACAATACACAGTTTTTTTTTAAAACACTTTCGTTCGTTTTAATACCCTGCATTGTAGCATACAAATTGCTTTAGGCAGAGAAGCGTACTGTATAACATATTACCATCATTACTAATTACACTAATCGAGCCTGTCTCCTGTAACTTGGACGCGCCCCGCTCCGATCGCTGACGTGCGCGAGCGCCGATCTGAGCGCTTTTCGCGAAAGAATCCGCGCACAATTACGCCAATCAATTATAATGGAAGAGGAAATTGCTTGTTTCCGCGCCCGCTTCTATTGATCCGAACGCAGAGATTTTCAGTGGTGCAAGTTAGAAGTGGAATGAGGCAATAGCGGTGAGCTGCTGGTAAAGTCGATTCGTTATAATTTTACTCAGCATAAGCTGTTTAAATAGACTTTCAGTAAGATAAAGTCTACTGACGACGCTATTCGTGTGGCTGGTTTTTGGGCCGAGACTGTCTGAGTTTGCTGTCGACTCGAAAAGAAGAAGAAGTAAGATAAAATGCAGAAAATAAACATCGTAGAAATACAAAAAGTTTTCTTAAGTAGGCAATTTTTCCGGAATATCATTAAACGTGCTAATGACCGTAATATGATATGATAGGTAAGTCTGATGATGGGTACTTTATTAAGTGAATTTATTTAACAGCGCAACGTACTGTGAGTTAGACCACCATCTCTCCATAGTCTGTGTAACACGCGACTAACGATGCTCTAACAGATCGCGATACATAAATAATTACGATTAAACAACTAAATTTCAATGAAATGGCAACGAATACAACCATAAAATTGAAGACGGAATGTTATGCATTTCTATCTGTTCCATCTATTGAATTTTTTGTCCAAAACCTGGATCACGTGACTATTAGGACTAATCTATTTGTACAAAAAACCGTTTTCCCGAATACCTATGTTTAGTTCCTTTCTCGAGGAACGATTAATATATTGTCGTTTGCAGATGACTTTTCAATATAAAATTAACAATCAATCTATGCATGACTGACGTAAATATTGTCATTTGAAAATTATCGTTACGGGAAATCTTTATAGCCATAACACAGATCACTATTAACACCAACAACAAGTCAGCTCTTTTTAGTGAAGAAAAAACTTGAGTAGAGAAGGACTTTTTGTTTCTGCTATCCGAAGATATCTCAGCAATTTGCATTTGGCGAACTTGGGCTTCTGATTTTACGACATTCTTATCGGCCATCACACGGACTTGTTTATGTGCTGTTGGCAATAATGCAATTTGTAAATATCTTTGGGTTTATCGATTAGGGATTACTTTTGCATATTTTGTTTTAGGGCTGACATATGTAAAAAAAAGCGGCCATGTGCGAGTCGGACTCGCCCATGAAGGGTTCCGTAACAACAAGTAACACAATATAGAAGTTCTTGTAGTTCGTTGACACACATTTTACCACTTTGGAAGCGTCTCTCGCGCAAACTATTCAGTTTAGAAAAAATGATATATCCATACAATACCCACACCTATGGGTTTGATGAAAAAATTGTTTTTAATTTCAGTTCTAAGTATTGGGACCCCCCAAAATTTATTGTTTTCTATCTAATTTTTTGTGAAAATCTTAATGCGGTTCACAAATTACCAAGTTTCAACAGTATAGCTCTTATAGTTTCGGAAAAAAGTGGCTGTGACATACAGACGGACAGACAGACAGACAGACATGACGAATCTATAAGGGTTCCGTTTTTCGTCATTTGGCTACGGAACCCTAAAAAGCATAAAATGTATAAATCAGAAACCAGTAGACTCCCTACTCAAGAAGCTAGAGAAGGTGTCAAAAGCCGCTTTTTTATTTTATATAGTTATTTGGCATTATAGGTTTAAAAATACTTAATGATGTCAGAAGTTGAAAAGCTTTGCTTAAACTAAGGCTGGCTCTAGTGTCAAACAATACAATAATAAGTCATTTAAAGAGGCGAGTAGTCTGTATAGACCGGTATTAAATAATAATATTAATAAGAAATACGAGTGTTTGCCCTGAGCGAGATACAAACCCGCGACCCTGTGCTTCGAAGGCAGACGTACTACCATCTAGGCTACGGCGCCGTTTGTTATAGAAGTACAAGTAGTAGACACTACCAAGAAGCGAGTAATCATCACAACAAAGTATTTTTTAAACAGTTTTGACCACCCAGATACTCTCTTCCTACAATTCGATCCTCGCTAATTACCTAATCACAAGTAGTTACTTTCTAGATACTTGAAATATGTAGTTTTTTCAGTGCAGTGAAATAGAGCCGAGCGAGCCTAGTGCATCGCTAAGCAAACCTGCGCAAGCTTAATTATAATTATGGCGTATTACTGGTACAACCTTTACTGGCACTGACTAGGCTTCTACATAGTACGTAAGGTTGGCTAAACGCGTCTACTATACAAATTAATTTTAACTGTCATTTTGTTTATAAGAAAAGATAATTAAGATAAAGAAAAATGCATTTGTACTATAAATAAACCTTGCCAGTTTAGATCAATTTTGATGAAGGCAATTTCATGATCAAAAAAAATTGTTTTACATGTAAATCTTATAAATATTTTATTTTGTATATAATGTGAAAAATACACATTTAATACTTTTCGTTCGTTCGTTAACAGCTCATATATGTCCCCACCAAGGGCTCGAGCCTACCCTGACCACTAAATTTTCGTACTAAAGAAAAAACCTTTGTTCCTCTAACTAAAAGTAGTCGAAAAACTTGTCTATATTTTATTCAGATTTAGTTTATTTTTTCAGTGGTGAAATGCTTTTTTTCATATTTTTGACTTGACGATGCAATGGCATAACGTTTAGCTAGAATGAGTTGTACACTAAACATGTGCAGACGACCGTACTTCCAGTTTTAAAGCAAACAGAGTTACAAGAAACGGTTTATTTAATTAGCTGGGGCAATCAACGTGCCTCGCAAATGTTGCAATGCTGTACGGGGAACCGCGTAATGATATGGTGGAGGCAGGCCATTCGACAAGGGATGACTTTTTATGAAGCCTTGTGGACTTCTTTAGGGCTAAGATGCTTGACGCTAGAGCTGTGTGACGTCTAGTTTCCTATACGAGGTGAAAGTGGCAGCTCAGGGAATACTACAGGGTATGCTTCGATAAAGATTTAGAGCAATTTTCTCAAAAGGAAAACATAAGAAAGGAAAATTTGACACTCCCAAACAAAATTCTGGTCGGGCTATAATAACTCTTGTTATTTAGTTACTCCTTGTTCAGATAATGGGGTAAGATACTACTACTTACTTACTATATATCCTATGCTTGGCAGGCGGTTTAAATGTCATATTAATTCTGTGAGCGATCTTATAAGTAACACCTAATAAGATTAAGCGAACAGATTCCGAAAACATTGTAAAAACACTGCCCCCTTTTCCTGGGTTGGTTCAATTCTAAACCGGAAACCTTATTATTACGGCAATATTGGATGTAAAGGATTATAAATGACATCTACAAATACGTTTTATGATTGTGTAATGCATTATAAAGTTACATACTACAAGGAGGAAATAAACTATGTACCTATATTATTATTTGTATATTAAATATTAATGACGACTATAAAGGGAATTAGAAGGAAATAAACAGTTACCATATACCTATTTCAAAAATATACCTATTTCATAATAAATTAAAGGTTATGTCTTTTTTATACTTATAGGGAACTCCTTTATGCAGATTTATGAGCATTGTAATACAGTATTTTTCAACACTAGTTGAGTCTTAAGTTATGACAATGTAAGCGACAGTTACATCCAGTAAGTAAACAAAAATTACAAAATACAAATATTCTTCTCAATTAACAAAACAAACAACAAACATGGAAATGGAAAAAGGTTCAAAAAGGAAAAGGAAATGGAAAGAGTTCTTCGAACCGATGCATAAGATTGTTCTTTACGCAAATTTTTGAGGAGCAGCCTAATCAGATCTAAATCACGATTCCCATTAACCATTGTGAAGGGTCACACAAAAAATATCCGATATCGGAGCTAATGAAGACACAACGGAATAAACATGAGTTCGTAATCAGGAGGCAAAAACAACGGCTCGCACAATCACGGCAAGCGCGCCCGGCGGTGGGTGACAAAAATGCAATTTAAGTTATGCCGCCCTAAAAACTCAATTCTCCGCTGAAACTGCAATGGCGGCTGGACATCACAAAAACTCACCATCCATGGCTGAGCATAATTAGTCACATGCTGAGCACACATTGTACCTACTCGAACGCACTCCTGATACATTTTTTCCTCGGCGTAAAGTCATTTGACCAATGTCATTCATAGTGATGTTTCTATCTAGCAATTTCACTTTTTCTATACCGCATTCAGTTTTTCTTTGCTGCTAATAATCATTGCAATCTCTTGTGGTCATTATGCTGAATGTCTTACTTATCTTTCCGACCTGTATATGGACAAATATTCCATATAAACAGAAGATTACTTCTTTTTCACGTGAGAAGATCATAGTAAACTCATTTATGTTTTATAAAATAAAATGATAGTTCCATAAAGGAAGAGGGAGTTTCGAGGTGTTGCTAATATCGTTGTTGATGACAGAAAAAAAGTGTAACAAGGTAAATATAACTCTAGAACGGATAAAACTATACAAGTGACAGCACAATCGCTGCTGTGGAAAAATATCTCGTAATACTTTGCTACAGTTTAATTCAATTACAGTGTATTAAACTGTCTGCTGTTGATTCTCTCAGACGCACACAGGACAGGACAACAGAATTAGCATTTCCAGTAATTGCTTCATTCGCTCATTTAAAAAATTAAGTTAAGAGTTATTGGTTTCAAGTGCTTCCTTTTATAAATGGTCGTTAATCTTATATTCCGGTTGTTACGCGGCGGAGGCACCGGATTCTTCGTGGAACCACTCGCCGCACTTCGACCGCTTTTTGTCAGCCCCGACGAGCTCATACTGTTCGATCCATACGCATTGACTACAGAACGTCCTAACTACAATATTATTATCGATTTCCCATTCCAATTTTATTCCAAACAAAACCTTTCAATATTGAAGAGCTTCATCCAACAGGGTGGCAAATTGCTCCTTTTTCGATTCCAACTTCTTCTCTGATGCAAGAATTTATATCATCTCGAAATGCTGAACGTGGTAAAAACGAAATTCCATTTAATTATGGATGATTTTTAAAATCTGTGAACAATGCAAGCGATCCTTTGTGGAGCCAACGACCAGTTTTTATTTCTGATGAAGTTAATTTGATAATTTCTTATTGAAATGTGTGTTCTGTGAATGTGAATGGTAAATAAGTAAAGGAATTCAGTGAATTAAAGATCAAATAAAAAAACATGTTCGATTTATTTAATTGCTGGTTCAAATTATGGTGTGGTATATAGAAACAAACGTAATGCAACTATTAATAAATCTAGCTATTAATCAAGAAACGCGTGACCACAAGAGTGGCACACGCGAGACCACTATCAGTGTTATTAATACATTTGCAATAAATGTGGACGTGCTTCGGCAGGACGTAACCGCAAGTCCCGGCTTCGGCGTCGTTCAGATAGATATTTGAAGATTTATTAGGATCGTCAGACGCTAAAAGGTTTGAGACGGCGGCGAACGATAAGTAGTCACGTATAATTAGTTGAGGGACACGCGACCACCGACGGAACAAATGGAATTTGGAAGGTTTACGGCCGATGACATCGTAGCTGATTTAGGTTTGAGAACTGATGACGACAACAGACAACGACTGTAATTTCAATTAAAAGAACAGTGTGTGACGATATATTATCAGCAATAAAATGATGTAGAGCATTCATTACATAATCTAGCCTAAAAAACATTGCAGTTATCGATATAGAAAAGCTGAACTTAAAACTGCGACAAAACATTTTAGTTCCAATAACGGCAAAAATACGTTTTACCAAATAGCAACTGAAGAACGTGTTCGGCATTTCAAATGTATCAAATTATTTAGCAGTTGTAAAACAATTACTTGAAAATTTGTCCGCTAAAATGAAGTCCTCAAAAATTATAAAAAGGTCCATTCCTGCGGTATCCAAAACATTGCGTGTCGTCATGTCCAGGTCGGTTGACATTCCGAAGCCGAGCCTCGGGCTTTGCGCCTTTATCTGCGGCGCCTTCGACAAATTACGCCGGCTCCAAAAAGTCCACGACCTTATCATAAAACCTTAGAGCCCTGTTAGAGACTATGTTAGTTGCTTGTTCGTCGTTTCTTTTAATTTCGCTGCTACAGTTTTGAGTTGTTTTGTGAGCCCTCATTTTAGAGTTATCTCTTTAGATGCTTGCGTGCCTCTGTCACATATTTTTGTGTCCGAGTTTTTGTGTAGTTCCACCGAAATTGGAATGCTTTAGTTATTGGAACTTAATTAAGTTTCTTTCCAAAAAGAAAACATAATCTATACAAAACTTTGCTGTACTAAAGTTCATAAATTTGATTAAATGAAGTGAATTTTTCATTAGGATATAATATAAAAGTATTTTTTCTTGTTATTACTATTTTAAGTGTAGTTTACTAAACTTTAATTCTAAAAATAAAACGTTCCATAAAAAGTATTTTTAAAATGAGGAAATAGAAGGTCATAATATAGGTACCTACCTAATGTATGACCGCGTTGCCGGTTCGGGTACATGACTTGACTGTAAATTTTATCAAGTATGAAAAAAGTAATTAATACATACAATTTAATTTACAACATTGATAGTTAATGCAAAAATTTTTGTATAATGGTTATTTAAAAAAATATATTATCTTAATTAATTCCGTTACATATACTAGTTCTACATCAAAAATAATTGTTTTAGGTTTTAGTAAAATTAAATCAAATATTCTTCCTTTTTTCTAATAATATTATGCATTATTCAATAATTTTATGGATAAAATTAAAATAAATTTATGGATACGTGCTGCAGGTGTACCGCAGCAAAATAGGCCTACATAATATTATACAACGCAAATTTTGTAATAGCATTAACTCAAAAAAGGTAAGGGGTAATAATATATTATATGTACTATTGGCAAAATAATTTAATAAAAACCAATTCAATTTACTTAATATTTTGGATGCAAAATGCGGTTTTTGATATTATTTGTATAAAAGATTTTCCATATCATTATTAATAACCAATTTTTCGGGCACTTGAACATTTTAATAGGTCATACATTTATGTTGTATATTTTTCTGCACATTTTTTAAACTCTGCACATTTCTTCATTGGGAACTAAAATGATTGAGTGAGCTTGTACTGTTACTAATGCTTTCTTAGTTGTATAATTTAAACAGATATTATAAAAGACATTTTGTATAAGACCGTAATTAAATATGTTATAATCACTTTGAAAATTGTATTATGCTAACATTACAAAAAAATATAAAATTAAAATCATTACAATTACAAGAAATAAGTAGTTAATAAGCGAGTTATAATTAAATCGTTCACTTACCAGTTCATAGCACGAAGAGGCATCTCATGAAACTACATCACCATGTCTAATAAAGTTTAAACACTCAATTTTAGATGTTACCGGCTAATTACAAAACAAGTAATTAAATGAATACATCAATTAATTAAAAGGGGAGAGGCGAGCGGGCGCGAGGCTGCGGCACTCGCAACTGGTTTGAGAGCGGCCCGAGCTCATCCATAATTCAAATAAAACATGGGCCCCAGACCCCGCCCCTGAGGCAGCCGGCCAATAGCCTCCGCAACGCTGCGCCACACACAACTCCGCCTGCTATCAAATTATTTCCCCACCTTATCTAGTGTAAATTAACCCTATTTGATTTCACCAATAAATTGATACATGTCAATAATATCATCCTGACCACAGTCGATCCCGTCGAACGCTTCAGAATAATTGCCTCTGGAAGTCGATTGATTATTTGCAGTATTCAATTAATAGCAATCGTGATCCGAGTGCAATCACGATTCGGTTTCTGCAATGTGACAGTTGTAAATGACTCAATTTAAAAATTCTATGCCGGGTATTGCAGGAATTCGAAAAACTAGTTTTGTAAAAAAAAACTAGAGTGAGTAGAAAAAAAACTGAAAATTAAATTTATTGATTGTGACCATGATTTGATTGAATCATGATCAATACAAATTATTTAATTTTAATACAAAATGAACAACGTTGAATTTCTAAACAGGAAATACCATCCACCAGTATATCATTATCAGTGTCCATATTTCGTTTAAGTGAATTGGTAGGTATAAAAATAAAATGGGATATCTGTCTGGCAAGGGTTCAATGTCGAACCAGTCACGAGCGCGACCACTTTATACACATTAACTAATTTATTTTTGGAGATTTTGCTTGATGAGTGACATTCAACTGATAAGCAGATTGAAGTGGTTGAAAAGATTTGAGAAGTCCTTTCAGAAGTGGCTTAGATTGTATTGTTGGGCGTTGCGACGAAATTTCATTCTTCTGTAAGATTAACGCAAAGATCTATTATTACACTTTCATCTTCGGCAACTGTTGCAATTTAAAAATGGCTTCTAGATAGATATTCGGAATCGTTTAAAAGCTCTTTGTCAAATGTAATCATCTCTACAAAAGGGTTTCAGTAGGCAATTACTTTCCTTTGCAAAAACTGTGCTTTGTAGAAAAATACTTATTCATTTTGGATCAGTTTTTGCTGGTAACATTGTTTGTTGGCACAATTTGTCAGTTTGTTGTCCTTTTGAGGTTCAACCGCTAGACGTCGCAAAAAACGTTCCCCTTTTCGGAAGTTGCTAATGACAAGGCGCCATCGGTAGCTTTGCTGCCTTTTTCTTTTTGAATGTTGTGGCGTGAATTGTAGCCTTCACTGCGTTACGTTTGCCTTTGTTTTATCAAATTTTTTTTAATTTGATTCTTATGTGATTTTGTTAGTAATCATGTTTCATTTTAGAAATGCGCTGTTAAGTTTGTTTTTCTTCAGCCAAAGACACGTGTCGGCAGGCCAGCCGGATTTGAAACTTAATCACAGAGCAATGCCACCTCTGCTGGTGTGGTCCGGAAGTCAACATTGTCATCATGCGCCGTTTCGGAAACATTTTTATTTTGTTTTTGGGAGATTTTGGCTTTATTACTAACATTAGTGGGTGTAATTGCGAAATGATGTTCAATGTTTTATGATATCACTTTTTAAATTTTATTAACTGAGCACTTTGTGTGAAATCATCGGTATACAAACCATATTATGACGAACGAGAACTAATATTCTGCTATCTACAATCAACTGTTATAAACTTGTGACAGCCTTTACTTCATTTACAGTAGCTTCATTATGTTTAATGTTTGTATTCAGAGCAAGCATCAAAATAGGGCTGGTAATGATATTTTTTTATGTTTTTCTGTTTGTTATTTTTGTTTATTTGAATTTATTCCTCATGTAACTAGTGCACCACAAAAGGATTGTGGAACGAATGCAGTGCAGTTATTAGTTACCAATATAACCGCACTGCATAAAGAATTACAATTGGATGAGAAAAAACAAAAAAAACAATCAATCAATTGGTTGATTGGATGAGTGTTGTGATTGAGTAAGTATCATGAAAATAACGTGTAAAATCTGTATTACTACACTTACTACGTAATTTAAGGGTTGTGTGTGAAGTTGACCAACACGCACTGGGCCAGAGTGGTCGACTAAGGCCTATTCACCCAAATTTCAGGGTAGGGTCAAGCCCCTCGGTGGGGACATATATGAGCTGTTAATGATTAACAGCAGGTTTTCACTTCTTATCTATTCCTTAATATTTATCAGTGCCACACATCATAATATGAACTCAGGATTCTTTTTTTTTTGAACTCAAGATTTTGAGGAACGGCTCCACTAATATCTTTCAGTCTAGTTCTGCTACTAGGTACTAGGCTTGTTATGGCTTTCGGAAATCTCATTTAAGCTACATGCTTCCACAAAACTTGATCAATGTTAATTTCAATCGTGTCTTGTTTGATATAGGGCTTAGCGGGTTATAGACGTTCAGTTTCTGCAAAATTTGACTGTTTAGTTAAAAAGTGGGTTATAGACGTTCAATTTTAACTGTACACTTTTCTCTAATAATATTTCGATTATATAAAACTGTGCAATTAAAACAGAAAATATGTAGTCCACTTTAAATTGAATAATTCTAAACAGACGCATGCAAATAGCGAAGATTTATTTCCATTTATTCATAACTTTGCACAAAATTACCCTGAGCAATGTATTTGTACATTGCTTCCGCGCAGCCCTACAAAGAACAATGGACGTTCGCCACGAAATTAGTCTGAAGCCATTACCAACGATAGAGATCTCCTCCTCATAATTGTTATTTTTATTGTCGTTAACGCGCTTTCCGTAAATTTAGTTACGTGAACACCTCGATTTATTACCCTCGCCACCACCACCACCCGATACAGACGTCACCTCCAACCGACACCATAATTTCATTTTCCAAATTACATCCACGATCTTTATCAAACGGAACCACGTAAACCAAATACCCAGTTCGATTGGACGTAGTTGTCGGTTAATAAGCTTATTGGCCTTTTTGTCGGAGAGCAAAATTATGTTAACAGTAAACTGGTTGTGCTCGATTGTCGTACTTGTCTTCTATCGGACATCGAAGAGGCATTCAACTTCGATACTAGTAAAAACGCAGAAGTTGTAAGTACTCGTTATTTACTTTAAGCGTCACTAAATGTATTCCAATAGAGGTTGTTTGGATCAGTAATGCGGAGCGTTGCGGGCGTGACGCGGCTCTGTATTGCCTGCTCCCCGCCCGCCGCCGCCGCCGCTACTCGCTACCGTTCCGCTAAACAAACTTCACGCGGCGACGCCAAATCGATTCGGCTCGATCGCATCTCCGGCGCATCACCGCATCGCCAGCCCAATAATAGGAAATCACTTTTTTACTACCACTGAGATTGTTAACGGATCGACTATGAAATTATAGCGGCCATTGGCGTCTCATTGTTTTCGCTCCGCTCCCAGAGAATTTAGCGAACTAGAGAAATCTGTTAACTCATAAATTCATTATACCCAAATTGGTTCTGCTTTGTTTCTGTTGAACATCTTTGTCTTGGAAATTGGCGTAGAATTACCTTCCTGCGGTAACGGAGATAATGTTCCGGTCATTTGCTGAAAATATTAAATTTTGGGTAATAATAAAGAGAGGTTCGAGCGGAGCGAAGTGGAGTTATTAGAGTTTTTGTCAATAAGGTGATTGGTTGATATGGGTGTTCGCTTGCACCTTTGAAAATCGTGTGGTGTTACAATAGTTGATTTGAAATTGAATCTGCTGAAGGTGTTATAAAAACTGATTCAATTTTCGAATTCTATTGAAAACATAAAAAGATCATAGCAGTTCTCTTAAATACTGGCAATGCAGAAACAAAGATGGCGGTGTACAGAGATCAGTTGACTCGGCGGGTAATTTGAATGCGTTCAATGATCGAGGTGAAATGGAGCGAGCAGGAGCGGTGACACGAGCCATCGTCGACAAGATAGAGGTACGCAACATTTTAAAATATACGGAGAATTTGGTACGATCATATGTACGTTTGTATATAATAGTTAATGATGTGGTTGTAACAAAAAATAAAATATATGTCTCTCATTTTCTTTTTATTCTGTTGTTTCAAGAATATAGGTACCTATTTTAATATTGTAATATACCTAATAGATGATTAAGCTTTTGTATAAAACGAGGTCAAGGGAATTATTGTAAAAGCTACAAGATTATACAATATTATAGTCACTGTAGAGAAAATGTTGACGACTGCTGCCTCAATTCGAGTCGTACTGGCTAGAAATACAAATACAATTTACATTTTACTGGCTAGTGGTTTTATCGAGTGCTAGAATGATAGAATTGCTCTCATTTTGCGGTTGATCTGGTTGGCTCTACGCGTTGGGTTACCTCTTTGATTTATTTTTTAATCTTTTTCTTCGCATTATTTTTTTTACGCGCACACGCCGGCCGCCGGATGCGTTTTTACATTACCCACCTCAGTTAGATTAGAAGATGCTCTTATTACGTTTATTACAGTGTAATGTTAAAATAATGTCCCCTAATAATTGTTTATAGTTTTAGTAATTAACATTGATGCATATTTAATAGTTGTGAAAAACAATTGTGATTCATGTTTACCGTATTGTAGCTAGAATTGCTGATCTGTTTTTAATTAAGACTTTATCTTAAAATAACCTTTGCGCTCTGCTGCAATACCAGCGATACTAATTTTTCCGCTTGGGAATGAGGTAGTTTCTTTAAGTAAAAAGTATCTGGTATTCTGATCTAACACCAGGTAAATTTTTATCTCAATCCGTTGAGCCGTTTAGTTGTATTGTGTGCACAATTTGTACTAGAAATGGCTGATATATTTTAATTTGGGTCTTTATCATCAAATAGGCAACTATATTGGGCTGGGCCAGCGTAGTCGACTGAGGCCTATTCACCTTGATCTCAGGATAGGCTCGAGCCCCTCGGTGGGGACATATATGAGTTGTTAACGAGACAACTATATTTCAGGATTTGTTTCTACTAGGTGTATAGAAGTATATATCCGATTCACGTAACTTTATGGTTGGACGTTTTTATGATTGGACATTTTTCGACCATTGGTCATTTTTTATGTTTGGATGGACATTAGTCGCACAAAGGGTTACAAAAACAAACCTATATTCACGACATGTAACCAATATTACGCCTCAATCAACCTCTCAGTTGCAAATGTCTCGATTCAAACTAGATGAGTTTCCGTTAAACAAGAAAAAGTGAATTAAAATCTGTTTTAATCAATCGTACGAAGCGACTACAATCAACCATTTCATTTGTTAAACGCACTGTAAGAGGTGCACGCAAGCGTTTTTCAGCGTTATTGCTATAGAAAATAGTGAATATGGAAATTATTGTGGAAGAGGCTTACAAGAATCGAAATAAGCCAATTTACTTGTAAGGATTATGAACTTGTATGTTAACTCCTATCATATTGATATATTTCTTTATTTTTTCAATGTAAGAAGCTTGTTTTTCATTGTATCTACAATACATATTTCCAAAGTTATTATTTTTGGTCAATCAATGGGAGCAAACCGTATATTATTGTTTTCGTATGTACTTATATCACAGATTTACAGCTTTCAGGAGAAATCACGTTAAGGTATACAAAGTGTGGGACGCCCACCGCTAGATGGAGTGATGATCTACGTAAAGTGGCTGGCAGCGTGCGGCGGAAAAAGGGTCAAAAGACGCGAATTGGGACAGGTTTGAAGTCCAGCCGTGGACTACCACATACTTACTGCTAATGACAGCGATGATGACTTAAGCCGGCCGTGAAGCCAAGTTGGTTATGCCTGTGCCTTCGAAGCATGATGTGAATTTTACATAGTAAAACAATTTAATTATATTGTATTTTTTTCCATACGTGTAGGTAGATACTCGTAAAGACAAAAAGCTTATACGGAATAGATACGAGTATCTAAGCTAGTGTACTATGGAAAATTGAACAAGATTAATAGCTCGAAAGTTAACAAAGCCTAGTAAAATTAAGGTGCTCAATTCTGGTTAGCCGTGTAAGCTTCGAGCGAAATTGTTTAAGTAGGAAAGTGAACTAGCAGTTACGACGTGATCGCGAGTAAATTGAGTAATTTTTCTTCACGAAACAGCCCAATTTGTAGCAGAAAATAAAGGGAAAATAGAGCCATTACTCAGTGGCGGCGATTATAATGCTGTTACCTCATCAGCTGATTACGGGACACGCACGTGGATTCGGGAATTATCGTCAGATTTGTGACAAGGAATGATTAATGCTTAATTGCTGTTTAATAAATACAGGCCGAAATATAAAATGTATCATAAAGTTTAGTACCTAACTATAGTTTCTCTTTTAGGTTTTTCGAGCTGTAGCATATAGAAGTCCTTATTTAGTTGTGTTTGAAATAATCTTTTGAATACCTACAACTTTTTGAAAAGTAAATATATCTATCTATACTTATCAACTACTAAACTACCTCGCAAAATCAAATGGTTGAAATATCTTTACAGAACGCTGGCACAGAAGTAGGTAAAACAATTTGCAATAATACTAGACTAGGGTTACGTAGACAGTTGTTCTATCTTTAACAGCTATAAACGGAAATTTCAAAAGTGCACCACTTTAAAAAAAAAGAGAAAACAAATAACCGCATGAATATTGACTTAAAGAAAATAAATTACCAAAACATTTTTGTGGTAACTGATCAATCCTAATAAAGACATTACGAAATCCAATCAGTAGGTACAACACAAAAAAAAAATTGTCTACAAATATGTCTGTAGGAACTTTCAAGGGAATAACATCATCCATAACGACCATTTACAGACATTAGTGGCAATTCGGCGGCATTAATCCAATAACATTTTTTTTCTAACGACCACCGTTGATCAAACTAAAAACAGATATGGCATATACCAAATATTGAAAAGATAAGGGTGCGTAAAAATCTAAAAAAATGTATACGAGACAGCACAAAAAAATACTAAAGCTGGCTAATTAATACAGTAAAGCTTGATATGTAGATTTTGTCCATCATATATTTAGATACCTACATCACTTAAATAAAAGCATTTTAAGTTCACTTTTGAAATTCAAGAGTGTGTGTCCTTTTACTTTGTACATAAATACTATATATTCTTATTTATATAATAATGAAGATATATTTCTCTTAATTTTTCTTTACATGTATCTTATAGTACTGTCCATGCAGTGGAATATTTTTTTAATGGCCATGATTTTTTTAAATCCATCATAATTTCAGAGACAATATTATTATTGAGAATGTTTCTTCTAACAATACCAACTTTAGGCTTAGCAAAGGTTAACAGTAACATGTCTATAGTTTCTTCGATGAATGGAGTTCACTTATTATTTGTATAACGACATACTGTTGTATGAGTTTCGGTGATAGAACTAAGTAGACAAATTGGATTGCTCAATCGTCATTCGTGTTTGATTGTGTTTACTATCGGTTATGAAGGAATTACACGATTTGATTTGGAGAGTGCTGGTTTGGACTTTGATGTCGATATTAGATATCGACTTTTGATATCATTTCGGTCATACAAACAGCCTAATTTACGTTTAGTCGTGGATGTTATTTATTCAGCTGTGTTGATTTCATATTTTTATAGAGCTTATGTGATTAGCTCCTTCAGTTAGGGAAACTTACTTACTTAACTCTATACAAGTATATATGAGGACTTCTAAATTAGTCCGGCTTTAAATGTTAGCTGATTCGTAGTGTAATTATTTAAGTAAGATTGAGCATTTAACGAGGGCCTCGTAGCCTAGTTGGTAGTACGTCTGCCTTCGAAGTACAAGGTCGCGGGTTCGAATCCCGCCCAGGGCAAACATTCGTGTGATGAGCACTTGTGTTTGCGTTGTGTCTGGATGTTGTATATTTATAATATGTATCTGTATAAGCTGTTTGATACTCATAGTACAGGCTCTGCTTAGTTTGGGGTCAGGTAGCCGTGTGTGAGATGTCTCTGCATATTTATTATTATTATTAGCTATTTATTTATTTACCATAGTGAGGTATTGGCAATAGTCATTCAACTGTCATAGCTTGACCATATATCAAGCCCATAAGAGATCAATTGGACATTACGATATAATAAAAAAACTGCATATTAATTATCTCATGAAGCGTTAACATTCTTCATAACAATGTAGAGCAATTAAAAATAAAACAAACAGAGAATAATAGAATCAATGAGGTGCGCGGACGCACACACTGTGTGTAATTAAACAATTTTTCACCGTCCTGTCACTCCCTGACAGTAAAAGTATGAAAAATGAGCTAGAACTGCAAAAAAGACGGAGCATTCCTATTCCAGCGAGTAAAACCATGTTCAAGAGATAGTGCAATTCTATACGACATGTTTTGAAAGAAATGGCTATAAACTTAATATTTATATTTGTAAAATTATGGGCATAAATATAGATTAAAACGCAGAAAAAAATTAATGACGAAACTAAAATAGTACCGTGTTAATTAGATTCAGTAGAACTCTGTTTACTCTTGAACCAATTAAAAAAAACTAGTTCATTGAAAATGAGATAAAAGTAATAAGTGATATAACTTGTAGTTAAATCTCACTTTTTAAATATAAATTTGTAAATCAATTATAGTAAATTCGCCAAATTCAATTGCTACTCTTATGATTGTAATTTAAAAAGGTCTTACAAATAATCTTGAAAATACATTTCTGTAAACCAATTCAATTTATGTAAACCAATTTGATAGTAATAAACACGAATATGATCCAATTTACTATGGATTTTTACAGCAGACTATTTAGTATTAAATATGAATGTTTACATGACAGCTCCTTAGTCTGTGGCCCAGTTGCACCACACAGGAGTCGGTCGTTAATCGTCGGTTACCAACTACCGTCATATGTAATCGCCGGCTAATGTTGTTTTAATACTCGATAGTTTCCAGGCAATTTGGAGGTAGCAACGCACGACGCACTCACCAACGTACAGTAGCCAGCACATGCAGCTGGACATGTTGACCTTGAGAGCGCCCGTATTCCATAGCGGTAGGGGTGAATTTCGTAGTGTGAATGTCCAAACGCATGTGCTGGCTTCTGTACATACATAACCACAGAGCGGCGAAAAAAGACCATTTGCCCAGCCACCGTGTGTGGCTTAATGTTAAACTAATTATTCTGGAGCCTTTTTGGCCGACGTTGGACTTAAAATAATAAAATAAAAAGCACTTAAAGGTTCTCCTGAAGGTTAAGCTTGTATGTTTTGAAAATTGAGTTAATTCGCGCAGCAAAAAGCTGAATTGAACGTAATTTACACTTGTTACAATATTTGATCGAGGACTTTAAAATATTTGAGAAAAAACTTAATATAACAGTATAATGATAATAACAACTTAATTACATTTACACAAAAAACATATTTTGTCTACTTATTTCATGTAATTATTTGGGATCTAGAAACAGAAACAACTGTATCTTAATATAAATACTAAGCATATATAAGTCAAACTAGCTGTCCGCCCGCGACTACGCCCGCGTTGCTTTTTGACTTATCCGTGCATTATCTTAGATACCCGGCCGGGATATAAATAAGGTACCACCATGCAAAGTTTCAGAGATTAGCCCGTACAAACAGACAAATAGATAAACAAAAAAAATCTGGATAGGTAAAAAAAGTGTTATAGACTTTTTCCATCCCCCTGATTTTTAGCATTTTTTTCGACGTACAGATTTTCGACCTTTACAGTTTTAATATAATAGATTTGACTAACTACTCGTAAAAACCTCTTACAAAAATTACATAGTTACGTACTAATTTATAGTTTTCTAACAACAATAACGTAATGCGAGAGCACAACAATGTGCCTAGACCATTATTGTAAATCATGTACCCTTTATTATTAAAGTGAAGTGAAACTTTTCCACTATGACAATAGCAACCATAAAATTAGATCCGTAACGACACAAAAAGGGTGAAATTGTGAGGTGCTATGCGTTTAAAGGAAGAGCACAAATTGATTTTTATTATAGTGCTGGCGGCGTGATCGGCCCTGCATGGTATTAGAAGGGTTAGCGACAGATTGCTGACGCGACTGATGGGCAAATGATGGGGCTTGATGGGGCTTGATGTGAGGTGACGGTCTTCCATTGCGGACTAAGTGAAGATTAATTGTGTGTTTGTGCATTTTTAATGCAAGCGACAAGTGTGACGTCATAGAGGTGTAAATGTATGTGCTAAAGCTGATTATTTTCAAAAAAGATCTTTTTGGGTAAGACTACGAATTTTAGATTCTATTTCACACTGTTTTAGAAAGAGGCGAATTTGTTCAGAGTGAAAGACAATCGCGAGGGGTGCTGAAATGGATTAAATTTGATAATAAAAAAAACTTTTTGATACTGTTAAGGAGTGTACTGTAAACCTTTTAAACAAACTAGGTAATTTTCTATGCTTGCTTGGACTGGTGTTTAAAAATGTATTTAAGTAATTTGTCTATATCAGTAGGTAAACGCAAAGAAGCATAAAAGCCAATACGATAAAAAAGTAAATTAGGCTTTAGCTACCTACTCAATAAAATAAATAGAAAATTCTAGACCATATAATATTCGACTGTAATTAGCTAGAAGCAATAATTAGCTAGAAGCAATTTACAAGTGCCACTGTAACTAAAGTAAATTGATAATAAAACACTGATTGCAATCTTTGTTGTTTTCAATTGCCATCGTAATAAATGAAGTTACATCATTACATTTATTACCTACTTCTATGATCTTATCAACAACTAAAGTAACTTAATACTGTGCAATGCAATCACTAATGTTATACCTTCAAAGTTAATAGTCCACACACAACCCATTAAACGTCTTAATGTCCATTCTTGACACTAATTCTCGACACTAAGAAAAAATATTCCTAGAAAACAATTCCAGATAGGGATCAAAGCAAAGTGACAATAATGACAATAATACAAGCGAGTGCTGTGCCAAATCGCATTTTAATTAGTCAGATAAGCAAGTCATTAGCTAGCAAATTACCCTCAGGGCTGTTTGTTTTATTTCATTTTTCCTTATCAGCTAATGTTACATCTTGTCCATCAAAGTGGCGGAACAAGGTGTGTGCTCTTGAAAGTTGAGAAAATTCTTCGTTAAAAAATCACTAAGCCGTGACATTTAACTAATTGTTTATACGCAACATAGTGGAAGTACTTATGAAACTGAACAAGTCTCCCTAATATTGGTTGAAATCTCAAAAAAAAAACTTTTCAAATAAACTTTAGTCGCGTTACCGGCCACTCTGTATGAAAAGTTCATCTGAAAAGCTGAATTTTAATTCTGATAAATTGAATCTGTGTTCCTTAAGGAAAGTTGTTCACCACCAGTTAAATGTCACGGTGTTAGAACTTAAGTGGCGACTTAGCAAATACTAAAAGGACGTGCGTCAATGGTTTTGTTCAACTTTCCCAAAGAAACTTTTGTCTTTACTATAATAATATAATATTACGAGTATAATTTCGAAAACGTTCATTTTTATTTTATTTATTTATTTATCGTACACACACAAACATACAGAAAATTACAAAGTAAAGTTGATATTATACAGTAGATAAGCTTAACTCACAATGAGTTCTCTGCCAGCTAACCTGGTGAGAAAAAGATGCTATAGGAGGCAGCAGGTAGACCTGTGTACTACGCTAGTTTCAACACTCAATAAAATAATTGTAAAATACTCAAATACTTACATAATATTATACATACAGATAATAAACTACATACAATATCAGGTAAAATATATAATACCTATTTATACATATATATATATATATATAATAAATATATACATACCAGATACATAAGATATTGCCTAATCAGATACATAAATACTATAATGATACACGGACAAGTAGTAAAATTCAAAGAGATAGGTAATGCTCCTTTGCTCTCTTCCTGAAGACCTTTAACGAGGGGCTTGCGCGGATGCTATGAGGTAACGCATTCCACGCATTCCACAGGAATACAACAAAGTTACCACATGCAAATCACGACGCTGACGTATAGGCAACCATTTCAGTTGGGTTCTAAAATTAGAGACGTGGTCGTATTTTCGCAGTCCAAAGATATGATATGAATGTTTAAAAGATTATCTATACTAATATTATAAAGAGGAAAGGTTTTATTGTTTGTTTGAATTGAATAGGCTCCGAAACTACTGAACAGAACTGATTTCCAAAATTTTTCACGGTAGAGAAGTAAGTCGGAAATAATTCGATATTAAATGGAATACTAAATAAAATTGTCGGACTGCGTATAAAGCAAACTTGTAAAATATTTATTTGTGGGGTTTGGTTGCTGTTATACCTCTTGCTCTACTTTACAACTTTTTGTACTTACTCCTATTGAAGTAGCTAAGTCTACTTTTTTCCTCTTAAGTTGTAAGTAGGTACATCACCCCTATTCCTAAATCACAAAATATGTACATAATTAAGATTTTAAAATTTTCCGCTATTTAGAACCACCAAATGCGAAGGACAAAGAAGTGAAATAGCAGAGATGTGGCGAGATGTATGTAGTCTTTTACATTAACATTATTGAAAGGCTCAACCCGCTCTATCTTTTCTGTGCGCGGCAGAGATTGCTACTAAACTAATAAGGCCGCCTTTTGACTCTTGTATGTGTTTTCTATTTTTTCCTTGTGTAAGTATTGTTTGTTTTGGTGTCAATAAAATACATTGTATTGTATAGTGAAATTGCCTCATTAACAAATGAATTTACCTTATTTTAAATTTTACACAATTGTTGAGAAATTGCACTTCGGATAAAATACATATTGCATAAACCTTTTTTCCTCGAGGAAAGTTGACAAATACCGTACAAAATCACTAAGTACGAGACGATAAAAAATATTTTTGCATAATTTTATAATGTTCCTTTGCACTCTACACAGTATATTAAGTTAATCTTTATTTGGCTAACACTTACAACTTTAAGCCATAAAAGTTACTGGGATGAGCTTTTTTTTTTTTAATTGACCTATGCTTGAGTCGAAAAGGTACGACGGATCAAGCTTCACCGGACTTGCCGGGGAGCGGAAGACTCTACCCCAAGCGGAAGACTCTACCCCAAGCGGAAGACTCTACCCCAAGCGGAAGACTCTACCCTAAGGGATGAGCATTAGTGAAATCTTAATGGCAAAGTTGAACTTAAAGACCACTTGAGGTATAGTTTTAGTTTTACGGGTAGCTAGCTAACTTCTTTGGTTCTTAAGTAGACTCATACTCACAGCACAATTCATAATTTAAAAACGCGCTTAATAAACGCGAGTTTATATTATTGCGAAATGTCCCAGTTTATAAAGAACCTAAAATATACTTCACCCATCAGACTAGTCTAAGTGACATCACCATAATATTTTTTCTTTAGAGCAAAATTCACTCATTCTCTAGCTACATATCTCTCTGTCGATCAGTTCTGTCTAAAATCTGTTAAATTATTTAATTTGTGCATAAATACTACTACCAAATCTGTGTTTCTTTCTATCATCACCTACCAAGTCATCCTACAAAATACAGTCCTTACGACAAAAGGAATTCACCCTGGAGTTATCCTCTCCAAGGGGTCCGTCACAATTTCATGTTTAGTGCGGTGTCCACCAAACTAGTTGCCACATGGGCGCCAGTCTAGCAATCTGTTACTAGATGCACTTTGGTACACAAATACAAACACTATGATAAAGGTGGTTTTAGTTTAGGATCCCTGTGAGCTTACTGACTTACTCTGCTCACCCCGTTAGGGAAACGTATGGAACGTGTGATTCCTACAAATAATCATTATAATTTTATTTTCTTATACCAATGTTCCTTAAATTAACAAGTTGCTAGTTGCTAGAGTGTTTTTTAGGCAGGAGAAAGGCAGGAGCGGCTCTTGGCCTAAAAAAATATTTCTACAACAACTACGACACAAGTGTGCAAGCTGATTAGAGTTTGTGATGATGACGTTTCATGAATTTCCAATCAATTTACACAAAATAACAACATAAAGGAAATTGGATCGTTTTCCTCAATAGGAATTTTTATCCATTTGATTGCCAACCTAAATAATATGGGAAAATCCTTCAACCGAATGATGAAATAAATGAATTATTTAACCAATAGTGGTTTTGGCTTTATTTTATAATATTTTTCCTAGAATTAAACAAGCCTATCATTTTTTAAATGTATTTATTTATAATACTAGCTTTCCGCCTAGGCTCCGCCCGCGTTTACAGGTTTCCCCGTGGGAATGAGGCATTTTTCCGCAGTAAAAGGTAGCCTATGTTACTCAGGGTGAACGTAGCTTTCTAATGGAGAAAGAATTTTTAAATTCGGCACAGTAGTTTTTGAGTTTATTCATTACAAACATACACTCACACACACACACACACACACACACACACACACACACACACAAAAATACAAATCTTTCCTGTTTATAATATTAGTATGAAATATGATATGATAATATTAGGAACAAATAAAGCGGTTTCGAGGCCTTAGTGGTTGTAAGCTTGACTTTAAAATATATCGATTGAAGCATAGGATACTTTTCATTCCGGAAAAATGTGATGATAACGCGGGCAAAGCCTACATCAACAGCTAGTATTTTGTATAAAAGCTAAACTAGTACCTACTTTACTCGTTATAATTTTATAGCAGACCGTGTTGTTTCACTAAGTAGGGGACCTTAAGTACACAACAAACAACATTTTAAAACTCCTTTATCGTTATCTCGCCGTGTAAAGCAGACAGGAGTCCCACCAGCTAGACGGCATTATTTTTACGAGGCTCCGTACAAAACGTTTCCTTTGCCTTTTATTTTTTTTCTCGACGGTGGGCCGCGCGTGCGCCTAATGCGTCGCCGTGATAACTCTCACTTTTACATCCTTTTATTTTGATGTCACCCTGGTACTTTGTCTTCAAGAACACCTTCAAATCCGACCTTACAAACAGGTTTTTAAAGTTAATATTGTTTTGACGAGGATCCCACTTTGAATACCGAAAATATAAGTCATTTGTAAAGTTATCTGCACTTTATTTCGAAGCAAGATTTGTTTTTGTCTCGTCACGGATTTGGATTCTTTACATATTTGTGTGAGTAGCTGTAAACCAGCAACTAATTGTTTAATGTCCTGTTTAATAAGTCACTTTTATGAGGTATGCTACGTTTTTGTTATAAACCAATAAAAGTGGTCAGAGATTTGTGTAGATCTAAATCATCAATCATTCGTTTAAAATCGTATTACGAGCATAATACCAGTAATAACATTACGTTTTAAAAGTTCAGCATTACAGCTATCTTCTCTCTAGAATAGCACAGGATTTAATCAATTGTTTTAAATATTGAAGCAAGCATATGAAAACATACTATAAGAACGCGTTGATGTCTTTTGTACGAAAACATGTTTTATATTACGTTTCCGCAAATGAAACTTTTTCTTAAATTAAATTTATTATTATTTGTTAAATAAGACACTATTATAGTTGACTGGAACAGATCTCTACCATAGCAATAAAGCCGCAGTTCCTTTCTCTGTCACTGTTTTAGTGCAATGTATTTGATTTGCTGTAATATTTTTCTTGGGCGTCAATAGTATTTATTTGTATTATATTGTATACATTGATGTTTTTGTAGAGGTGTAAACTGTCTGGCCTCACACAAAGAAAACAACGTACAGCGTCTGCAAGCGCGATTCTGAAACGCTATAGTCGCTAGTCGGTTCAAGTAATGAAGTTACTCAAGCTATAGTTACAATATTAAAATATCTTTAAAATTGAGCTCGACCTGTGTGTGTCTATTATGTATACAATAATGTATACCTAATTTAGGAATACTTACATTATGTTGTGTTATTATTTTTCAACGGATCATAACCGGCCAGTTCGCCAGTGTTGCCACCCATGCGATCCTTGGCTAATCGCACTGGTAATCATGTCCAACTATGCACCTTAGAGGCGGAAATTACGTTATTAATTCAGAAATTACATCTTGCATGCTATTGATACAGTCGTTATTATGCAGAATTATGGTTTCCGTCCCTATCGATTTCTTCAAGCAATTACTGTTCTATTTAAAATTGATCACGAATTTCACACATTTTTTTCATTATAACATTCAGGTTATCCAACGGACATATTACTAATTATAATATTAAATTATTACTTTCCTCTAATCGTCCTACGTGCTCACTATGGTCATGCAATAGATAATAATAAAATTAAAGAATAAATTCAGTGTATTGTATAATCAAAGGGAAAATGTATATGTATAATGTTTTGTAATCATGATTAATAGACAGAATTATGTTAAATAACAAACGATTTATAAATTTAATGAAAAACTAATAATTGTGTTTTGTGTAAAACGCTAATAATTTTGCAGGTTCTCAAGTATCAAGTCACATAATATGTTTAAAAGATGCAACGCCTGTGGAGTTTCTTCGGCGAGTTCTTCTCCACAGAAGACAGCCAGGTTGTTGAACTCGCCAGAAAATAAAACAATGTAAATTTGACTTAACTAAGCTAAGTGATTAAAAATTAAATTCTTTGAACTCTTTGATATGACAAGTTTAAAATACACGTTCATTGCTTTTGTTAATTACAAAGTTGGAAAAAGTAGAAACATAGGTAGAAAATAACTGTAAATTAAAACATCTTTCATTCCACGTGTTGTGTATTCAATGACTATACTTCTACCTAACATCTATTTAAATTACAAAAATAGGTTTCCAGATTTTTTTTATTTTTTATATAGTCATCACTACATAGTATAAAATAAAGTCGCTTTCTCCGTCCCTATGTCCCTATGTCCCTATGTCCCTTTGTACGCTTAAATCTTTAAAACTACGCAACGGATTTTGATGCGGTTTTTTTTAATAGATAGAGTGATTCAAGAGGAAGGTTTATATGTATAATACATGCATAATATACTGAAGGATAACCCACAATAACCATTTTCCCGTGCGGAGCCGGGGCGGGTCGCTAGTTAATAATAATAATAATAAATATGTGGGACATCTCACACACAGCCATCTGACCCCAAACTAGGCAGAGCCTGTACTATGAGTGTCAGACAGCTGATATACATACATATATAAATACACAACATCCAGACACAAGGCAAACACAAGTACTCATCACACGAATGTTTGCCCTGGGCGGGATTCGTCATTGAAGCTTTACTCAAATGAGTCAAGTCATTGAACCTTTACTCAAATGAGTCGTCATTGAACCTTTACTCAAATGAGCCTATAATAACAAAATTCAAATTACTAAGTTAAGTAGATATTCTCGAACTTTCACAAACTTCTTTTTTATTCATATTTTTTACTTAATCAACTAAAGTACAAAAACCCGTATATAATAAACAACAATGCTGGTTAGTTAAACATCCATACACTTTTTAAGGGCTATGAATTTAAAAATAAAACATGTTTTACGCCCTGGGACGGATACACCTGCCTTCCGTATATGTGCGAATTATTGTCCGCTCTCGAGCAAATTCCCTATATTAATTACCATGTAATAATACCGATAGTATTATGCTGGCATTTTGAAAAAAGTTTTCAAGGCGCTAGGTTGTAAACGACAGTCTAGGAATACCTAAACGGCTAAACACAATTGCCAGTTCCCTAACATAAGGTAGTAGGGTTGCTTAAAGCGGATATTTTCTTCTAAGATATTTTTTATAGCTTATGCTTTTAGGCAAGATTTTCTACAATCGTAAGGCATAATAAGCTTGTAATAGGGGTGTTGACTGTCAGTAGGTAGTACGTCCTTCGAAGCACAGGGTTCAGATCCTGCCAGCCCGCCAGCCCAGGGAAAACACTACTCGTGTGATGAGCACTATTGAGCACTTTTGTTTGTCTTGTGTCTTTATGTTGTATATTTATAAAATATGTATCTAGTCAGTTCTCTAACACCCATAGTATACAGGCTTTGCCTTGTTTGGGGTCAGATGGTCGTGTGTGAGATGTCACCACATAGATATTTATCTTTAATTAAAATAAATTATTTTGCACTGTGCATAAAATAAACCGCCATAAATCATTCGTACACAACTTAATCTAGAGAATTTTTTAATGCTCAAAGTAAAATTCGTACAAAAACGCTTAAAGGAATCATAATCATAAGTTTGTTTTAGTTTTAATTTTCGATTTAAAATCTTGTATCGCCATTATTGACTATCCCTAATAAGGATATTGACTGATGTGTAAGTATATTGTACAAGCATTATCAATACCTCAGTAAATTCCACCAATTTAGAGCAGCCCTACTGGGGCTGGCTGAAAAAGGGGGAAGTTTTAGGGGAAGGGAGGGTATTGCGGTCCTCAGTTTGCCGAGACTAGAAATAATGACATAAACTTTGTGAGAGCAAATAAAGAATATTATTATTCTTATTATAATTATTTTCTTTATTCTTCTCTCCGAACAGATTTTTTTTTGCACGGGCCTAGGCCAAGTGCTGGGCAGGGAAGCTATTAAGTTATGGTCAGAAATTTTCTTATTATTACTCTCAAAATTTTCAAAACGACACAACTTAACACAAGCGTAGTTAGTTACCAAATAAAATAAAATATATATTCTGTTATAAAATTAGTTATATTTCCTGTTAAGAATTTCTATTATATTCTTTACTATTTACTTCGTATATATGTAAAAATAATATTAATAAAAAGTCTTTCTATTCTGCTTATAACGTTCCACTGAACTTTGCAATTATCTCTACATGCTTATGCTATCTATTCAATAATGCAAACGTTCTTAATTATCAATGAAAAATTAATCATCAATATTAATTAATTATTAACAAAGGGTGACTATTTAACCGATATAATCGAACGGGCTTGATATTGAGCGCAAAAAGTAATTAATAATTACTGGAACTGGAATTTGAAGAATTCATTGTGTTTTTCAGTAATTGTATTTACATGTGGAGTAACTAGCCGTAACTCTTTTGTTTATGAGTAGGTTTTAATTGGATACAAATATAGAGTGAACCGCATTGTTAATTTTCAGGGTTCCGTAGGTTAATTTTTATCGAGTCAAACTCTGGAAATTTAAAAAAACAATCATGTGAAGTATACATATAATTATAAATTTTCCGTGATGTCATTCAATTTTTTTTATTTTAATTTAAGTGGTGTTTACGTTAATTCAGTGCTAATTGTCATGTTCATAAATAATAAATAAATATGTAGGACATCTTACACACGGCCATCTGACCATAAACTAGGCATCGCATGTACTCTGAGTGTCAGACAGCTATATACATACATATGAAGGGTACAGGGGAAAAATTATGAGTGTCAATTTTACCTTAATTAGAGTAAATTAGATTCTTAGGTTCATAGACTCATTGTACCCTTATTCAATACTAATCTCAAACTAAATATATTATAAATTTATAGGTTCATATTTATTGTCATGGTTGGAATTAAAATCAAAGTTACCAGAAAATCAAATTTATTAAAAATAAATGTTAAAAAACCATACCATACCATAAACAACCTACATCATTTTTTTACTGACATCCATCATTTTTCGCCGGTATTATAAAACTTTCATCGTTTTTAGCCTGTGCCTCAAATTTTAAGGGTTAATTATTCAGTGACAAGTAGCGTTATTTGCATGTATTCTGATGAAAACGAAACTATTTTCTATGGACTTTCAAATGTTGCCAGTACCAAAAAATAAATAAAAAAGTGACATCTATCGTTATTTCCCTGTACCCTTCATATAATAATACAACCTATTATCATAAAGCTATGTCCACCATGGTTTGAAAGCTTTAAATTACCCAAAATTAAAAGGGTTTTATTCGATGTAAAATTTCTGAAAATCATTTATCTACATCGAAACTAATAAATACTAAGGACCAGACTGTCTGTCCATGGTTGGCCGTTAAAACCCTTATTTTATCCTGAATTCAGAAAACTTCATGCGAAGATTTATTATGAAATTTTTTTACAAACTATTATAATAGGTACATAAATAAAATAACAAAATATAAAATACAATACAGAGTGAAATTTAACTGGTCGTTTATCCGCAACTTTGTGGAAGTACTCATGAAACTGAAATTTTTTTTAAAGGAACATAGCTTGAAGCTTCAGTCACGTGACCGGCCATTTTGTATGACAAGTTGAATTTTTAATTTGAAATTTCAAGCTATGTTCCTTAGGGAAAGATGTTCAGTTTCATTAGTACTACCCCTATTTCGCGGATAATCAACCAGTTACAGCAAATTTTATTGAAAAAATTGGTATCTTATTATAATAATATGTAATAACTATGCTACAATTTTAATATTAGCACTGGAACACTCAGGAAAATTCATTTTAATTTAAACAAAATTTAAGACATCTTTTTTAATTGCCTACCTACCTACCTACCATCCATCCACAAATAAATCGACATAGAAGTGGTCATGTATAGGTATTCATTGCTCCAGTAGGCTTCCTACGTAAGAAGCGACAGGCTCGAGAAGCTGTCAAACGCGACATAGTGACGTTAGAGCCACAGTAGTTCTGTCAATATATCGCGTTTGATAGCTTCTCGAGCCTGACGCTTCTTACGTAGTAAGCCTACTGGAGCCACACTCCACTAACAGTTGGTGATTCGCGGCGTGCTGCCGTGCGACAGTCTTGCTTGAAAATATTCCATATTCGCCGTTTTTTGTTCCATTTGTGTTTAAATCTACTTTAATTTGTATTGAGAACTAGTCTCAGCTACCTGTCGGCCAATAATTGGCGAGCGTCAGTATTGGGGTAGCGAGTGGTTCTCACCGACGACGGCGCCGGAAGCACCCCCTTAGGGTTGTGACGTCACACCTGGCACCGAGCGCTCCGGTTTAACGTGAAAATGATGGTATTAGGGAACGAGCGTTTTTACTCACTATAGTTAAAGTCTATCGACGTCGTTTTCATACATGACCCAGTGGCCTGAGACTATCCTGGCCAAGTGCGGATTGGTCAAATTCACACACTTTAAACTACTTCGCAAGTGTGTGCAGGTTTCCTCACGATGTTTTCCATCACCGTAAGAGCGTCAAATAAACGTAAATATGATGTTGAAAATCGAAAACACATTGGTACGTGCCGAGGTTTGAACCCGCGAACTTCTGAATGAAAGTCAACGGGCTTAGCCACTTGGCCCTCGACGCTCAAATCCAAAGATATGGAGATATCTAAAGGTGCAACCACATCTACCGGCCGGCACTGAAACGAATTTTACAATTATTAAACGAAATCAAATCTTGTATACAGTATTTAAAGTCTATATTACCAAGTCACGCACAGCACCTTGACTGCTCTCCGGGGCGCGGGGCAATGGGAGAATCGCCTTAGAGAGACTTTTAACGAGCAGTGAATATGCGATGATGTTAAAGTTAAAAAAAAGTTTTCATCACAGAAAAAATCATCCTGAGTGAAATTCGTTTACAACTGTACTTTGAATATTAATCAATCTATTCCCAATTAAAAGGAATGCATACATTTTACACAGCAATAATAACTAAAAACTTTTTTCATTCAAAAGATGCCATTGTATTCATCATCTATCAGTTGAAACTTGGCCCACGCACTGCCGTGCTCATAGACATCCGTATACTAATTGTTGCCGTATCGTAGCAAATAAATTTAATCGTCCCAACATTGTATGTTTATGGTCGTAATGGGCAACACTAGCCATAAAGGTGTAATAAAATTCAATAAAATCAGTGTTATGTGCAATGCATGCAACCATTATTATATCACCACTAATTGTATAGGTGCAACTCCATAAAATATATAATTTTGTTATATTTTTCCTCTAAAAACCTCATATTTTTTCTCGCATACTTATAATAGTTTTTTTTATCATTGTTGCGGCGGCGTTTTATCATTGCGCTATTTAGACTCTGTATTTTAGCTACCATTCTATACATTCTAGAATATTCTAGATTTACAAAAGTGGACATCGCGTCATCGGTGGCCAGATCCTAATAACGTGTTTTCAATATTGCAATAAAATTCAATAAACGTCTTACGATGGAAAACACACACACACACACATACACTGAAACGGGAGGGAACCTGCATACACATTAAAGAAATTTAGATTCAGAATGAAGTTGACCAACCCGCACTGGGCCAGCGTGATCGACTAAGGCCTATTCGCTCTGATTCAGGGTGGTCTCTATCTAGCCCCTCGAAGGGGACATTTATAGGCTTTTACGAGTACAAAAGCGTGTTATGTTCAAAAGAATTACCATGAGTACTAGTGATGTGATGATGATGAGTGATGATATATGATATTATGATGATATGATAATAAATAATAATGATATGATGATGATAATAATAAGAATATTATATTATCATGATATTATGATGTGTTAGTACTCTTTTTAGCTACAATGCACAAGTTACGTAATCATCAATGTACTCGTTCTCAAGTCTGGTAAAATTTTTTGACATCTGAATATTCAATGTAGTCTGCAATTTTTGAACCACTACCCTGATCAAATATTTGAAACGGCGCGGGTAGGTATTGCATTTTTGTCTTTCATTTCTATATTAATTAATAAATAAACGACAGCTCTTTAAAAATCTAGTAAGGTTTAAACATTCTAGATAGGTTTAATAAATAAAATTACTACTGCCTGAAATAGTGAAGTTGTAACTTAGCTGCAATGTAAATAGATATCGCCCTAATTGAGGACTATACGGTATTAGCAATCTGTCAAATATGTAGTTACATAACATTAGTAAGCTTCTAGGTTAGGTGTACAAAAGCAAAAACTCAAAAACCCCTTGCAGATGATGCGCCGTACCTTGCGCAAATACAATTTTTTTTATGTAACCGTATGTCAAATATTTTCGCAGTTTGTAATTTTATGTACATTATTATTTCTTGCGTAAGCTACTGCATCTGCAACGGCTAGAAATACCAAAGCGGACTCACCATCACTAGCCGCATTCCCGTCGGCAGGCTTGTCATCCTCTGCTCCTACCAGGTTCCTGATCGTGAACGACGTGGTCTTCCGCGGCACTTCCCCCGTCACCCCCGTGACGTCACACGCCTCACCCCCGTTCACTAGATCCCGACACTGATCCCCGTTCATTGTCATAGGCAAAGACTCCACCGGCATTGTTCCTTCCAACTCCGGCCTGCGAGTCGTCAAGTCCATTTTCAATGTTGCCAACACTGACTCTATTTTTCAAAGCGTTCGTCAATGTTCTTCTTCTAGACATTTTATTCACATGTGTGTTTGTGTAGTTTGTTTACAAGGAAACTCATCTCGGCACGAGGTTGTTTATGCTTCTCGTTCGTTTGTTATTGTCACTGAGTATTACAATTTGTTGAAGTGTAGTATAGTGTTTATTACGGAATAAGCAATGATGCTGTGCGTGGAAATCCCATTTGGCGCGATGACGAATTTCCCCCAGCAATTATCAGTGTAATTCCCAGGCACTAATTATCCTCATGTTGCAATAACTGATTGGGGCGAAAGTTGGAGGACTAACCACAATTATAGGGAAAAATTACAAAAATATTGCGAGTTATTATTATATTTTGTATTATTTTATAATGGAATGTTGTAAAGCCGGCGGTAGTGTGTTGTGTGCGAATATTCGCGGCGGCGGCGACGCGCGGCGTGTGCGCGCTTGCGGAGGCAACTGGTCCTCTTCCCTCTCGGGCGCCGGCCGCGGCCCTCCCACACGCCTCCGAGGCGGGGCCAGCCCTCTCGGCCCTCCCCACAACCACTGCTACAAATACTGCAACTTTTTAATCGTCAATTACTTCAATTGCTCTACTTTTTCACACGATCGATTTGCCTTAATGAGTTGTAATTGCCTTTATTGATACGATCCCGCCGAGTGTCAACCGCAGGATTTTCCGTTAATCCGCGGTTGTAATATGCAGTGGGTACGATCAGATTTTCAACAAAAACTTCTTAGTTCATCAGCGTTATTGTTGATTGGATTGCATTGTTAGTTTGGTTTACGAACAAGTTATTCTAGTAGCGAAGCTTGCAGTTTGAGAGGGCATAAATTCTAGTTAGAGCTCAATCCGCCCGCTCGCTCTCGGCTACAACTGAATTTATCGCGCAGAGAAATATATCCTTTTCATTACCGTATCTGTGCCCTGTAAATTTACATTCCGTGCTCAAAGTTACTTAACTATTACCAGTTCTAACGAAATCGCTGCATAATAAACTAGATAATAGAATTAAATTACTAACTCTGATTTTACGACTTGGCGTAAGTTTACGAATGACGGCGCGTCGATATGATCTTTGATTACAAATCTAAATGGCCCACGAACGCGGGTTCGCTTGACAACTTTACAGTTAGCCAGGGCAGTGTCATTGCTGGTATTGAGTGGAGGTATCAATGGTTCACAATCAATATTTGTAAAAGCTATTCGTGTATGTATAAATCGCCGCGAGAGGCGCGGGCGCAGTCAAAGATGCCGAGCCAGCGGGGCGTCCCGGGCAATTATACCAAGGAATATAACAGGAACATAATCATTGTGATTCCTAAACTTTTCTGTGGGATATACTCAAATTTAATTTTACAAAAAAAAAATTGTATAGGTGCAAAATATTTAAAGTATTAGTAACTATTTTTTAAATATTTAAAGTATTAGTAACTATTTTTTTAGAAATAAGATTGCCTATGTAATGTTTTTGTAAATAATATTGTATAGCAAAATAAATCATTTGAATAAGTTGATAAAAGCTAAAGCTATTTACAAAGATTTCAATTAATTTCAGTATATTCAAATAGATTTTGTTTCTGTCACTGGAGCTAAACATATCAAATTAAACGTAGAAAACGAATCATATTAAGATATAAATTAACTAATTTTGAATTCAAGGCAGATTTGAAGCGTGATTTTATCCAGAAAAAATACATATACACCTACATACGACGATGATCCTTCTTTTTTCAATGAAGGTCTTGGTTTTGAGCAAAGCTAGAGTGTTATTATCCACGAATAAACTGTCTACTGACTTTTCCATTGGTTACCAACTTCTAGAAGCGTTGACTACAGTTTGAAAGCCACTGTCTGATGTAACAGAGATCGCTCGCCCAAACTGATTCTATTTGTATGGTAATGCACTCATTACCACCGGCGGCTGTCGAACGTCACAAAAAGATATAGAAAAAAATAAAATAAAGGGCAGCGGTCACACTACTGCCGCAATTTATGAACCACGAACCAAACGTTTGGCCGGGAACGGCTAATGAAATAGTTCGTATTTTGTTTTCCCTTTGATTAGTTTCGTTACTTTCATTATCTGCTCATATATCTTTGGCAATGTATGAGGTATTAAAATCAACAAGCGTTGAAAACTTCTAATTCCTTTTGTATTAATTATTTTGCACAAGAGTTTTTCTTTTATTTACAATATAATAGATATAATAGATTATTTCTGATGTCCTGTCATGTAATGTAATTTCGAGTCAATTGGACAGTTTGTGATTGAATATCATCATGCTCTACGTACTCTACGTACAAATTAAATATTGCCTGTGCTTGTATTGTACGAGTATTGTATTGTAAAACACTGCTTGCAAGAATCAATTCAAATGTGAATATAAACCAATCTACTTTAACGATTGATCTTTTTATACGTTACAGAACATTATAATACAAATATAATATGTACTGCAAATAATGAAAAGAAGGTGTACCAAGAGAAATTCTGACGCCGATTGCTTCCTAAATCATCAGAAGGCAAAATAAGTCTAGCAGTCGTTTCAAATTAAAAAAAAGTGGCTCTACACACTTCCGTTATCATTACCAATCGGACTGTAATGACATATAGTCATTCCCACCCATTCTCCGAGTGGGCGGCACTAGAAATGTACTAGTCATCATTTACATCTATTTACATAGAGGATGAAAGGAGTCGATTTCTTCCATCAACTACCGTTGTGTTTGTTCAGGCCGGCCGGACGGACAGACGGACTATTGAATCAATAAATAAATTAGTAGCCAAACCTATTTTGTAAACGATATGCCGACGAGTTCGATTTTAGAGATGCGTGCAATGGCTTATTGTTGGAATTGATATCTAAGATAAATAGGTAAAATTGGTATTATCACAAATTAAAGCATGCCAATATTTTGAATTACTTGAACGTGATAAGATAGGTAATCATCATCATCATCATCATTAACAGCTCATACATAGAGATAGGTAATACTGAATCATTATTTTGTGCGAGTTTTGGATAATATGGAATCACGTTATTCTTTTAATCCTGAATCCATGAGGTGCAGAAAAAATAAAAAAAATTGTGCGCGTTTTTATTATTTCCTTTTTTGTACCAAGACTATATATTACAAATAAGTAATATTAGGGAAACACAATTTTTAAAATTGGAAAAAAGAGACAGATATATATTACAGAGAGAACATAGAAATAGAAAAATGTTTTAGCATTGTATGTACCTTAGCGCTTGCTTATCGTGTGAGTTTCAAGGTTAATCTACCTCACAAACCGTGCCCTCCTAGCATGAAGTTGCACGCATGACAGACATAATTTTGTCGTGCGTCTACTGTTATCCTATTGGAGGATATTTCAATGTGATGGGTTTGTTATGGTATTTTGACAGCTCGGTAAAGGATATATAGTTTTACAATTGTCATGCTACAGGGGGTGACAGAACCTTAGCTCTAATTAAGGCAAAATTATCTAGAACCCATGAGCTCGTGTTAGAACCCCGAAGCCATTTTGTGTGTTTGATCGTCGTATGCGCATCCCGCAAGTCACCGGCGCGCAATCAGCGGCTCGGCTCAAACAACACTCGGCGTGGCGCCGGCCTGGACAGTATACGTAGTTAAATACGTATAATATATACGTATTTTTAATAAATTTTGTGTTTATTTTAATAGTCGTTTTGTGCTAAATATATCAGGGTGTCATTGACTGAGGCCTTCTCACCTTTAATTTGAAGATAAGCTCTAGGTCCTTAGTGGCGACGTTTACCTATATTTATTTATAACCTGATGTATGTATAGGAGGGATGTCTGCGAGAGGCGCAGACGGGTGTCCTGCTCTAATAGAAAGAACTATTTCACACCTGATAAAGATGTGATGAAAAATTAAATGATTACTCCTAAGCGAGATAGAGACGGGAATGGAGAGAATAAATTAATTGTTTTCGCATATATTTGAGGATATTTTCATATAATTAAAAAGGATTTCACTTAAATATTATCTTGTTGTTTATTAACCACAGCTACGCAAGTACCAATTTTCGGATTCAACTTATTACAAGATATGCTTATCACAATCAATCGCAGGAAGCCTAATAGTTTTTTTTTACTCCAAACATAGATAGAATAGATTAGACAAAAAAAACTTAATAGACAACAATGAAAATAAATTTAAAATGAAACGAGTATTTACTTTCTAACCTGACGATAACGTAACTGAAACTATGCCACCGAAATTGTTATTCCTCTTTCAGTAGCAGCTTATAACCAAATCCTGCAGCTACCGTCTAAAACCGATTAGCGCTATAATGAAGTAGGGTTTGGCAGGCGGCGCCGGGTTCGGGCGGCGTAATTACAAAATTTAATACAAACTACTCAGCCTCCTTGTTTCGCAAATCATCGTCGCTCATTAACTACGACATGGTACTGGTAAGAACACAAGTCTTGTGTTTTTAATGGTGAAAGTAAACTTATTCATCTAAAATTCTTCTCTCAAGAGGAAAAGCTCTAGAACAGAAAGGGAAACCTCCAGAGCAGCTGCGTCTTTTTCTATTATATAGAAGACTAGCGACCCGCCCCGGCTCCGCACGGGAAAATGGTTATTGTGGGTTATCCTTCAGTATATTATGCATGTATTATACATATAAACCTTCCTCTTGAATCACTCTATCTATTAAAAAAAACCGCATCAAAATCCGTTGCGTAGTTTTAAAGATTTAAGCGTACAAAGGGAGGGACATAGGGACATAGGGACATAGGGACGGAGAAAGCGACTTTATTTTATACTATGTAGTGATTGTACATTGTACCTAAAATTTTGAGAAAATTTGTAAAACCTTATGCTCTATTTCCATCTAGCCAAGTTCTAGATAGAACTTCTTAAAATGACAGCTAATGACGCTATGGGCCTTGTTTCAATGTCCTTAAAATTTCAGGCCGGATTTATGATTTTTTGGGCTGCTTATGAACATTATTTCTCAAATAAACTGAATTTGTTGATTTTATTAGCATGATTACTAGCCTAGCAATAGTTAACTACCTACCTACTTATACTCTACCTATCTCTACCATTGTCAGTATGCAAATTTTACTTAGAGTTTAGTCTAACATAATCCAAGAAAGTACATGTCGTGTCTGAGGAAAATGCAAGAACGAACCATTTAACTAACTTTTCCACCCGTCTGTCCATCTCGGCACGGCGACGATGTAAATTGAATTAGTGGGCGTGTCGCGGTGGCGTACCGACGTACGCGCCATTTTTCTTTATACTTATATTATTAATATTCATGTTGTTAATTATGACGATGACGAGCTGAGTGAAATCACGGTGAAACGTTGGCTCATTTCGGATTAAGTTTGGTTACTGCAAAGAATTTATGAGGTAAGTAGTAAGTATTAATGTATATTTTTTAAAGTAAGTTGACGAGTGAGAATTAATTACTGTACATAAGTAATCCCTCTGCGAAGGTTTCCAGCATTTTTCTATAAACAAAAATGACATTTAGTTGTAACTCAATAAGTACTATTCGATATCACAGAATACCAAATAGTAGTTCGATATGTAAGAACTTTGATGTTCGGATGTTTAAATAAATAGTCTGACAAAATTCCTGACAAAGAGAGGACGGATCCATTAAATTATTTTCTTTTTTACTTTATTCCTTACTTTATTTACTGGTTTGTTAAAAATAGAGACTAGTAATATTTTCCTAAATACCTAGCTAAAATTACTAACAACAATTATTTGCAGCGCACAAAACTGTTTGATAAATCCGCAAAAATATCGTATTTCGCTTATTGTAATTATCTTTATTGACCATTGCGCCTCAAACTCTTCCAAGACTAACCCAGACCAGATAATTCCAGTTCAATCAAGAATAAACAAATTCTCAACCAACAAAAACCTAATCAAGCAGCGTTTGCGTACCCAGGACGACGACGTCGGCGATCTAAATTGAGTTATCCTCCAATCGAGTTTTTTGGACAGCCTCGGGAGCACAAAGGGTTGGGTTGAAGCTCGTATCGCGCAGTCATCATACCAGGGTTGATGACTCCTTACTGTGATTGGGTTTATTTAAAGGGAAACATAAATTTGAGGTTACGGATACTTACAGTGCTGATAGATAATGCTTGTGTTTGCATTTTGTCTGAATGGTGTATATTTTATAGATTGACGAAAACGTAAATAATCGTATGAATAACGATTACTTCTTTTACTTTATTTGTATTAGAAACATCTTTATACATAATTATATGTCTAAATTTAGAATTGATTTGAATGTTTGTTACTATCACTCAATGGATGGAATGAAATTTTGCATGTAGATAACTTATTACCTGGATTAAAAACAGGATACTTTTTATTCCACATAAATATGATAACCATGACGGCGACGCGGCAATCAACTACTAGTCTTGTAATATTTTTGACATTAGCATTATCTAAAAACTACATTAGCAACATCTAAGTCCTGGATCTAGTCCTATAACTACTGAGGTTAGTAATGACAGTGATTACCGCACAGTTGTGTCGACCGCAGCCTAATCACGGCTCAGTAATCTGGCCGGGAACCGCAAAGTACATAGACGCTTCTGCTCCCGGCACTTATACAATTAGCAAAAGTGGAGGTGACTTGGACGAGGTTGTGTCACGAGTTTTCGTAAATAGTGCCTACTCTGTGGTACGTGGTTGTACTTGTATTTAGAAAATTAAGCTCTGCTACTTTGCTCTATTTAAATCACAATTTATTGGCTATACGATGAGAGCAACAACGTTGGTTTTTAATTTTATTTCACCTCAATAATATGCACTTTTTTATAAATTACTAAAATGTTTGTTTATTTCTAGTCTTTGAGCGACAATCACACTTTACATTTACTACAATAATTATTAATTTTGATAACTTACTGCACACAAAAAGAACAATTTAACCTTCTACAAAATAAAACTAGTGCGAAAAGGTATCTTCAAAATTCATAATAAAAGTGGCTTGATACTGCAGAATAGTAAAACACTAAATACCACAGTAACATTTACTGGCTGTGCAAACATCAAAACGGTTACGAAAGCGAGTGTTTGCTTAAGCAACAAAACAATAGTTAATGCTCGGTATCGCAATAATTGTGAATTAACCTTTCTAACGGCGATAGTAATCGTAATAGTAATCCGCTGGATGTAATTGTCTCGGATCGATAGACAAACAAAATGGCGGATTGCGGTTTTACGAGTTATTATTGATGCCCGCAACTGCTGATAGATCGGGAATATTGGACAGCGATAGTCACAGGACAACAAAACTGGAAAATACTAGTTTAAATATCCGATGTAAAGATTTCTAAAAGGTTATAAGAATTTTCTACTACCTACAATTCCCAAAATAGTAGAATTTGTCAACTTTATGGATCTGATTCCTATTAAATCATTCTTTATCAGTGATGTATATTAAGGAAAGTGCTATAATATAACTTAGAAAACGCAAAAGCTCACAATTTACGATAATTGCTTTTCTAGCCACTACTGTTATTTGTCCGTCATAAGTTATGACTTCATTAATATTATCGTGAATTTATGTAGAGATTTCACTTCTTTTTCCTACCTATATTTTTAGTATAAATATTGCATACTAGCTGTCCTCCCACGGTTACGCCCGCGTAGTCTTTTGACTTTCCCGTGCACAATTTCCCGTAGGAATGAGATATTTTCCTATGGTAAAACGTATCTGAGATGTTGAACGGGGATATAAGGTATCAGTATCACCATATATTATTTATTTCTAACGTCCTGGGTACCACCATGCAGAATTTCATTTAAAATCTCAGAATATTTTACTTTTTAACCCGTTTCCCGTAAGAATTTGATATTTTACCGCGGTAAAAACTATCTAAGATGTTGACCAGGCATATAAGGTACCACCATGCCAAATTGCATCCAAATCGGTTCACCAGTTTTGGAGATTAGCCCGTACAAACAGACATTAAACAGAGAAACAAAAAATATCTGTGTTTGGTCTACGTACGAGTATATCACTTCTTACATCCCCCTGACTTGACTTTTTTTCTACGTACAGATTTTCGACCTCTACAGTTTTATTATATTATTTAGATTTTTACATCTATAATCTTAAGTTTAATATGTTTTTGAGGACACTACAGCAACTATAGACAGTGTGTATTTAAAAAAGAATCACAGATTTCGTACCTCACACATTGGAAATGAGACTGTAATGTGAAAATTTCGTTCTGACTTTTGACTGTTTTTAAAAACTATAGGAACCTTTAACCCTTAGTTTTAAGCTCAAATTGTAGCTGACTAAAGTGTTCAGAGGAATTTTTCTAAATTTTTTGATATCATTCGTCGTTTTTAAAACATTGAGCGCCAAAATAATAAAATCGGAAGAAAAAGTATCGAGGATGTTGACCGGGGAAATGTGGTACCTACCACCATGCAAAATTTTATTTAAATCGGTCCAACGGTTCCAGATAATATTTTCAAAGCTTTCATAATTTCTACAGCCTTCTTAAAACAGCTAAAATAATTGAATCAATTAAATTAATTTAAAAATATAGGGTAAACCACCCTAATCTTGACAACCCCCAATTATTGACAACCTGAAGGTTTAATTAAAATTATAAGTTATATTTAAAACATTCACTCTTACAGCAAAAACTATACGCATCATGATTTATTCTTCAATATAGAAAACACTGTCAAAACTATTTAAAAAAATGGCAAATTCTCATTTATCGCGTTTTTCTGCGAGTCTGAGTTTTTTTTAATATAAAAAGCTTCTTTGAAAAAAAAATTATAGTGTAAGTAACTTACAGAAACCTTTACATTGCTGAATTTGGATTTCACTTCTAAACTAGATATTAAATTCAAATTCAAAAATAAGTAAGCCGTTATAAATAACAAAACTTAAATAAAATACCCTTCATATTCTTTTATAATTACACCTTCTACATAAAGTTTTAGTTAATAAAATTGAAGTTAAAACTAAGTTGTCAATGATTGGAATATGCACTGTCAATATTAGGATGAGGTTGTCAATATTAGGGAGGTGGATCCTTATTTTAATAAAGTGTTTTTATCATGAATAATCAGATAATACACCCACGTTTACTTGTTTTCTACACTTTTGATAGTGTATGTGTAACTGCAAATTATTTCGTCAATAATTAATAAACTGTCTGTTCTATGAACACATTACTTAAACTGTCAATAATTGGGTGGTTTACCCTTCTTTTATTTTTTATTTATTTCTCTATTTTTAAACCTAAGAACAATTGGATCCCGAAGTTTTTGTTCAGCCTTCCTTTGTGGTCCCTCATAGAACTGATTGCGACTCGACTGTTACCTGCGCACGCGACTTCCGCGCCTCTCACCGCAATCGATCTGCGCTGGGGCGATCCAATAATAGCAATGCTTTTTATTTTTCTACGTGTTTTGTTTTCATTGCTGTTTTTTTAAGGTGTACAATACAAATAAAACGCCATAATAAAAGGTTGCAATTTTCAAAAGTGTATCAAGGAGTCAATAGGCGGCCTAATTGCTAAGGTAGCAATCTCTTCCAGACAACTAAGCAGAAATTGCGATAAATATTATATAGCGCAGGTTGGTGGCACAAACGTAATTAAACTACATATATAGAATATAATTTTCATTAGGTACTGTAAGTATTTAAAATAGTTATTACAACAAGTAACTTCAACAAGTCCGATACCTTAAAAAATAAAAAGTACAGACATGTAAGTACCAGTAATCCATCAGGTTCTGGACCCGAAGTTATCGCCGAAAGTCTAGACACCATTTATATCCCGCCGAGACGTTCCAATTTCAAACAAATTCAAATCGTGTTCCTTTTAAATGTCATTTGTTTGTCGACTTGGCGCGTGCCCGCTAATGGAAAGCCTTACCGAATGATACTTTATAAAAAATATTCAACTGGCACGAAAGAATTCACATGTAGAGTTTTCAGCTGTAACGGACAATCGTAAGGTTCAAAATTGTGTGTGTTATATTTTCAGATGGGACGTTTTTGCAAGGGTATAGCTTCTAACGTTATCAGCCAGCATTATTTGCTTGGAGTTTCGATGTTTCTTTTTAAACCTTTTATCGTATTTCGAGAGTGTTTCGAATTAAAACATTTATTTGCGTGTTGTGACCGAGTTTAGAGTGTTCTTCGATTAATCACAATCGAATATTGAATCGATTCCGTCGATATTTTATAGTACCGGTTCAATGGTGTGTTGATAGTTTTCTATTATGAATTCAATCAACATAAATTAGTTTTAATTTGGACGATGATGTTCGCCGCTCGGATCTGTTGACCGTAAAACGAAGATTCGTTTTTGTGGTTCCCGGTTCATTATGTTATGATATGGGTAGGCCGGTAATTATTTTTTCTTTATTTGAATATAATGTGGCATTAAACGAAAATGAATGAAGTTTCTTTATATAATCTTCTTCGTTCCAAATAACTTGAGAAACAGACTAGTTATCATTTAAAAGGCAAACACTAGTAAAACATTTTGCAAATTATATATAGAAATCTAAATAAAATTTCTAAACTGCAGGTAAAATAAAATTTACAATTATCATCGTAAAATAATTGCGTAATTTTATGAAACATTAGTTAGCCAGTACCCTTACAAAGTAATCATGTTTATAGTTAGTCATAAACAATTATTGCAAGTCATTAGGCGATACACATTGTGTTGCGCGGCTCGGTGCGAGCAATCTATACAATTTTGTATTATTTCGTTTTATTTTACGCCAGCTTTATAAGTGCCTTCATCGTGGGAGCTCTTTATACATACATGACGTCATCACACTCTACCACATTTATAATAAATATCTTTAGATCACAGTATGCAAAATTTATCATTGACATAATGCAAAAAATTAAATCATGTAGCATCAATGTGCTTTCTATTTCAAAACTTTGAACACCATTTTAAGTTCCGCGAAGCTGGACTCAAATCCGTTGATTTTATGATACAAGTTTTGTATTAGCGGGCCTATCTCCGCAAGTATATTGCGATTCAAGTAGCTATGTTATTTTAAAAATAGCACTTTTCTGATGTACCTAAAAAAATTGGCGTTTTTGAGTTGCACCAGTCTAGTCTTTTGCTGACGACTCGAAAAGAAAAAAAAGTTGCACCAAATTTTTTATTTTATTTCTTTTTTATTGGTGATAACGTAAAATTCTACTACCATACAGTTACGGATTCAAAAATAACTTTCAGCTCGTCTCGGAAGACAAAACCCGAGTTTCAATAATAATCGCTAGCAAGGTTTACAATGGCGTGAAAAGCTCACAAAAGCCGCCGGCAGACAAAGTGTAATATTACCGCATAAAATAAGAGCCAAACTTACTTCGCCTTTAATTAAAGTACCGTGGGTTATGGCCACCATAGGGAAGGATTAAGAAGAGATTGTAAATATTTACTAAATAGCCCAAGTACCCGTAATGAGCGTATGCAATTGGTTAAAATGGTTGGGCATGATCATCATTACATGGAGGTATGCTGTTATTCCGTTTAAAGCTTTTCTTTTATGTTGCTTTCGCTAAAGATATATAATAGACTTTATCATCATGCAACTAAGGTTGTTGAAAAACAAGTAATTCAATGACAGTAACGGTAAAGATTTCCTGTCACTAAGTAATGTTCTGGATATTCGTTAACAGCTTATAACAAGGCTATGTATGATAAAATTTACCCCTATGGATGTATACAACTACATTGCAAGTAAGTTATACAAGTAACTACTCTAAAATTATTTCATACACAATATTTGGTGGTTTTTCACTTGTTTGCAGAATATCCTATGACGTTTTTTTTACATAAAACGCTACTCTCATTGGTTTTATTATATGTATTGATATTTGAAAATATACCAAGGCCTATTTAATTGTAAACGACTATTAATGAACAAATGTGTCACATTGATTGTAGGTAGGTATTAAAAAAACCTATAACAATATCAAATTTCCGCTCTACTTAGGATATTAAAAAAACTTAACGAGTGACGCAATCATATCGACTATATCATAATTAAAAATAAACAGGAAATTTTGTATCGTTACCCTTTCCCATACAACAACCATATGTTACCATTAACGATAACGAGACGTTTATAGCTCGATCCAACGAATACTAGAATCGATATATAGAGAAATCGATTAATTTCGATAAATGTTAATTCGGTCGTCAAATAGTCGAGTCGCTCGTTATACTAATCAAAGTATGGCACCATAAAAATTTATGTTGGTATTATGTTGTAAATAATTTTACGATTGATTGGGGCCAAGTTATTGTAGCTAATGCTATTTAGGCTATTAGTTTTAGAAGTTAATTGGAGATTATTATTGTTTATAAAAGTACATTAACGAAGTTACATGATGATGTAAACTGAGCATGGCAACATTTATGCTGTGCCATAAATGGTCAAAGTTTACTCCAGCGAAATAAAAATGGCATAATAGAAAGAAAGAGTAACTTTGTCTGTTACACTTTTACAATAATAGAGAAACAATTAAGTATTAAAAGAAGCTCATTTTTTTCGAACTTGATGAAAATAGAGGGCGAAGCCCCGAGATCAAATGAAATTTTAGGACACACCGTCACACATCTTCCTTCCTTAGTAAATTCCTTGTATTCTGAGGTTGTCTGTAAGATATTTCTAACTTCATTTATATCCTGTATTTTTCTCTAGGTATATTTTCGTTTGTACGCAATAAAGTATATTCTATTATTATTGTGACATCTTAAACATCAAACAGTATTTAACTTAAATGGACTCTATTTACATCGTGCAAGAGATCAACGCTCTATCAAGTATCAATAAAAATACAAATATCGCATAAAAACAGTCTCATCATTCATTCATGACCCCAAACTCCAATACTGATGGCGTTCGCATAAATTCTAATAAATTGCCAGATCCGCATTTAAATTCAAGGTGTGGCATTGTTGGAAATACAAGTTATGATGTTTTAAATTTGAGTAATTTACATGAATTCGATGTCAAAAAGGACGTCAGAAAGTATTTGTTAGAGTATTTTACTATATCATATTATCATAATCACTTTATTCTTATTATTTTAATATTGATGCACCACCCAAGGATCATCACTAAGTGGTATTTAAGCTATTGTTTTAAAAAGAAAAAACTTTTATTCAAGAAAAGTAATAGGTACAGCTAGTTCAGTGCTAGCGTATTGAAAATTACGTTATTTCGATTATTATTACTATTCAAATTCAAAGTGGTTATTCTATCTAAGATGCCGACGAGGCGCGAAGTCAAACTGCGAGGGTCTGGCGCTCCGCAGGATTCCAAATATTAGTAGTCTGTATCTCTTTATATTGTTCTAATTAGAAAGTGATTATATTTTTTAAGTGTCTGTTTCTATATTTGACATTTCCTTAATCAGTGAAGTTGTCTTTTACTAGGTGATATCCTTAGAGTATAAATAAAGAAAATGTGGTGATATCCTACTAATATCTGTATGGATGTTTGTTACTCTTTCACGCAAAACGACAGAATGGATTTTAATGAAAATAATTTAGGTTATACATCATAAAAATACAGAGGCTACTTTTTACCGCGGAAAAATACCTCATTGCCACGGGAAAAACGACTAAAGAACCACCATGCAAAATTTCATTCAAATCGGTCCAACAGTTTCGGAGATTAGCCCGTACAAACAGACAAACAGACAGAGAGAAAAAAAAAGAAAATTGTCTGGATATGTTCTATTTCACTTTTTACATCCTCCTGACTCGGATTTCATCTTTTTTTTCTATGTACAGACATTTGACCTCTACAGTTTTATTATATACATAATAATAATAATTCGCTGGGTTAGCTAGTATGATATAATAATTTATAATATCCAGGGAGGTTTGAATCATCTGAGGGAAAAGATCAAAATATAATCTACTTACATAGATATCAAAAATCGTGCGGAGTCAATTCGCGGAGCATTTTATTACAAACGCGGCTTTAAAGCCGAGGTAAGTGTATTAATATAATTTAAATGGAAACGTCTGTATGCACACCAACGTCTTTATATTTCGTACGTAATTTATGGGCAGCTATAAAGTTGTGAACCTAAGGCTTGGAGCATAAAAGTTGGTCAGAAAGCGCCAGGTCCTCCAAAGTTGCGCACTAAAATGCGAATAGTGATGCTCATGGGTTTGGTATTTATCGAAAATATGACATGAAATATCAATTCCCACTATCAATTCCATATAGGTACATCAAAATTTTATGTCAAGTTTTTGGCTCAGAACTGTAGGCTTACTACGATTACGTAGAATGCGCAAGAAACTCGGTAAGCTATCAAACGCGGCATAATGACAGAACTACTTTGTCATTTTGTCACTATGTCGCGTTTGACAGCTTCTCGGGCGTCTCGCGCGTTATGAAGTAAGCTTGCTGGACCTACTCTTCTCTTCCTGTGCGCGTCTTATGAGGTGATTAAAGCAACATACCAAGGACAACAGCTTTCACTTGTTTGACAACAACTGCGGTCCCCAACTCGCCTGCCGATTGATCATATATAAAAACCCTTCTAGTAATGATTAGTCCACTGGACTGAGGTTTTTTGGACTGGTAACTCTGTGCTATTTCTTAAAAAGTCATGCTTTCCTAACTTGGCAACATACCTATACGAGTTTACATTATTCCACTGTCTTGTCCTTATTACGTACAAAATAAATATTAATAAAAACCGGCCAAGTGCGAGTCGGACTCGCGCACCGAGGGTTCCGTACAAACCTGCAAGGTTTACAAAGTTCTTTCATTACGACAATCGAGTCATAACTATGGTAATCTTATTGCAAAATGAAATTCATAACATTACAATGGGGAAAGATGGAGGAGCATAAATTTAAGACAAAGATCTCTTTATGGTTTAAGTAACTAAGTACTAAGTAGTTATTTCAACTTGATAGCTCTACGCGTTCATGAGGAAAAAAGTAATAAGTTTATATTTATTAAAAAATATATATTTTGTAATGTAACTAAAAATTTAAGGTTTTCGGAATTTTTCCTTTATGTGTGCCTTAGAGCAACGCGGGCCTTCCGGTACGGAAGGCCGGCGTTGCTCTAAGATGTGTGCTATAAAACGTTGCTTCATGCCAAATTTCAAGATTCTAGGTCGACTGGAAGTACCCTTTAGGTTTTGATTGTAGGAGCATAAATTTAAGACAAAGATCTCTTTATGGTTTAAGTAACTAAGTACTAAGTAAGTATTTCAACTTGATAGCTCTACGCGTTCATGAGGAAAAAAGTAATAAGTTTATATTTATTAAAAAATATATATTTTGTAATGTAACTAAAAATTTAAGGTTTTCGGATTTTTTCCATTATGTGTGCTATAAAACGTTGCTTCATGCCAAATTTCAAGATTCTAGGTCGACTGGAAGTACCCTTTAGGTTTTGATTCCCTTGCGAGTACTTGCGAGTTTCAAAATATGCAGCTTAAATTGCTGTTTCTTTTGATTGCGTTGACATAGAAGTTTGATTTTGTTACAGCTTAAAGGTATTATAGACCTGAGTATTTGGTATGAATTTCAATTTAATACCTCTACGCGTTTATGAGGAAATGGGTAGTAAGGTTAAAATTATTAAAAAAATATATATTATGTGATGTAACTAAAAATTTATGGATTTCGTAATTTTTCCTTTATCTATGCTATAAGACGTTGCTTCGTACCAAATTTCAAGATTCTGAGTTCACGGGAAGCACCCTGTAGGTTTTGATTCCCTTGCAAGTGTCGAAAATTTGCGGCATAAACGGCTGTATCTTTTGATTGCGTTGGCTTAGAAGTTTGATTTTTTCACAGCTTCAAGGGACAGTAGACCTGAGTAATTGATATAAATTTCAGCTTCATACCTCCACGCGTTCCTGAGAAAAAGGGTCTTGACAGACGGACAGACGGACAACAAAGTGATCCTATAAGGGTTCCGTTTTTTCCTTTTGAGGTACGGAACCCTAAAAACATACTAAAATAGGAACTGATTCTCATTAAGGCTTTCATTATAATGATTACGTAGCAAACTAACGTTTACATATAGTTTACATTTCACAGTTATGTGTTTTTTTTTTAAATTCATAAATGGAATCAAAGTTCAAATTCAAAGTGATGCCCAACTCTAAATTCCAGCCAGTGTCCCGACTAAGCTCGTAAAATCTTACGATAAGAGCCATTATCATCACAAAGGAGGCGTGTAATTGTTTGTCAAATAAATACCAATAAAAATCCCATGTTTATTAAATATAACTCGGAGAAGAAACGCGCTCTCGTACGTGTGTCCGTAGACATACCTGATTGTCGGGAACTGGCCATTACTTGTGTCGTAAATAATTACACTTTCCTAACAAAAACTAGTCGAAAGACCGCCTGTAGTTTCCTAACTACCTTACCAATTAATTAATCCAGTTTGAAATATACTAAAACCTCATTTTAGAATTACAATTGTGAAAGTAATCTAATTTTTCTCATAAAAGTTTTTATTGCCACATCTATCACAATACTAGTTTTTGAAATTAAAATTTATTAGCAATTTCTAGAATTACGGAAACATAAAAATGACTATAAACTGTTGATGAATATGTTAAAGATAAAATTAAGTATGATTATTAATATGAAATATTGTACATCGGCTTATGGAGTTTGACAAAAAATAAATTAATGTTGTATGTAAATAACTTGTAAATCGCTGTGATACCTACTCTTATACATTCATTATATTAATTCAATAGAATAAAAATATCGTTTGGCCTTGTATTATAAACAAAATTGTCACATTCAACAAGGACTTAATGTAGAGACGGTTCGGTGCTAAAATGTCCCCTGATTAGTTTTCTCCTCCGTAGTAAACATTTTTGTTATTCTTCTTCTCTTGTATAAGAGAAGAATTTAGTTTACACCTAACAGAATTCCCTTCTACCCGCCGCAACCGAATTCAAAATCAAAACTAATAAATAGAGACTCAGGTGCCGTCTCCTTCACAATGTTTTTCCTAGGCCGCTCGCTAGGCCTAGGTTCGAGGGTCCCTTGGTACGCGTTGTTACATAACTTCTCTGGGGTAGAGCCTTCCACTCCCTCGCAAGTCCGATGAAGCTTGATTGGTCGTACTTTTTCGCCACAAGCATAGGTCAATTCAAAGAAAAAAAACCTAAACCACAGATTAATAAATAGTTACTATGCCTTATATAACATATTCTTTGTGAAGAGAGGTGTCTTCTAGTGGTTACAAATATTTTGAAAGAAATACACTTTTTTTTCTCCTTCCAAGTTTCATTTTGTGTATTTTTTATAGAGAACAGACAGATCAAACAGTCTAATAAACAATTTTGGCTTTGGAACAATTTTAACAAATAACCCTACTTTTTTGCTTCGCGCAGTCGGGTAAAAAGAATAACAAAGGGACATTTTGGCACTAGAAGGAGTTCTTTAAAAATCAAAATACGCGACCTTCATTCCACCATGTAACTTAAAGGACTTAGCGTGCGTTTCCACAAACCGTCAAGACTCGTGACTAATCTCGCCACACCGAGACCTGACCGTCCGAATCCTAGGCGCATTTATGTCTAGATTTCAATAATAACTGCGCCGCGGCCTGAGGCCCCCGATAATTGCAGCACGTAGGTGGCTCAGACTAATAGAAAACACTGTACAAACATACAAATCACTATGAATGAACCCAAGTGAGGGAAAAAAACATGAGTCTTTTAAACTACTTCAATATTGCCGAGTAGAATACCGTTTTAACCGTTGCGTTGATTTCTATTTAAATATTAATCTTATTTTTTTTAAAGTAATGAGTAAGTCAAACAAATGTATCTTTGGTAGGTTATATCTAATTTTAAGTAACACATCCAAAATTCGTCATCCAATAAACAATGATGCAATGATGGATTGAAATATGTATCTATTTTAAGGTTATTTTTTAATCTCAATTTTTATTTTCGTAAGTGCACATAAATTATGAGGAAAGGTAAAATGCTATCGTCTAAAGTCTATACCGATTTCTAGGAGCAGCGAAGGCAAAACCAAAGACGGGCATGCAAGCTATTTTTCAAGCCCTAAAATACTATCGTTTACAAAGATTTCTATGAAGACAAAACCAAAGAAGAGCATGCTAGCTTTTTTCGAACCTTTAACCTTCATAATGATACTAAGAACATACCGTCTGATATTTTCCATCAGTTTGCGGTAAAGATTCCCTTCACCAACCTTGGGCGTTGAATACGGAGCGTTGGTGACTAAGGAGGCTCCAATTTGGTGATGATTTGTATGATTACGATGAGACGTGGATGAGTCAGGAGGTCACCAGTCAGTCAATTTTGCTAATTCGATGAGCGTGTTGAGCCATGAAGTACTTTTAAGATGTTAGCTTTGGAACTTGTTTTATATGCTTTTGGTTTATGACTATACGTCGTAAATTAGTTTTGAACCTTACTTGTATTTTTAACTTCTGTAATGTGTTGTATAAAAATATTTACTTTTTTAGAAATCTATGAGTAACTTATAATAGTAGGTACATTATAAGGTCTAAAAATATTTTATCAGGTCGTAGACGACCTTGTATGTATGTTATTTTTTATTTTATTTAACCTAACTTTAGTGTCAAATATTACAATATCTTGTCAAATATAAACAGAAAAAATCCTTAGTCTAAAACCCCACCCCAACTCGCTCCAGGTCCGAACGTGCCCACCTAACTTTTCCCCAACTTTGAGATTGGTTTCTAGGCCTATGCCTGCTTTTATTTTCAAAGAATGTTATTCGCCGCTTAAAAAGACATCAACGCGTGCTACTACGTCATCCATCATAATAGATATTATTTTCAAGAAATATAAATTCTTCTTGCTTTATCTATTTTTAATAGGTAATTAGTAATATAAGAGGAAATATCTTATTTTTGTTGTTTGCATTGAATAGGCTCAGAAACTACAGAACTTCTTTTGATTAAAATCTATATACGCGGGCGGAGCCGCGGCGGAAAGCTAGTAAATCAATATATGCGTGGAGACAATTCACACAGGAAAACTTCGAAATAATTCACAAATTTATTATTATTTTATGTAATACATTCTAATTAATCATAGGAAGTTTAAATTGTATTTTCCATTCGTCCATCTGAATGTGCCTTAGGTTAGGTTAGGTTAGGTTAGGTTCGGCGGGTTCGCGGAAGAATGCGAAAGCGTACCCGTGTTCCCGCCTAAAGGTGCGTGGTGGAACACCGCCCCGGGCGTCTGGGTATCCATGAGGATTTCCCCGCGTCAAAAAAAAAAAAGGTTAGGTTAGTAACTAGTTGTATTTCCTGGGACTTTGTTATGCCAGTCTACCCAAAAAATACGTCCCACGCGCTGTGTTTGTCCGATATATTTCAAGTCCGGTGAAGCTCGATTGGAAAAAAAAATGTCCGATATAATTACCAGTAGGTCACTTGAGGAAAGTATTTTATTTTAGAGTATTACCTACTTTATTTATTTCCTTAATTATTCTAACTCTTACTTTTAAGGATAAAGGGGAATTTATTTTAAGGATATATTATTATTAAGTAGATTATTATTATGTTTATCCTATAGCCGGTTTAGTTTAATCAAAATATTATATACTAGCTTTCCCGCCCCGCAGCTTCGCTCACGGTAAAAAACTTTTCTTACTGGACTCTTTCTTTTAGCTAGTCCAAAGAGAAATCAACATGACATAACCACGTCAAAATAATTATAAACATTGTGAAGTGAATGTAGAATCGTGATATATTTTGGACAATTTACACAATATATTTATAATATATAGCTTGTGTTATTGTTATGTATAAGCCATATTATTGTAAAGTTTTATTAAAATCCATTCAGTAGTTTTTGAGTGAAAGAGTAACAATACATCCATCCATCCTCACAAACTATCGCGTTTATAATATCAGTAGGATAGGATGAAACATGCATTCATTGTTTTTAAGAAACCATGTGAATAAAACGATTTAGAATTTTTGAAACAATTTAAGTTCCACAAAGATATACTTACATGATGAAAATTACGTGTATGTAAATCAATCACATTATCAAAATTCAAATAAACAACAACATGATTGAATTCAATTTGACTATTGTCAATTTTAACAATCTGCTGAATTGACTAACACTATCTCTGACGACTCTGAAGTTTGTCTATGTTCAAGTTTAGACATAACTCGATTTATTCCCTCTACGCGTTAGGGAAACACCTTAAAGGACACTGGGTATTTTGCAATTTTGAGATATACTTTCCATCCAGCTATTTTGATATGGTTTAAATAGTATGATAAGTTTGTGAAAAAATAATAAGTGAGAAAATTATCAACTACTTTTCTTTCAAAATCCTCATGAAGTTTGTAATTAAAACCAGAACGTAATTTTAAAACAGTTTTATTTATACTTCTGTTGAATATTTTACAATCATATGTTTACTTAATCACTTAAAAAAATAGTCTTACCTTAATTGTATGAAAAAAATATCAATAAAGTGCGAAGATAAGTTAACAAACCGTACTTTACTTTAGTATTTACAATAATCACTAAAATATAAATCTTTTATAATTAAAACTACCAAAAAAGGCACTGTCATTAAAAGCTTACTGGGATCGATTTCACTAATAACCAATTTAATCAGAACCTAGCGTTCATATCACACTGTATATAAACGACAGACCTCGTTATGCTGGCGATCAGCTGATGTTTTAATTACCCAAAGAAGAATTGCAAACATTCCCATTATTTATGCCAATTTCTGATTTTATTGCTTTAACTTCAACACGCTTCCGAATAATTTGTACCTGTTCGCGAGACAGTGAGTTACAAGCTTTACATTTCGTACAACCAAAGCATTAACATATTGAGTTGCAAAATTTTACGATAGTTGCTTTATAAATATAAATTTTTAATTATATTTTTATTCTCATCTTGAGCACTAGGAACATTTAGATTTTCTAAGGAAAGTCTTCTCCCGAATAAATACTCGTAGTCGAGTCATTTCAACACGGAACGACCATTAATTTTGAATATTAAAATTCGCCAATCGCAGGAGATCCTTGAAGCGTAAATTGACAATACCATTAACAGATCAAATCAGCTCTTTGCCTCAAAATTTCCAATCTCAACTCATGCTCTCTGGCAGCGAGCCTCAACGCAGCTATACTGGAGTTCCTTACATCGTCCGTTACGGGCTGTGGAGGGATGCTCTCGCTGCCCGGCGATATCGGAGGAGATATGGACCGCGAACGGTCCGATTGTGACGCTTCCGGAGATAGACGTGAATGTTCGGATGTTCCTCGCGAGAGTTCGGGTGAAGGCTCCGAAACGCGCGGTGGTTCCGGGGCGGTTAGATTGGCGAAGAGGGAATGGAAGTGGGCGGGCGAGGTGGCGTATAGCGGCGCTCCGTAGAAAGGGGTTCTTGATAGCGAGGGCAAGTATTGGGCACTGAAGAGCGGTGCGCTGGCGTATCTGTATAGAAATAAAATAACAAATTTTTATTAGCTTATCTTATCACCTAGTTGCAGGCAGGAGTCTCCTTTTAGACTTACAAAAGCTTGTACTTAAGAGGCCCGGCGTCTCCTATTGAAAATGTAAAATAAAATATAGTTTCTTTTGATTTTAATCAAATTCACATGAGAAAGTATCCATTTCGAATATTGTAAATGATGATGGCTCAAAGTCCTTGGGGCAGCAGTTACATTGTGAATTAGTACTCTTCACTACACAAAAACTATAAGTGTACCTGCAAGTTCGTTTCTGTAAGGACGAATTTGACTAGATCGATTGAACCATGAGCCTTTTTTGTTGCGTTTCGCTCACGGATTGCGGTTTTAAAAGATTGAATAGATATTTTCTTACAGAATAGCATTGCTAGAAGCTAAGGTGTTTTTTAGGATTTATTTACCTGAACGATGCCAAAGCAGCAGCATCAAAAGGCTTCCTCAGGCCGAAGCCGAGTTGCGCGAGGTGCGGCGGCGCAGCGAGTTGCGCGGACGTTGGCAGCGGTTGCCCGCTCAGGTACGGGTTGTACGGGTGGGCGTGTGGCCCCACCTTCTCCTGTTTCCGCCATTTCGCCCGCCGATTTTGGAACCATACCTTGTGAAGAAAAACATTTGATATTTTGGGGCAAAGACTTATTTTGGGCACTTATCTTTCAATAGGTGGGCATAATTTTAGTATATTCGCTGTTGGCAAAATTGGAGCATTTAATAAACTTTAAACGTAACTATCACTATTAAAGAACAGATTACAACTGTCGACATCATAAATGAAATTATTTTGGCGTCTGAAAAGCCAATGTTTTTGGGATCAACGGATTAAATTAATAATAGCAGTATGGAAACGTTTTATATGTTGTATACTCTTCAGATAAAAAGTCTGCCAAATATCCTAAAAGTGTAAAAGTGATTGTGTGCTTAGTTACTCGTACATGATACTTAAACTTTTTATATTAAAGAAATATTGTATATAAATATACCTACTTGAGCTTTAATTGAAATAAACGGTCGTTTAAAATTCATACACAATACTTCCTGCATCTAACTCAAGTGTACCAATATTTATTTTTTGCCCGACCTTTCTAACGTCTAGCCTAATTATTACTTTAACCGTAGCTATCCATTACGTGCGTTTATGTTACCGTACAAGGCTGAACATAATGAATTGTAAATCAGCAATTTACCTCTGAACAGTAATTGAATAAAAATGTCCTAAGCGTCACCTGCAAATAACTAATTCGGGCCTTTTAAGGAAAGTCTGGAAGACAAAAAATGTTTAATTAAAAATGCGTTCTTGACTGATGAAGAAACTGCTTGAAGTTACTTTTAAATATTTATTTTCATTGTTCGGGTTAAAACTATGAGATAAACACAATGATGTTATAAATTACTTCATCTATTTTATTATTTAATCATTACAATGCAATATTCCTCGCTGACATCAATCAACCACAAAAAAAACAGAACAGTCCAAAAGCAATCTTATTGTCCTCAACCACATTATAATGAAATGTTACTTTTAAACATTAAATACTGAAAATGAATGTTTATTACGAACATCTAAATTAGCATAACGTGTCATAATCATAACGCTTCGCATTTACACGTACACGCAGCAATAACATCGTTGCGATAAAAATATCACGCGCTAAAAAAGCGTGGAGGCCGGCGCTTCTCGACAAAGTCTTATTGCCACTTTGACTGCAACTCGGACTATTACAAAAACGTCTGCATTCGCCTGTGCCGTGATTAAGCGATCATTAAGGTGTCGTTAGACCAATACGCGACCAGAATCACGACTCTCAACATTGCTTATAAGGCGAGTAGGCGAACACCTTCACAGTGACCACGATTTCAGCCCATAAAGACGGATATTAATGTCTTTAATCATCTTCAGCAAGCACTTAATCACAGTGCCGAGCAAGCAATCAAATGGTAAGTATTTATTTAATATTGTTGCATATACTATATATACATTTTAATTAAGAAATTTAATTATGCATGCAATAATTTCTCAGTTAAGTAGGTCGTAAATCATAATTTATCTATAAGTAGTTTATTTTATATATTGTATAGAAAGTTATAAAAGAAAATTGCGAATAAATCATTTTCGTAAATCAAAGGTCTTTTATTATTAAAATGGCTTAGAAACAACCTACCTAACTTTTATGGATGCGTAGTAAGTGCAACTATGGATAGATAGCAGGTTGAAGGTTCAACTGAGTAGCCAATAGTTACTTCAAGCGTGGAAATATAGCAACAGGGAAATATTTACGGGACAAATTGATAAATTATTCATAAAAGCCTCAATATAATTATTTTTACACTCATACAAAATGCGTAATACATGAAATGAGTAATTTCTCACTGTTATTGATTTTTGTATCGATACTTTCCTGAAAGTTGCAGAACATTGTATAATACGACAAAGAGATTAATTAATTTGAATGTTTCTCGAGACTTCCGCACTTTTTATACATTTTAATGTTTGTAAGAATTGTATGCATGATATAAAGGGTACGTTTTACAAAAAAACCATATATGTATATGTAATACCTTTTTTCTGGTTTTTCCTATAAACACATATCCACACATAAAACTGACCCACTTTTGGTCATTGTCTTTTATTACTTAGATTTTTGGGAAGGTCTCATATGGGTTCATCAGATTTCAGCCTGGAACGATTCATTCATTCATTCATTCAAAATTTAAGAGCAGGGCTCTTGTCCGTGGAGTAATCGCCACTTCTCTCTATCCAAAGCCAGCTCCTTGACTTCCTGGTACGACACGACTTCAACTTTTTCCTTCACTTGGTCTAAAAATGTGTGTCTTGGTCTTCCACGTCCTCTCCTGCCCTCTATCTTTCCTTCCATTATTGTTCTGAAGAAGTTGTCATGTCGTATCAGATGTCCCAACATTTTTCCCCTTCTATTTTCCATGGTCCTTAACAAATTTCTCTTTTCTCCCACCATCGCTAGTACCTCCTCATTTGTCCTTCTTTCCGTCCAACTAACCCTCATCATTCGTCTCCAACACCACATCTCAAATGCCTCAAGTCTCTGTCTGTCCCTCTGTGTCAGAGTCCAGGTCTCGCTGCCATAAAGCGCAATGCTCCAGATGTAGGTTTTTATAAGGCGTTTTCTAATATGTGTTGCAATGTTTGATTTTAGCAGTGTGTGCTTATTATTAAAAGCTCGCTTTGCCATGCCTATTCTTGCTATGACGTCAGGATGACATCTCGAGTCATTTGTAATGAACGATACCCAGGTGAAAAACTATTGTTTAACCAGAATCATTTTAAATTGCAGTAACACACATTTTCACAGGTTTTCTCCACGATTTCGTTTTAAATTGAGCTTACCGATATTTCGACCGAGTTACATCGATGTGTGTTAGTGCAGTTAACAACCGCGAAAATCTAAGAATGTTCATTTTAAATTGTTTTAATGTGAATGAATACCCAGGTTACCTTAAGCATATCTAGAGCAGGATCCGCTACATTTGTGTTTGTTTTTCATATTAATAAGAAAAGTATTTTGTTTTATTCTCTTATTAATGAAAAATATGGTCACTCTACTTACAGGCACGTGAGTGTAATACTGAAAGTTTACGAGTCTCATAGTTTCCATAACAAACTATTTACAGTGTTGCAATTGCAACCAACTACCGTTATTCTGCTTCTTGGTTTTGTGTAGGTAGTTGTCAAATAGTTCAGTCTGCAGGTTCAGAATAAAATAATTGCCGTTTTAGAGGTCGTTTTTATGTACTATTTAACTGCTTCACATAATTAAATGAGAATGGGAAATTCTTCTTGAAAATCTACAAAAATTGCAGAAATAAGAAGTCTATTTAACAATTATCTATTATAATAATTACGATGATATTAACGTCATCTTCCCAGCATCCTCTCACAGATGAGCAAACGCGGTTACATTTCTATGCTCTGTAATCATAGTAGGTAGGTAACTACTATTTGTTGGTAGTTATTTTTATTTCATTCGTCTTGAAGACATCAATCTGAAACCCTTACAAAGGGGTAACTATATCTAAAGGCTAAGTATATGTAAAGCAAACTTTTGAGAGATGGTCAGTTTTCAAAGGTACCGGGACATTACATATCACTTACCAGCCCTAAAAACGTGTTACTACAATATCCATACTTCACCTAATATTATGTGTCGTATGAAACCTCTAAGCATCTAATAGAATTAGTAATGAGCATAAACAAAGGCTATTATTAGCGCGGCTGTATAGGGCTGTCTCCAGCCGAGTTCGGCCGTGGAATGAGACACCCTGTCGCGCGTCCGCGGGGGGCCTAAAGTGCGACTTTTTGTCGCCCTCGCCCGGTATTAAAAACGCACATATCTTAACATTTTATGTCCACGATTAAATACCTATTTTAGGTGCGTCGCGAGATGAAGCCGTTAATGTCAATAATTATTCTAGGCGGTTTGTGAACATTCGCTACTACTGTACGTACACTCGAAGAATATGAACGACAAACAGCTAATACTCGTACATATAAATCTATAGAACGATTCTCATTATGGTTCTTTTTAAAATTACATTTTGAAATATGAGTTCACTTTATCCAAATAATAATTGCTGAGTAAAAATATCTTCTATCAAAAGTAGAGTAGGTATAAGTATTATTAGATATTGGTCTCTATGGATGTATAAATAGAATTTTAAAAATAAGGCGAAAGTTAAAATAAAATCTCGACAGGAGGCGAAATGCATCTTTTTAAGTATAGGTAATGTAAGTAGTGTGAAAGAAAATGTATTTACCTGTATTCGAGCCTCCGTAAGGCCAATCTTCAAAGCGAGCTCCTCTCTAAAACAATAGAAAGAAAAATTTCAATAAATAATATCAGAATACAAAATACAAAGAAGTACTGTGAAGGTTACATCATCATACATTATGCACTTCCACCGAGTTTTAGACTGGCCGTTTTTTGACGAGCATCTAATAGTAGGTGGACCCTCCGGCCGTTTTCGCAACTGCGACTCGCAACCAGTTGCGAAATAAGACTTTTTAAAACTATGGTAAGTCGTTTTTCGAAATGGACTTTCTTCATACCAGTCTGATTATTATTATTTTTTGCAAAAAAAAATAGTCTTTTTTTATATTTGTTATAAATGAATGATAAGATCTACCTATCTTTGCAATACAAGTAGAATAGAATAGAACAGAATAGAATATACTTTATTGCACACCAGTAACATCAAGAAAAATAGGTACAGTCACGTTTATAAATGTACCATACAGGAAAGTAAAAATATTTTTTCCTCGTTTTTCTGTGTACTTCTTGTCCAGGAGTCCTGGATCATGAATGCACATTGTAGAAATAAATATTTTAAAGAATAAGACTACGTGCTTGTGGTAAGATTACACTTATGAGCGTGACAGTATCTATCTTATATCATCTATAGTATCTTTAAGTATCTAAACCAGTCCTTCCATACATCATCATCAATTCAGCTGTTTAACACCTACTCGTACTATTGAAACATTCATTAGTACCTTTTCAATAAACAAATAAATATGTGGGGACATCTCACACACGGTCATCTGACCCCCAACTAGGCAGAACCTGTACTATGGGTGTCAGACAGCTGATATACCTACATACATAATATAAATATACAACATCCAGAAAAAAGGCAAACTCAAGTGCTAGTCACACGAATATTTGCCCTGGGCGGAATTCGAACCCACGACTGTGCTTCGAAAGCAGAAGTACTTGGTACGGGGGGGCAGTCTTAGCTCTTAGGTGGTCTTAGTGCTAGGTATGTCTCAGTATTAGGTATGTGGTTTACAATACTAATTGTTTTTTTTATCATTACTTAATTTTCCTATAATAATAAAATTCTATCCTCATTTTTTGCGTCAATTGAGGTTATCAAATTGCATCACGATTTAGTAGGTAGTTTAGTTTTAGTTTAATATAAGATTTTTTTTAATTAGTAACAGTTAAACCATCATGCGTAGGTACCTAACTATTTTTAATATAAAATTGGCGTCAATTGCTATTTATAATGGCTATTTTACGAACTCGTTATGTTATTTATTCAATTTATTGAGTTAATTTGTGTTTTTTATCAGTTTAATTCCATATTCAAATTTCACGCCTCAACAGATTTGAATGAAGTCTAGTAACTTAAAACTTATCTTCCCCAGATTTAACTTATAGTTACTGATTTAACTTATAACACTTTAAAAAATCTTTTTAACAATAAAAAAATAAAGCTTGTCTAAAAACGAACAGTTAGGTTAGGTTAATAGAAGTAAGTTTACCCTGATTTCAGGATAGGCTCGAGCCCCTCGGTGGGGACATAAATATGAGCTGTTAATGATGATAATGAGTAGAAGTAACTGGTTTTTCGGTTAAAATGATGACGTATACAAGTTATGAATGAACCTCACCTGGTAAAAACATCAGGGTAATGCGTCCTGCCAAACGCCTTCTCCAACTCATCAAGTTGGAAGGAAGTGAAAGTGGTCCTGTACCTCCTCTGCTTCCTCCTGGGCAGGTCCTCATCGTCCATACCGCTGCCGGACCCTGGACGCTCGGGCTCCGGGGGCAGGTCAGGAGTGGAGGAGGAGCCAGGCTCTGAGACACCCATGCTCGGTACGAAGAAGTAGGGGAAATGAATCGTAGAGTTTGGAGTCTATGGAGGTTAAAAGTCACCAATTGGTAGACAAAGGTAGGAAGGGGATGTAGGAGACTTGGCTGATGGCTGATATTACTTGTAATCTGTAACAAAAATAGGGTGATGAATTTGTTGTTTTTTTGGAATTTTTTACTTATTAAAACTTACATAAACTCGCTCTCACTAGTGCGAGTGCTTATTTAGATAAGAAGTCGATATTTTTTCACTTAAAACATTAATTATTCAAGTACTTTTACTCTCCAAGTACATCATTATTCGTTTCAGACATAAATCACCGAAATATTTTTTACGTATATCAAGCCATTCACGCCTATTCGGCTCGGGGCCTGAAGATTAAAGACGTTGGTACTTGTCACTCAAACCTTACAGAATGTTCCCCGACAGATTTGAACCCTAAACACTTGTGTTTAAAGCACACATTAAATGGACGAAGGGTGCCGAAACGATACTACCACCTAGTAGGCCGGGAGATGCTGACAGAAATTTTTAGGTCATTTGTTACAGTATGGCGGTTTTACAGGGGTCTTAGTACGTAATGACGAAAAGATTAATGATGGTCATAGCGCTGGTACTGGCGGCCCAATCACGTGGGCGTTATGGGAACTTGTCGGATTATTTACGGAAGTCAGATGATTTGTTACACAAAAATTTTAGTATTTTCCGATAGCCCGTAAAAAATAACTAGACGGTAGTGTCATGCCATACTTTTCCGGTGCGGCTTACAGGCCGCCATACCGACGCAAATGCGTTAATAAAAAATTAAAAATTCAACCATTTGTTACAGGCTAATTTTTGCACAGTTAATCATCGTCGTGCAGCCATTTACGAAAATCACCATGCCATACTTTTCGGACGGTTCCAAATGGTCGCCATACCGCCGAAAATCCGCATATTTTTTTTATTTCGCCTTACGATTTGTACCACCTTCAAATTTTTTTTCAACAGCTCCTGAATGATGATAAATAGAAGTGTGATAATGCCATACCTGTGGGAGGCGGCGAATGAGTATAATTTTGTTTTTAAATGTAAGATTTTGTTCGTTATTTGAACGATTTGTAACAGTGTGTTGCCCCTTTTTCCCTCTATTAGAAGTATGGCAAATATAATAATGGTCACAACATCATATATTTTCCAAAAATCCAAATGCCATACTCGTACAAATCGTCAATTTTTAAAATTTATTTTTTGCGTCTTGGCTTCAGTCACACAGTCGTCCGCCCCATGGTTACAATCAAATTTGACGATTTGTACGAGTATGGCATTTGGATTTTTGGAAAATATATGATGTAATGTGACCATTATTATATTTGCCATACTTCTAATAGAGGGAAAAAGGGGCAACACACTGTTACAAATCGTTCAAAATACGAACAAAATCTTACATTTAAAAACAAAATTATACTCATTCGCCGCCTCCCACAGGTATGGCATTATCACACTTCTATTTATCATCATTCAGGAGCTGTTGAAAAAAAAATTTGAAGGTGGTACAAATCGTAAGGCGAAATAAAAAAAATATGCAGATTTTCGGCGGTATGGCGACCATATGGAACCGTCCGAAAAGTATGGCATGGTGATTTTCGTAAATGGCTGCACGACGATGATCAACTGTGCAAAAATTAGCCTGTAACAAATGGTTGAATTTTTAATTTTTTATTAACGCATTCGCGTCGGTATGGCGGCCTGTAAGCCGCACCGGAAAAGTATGGCATGACACTACCGTCTAGTTATTTTTTACGGGCTATCGGAAAATACTGAAATTTTTGTGTAACAAATCATCTGACTTCCGTAAATAATCCGACAAGTTCCCATAACGCCCACGTGATTGGGCCGCCAGTACCAGCGCTATGACCATCATTAATCTTTTCGTCATTACTTACTAAGACCCCTGTAAAACCGCCATACTGTAACAAATGACCTAAAAATTTCTGTCAGCATCTCCCGGCCTATAGGCTGTGATATCATAATACATGAACCCCTTAAGCGGTGTCCCGTGGGTGAAGTTCCGTCAGGCGCAATTACACGCGGTATCGCGCTTCCTCATCTAAATTGCATAATAATATGCAATATGCAAACATCCGCTCTATAAAACTGTTAGTCGCGTCAAGACCAATATAAACTTTTTATTTATTTTGTGTGGCAATATTTGACATATCCATTATTCACTAAACTTGCAAAAACTTTATTGGCGAGTTTTCTCACAACATAACATAGATCAATATCGTAGTAACACTGGTGCTTGCAGCTCAGGATAATTTGATTTATTAATTATTTATTTAACAGATAATTGTACACATAAACACACAAAGGACAATCTTATGTAGAGAGATATAAAAAGCTCGCCTATAATGTGAAAATTCTGACAGATGTTGTTTTTTCTAGCAGTCTAGATAAAACTAGTGTCTATTTGTAAGACCGGCTTTTGTTAATAATAACTAGGTATTTTTACAAGTCAGAATGGAATGTTCTTTATTTCACATAAAATAATACAGAGAAGGCTAAAAGCAACAAAGTTTATTACCCAATTTTAGATATAATATTTCTTCTAAATAACACTAAAGTGAATGAATTACTATTGTTTTTAGTTTTATGTTAGAGCTTAATTTTAAACGGAGTGATTATTATCTTTAGACATACATTTTAAACTTAATTTCATAAATAACTTGTAAAGCTTCTACGTGGCTCGTAAAATTAGTATTTCTACTAGCCAAACGCATAAAGATTTTAGAAAAGATAATAATTATAATTACTTATTTCATAGTAACAAAGACCTCGGATAGTAAAAAGCATAATCTATAGAAAAAGGTTGCTTTCGCTGTGTCGAGGTTCGATGCGCTCGGCTGCTCATTATGCGAATTTACGCAAAAGCTATGAAAATATCAAAGTTAGCGGTTGCTTGTTGCGCGTTCCAAAGTCTAAAAATATTTAAAAAAGGAAGTGAAACTTTTTTGTTTGAGCTTATTTGACTTTTTTAACGAGGTAAAATACCTAGTGAATAGTCAGCTGCATTCACCCATATAATATAATCCATCTTCCTGAGGAGAGTGAAGATATCATTCACGATGCTTTTCCGTATCAACGCGCTAGGCCTAGGTTCGAGAGTCCCTTGAGCTTGAGCCGCCCCTAGAAGCGTTGGTACATGACTACTTTGGGGTAGAGCCATCCGCTCCCCCGCAAGTCCGGTGAAGCTTGATTCGTCGTACTTTTTCGACACAAGCATAGTCAAATAAAGAAAAATAGTGGAGGTAATGGCAAGTAAAAGAACTTAGTCAAGTCCATCAGTACACTTTTATAAGCTATACTAGTCAGTGTTAGCTTAAGTTAACACCAATTTTGAAACATATGAACTAAGATTGCTCTCAACAACATATTATTATATCTTTTATAAGTACGCTCACAACAATTGATATCGCATATTTGTTTATTTAAATAAGTATAAAATGTGTTTACAGTTGATTACATTATACTGCTGAACAATAGTTCGTAGGTACTTACATACTTAATAAACCATGATATAACAAAGTAACTTATTTATAACCGATATAATGTGCCTGTGCATGCATAATATCACTAGCATAGATAGTAGTTGCGTTCGTCTTATATACCGAGACCCAATTAATACGAGGTGTTACAAACACCTTTCATAATAATTCAGCGACCGACATACCCAATTAGTTCGAGACGAGGCTCCAATTAAAACTGCTTAATTGCTATAAGATGCGATTTAACGGTTAATTAAGACTGGGGATTATGCAAACTACGTGCCAGGATTTGATGTACGTAGCTTGTTATTAGGGCTGCCTGTTCTAAGATTATATTTATACGTAAATAAGAGAGAATCTTATCCTGTTTAGAATTGGTAGAACCAACTTGATTTGATACGATTCATAATTGAACAAAATTATGGCAACACTTCTGGGTTTAGTTTGTTTATCGAAAACTGGCAACACAGTTTCAGAGAATAAACAGTATATCGGAACATCATGGAGGAATTTCAGAAATATTTTAAATAATGTAAAAAGTGACCATAGCGTTGAACTAAAAAGTAAATAGACAATAGGTACCGAATAAACATAGACATTTATTTTTACAATATTTATCTTAGGTTATATACTCCACTGTCGACTATATTATGGCTTTTCAATGAGTTAAAAGTACACACATCTGTAAATAAATACAAGTAACATAAATTTGACATATTAGTGAGTATTTTGTATTTAATTGTAAATACGATGATCAAAAGTGTCAACCTTAAAAGGCTGGTCAACAAGTGGCTGTGAAATATAAGGTGTCATACTTGTCAACAAGCAAGGCACTGATTTGCAGTTAATTGTTCAATTTATAATCATAACTATAGTTCAATTTCATATTTAAATAAGAACCACGCTTGCATTTATAATACCTAGTTGTCGTCGATTTGATATCTAAAAGGAAAAGTAGGGATTGAATTTATTTAATTAAAACTGGTGGGAATACCGAATAAAACTGTTACTGACATAATTCTAAAAATAAGTCATTTCAGGAAAAAGCAAGTCAAAATACAAAAATTGTCGCCAGACCGACCGATCACAAACCTAACGTAAAAAACCAGCAGGTTTTTGGTTCTATCCATACGAGTGATTATAAAACGAGGCATACCAGTGATTTTAATTCTTTTACGTATTATTATCAAAGTCATATATCGTGTGTCGCTTTATTACCGAAGCAAAATTTTACAAAAAAAAAACTACTTTAAAACTGATAAGCCTGACCAGAAAAATATAAAATCTCGCTACATTTGATAGGAACTACATATAAATTTATAACGTCGGTTGTAGCCAGAAACATGCAAAATATTAAAACCTCAGGGCAAGCCGCTAGTAAGATATAAATAAATAAACAAAAATTATGTGGCGCCCCAAAAAAGGATTTTTTTATTTTTCTGGATTTGTTTTGTTTTGTGTCCTAGATTTAAATACCAAGGAATAAAATGGTTTTTGGTTGAATGTTGAATCCGAGCGAGATGTTTCCGTTTGATTGGCTATCGGCTAAATTAGCTAGCTAGAGCTGGACTGCGGCTAACCGCAAGCGCAAGCGTGCTGCGCGGCGCGGAACCGCACCTGCGCGCGCATCTGCCGCACGCGCCGCTAATCGCGACTACCACTGCATTGTCATGCTCTCCTGGTACCGCTGGTCACAGTCTGCGCGCTTTGTGGTATCATTTTTGACATTTCTGACAGGAGAAAGGATTTTCTCTGACCTGATGACAAGATTAAATCTCCAGAGCTGGGCTGGCATGACATTTCGCGCTCGACGGACATAGTTTTGTCGTGCGTATACTTTTATCTTATGGGATTGAAGGATATATTACGAGCATCGAAATAGATATTACGAGTAATATGGCCTCCTCGCGCTTTTTATCGTTAAAAGTAAAATAATCTCTTGTTACAGTGCTTCATACTACACTTACAGAAGACTTTTTTAGCACGTTTTGCCTGACTTGGAAATCTAAGAAGATTGTGGTAAAAAGTGACAACAGATTATCATAATTTATACATCCACATTCTCCAAGCTCACAAATTTTCAGTTGGTGAATACGTTATTAGTCTGTGATCTTAAAACGAACACTTTTAATATCCTTACTGTTTGAAAAGCTACTTAGTGCAACAAAAATAATAAAGAATCGTAAACACATCATATTGTACGGAACAGCCGTTCTCCAACAATAACAATGGATATTTATTGAAGCAGTCCTAGCGGTTATTAGTCCCGGTACCGTCGTTACTGAAGCGAACATAACTTGTGCTAAATGCGAGAAAAAACATTACTTCTCATCATTGAGGAACTTCTCATATACTCTTTAGGACTCTAGACATTGTATAAAATAACCTTGCCAAAAAAACTTTCCGATAGGTAAACTCGACAATAACATGAATATTTCAAAATAAGCTCCTACTGTCTGTGGAATAACTTCCTATTTTGATATGAATAAATCACATTCACTTTTGCATCGTCTTTCGCTTATTGTTTTGTTCTCTGTACCTATTTCATTCCATTATCTTTTAAAAATAACTATCGTGTTCTTTCCTCTTGTTTCCTTGATTAGATAACAGCTCTTAGTGACGCAAAATAAATGCAGCTACCATACGAGATAGAGAATAATATAATAATTTTAATAATTTATTTATAATATGTGACGTCACATCACAATACCTATTTAACACCACATTCAGCCACTGTTTACGAATGCCAACGGATTGTCCTTAACTACTTTTAATATCCTGATAATATTTCCATGGAGTGAAATAAGCTTAATACGTAAGCAATTTTTAAAATCGAGCTCTACCAGCCAGCACATGCGGCTGAACATTCGCACTACAAAAATATAAGCAATGTAGTTACAGAAACTGTAACTGAAATTCCCGTTTGATTGTAATGAGATCACAAAAAGACTATACGAAAAACTGTCTCCAAGTGACATCCATCAGTAATTGAAAATTTTCGCAGCAGAAGTGAAACTCTCTCGTCAAGATAAAAAACGAATTATCGGCGTCACCGCTTCCTATTTGCAATTAGAAAAAAGTGATTAAATTAAATAAAGCAATCAAATCGGGACATGACTGTCACGGTCCAGCGGTATCAGAGACCAGTAAAATTTGCTACCATTCTGTCGATGATTGCTCATTCGAGCGAAAAATGGGAATGTAGTTGAGTTTTTACTATTTGAATAACGGTGTCGAGTTCATTTGCCTATGGAACTGTGGATGTTGCACTTTTTTGTAAAAACGCGATGTCTTTGTTTTCGCCTTTCTTTATCAGATTTGTGTTTATATCTTCTATTTTAGGTTAAATTTATTCGCTCATTTAGTAGTGCTACTTTTATTCTCTTGTTTCAAATAACTCATCCGTTCAATTAACTTACCAGTACCTATTTTATATGGATATTTACGTTCGATCAAAAATCAATTAACGGCCGTTTACATTACTCATTAACTTAATTATAAAATAATTACCATTAACTTTTAGCTAAACCCCAATTATCAAGTTAATAGCCACGAAGATTATTTCTTGTAAATTGAAATTGAAAATGCGTGAATATGAAACGAGCTTCTACGTACATGATAATGTATTGTTTTTATTTATTTATTATTTATTCAATTACATCGAGAGTCGAGCGATGGACTGTTTCAATTAATTCTGAGTAATAAATATTCGCAAGGATCGTAATAATTTTACACTCCTTTGAATAACACGGTATAACAACTTTAGTGTCTATCTGCTTATAATACTTGTTCTGCGTATGTGTAGGTAGACAAACAATTTATTAAATTAAATATTAGATATTTAACTTAACTCCCGAATTACATATAAAAAGAAAATAAATACTATGAAAGCGCGGCTGGCCCTCGCTCTCCCTTGAAATGCATTAAAATGCACGTGGTTCTAAAATTATTAAACTTTCTTTTTCCTTCTACAAATCTACCACAAGAAGTTTTCACATCAGTAACATAGGTACATAAATATGCAACCGTTCTACCTGGCTCTCCCGGCATGCATATTAACGAAATACCAATCCTTAAAAAGCGTTGAAAACATGTAGGCTACTGGCTTCAATAGAGAGATAAACTACAACGTGGAAGACGGTTAATACGAAGATAACAAGAATGGAAGGGAATGTGTAATAGGATTTGGTGATACGCCGGCGCCTCCACGGATTAATGACTTTTTGTTGCCCCATTAGTTATTAGACATGGGAGGTTTGGTTCCTGTTAATTTGTAAAGATGAGATGGTCTGATGCTTTGTTATTTCTTCTATCTTTTATCTTCATTCAAATTTTTTGCGACAATTACATAATATAGTAAGGTTTTCTGGTAAATACTTTTGAAATGGTTGGTATTGTTATAATATCACCAATTCACTTTTTTATTATTAAGTAGGTACTTCACAAAAAGACGCAGTATCTTTGTTACTTGCGCTACCAGTTTTAAGCTTTCCTTTTCATTTCAATACATTCATGTTGTTTTTCTATACATGGGTATATCCGTTTTGCGATTCCAAATTTATCACCGTCTCTAAGAATTTGGAAGATTATCGTTTTTGTCCATTAGGTATCGACTTAAGTGTTAATGGGTCTCGGCTTAAGCCGCGTTAAAGATAAGCCGCCTGACTCACCCTGACTGATGTCTGACTGTCAGCCTGCTACCTGATCGCAGATATCCTCTTTATCAATAACTACTTTAAGTTCAATACCCTTAATCACTTCACAAGACATTCGCTTTATAGATTAGCTGAATTAACTATTTGAAAACCAAAAAGAAAGATTTTTTTCTATTTATACTGTAAGGGAAGAGAGTTTTAAACAATTAGTTGTCATAGCTTTGTTGGTTGGTTGGTAAATTATTATTGTGTTTCTGAATGCTCTGTTTCTACATCCGACGGATAATGTAATATTTAACAAATTAAATAGTTTCTCATCGATGGATGTATATGACTACAGTATTATTTCACAAAAAAAAGGTTCAAAAAGAATCAAGGCAATCCTTATTTTATATGAGAGATTAAAAACGTTCGATACGTCTTTTCACAGATCTAAATAAAGATGATAGAAAATAATTAATATATATAAGTATTATACTTTATATTACACATTGTTCCATTCCGGAATTTGTTGGTTTAATTATTCATACATCACTAAATTCAATTCAGTAATCTGTTTCATCGGATTCAAATAAGTATTCTCATTACAATGGTGCTATCAATACAGCAATCAGTATTTAGCTTATCTATTTGAATCTGACGAACAAAAAGCTGCCCTATTATTAAATATTGCAATTTCATATTAATATCATTATCCATCGCCTTGATACCATCGCCCACTAACCCGGTTTCATCACCCGCCACACAATGAACAAAAACAAAAATATACAATTTAATATCTGTACATTATTAAAAAAATCATCAAGATATGAGCCTGTTCGGATGTAAATCGACTTTCCTATTACGAATGCCGCTGGTAGCTCCGAGTAGCGTGTAATGAGAAACCAGAATGTTAATTAAGATCTAATTAAGTCTAATACAATCAACAATGCTGCTCGCGTTCCGGAGGCATCCGCAAGTCATCACGAGGGGTTTATCTCGACCACTTGTCAATGATCTCCGACCTTCAAGTCTCAACCTGCTGTCATAGAAAATTTATGAGTAGACGCCGAGAAATGGGAGATCATCAGATACTGGTCATGTTAATCGAATGAGATCGGCCAACCCTTTAGTAAAAAATTGGTTAAAATAAGTTTTTCCAAAGGCCATTGTGATATGAGAACTTAATTTAGAGAACATTGGTGCGGTAGACGTGAGATCGGTTGAAAGGGTAATAAAGATATCCAAGTTCGGTAAAGATTGATTACAAGGAATTGAGCTGGAAAATTATTATGTGCATTGCAGGTAATAAAAAAATATTGTAACTACTGCCGCCATTACTTTGGATAATTTAAAAGTCTGTAAAGGGTTTTAGGTAGGATAAAGTAGGTGTAAGTATTCTATGAGCTTTGTGTTTATTAAATAAACGTAAATTATTATTTATGGATAATGCGTAATCCCGTCGGAAAGTCATGATTATCATTGGCAAGTAACAAGTGAACCAATAAAAACTTTTTGTCTAAACGTAATTAATTAAATCACAAACATAACACAATATGAATTACGTAATTCTATATTGAGTTGGGGTTTTCACACAATACTAATGTAAAGGACCTCCGTAGAAGACAGCCAAATTGTGAACTCGCCTCGACGTCGAAAAGTGATTTGTAAAATCTTACTTCGAATAAAAACATAATCATCCCGAGTTATATTTTATAAGTAGGTAATTTAATAAGAAAAAATATTGAAGTATTTATTAAAGGGTCAGTATCCAAAAGCTATAACGGACGTTTTGCTCTTGATATGTGACCATAAAATAAACTTGTGCAGGTTGTAACCTAAAATAATGATTATTAACTTATGTGAAAAGGAGAATAAATAGTTTGTTCAATGGCCGGGTTATTCTGTAAGGGGCAATAAAATTCAGATCAATAACAAACGCGCTATTGTGGCTCTTGACCATTCTAACAACCTTTATAGAGATCATCATATGGAAATAACATTCAAAACTGACCATAATACAAGCTATAAACAAAATTAACAACACAGGGCACCCTGCTGCTTTCAATTTTGAGGCTGACATCGGCCCTAATTCAATAAAGCAATAAAATTCACCTAATTATGCAAATGCTTTTAAAATATCAGACATTACGCCTTTTTTGGATCCAAAAATATGATGGGAGCCGTCAAATGAGGTCGTCGTAGGCACTGATTAATGGACTCGATGCGTCCGTTATCAAAATAATGACATTCATTTAATAGATTAATTATTTTGTATAATTAGTGAACGACGGGAGACGCGTGGTCATGGATTGACTTGTAAAATATTTTATGTATAGGTATTACAGTTCTACATTAGCATTCGTGTTTCATCTTTTTTTTTTCGAAACAAAATTTATCATTGTATATAATATTTCACAATTAATTTCCTGTATTTGTTTCAATACATAATTCTGATAATTTTAATAACAGCAATCATTATTAACGAAATAACGTTATAAAGTCTTCAGTGAGATCAGAAATTAGCAAGTAAATAATTTGGAAAATACTCTCAAAACACACACGTGTTCTATTTTATTTTATCATAAAAAAAGAGTCAACTTCAGGATTTATCATAAAAGATTTTTCAAATAAATATTAAAAAACTACTCGCTTTACTCCACTAAAGTACAAAATAAATCACAAATCACCCTAGATTTTTAAAAAACTAAAAGTTTATTTAGTAAAAGACGTTACGAACAAACAATAAATTAAAAAGCACTTACCAGCACAATAACGAGTAACTCCGAAAAAATTGATAAGTCCTTATGAAGCACGTGAAGAAAATATGGCGAGCACGAATAAATTGCCGTCAATAAACGCCACAATTTACATGATACCCCGTGACGTGTCGACCGACAACAAAGCAATAAACTATGACACACCAACGCCTTCAAACGACTGGTAGAGAATACAGCCGAGTCGATGATCGCCTACGCATGGATCGGAAATGTGTAACAAAAAACTCAACGGGCCGAAGCCACTCCCCTGAGGTACGTCTGGCCAATCGCAGCGCAGAGACATCGCGGCGGGTGTGAGGGTGGGCCACAATCAGTTGATACGGGTCCCTACTTCGATACCACTAATTGACTTTATCAACAAACTGACTTTACTGGCTGAAGTCACGATATATGCGTTGTCTGGTGTGTCAAAAGCCTAACTGCGGCTCACTAGCGCTGTAATTAAGTAAACTGGGATTTGGATGATTTGAGCTTTTCATTTAGACTGTTTTTAAACTATATTTCAGTCTAGATGACAGTTATTTTCTTACGGTACCTATAGTTTAGATATTTCAATGTCATGCGAATTTAAATACCACTAAAAAAAGAATATTTGCAATTATTACAATAAATAATTAAATAAATATTTTATGATATTCTGTAAAATGAAAATGAATGAAAATGAAATATGTTTTATTCGAAGTAAGATTTTACAAATCACTTTTCGACGTCGGGTTCTTCTTCTTCTTAGTTAAATATAAAATCAATAACTTAATATTATTATACGTTTAAAAATATTTTATATCTCAAGGGACATTATGTGTATTTTTTACGAGAGGTGAATAACAACATTTTTAAGACAGGGTTCTGTGTCCTCTACAATATTTTTTTGTAATTTACTTAACGTTTTTTTTACTTACTTACTTATTATATCTTACTGAAAGATGAAGAAGGTACTTATTCTTTAATCATATTTATTTATTTATTAATTATTATAGCTAACTGATGCAGGCCCTTTACTTTGTATGTAAACCAGGAACTAGTAGCGATAAATTCCTTCTTCAAATTTTCAGTCATTGGAATCCCTATTAGGAACCTATCCAATTAAATGCTATAAAATCTCTATATAGAGGCGGCTCTGGTATTTATTTGTAACGTGTCGGCTCCTTTGCAGCTTTAATAGCACCTAGGGCTATTGATGTAGCAACTACCTGCAACTTAGTTAGCGGCATTGCTTTGCTTTCAGCTTTACTGAACTCGGATGAAATATCAGTTTAATAAGCAATCGAAAACAGTGTCTCGAACTCATCTTTATGCACGAAGAGTGGTACCAAGGCTATTTTATAAGAGAAAAGTGATATAAGATCATGGTGACCTACATGGTAACTAATCATACCAATCAAATTCTGAATTTTTACAGCCTAAGTAACAAAAAATATTTTGGTAAACTATTCGAAGATCGGCAACTAAACGTTTATAGTTGTGCGAGTATTATTGCATAAACATAATTTGAATAGCCTTAATTTTACATATCAATATCATAACTATCACTAATACTAAAAATAGAATTGGAAAATAATAAGAATTGACGTGACTTCGTAAAAAGGAAAATGGCACTTCGAAGGTGAGTGATGACGATGACGACTAAGATGGCAGAGCAGAACAATGAGAATGCTCTACACTCCGTACCTCATGGTTAATAGCCAACGCCATCATGTATGCAATCACGACATATAATTAAAACTATTAAAAACACATTTAGCACAGCATCGGGACATAGTTCTGTATCTTGATTATGCATTAGGTTTAGTATGTTAAAATAATTATGGAACACTAATTCTATTCAAAGTACCTTAGGAAAAGCTAAGAGAAACTATAAGGTCGTTAGCCATTGTTTAGAGTTTGTGTCTTATTTAGCACCATTGGCTACGATTTAAATTGTAGTTTTCTCTATTTTCTTTTAGTAGACATAAAAGTAATATTTTATTTTTTGATGAGTCGATCCTAAACCTAATCGATTTAAATGGTCCTTTTTAAGTCAACATTTGCAAATACATAATCACTCACAGTGACAGATAATCATAATCCATTATAGTCAATGTCACTAGAGAATAATATTACAACAGAAATTACTTTGCGCTGAATATTTATGTCGCGCTCGTTTGGTTTACTCAAATAAATGTTTTATAATGAAGCATAATCGTCATAATGTGGTAGATAAACAGACAGTGAAACTGAATGAACATTAGACACAATGATTGCGGAACCATAGGACTTCCTCCCACGAATGGTAAATAATTACAGACATGATGACTGAGCAACAACATGTGAATAATGAAACTAAATGAACAAGTAGATCATTTTGAGAAGCGGAGTCAAAATCACACGAATTACGACCTAACAACGTAATTCCACCACCCGACACAAATTGGCCCATATTTAATTTTGGGAAAATGTAAAAATAAACGTTTTTATTTGTGTAAATAACACAATAAAACTACGGTGCCATTACGCAGCCGACACGAAATTTGTACGCGCACCAAATTACACAGATAAGATCTGTGTCGCCATAATTGTTATTTTACTGTCGTTAGTGCCCTGGATCGTGTAAATTCAGTTAGGGGATATGATTTTTTATTTCAAATTCAATATGCAAGTTTTTGTTGTGACCGGAAGGGGACGCGTTAGAAAAAATTGCGCGCATCCGCTCGTTGGCAGCTTTCACTGCGGTGATTAGCTGAATCAAAACTGACAAAGGAACCGATCGCCGATGTTGTCTGTTTCCGAGTGTCATTAACGCAACAATAATAAAAAAGTGTCCGCTCTAATGAAGAAATATTGTCTCTTTTCCAGTGTCTGCGGTTACGCCGGTTTCATCCCAAATAGCAGGAAGCTACAGATGAGTTTCCTGCGAAGATCGTCTCGGCGGGATGTTGAAGTGTCGATCGGACGACAAATTGTGTCCATTTGTGGTTTTCAAAATCAATCGCCGTGTAATTTGTGTTTTTAGGTGTCACCGCGGTCACCTTGTCCGGATGAGTACGATGGGGTCTGATTCTACAGTCACTGCAGTTTCCGTTTTCGTTTTTTCTTTTCTGAGACTTAATTTAAAATAAATTGCAGAGGACATTCACTCCGTTTCTTGTTGATGACTGGCTGTCGTTTTTGTGTTTAATCTAAATGTACAACTGATTCGATTCTTCTATTGTTCTGTAGTGGACACAAAAGGTGCAGTTAATTAGTTAAGCGGAGTCATTGACTCTATTCGAGCTTAACAGTCGGAGGAAATACGATTTGTTACGGATTTAAATGTCGAAACGTTTAGTCAATGTTTATCGTTTACTTACTGGTAATAGTAACAATGGCGCCAATTCTTAAAATCACGCTCTAATCCTCAATTTAAGTTTGCCTGCTTTTTTCACTTTTAATAGAAAATAGAAAACACATCTCAAAACCGAAGCAATAATATACCTAAGCAAGGTAAGAAAACATAGAGGATAAGAGACTCACGTATTTCCAGAGAACAGTAAGTAGATTTATTGTAGCTATTATATACTGTATGGGAGCAATAGTAATTTTAGGCTCTTGTAAAGTTTTTCATTTATTTGGGATATAGGTAAATAATTTAGGACTACGAAAGGACAAATTCAAGTAAGCAAAATCTTGGTTTCGTTACGGTCTTTCTTTTGGCAAATCAAAAGCCGCCGTCCGAGCCTATATCAAGGCACCTATTCGCAAAATTTCAGTGTGTCAACTTTGTGACAACTCAACCAAATGCCTTGCTCCCATTGCAGCCTCCTTCCTTCATAAGCTTACCTTACCTCATAAGCTTCACACCAGGACGCATAATGCAGTGCAAGATAATGTTGCGGAGTAGGGGTATTTATATTGTTTTCTTCCCTAAACCTGGCAGAACATTGTTTATTTTCAGTTGAAAATCCAAAATTTTGCCCAAATTTACATCATAAGATTTCAATTCCAATGCAAATGCAGTGAAAGATATTCCTTCCTAGATGGAGTATTTCGTAAGTTGGTTCCCCTCAACCTGACAGGGACAGCAGTCACCCGCCTCAAAGTAGGCCAAAAATGTCGATGTCTCACACACAAGGATCTTATAAGTAAAGCTCTTCGCTTTTGATTTCTTTATTCTGTGACGTACAACGTCCCTCATAGCATTTGGTATTCTGTGCTCGTAGTATCCTTGGTCACAACCCACTTCCAGTCTTTTTTTTTGCTTATGGTAGTACCTACTAGTTGTCTGTCTGCCAGTATCGAATTTTGCTATCTTTTTTATTTCACGTATGTATGGCTGTATTACATTCTAGTTTATGTTACATGTATCGTAACGCGTGGTAAATATATAAATATCTTTCTTTCTATATAAAAGCTTATAATATACTAAGTCATCGTGACCCTCCTCTGGAAAGTAACTCAATATTTGTTTTAATAGTGCCGATAATTGATTGATTACGGTTCCATCTGATATCTTCCAAAAAGCTCGTCACGAACTTCCCAGTTCTCAGGCACGACGACGGTGGATGTAGTACTAACGAAAATTACCCGCCTTTGTGCGACCACTACAAAAAGCAAATCGAGTTACGGCCAAAACGAGAGAAAATCAACAAACAAACACCATTACCACGGCCATTTTCGAGAGATCCGCTCGTGATGATGCCGTTTTTCAGAACGTGTACAATGATACCTAATATACCTGTTGAATCTGTGTTATCGCTTTCTGTGTCATCCATTGCTTGTTTCATTCTCTCACTGAATCTATCTGCTTTATAACCAGCGTGTAATGTAAACAGAACTTAGCAGTTTTCCTGGATCAGGACAAGTCCTTCGACGGCACCTCGGGATTCAATCCACGATTCGTCTTTTTGGGCGGATTCGGTCGGGCTAAACAAACTGTGCCGCAGCCTCCGAATCGATTGGTCTCGCGCTCGGCCCGCGGCGTTGCTAAACCAAAAGGAAAACACTCTTTTTGAGATACTACCACTTTAGTTGCTTGGTGGTGAGAAGACGACGTCAGCATGTAAGAAGTAAATAGAAATAGAAATCATTTACTTTTGGCCCCAGGGTGTCGTGTTTTACAAATTTACAAACTTCGAATATATAGAAATGGTAATGGTAGTATCTTCAGCTAGTATACAGGTTGTATGGCCTAGCAAAAACTAAAAAAGGACATGCGCAGTGAATATTATATATATCATTAACTATTTCCGCCCCGCGGCTCTGCCCGCGTTTACAGTTTTTTTCCGTAGGTATTTTCCCGCGGTAAAAGGTAGCCTATATGTTAATCTAGGGTGTCAGCTAACTCCATACCAAATTTTATTAAAATCGCTCCAGCCGTTTAGGTGTGACGTGAAGAAGTAAAAAACATACAAAACATACAATACAAAACAAATACACACACACCCACAAACTTTCGCCTTTAAAATATTAGTGTGATTTCGTTTCCAAACAAGTTTCAAACGGTGAAAACCATTGATTGAGGTGTCCTTTCAGTATTTTCTAAGCTCTCACTTACATCCTGTATAAAAGTTTTAATGGAATCCTTGTCTGCAAGGTTATAAGTGATTTGACTATATAAATTAATGTTAAATTTATAAAAAATAATTAACTTATATTTAAATTAAATTGTTGCCAATTCGTTGTGCGTAAAAAGTTTCATCTCCCTCAAAAACAGACAGTCAAAATAACACGAATGACGATTCGCGACCACACACACTAAGTAGAAGCCAGACAATGTTATCAAAATCGAGTTAATCTGGTCTGGTGAGAGGGTAGTAGAAAGTAGCTAGATGCAGGCAACGCAGAACGACAGGAATCGTTGTTGTAGTATTTGAGGAGGCCCAGTCCAGCATTAGAAATGTTTCAGCTGAAGTGATGGATGATACCTAACAATGATAAGGAGAACTCCGGAGTTACAATAGTAATTTGGAAACGCGAGTGGACGCGTCGAGGACGAAAAGTTGCTTAATAAATTTGTCGAGTATGCCCGAAGAGTATGCCCCATAAATAATAGTTAGTTCTTTAATTTTAACTTGATTTTATGTGTAGTATAAAAACATATTTAATAGAGATGTTGGGATCGCTAAACATAAATTTCGCAAATGATCGTGAAACGTTCAGCGTTTTATGCCTTTGACTTTAGTAAGAGCTAGGGTTTTTTAACGATGGGTCGGAGTTATGATTCAATCCTACATTATTCAATAGCATCTACTCCTATACGGGTAATGGATTGTCCGGTTTAAAATTTATGAATGAAAATAACAAGTATATATTCCTAATTCCTATAGTCCTAAATTTTTGTATTCAGATTTATAAGATAAATTGAACGGGCTTACCGCGATGTTTTTTGATGATAGCCGAAGAAAAGAGATGAGAAATAAGAATATCGCCTGTTGACCTCTTGCATTTAATTTGTTACCTATGCTTTTTTCTGTAATGTTTTCCTTGGTGTCAATAAAGTATATTATTATTATGTGAGCATAAAGCTTATTCCACACCTCTCCTCAGAAGGGGAAGAGGCGGCGTTTACTCCAACGGTGGAAAAATCAAACCGCCGGAGGTCAGGGCGACAGCGACAAGAAGCGACGGACGATCCTAGCCGTGTCGAGCAAGACTGCTTTCTGCATCTTGGCCTTCAACCCAGTCCTTAGACCCAGCCTCTGGAGGTATCGGTCGAGGTACTCACCGAATATCGTCTATTCACAAACACACAATCACACGTTCGCGGATATCACAATGGGAATGACTTCAGCGGACGCCACACCCCACATGTCGGTTACCTCATACGCCAGGTCGAGATACTTTGTCAACTTGTCTCGCGCGGCTATTATTATTATTATTATTAATATCGAGACAAATAATAATCTTTAACTAAAAAAAATAGATATATTTTTTCTTGTCTCTTATCATGTTTTCAGAGAAATATAACTCACTATTTTCATATCTATATTTTCTTTAAAAATATACTTTTTATTATACATCAAAAAATATGTTTGCGCTATTCTAAGTAATTTTTTTCAATTTAAGGGATGAAATTTCGCCTTGTGATGATTAAAACATAAACATTTGCTGCAAATTAGTCCTATACAAGGTAGTTAATGTTTATTAGATATCAAGCAGCTGACTGACACGAACAAATAGATAAATGCATACAATAGCCGCTCAACCTTTGTGTATCGCAGTGCGATCAATTAGTACAGACAATGTCTTTAACAAACAAACGTCGAACTATAACGCTACCAGTTAACGATAGAACTATGCCGTTAGTTCATCATAGTTAATCACTATCAACTGTCACGTGAACCATTAATCACGTCCTAAAAAAGGATTCGCCCAGTTATGTCGCTAACAGTAGGTGAAGTGGGTAAGAGTTATTAGAAAGCGGGCCGGCTAAATCGACTTTTAATTAGTCAGATAAGAGACCCATTACACTAACATTAGTTGTGCCAACTAACGTTTTTCATAATTCATTTTTTGAAGTTCCCTTCACAGAATATAAAAACCAACTCTTTAAGTATAATTTGTACAGGCAGGAATGAAAGAGGCTCGAGAAAAATTCTGCGAAGTGACAAAACTACTATGCTTCTTGTCATTATGTCGCGTTTTGTTAGACTCATTAGAATATTAAAACTACACTTTGGGATAGAGGCCTCTACACCCCCATAAGTCCGGTGAAGCCTATCTGCGGTGTCGATTTTGAGACACAAGCATAGGAAAATATATTTGTCACTATCACTACATAGTATAAAATAAAGTCGCTTTCTCCGTCCCTATGTCCCTATGTCCCTATGTCCCTATGTCCCTTTGTACGCTTAAATCTTTAAAACTACGCAACGGATTTTGATGCGGTTTTTTTTAATAGATAGAGTGATTCAAGAGGAAGGTTTATATGTATAATACATGCATAATATACTGAAGGATAACCCACAATAACCATTTTCCCGTGCGGAGCCGGGGCGGGTCGCTAGTTTAAAATAAATAAAAGAGAAACAGTTTTGAAACCTTTTCATGCTTCTCGCTCTTACGTGTTTGACTTACAGGAACTATTATTAAGCATTTTTGCAAGCACCTTTAGGTGCCTTTAGGTAGTAAAAACAAAATAACATACAATATTCTTACTTTTCCAACAGATTACGTGTCTATTTAAAAAAAGAATCTACTGAACCCAATGTAAATAAACGGTGGAACGAATTCATGGAATTACGTCAACTTCATAATATTAGTGGGACAAGCGAGCGTGGCGCGTAATGTCGTTTTAACAGATGCTAATGTTGCCCGTCTCCGCACGGCTGCCACGGAATCGCTCGCAAGGCAGAGACATGCTGTATTATCACCAAATATATTTAGTTTTCAAAATAATTGTATTAATAGATTATTAAAAATATGTAAGTTGGGAGACGACCCTAAGAGACCAAGAGCGTTCTAAAAAGTAACAGTAAAAACTTAAGATGCAGCCTTTAGCTTTTCAGGTCATTGATTTTCCTTAAGCACAGAATACCAAATAGTAGTACCTACCTTAAGTGAGATTGAAAACTCTATGCTACTCTCTACTCTAGGTTACGCTTAGTTACCTGCCCCCATATTATACATATATGTATGTATATGTGGGGACATCTCACACACGGCCATCTGACTCCAAACTAGGCATACATATATAAATATACAACATCCAGACACAAGGCAATCACAAGTGCTCATCACACGAATGTTTGCCCTGGGCGGGATTCGAAACCGCCACCATGTGCTTAGTAGGCAGACGTTCTAGCAACTGAGGGGCTCGAGCCTACCCTGGGTAAGCTAGGGTAGGATATCTATCAGGGTAAATAAACCTTAGTCGACCACACAGACCCAAAACTAATTGGTCAATTTCAAGTTTACTCACGATGATGTTTTCCTTCACTTTAACGCTTCTAATAAACGTACCTTGCTACGCTTATCTAGGCACAAAAATAATCCATATTTGATCATATTTTTGATTAAAGGGTAAGAAAAAGTCATGTTAACCAAGTTCACTTCACAAATATCTTTTTCCTTGGCGCCATGTTTAATGTGAGGTGAATGCCATATCACCATTTTACACAAATAAACTTCTACCGTGTAAATGTGCCTTAAGATTGAAGACAATAGTGGAAACTACTCTTAGGCAATTTTGATTTACTTGGACAAAGTGGGTTTCCACTTTTCCATTTATGTTTTACTATCTGTCCGCCCGCGTTGGATTTTGACATTTCCGTGCAATTTCCGGTAGGAATCGTATTAAAAAAACTATTTAAGATGTTGACCGGAGACATAAGGTGCAAACCATGTAAAATTTGGTAAAATCGGAGATTAGTCTGTACAAACAGACAAACAGAGAAACAAAAAATTAAAAAACAATCTAGGTTTGTTCTGTATCACTTCTTATATCCCCTTGACTCGGATTTTAGCATTTTTTTCGATGTACAGACATTCGAAAATAGCTATTTATGCAACTGTTGCATAATGAGGGGTATTTAACACGAGTGTGGTTTATGAAACGAGCGCAGCGAGTTTCATAAAAGTATACACGAGTGTTAAATACTAATTATGTACAGTTGCATACAATAGTTTATCTACACTCATACAACAAATTTAAATTAAAGACAAAATAAAGTAATCATTGTTTATTGTAATAATTATTGACATTTTGTATGGTACAATTATTATACAAACGTTAATGGCGCGAAAATAAATTTGCAGTAATATCGCACCGCGCATGCGTGCCGCCAAGGTTGCGTTCCGAAACACGCTAGTGTGCTCAAATAGCAAGCATCTGCGTAAAAATTAAAAAAAAAAAAACTTCATTTTGTTACAACTTTGCGATAACGAAATGAAATTTGTATGGATCCTTAGTCACGGCTCCATCGAAAGGTATATCATTTGCTTAGCGTTTCTGATAAGTAAATGAAGGATTTACGACATGAGTGTAGATAAAGAATAATTATATACCTACTAGCTTTCCACCCTGCGGCTCCGCCTGCGTTGAGCCGTTAACTTTTTCTCGTGGGAATAAGTTAATTTCCCTCGGTAAAAGGTAGCCTATATATTATACTGATGTATAAGCTATGTAATTGTAAAGTTACATTAAAATCCATTCTGTACTTTTTGCGTGAAAAAGTCCATCAAACAAGTAGGTACCTACATCCATCAATCCTCGCAAACTTTCGCGTTTATAATATACTATATTTTTTTATTTAAAGATAAAGATAAATATAAAGATATATTTATATTTATTATTATTTATTATTATTATTTATATTTATTATTTATTCTAATCTAACACAGTTCCAGCAAATAAAAACTACGAAAATTTTATTTTTCATTGCTTTCCATCATCAACAAACACAAAATGTCAGACCCATTCATCAAAAACAAAACAAGAATCAATAAAATGTAACGTCTAATACAAAGATTATGCCCCATTACACGCACTTAGGATCCAACGAAATGATAGTATGCAGTCCCACGCGGCCACAATCTCACCGACACATTACACCACCATTTTCACGGCTGGCCATAATTTAATATAATCCAAAGAAATAGGTGCATTCGTAACGTTTCCGAACGATACCCGCCAATCGACAATCGAATCACATTCGAAAACCTTTAGATTTCAACTCGTAACTCACTTCAGAAAATTGCACTGCGTGTGAATTTTAAACCCTTGGAACACGATTCAGATTTCAAAATCGTACGCAATGTTATAGGAAAACTAATTCTTATGGTGATGCCCGTAGAGTCGTTTGGGAGAAATTCGTAGCAAAATGATCGTGATTTCGATAATCGGACGGTATGTTATCGATCACGACGCTAGCCCGATCCGATGGATCAGTGCTTGTTTTGATTTCCAATTTGCGCTTGCAACGTTTGGTGCTAAATAGCAGCACGTAACCGATGGTACGCAATCTTCGATATCAATTTGAACGCTATTCCAGATTTGAGTGCGATGAAATATTCCAATGTGAGAAAATTGACGTTTTAGCTGCATGTAAGTGTTCGTGAAAATAATTCAGGGCGCTATAATTTTACTCCAGTCTGTGGTATAAATTAAAAATACTGCTCGTGTACATAAAAGCTAATAAATGTAGGTACGAGTATGTACGTTGAATAGAAGCCATATTACGTGTAAAACAATAATTCATGTAATTTTATTGCACGCAACAACAATTAAGTAAGTACCTAAGTATGCTGATGCAATAAAAATAGTAATGTGTATTATAGATATTCATGATACAAAATAACATTTTACATAACTCTAACAATCACAGAAACGAACAAAAGGTGACCTAACTCTCGCGACTACCACAGCAATTCCACATACTCAACCCGCAATTATTACGAGCAAACGCACATTACCCGAATGAGATAAACGAATCGAATAGTCCTGACTGATTATTAGTTATTACAATAACATTATGTGCTTTAAAACCAACTTCAACCATGCATACCGAATAAAAATCTATATCGATTCTGTGCTCTATTGCACATCGCTTTAAAAGTCAGTATCAGAAAGATATTACAGGTCAAAGGAAAAAAGAGTTTATTTTCATAAACGTACATTATAGCGTCGGGCCGAGCGGCCGCCATGTCGATAACAGGTTAAGTAAATGACACAAAATGGCCGCTAACAGCAATAAAAAATAATTTGGGTCAGAATCCTCTTATTACTTTCAGAAAATTCAATTTCATTTCCACTTTTGAGGGTTGAACCTTATTTTTAATTTATCCTTTATGGCTTTAGGAAACAATCGCCAAACTTAATCTTGCTTCTTTTACATCGTAAGTTAATTATTTTAATATTTTTTGGAAGGGACGTGCTTCATTTACATTGCAATAAGGTGACATTATAATTACAATCAAAACCTTTTGAACATAAATATTCAAGTAACATAAAATGCAAATTAAAAGTACCAAAAGAACATAAAATTTATTGACGTGTCCATTGGTCAAATACTGTGGGCCAATTACAAGAACATGCAATTAGTACAGTAATCAAACGATGCCGTAATTTTCTCTGTACTTTTGTAACTAACTAGTATTATATTATCTGTGCTTTTGATATCCGTTCCGACATCACGTATTAATGTCCTCGAATTTTGAAAACGAGGGATACGTAAGCGATCATTTAAAGTCGCATCAAATTTAGCTAATGTATTACGACCACTCAAAAAGTAATATTCATCGTTTGTAGTCCATTGCGTATCAACCCGTCCGGTCATTCATTCGTTTAGCACGGAATAGAAAGAAAAAAATATTATAAAAGTTTACGCAATGTATATCGAATTAAACACAAAATTTTCTCGTTTTTGAGATGAACCTCTGGACGTGACATCCGCCGATCAAATGTGCCTCCACACGTAAGTAATTTGTGTTGTGAGACGAATTACGATCGGTAACAGGTAGAGACGTTCACTATAATCAGATTCGGATCGTTTTTATAATTTCTACGTCGGAAATGGAAAAAAAAGAGTTAAACATTAAGTTTCTACCATTTTTAAACAAAATGTTACTTCTGTACTGAATATCTAGTTTTTGTTTAAAAAATATGCTTTTTGACAACCCCATGTCACAGAAGTATATAAGAGTACTACTCTACCCGCTTATGTCTTAGTTCTGCGCAGTAGTCGTTAATTTTTCGAGCGGATAGATAATCGCATTGGGTGAAATGAATGGTGTACAGTTATCGAATTTCGCAGTTCAGTAGGTACAGCCATTGTACCGCTGACCAATGTACAAAACAAACTACAGACAGTATAAGGTGGTATAACCGGCGCTTTTGCTAGGGCTGTGCCTCTTTTTATTCTCAAAGCAATGAACTTGGTTGCAGATAATAAATATTATCTAACAGCTTATGAAAAGCAGTACATAATTATAAAGGTTCGATGTCACGATTTTTATATCTTTATTTCAGTCGCTTGCATCATCTATTTAGTAGACTAGACACTAGCTTTCGAAGCTCAGGGGCGTTCTGTTAGAATTCCTGAAATCTCAAAGGAGGAGTAGAGCGGTAGAGCCTTATTTATTTCCTTATCGATTGTATCAAACACACATACACCATCATATTAATTTCAGCAGTCCAATACAATATCTAACAGGTTTGAAATGAAAAAAATTAACAGTAGTCTTTTTCATTACAATTTTTAATAATTGAAATTAAGTAATTTAAATATTGTTAATTTTATTTCTTTGAATAAATATTTGCTTTATTACAAGATGATTCATTGAATGAAATGAATATAAGCCATATTTCAGCCCTAAATGGACACGCTTGACGATGGCACGGGCGAAAAGGCGCTTCAAGAGGAGGGGAGATGGGGGGAGAAGAGAGGAGTGAGGGAGGGGAGGTGTGAACTGCTCACGCGCAGCTAAACAAACAGGCACAGGAAGCACGCTCACTTGAAACAGAATTACCAGCGGCCGTCGCCAAACGACCAAACTAACAAATTGATTTTTTTCATCTAAATCATGGGAGCTGCTCCCAAATGAGTTGGGCTTGTTTGAGGTTGTTTTGAGTTGGTGTACATTGCGTCTTGAATGTACAAGTTTGCAGATCCAAATGTAGCTTTCGTGTCAGATCCATCGAAATAACATGTATGTACGGGTTATGAAATAAATACATGTTTATTTTTATAATTTTTTTATTTACGATTTAGATACCTACTACTGCGTAGTTAAATCAAAATGGGAAACACTTCTTCTACATGAATTAAACTAGATCTGATCGCGAGGTTCTTAATTTGTCTAATCTAATCTATATAATTCTCTTATATCTTGTTTAGAAAATAGGAGGTAAGAGCGTAGGTACGTAACAGGCTCAATTCCGGCGTGGCCGCGTGGCCGCTAAAATCTATAAATTCAAGTTGTTGAGCTCTTTCATTCTTATGGGAATCGAAAAGGATGGGAGATGAATGAATTTAATTTTGAATGAATGATTTATTTTAAAATAAGCAGCGCATCTGTCAAATTCAGCTTAATTTTAGTGGGATGATTTCACATGCCTGCTAAATGTTAATGTTTGACGTCTCTAAATAGAATAACGTTTTCCTACATTTAGCATATACGATACTAAATAAGTAAAAAAAAGTTATGAACAATGTACTCAAAACAACAGTTAAAACACTAAACGACAGTTCCAATCATTAGGTTAGTCATCTCATGTCATGATCATGAAACAAGCAATGCGCTGGGAAGCAGTTCGGCCTGCCCAAACCTCCTAACTGCCGACAATGGTGGTACTTATGGTAATTTCATGTCATTGAATTCGTATCACGGTCGCGTCAGAACCCATGATTACTGTGATTCGGAACATGATTTGTTTATCCGAGACACAGATTTCATTATAATCTAAGTTTTATAGCTCACGCGAGGAAACTGCGGAAACGCTGGCTCCAATTGGTGGGTATTTTTCTTTAATCTCGTTTTAATTTTGTCTTGGCTTGTTTTTAAAATTCAGACGAATTACAAGTCATATTTTTTGCTACATTTTTTGGTATTTTTAAAGTTTAAAAATGTTTTTGCTTCGTTATGATTTTTTCTGCAGATTCCTTTAATGTCTTAAAATGAATATCTCGTCATAGCTGTACTTATTCAAAATTAAGCACAACACGACCCTTCTTCTTTCTCAGCTATTATTATACTACTATTTGTTTTATATTGCCTTCTTCTGCATAGTCGTGTGTCATCTGACCGAATCTATCACGTCGATTTGACAAATGCAGACGTGACGTCTGAGTGGACGTCAAGGACGTTTATAAGTACTTACCATCATAGTAGGTACTCAAAGCTCATAACATAACATAAACACTACCGTAGTACTTATATCATCCTTGGTGGACGTACGACAGCTAGTGGAAATCATGGATCGAATCGGTAGTTTCAACTATAAGACCTACTCTGTGCCACATTTACCGCAAATAAAGATTTTATTACTTATTCTTGACCACTTAGTACGGCTTGTTAACCTGAATTACGGTCCCATCTGGCAGAAAGCATGAAACTTAGCATACATGTAGCTTTTATATATGTGCTTCAATGTCGATATGGAAACACGCTGAGAAATGATTACCCCCCCCCTTTTTCCCTCATTTTACCTCCCTCATTTTGGTTTTTTTCATTTTCTACAAAAACGGTAGGACTGATGAGTTTACTTTTCAAGAACCAAATAGTTGTCGATAAATTACCTACAAAATGATACTACATTTTATAGTGCTAAGATTAATATATTTCTATATACAGCCATCAACGTATTATGAAATTTTAAAAACAGGCACACTTTTTTCTTCCTTACTTCATTTATAGGAAAACGACAAGAGTGGTGATAAAATGGACTAAAGAAGTCAACTACCTTATACATTAAGCTAAAAAATGACATTTATTTCATAGTCGTAAAGGCATTACTTCTAGAGTTACAGCTCACCGCGTCTGACTCAAGTACTCTTTTTTTTGCCTTTTTAGAATACATCTTTCTGTTAACTTTGTTTAGCGTAGATTAGATTCAGATTTTCCAATTAGAAATAAAACAGTCCATGTACTAATCCAGGCCACAGTCTATTTACATGTAAAACTAGCTGTCTGCCCGCGGCTCCGCTTGCGTTGTGTTTCGACATTTCCGTATTAATTTTTAACTATCCCACTTTTTTCCGTGATTTTAAAGTATCCAACATGTTGACCGAGTATATAAGGTACCACCATGCAAAATTTCGTTTCAATCGGTCTAACAGTTTCGGAGATAAGCCCGTAGAATATACTGCGCCGTATGAGTTACTAAAGTTTTTTAACTATCCCACGGGAACATTTTAATTTTCTGGGATTAAAAGTATCTAAGATGTTGACCGGGGATATAAGGTACCACTATACAAAATTTCATTCAAATCGGTCGAATAGTTTCGGAGATTAGCCCGTGCAAAGAAAAACAAAAAAAAATCTATAAAATCTGTACATAGAAAAAAAATGCTATAAACCTATTCAAGGGGATGTAAGAAGCGATATAGTACATACCCAGATTTTTTTTAAATATTTTTGTTTCTCTGTTTGTCTAATCTCCGAAACTATTCGACCGATTTCAATGAAATTTTGTATAGTGGTACCTTATATCCCGGTCAACATCTTAGATACTTTTAATCCCAGAAAATTAAAAAGTTCCCGTGGGATAGTTAAAAAACTTTAGTAACTCATACGGCGCAGTACATTCTACGGGCTTATCTCCGAAACTGTTAGACCGATTGAAATGAAATTTTGCATGGTGGTACCTTATATACTCGGTCAACATATTGGATACTTTAAAATCACGGAAAAAAGTGGGATAGTTAAAAATTAATACGGAAATGTCGAAACACAACGCAAGCGTAGCCGCGGGCAGAAAGCTAGTTTTACATGTAAATAGACTGTGGCCTGGATTAGTACATGGACTGTTTTATTTCTAATTGGAAAATCTGAATCTAATCTACGCTAAACAAAGTTAACAGAAAGATGTATTCTAAAAAGGTAAAAAAAAGAGTACTTGAGTCAGACGCGGTGAGCTGTAACTCTAGAAGTAATGCCTTTACGACTATGAAATAAATGTCATTTTTTAGCTTAATGTATAAGGTAGTTGACTTCTTTAGTCCATTTTATCACCACTCTTGTCGTTTTCCTATAAATGAAGTAAGGAAGAAAAAAGTGTGCCTGTTTTTAAAATTTCATAAAACGTTGATGGCTGTATATAGAAATATATTAATCTTAGCACTATAAAATGTAGTATCGTTTTGTAGGCAATTTATCGACGATGATTTGATCTCTGAAAAGTAAACTCCTCAGACGTACTGTTTTAGTATAAAATTCAAAAAACCAGAATGAGGTAGATAAAAGGGGGGGGAAAGGGGGGAAACAATAATTTATCGAAGTGTTTCCATATCGATATTGAAGCACATATATGACAGCTACATTCATGCCAAGTTTCGTACTTTCTGCCAGATGGGACCGATATCCTTATATTTTTTAGCTAGCAAGCCGTACTAACTGTCGTGAAATTCAGTTATTACATTTGTCAGCTGTCTAGTCAATTCATCAACGGGTAATCAATCACTGTCTCAATATTATTATTATAACAAACAAAGAAAGTGTTTTCACCAAGGATAAATATAGTATCTGGAAAATCATTTTGACTTTTTAGTTACAAAACCTTAAATAGATAAAACATGAATGCCTGAAACTACATTGTACTTTAACAACTTATAAAAATGTAGGTCTACTCTACACATAATTACGTGTAAGTATGCAAAACACTTATTATTGTAATAATTACATGCACTTGTATGCAACACCGCAGTTTTATTGATATTTCTGCAATAGGATAATTTACGGGCGGGAAAGAATGCCGTTCGAAAATTACAAGACGCAAGTAGCATACATTAAGAAATGGATATTATAATGAAGTCTAGAAATTATGCGGTGTACATTGAAACGTCTATTTAATGTGAAGAAATTGTTTCGTCTAAACGATTTACCCTTATGCAAAGCAGGTGATTTTACGTCGGTCCCCATTGATGTTCTATTTTCAATTAAAACCTGGTTGTATTCAGTAAATGACCGATAATTAGAAGGCATAACAATCTACGCCAATTATAACGATACAGTCGATCGATTACAGAATAAAGTACCACCCCAAACGTCTAACTAGACTAACTATCTTAAACCTTTTTGCTTAAAACAATTATCTCTACTGTTGATACGTACAAACGAAATGTAAGTGTTAATTAAGTTATAGCAATTATGATATTGGTGCTTTCGTACTGCGCGAGCAGATACGCGCTTCAACCATTCAATTTACCAACAAAAAATATTCCATCTCGTCTTCATTCCAAGCGTAAACATTTCGCGAACAGCAAACTTATTGTTGTATCCCGCTCTGGTCAAGTAGACACGTCGACCTTTTCAAATGGGGTGAAAAAATGTTGTCGGACAACTGACTACGGTGTATCGTGAAATGCCACCTGTCAGAGACGAATGGTGTGCTAATAACCCCCCTTTGCGTCGGTTATAAGGGGGCCAATCATTGCGTGATCACCCCATTTTTAATAAAAAAATAAATATAATAAATATTTTTGACGCCGCGCGATGAAGTTTGTTGAAGATTAACATTTGAAAGACGTGCACCATTATTTTATTTGTTGCGGACTTGTAATGCAATTATGTTGGATAAATAACGTTTGTATTAGCGGTGGCAAAAAGGTGTAGATTAGATAATGTCTATTATGAGTTTGAATTGTTACGTGTGAGAAATACAAAGTGCTCTATATTGTAATTTTTATTTCTTTGTATTACACTAATCAACTCAACTTGCTAATCACCACTTTCTTACTAATAAGCCATGTAATATACTTTTTAAAACTTTCACGGTTGTTTTCATAACTATTAAGATTTAAAACGGGATATTCACACAAAATAAATACCACGGTAAATATCCCGTTTTAAATCTTAATAGTTAATCCATATAAGTTTGATTTCTGAGTTAAGACGTCGTTGATTCGATGTGTTAAATATTTTACTAGGCTTATAAGTACTTATATAGAACGTATTTTTTTATCTGATTAATAAAATATACCTATATTTTTTTTTGCTAACTACGTAATATTAGTATTATATTTACAATACTTACAGCCCAGCAGCTTCACCTGCGTTTTATACATTTATCACGTATACGAGTATTACCTATTTATGAAGCATAACGTATATCCTTCCCTGTGCTGCCATGGGTGGGCTGGGCAATATATGAGTAAATACGCATTTTAAAATTTACTCTAGGAAAGAAGTCTGAATTTTGTTAGTGAGAAAAGCTGGTTATAAAATAAATTTAAAAACTAGAGCTTTTAATTTCTTTCTTATACTATGCTAGTTTTCCGCCCCGCGTGTCCGCCCGCGTTAACAGTTTTTCCCGTAGGAAAAAGGTATTGTCCCGCGGTGAAAAGTAGCCTATGTCACTCTCCATCCTTTCAACTAACTCTATGCCGAAAATCAAGCCGATTTGTTGCTTAGTTAGGGCGTGAAGGAAGTACAAACAAACATACAAACACACTTTCGAATTTATAATAAACTTATTATTATAAACGCGTCGCATGTGCCGGTAGAGTCGGCTGCCGTACCAAGGGCAACAAACACCTGTTAATGTCCTGAACTTGGAGCTAATATTAGTATAGAGTGTGGATTAGTAAAGAATGATAGTAAGTAAGACCAAAACAGTCACAGAGTGGTGTACAAGAGGAGCAGGAAAGCTAATGGACAAAACCAGCCTGATGGTCCAAGTTGGACTATCAAGCTGGTTCCAACGATATGGTAAATCAGTTGGACGCTGACCGATGCGGTTGGTCTTAAGGAGTAACACAATAGATAAAAGAGACAGAACGAGCCGTGTACCAAACTAGCATAACTTCGGTATTTGTTTCAAACTACCTAAGATATATATTATACCCGATCACCCTTTGTGCGTTACGTTACCGCAGGGTTTGCGTGCGTACGAACATTAAATCCTCCCTTTCGCCAGCAGATTGCGTTCCATTGATGTCTCATTTACAGCAGGAACCGAGTATATAAACCACCGGCTGATAGGGAAACGTAATGAATCGAAAACAGAGACAAAGGGAAATAAAACACGTGTAAACACGCAGCGGTTAGGTTAGAATTATCCCTTTCACTTTTCTATTTGGGATGATTTCAATAGCGTATGAAATAAACGAAGTATATGGAGCGACTGTAAGATATTTACTTAATATTGGATATTTTATATTTGCTGTGAAGTTCCACTTTCCTTATATTATATAATAAATACTTATATTGTATTTTCTCCGTTGTCATATTAAAAATATTGAATGGTATATTATTAACGATAATAATATGCTATAAGGATGGGTCCAGATCTTTTTTCATTGTATCTTAGTCCATTGATACTGTAAAAAAATCTTGTTTTGTTCAAATAGTGAAAATCTAATAAAAACAGAGTAAATAATCTGTCCTGCCTTGTTTGCCTATCACGATCGCATGACTAATTCTAGGACGTTACTAAATTAAAAGTTTTCCTCAGTTAGGCAAGTTAAACTTTTAACTAGGAAAACTGGATAACGTTTCAGTTAATTGTATTCGTGCCAGTTAACTTAGTTGGCTATTAGTTAACTTCGTTTAACTGGAACACGCGAGCTTCGGTTCAAGGAAATTGGGTAAGCTGTGATAAAAGTTCTATACATATTTGTTTTCTGTGATATGTTGTTTGAACTGTTGAAAATATAGCATTTAAAAAGCGTTTCTAGGCAAAATTTTCCAATACCAACTACTACTACAGGAAGGGCTTTTTGAGTATACGAGTATGTATGTTCTTTAGTACACTCTGTAGCCTAACTTCATAGATTTTGATTTGAGAGGTATCGTTATAGGTATTTATCTTAATAGTTAGACCGACACTGCGCCTGCGCTATGTTATCTCGGGAACATATATTTAAAAAAAGCAAGTGATCGAGCGGGATTCGAACTCGTAACACTCGTTTCTCGTCGTCCGCATCTTAAACCACTGGGCCAGACGGATAGTAGCCGGTTGGACGATATTAGCGACCATATTCTGCCCGGAAAGAAAAACGCATGAAAACTCGAAAACACGCGTTTTCCCAAACATAGTACTAAAACCGCCATATACAAAATTTTAGCGAAATCGTTAGAGCCGTTTCCAAGTTCACAGAAATATACAAATTAATAAATATACAATTATTGCTCGTTTATAGGTATAAGATTTATATCTAAACAGCAGATCTATAGAATTTTTAAAAGTTTACAATCTTTCTCGCAGTCAGATTTTTTATTCTTTTTTTCAAATCAGTTATTAATCTATAGCTATCGCACTTGCGTCTAATACCTAAAGTTTTCTTACAAACAGATATTGAAAAACATATTTAAATACACTGAAGATAAGAAAACGTAAAAGCGTAACTACTTCATTTTGACGCTCAACTGTTTTTAGTAAAGTAATCTTTTTGCGATAATTTTTGCGATAAACTCGGTGCAAATTGCATACAATGTGGGTGTTATTGTGGCGCAAAAGCGTATGTTATCGCTATAATTATCTTTGCTGCATATTGTGGAAGCGACGATGTTATTATAAGCAGTCGTATGTCCTTTACTGTGATTGTAACAGAGCTTAGCAAAAAGATAACAAGCAGCGATAATAGCTATTGGAATAAGTAGATATAGTACCTAAACTAGCCAAACGTTTAACTAGCTGTGTTTTAAACATTTTTCAATATTTATTTACTCAATATTTATCAGTTACAAGAAATATACAAAGCAAAATTAGACAAACAGGTACTCCTATTTGTAAAAATAACGTCTTAAAAAATATTAGATACCTATAGAGAGCATAACATACAAAAAAACTGATTGAACATGCACAGTACGGTCCAAAATAATATAAATAAAATAGTGTGATACATATTATTATGTAATACGATTATTATATCATACTTCATACTAATATTATAAAGAGGAAAGATTTGTATTTTTGTGTGTGTGTGTGTATGTTTGCAATGAATAAACTCAAAAACTACTGAACTGATTTCAAGAATTCTTTCACTATTATAAAGCTACGTTCACCATGAGTAACATAGGCTACCTTGCCTTTAAATGCCACATTCCCACGGGAAAAACTGTTAACGCGGGCGGAGCCGCGGCGGAAAGCTAGTTACTTATACATAATATACCTAATGGTCACACTGGTATGATGTACAGAAGGCAGCACATGCGGCTGGACATTCGCATTACGAAATTCATCCCTACCGCTACGGAATGCGGGCGCTCTCAAGGTCAACATGTACAGCCGCATGTGCTGACTACATAATATAACATCCTTGAATGCTACATCTTCTGCCAGGTAATTTGATAAAGGAGGTCTAAAAAGGAGGATTACGATTTTTGTTCATTATTTAACTTTATTTTAATCATATTTTAGCTGAGCTGCCAATCTTGGCAAGAAGTTCTTGGTTTTTCAACAAATAATTATGAAAATCTTAACATGTCATGTTTTTGAAGTTGTATTGAGTATGAATTAACTATTTAACGCACACTTACTTAATCTGTTCCCCTCTTTGCTCCATTGCGATTGCTTTTGCATACCATCAAGCAATCCTACCTTCAGGCCACATATTGCTAGTATACCTACACCGTTTTTCAAGTGAGCATCGCGGGAAGCCCCCAGAATAGGCAGCGCGGGAAGATCGTTGTGGAGATCTTTGTGGTAGACCTTTGGCCAGCAGTGGAAGTCTTTCGGCTGAAATTATGATGGTGACCTGCTAAGTTTGCCATCAAGTTACAAAAAACGTGTTATTTTATTGGTCAGTACAGATACAAAGTATCTCCGTTATAGCACTCATATTCTCAGCGTTAAAGATGGCTAAATATATAGCCGATTCGCCGAAGTATTATTATGAGATTATGACAATAAACATCTAAGTATGAACCGCCGAGACTGCCAACTCTGTTTATGAAACTTCAACATACCTACTCTTATGTATTGATGACCCTTTTATTCTTAGTATATTCCTACTCATATGAATATTGCTATGATAAATGTCGACCTTACAGAAAAATTACATAAATTCAAAATTTAACTCTTGATTAAAAAATTTTTTTTTTGCGAATAACTAAGTATGTACATGATTCGTTCTGTAAGTAAGTGCTCAAAAATTAAGATCATAATAACAAAGCTTATTTTTGGAAACCTAATTACCTATTATAATTTATATAAATTGGTGAAAATATTAATATTATTTTAATTTCATCCCATCTATGGATTAGCACCTTAGTCTACTAAACTAAGCCATAATCGCTCAACATTGTTCTCGGATTCTTTATGATATACCTAATTTCCATTTTATTTCGGATTTTTCATAAATAAGTTGGCAGCACAGAATACCGCTTAATAAAGCCGTAATCGGCCCGGCCTGTAATTACGCCGGTAATATTGATGATTACAGCTGTAATATTGATTATTACGGCCTGTAATGCAGCGGCCGAACTTAGTCTTCGTGATTCGATTTAATTAATACTCCCATGGTTTTATGCTGAGCCAGGATCGGTTGAGTTAGAAATAAGGTAAAGTGAAGTATTTATCTACCCATAAGTTTATGAGATATGTAATAAACGAACGATTACGTAAACACGAAACTATCAAATTCTTTACTTCTCCTTCATAAAATAAAAATACTTATTGCTTCTCAAATTAATAAAAATAACGATTTAATATAAGGTAGTACGAAAATTTAGTCTCTACGTAAGTATTTCATATTACGTTTCATATTTAGTCAACAAGCACATTTACCTATAGATCATTTCAATTTTCTTACTTTTATAACTTTTGAGCACACTATTAATATCAATAAAAAATGTACTGTTGGTACAAAGTTTTATATTTTTTAAAGCTACTTACTATACACAAAACATAACTATAGATAAAGATAAATAATTACAATAATGGAAAATTTGGTTAAACATACGTAACTATGTTAAATCTTCCAGACTGATAATATTAAATATTATTTTTATTTAAGTCCTAACATATTTATTTAAGTCTTATCGCATCATAAAAATCTGATAGGATTCTGATAGGAATCTGATAGGATGATAATGATGACATTATAATTATATTTAAAATAATTAAGTTCACGGTTCGCCAGCGCCACGCCAAAGAATCTACGTGTTACCTAATAATTTAAAACAAAATAATCATAAAAATTGGATCGTATAGAAATATCAATTAATGATCATTAAAAAAATCTTATCTGACTCTACACTCCTACAAACTGACAACAAACTAACTGTATAGATATTTCGGCCCCTTGCTCGTCGGCGCCGTGGCTTAGTTGGTTAAAGCGCCTGTCTAGTAAACAGGAGATCACGAGTTCGAATCTCGTCGGGGCCTATGATTGGTTTTTTGCGTTTTATTTTTACTTCTTCTATAATTTATAATATTAAATAGTAATATAGCAATATTTTATGTTCAATCATAGTTAAGTAGTACCTTACCTGTACTAAAGTTTTTTTTTATGTTTCTAAGATGCTTTAGTTAGGGTGAGGCCACACGAGCGTAATTTTGTGAGTCGTGAGCGGCAGAAATTCGGTCGCGCAAATTCTGCCGCGTTCGGTTTCATACAAAACCCCTGTTTCATTCACACGGACTCAAATTTTCAGTCGTCTGCCGGCTCACACACGTTATGACCGGCAGAATTCTGCCGGTCGGGTGGAGCGGGCAGAGGGGGGCGAGGGAATAGACTAGTGTTGCCAATATCGATAATTGGTTTATCGATGGCTTGGGTTTAGTTTTTTTTTAGTTTATACGAAATCTCGTGGTAGATATAGATTTTTTTTGTTTCTGGTCCGATTGCTTTCAAAATCGATATCTGGGGTCCCCAGTGGACTCCAATGACGAATCTGACATCTGATTTTCAAAAAATGGCCGCCATTTTGAACTTTTTTGTTTCTGGTCCGATTGCTTCCAAAATCGATATCTGGGGTCCCCAGTGGACTCCGATGACGAATCTGACATCAAAATTGGAAAAAATGGCCGCCATTTTGAACTTTTTTGTTTCTGGTCCGATTGCTTCCAAAATCGATATCTGGGGTCCCCAGTGGACTCCAATGACGAATCTGACGTCTGAATTGCAAAAATGGCCGCCATTTTGAACTTTTTTGTTTCTGGTCCGATTGCTTCCAAAATCGATATCTGGGGTCCCCAGTGGACTCCGATGACGAATCTGACATCAAAATTGAAAAAAATGGCCGCCATTTTGAACTTTTTTGTTTCTGGTCCGATTGTTTCCAAAATCGATATCTAGGGTCCCCAGTGGACTCCGATGACGAATCTGACATGAGAATTGCAAAAAATGGCCGCCATTTTGAACTTTTTTGTTTCTGGTCCGATTGCTTGCAAAATCGATATCTGGGGTCCC
>OX419584.1:4063359-4421484 GCA_948473455.1 Teleiodes luculella
GTATTTTACTTAGCTTATGGAAGGGCACTTCGTAATACAAGAAACAAAGTTATTTTAAGATTAGCCATTAGTAAATGCATTGAAAGGAAATGTTAGATCTTATATTATTGTATTAGTAAAACATCTTTGGAATGCTTTGAAAAATAATTCGTTTCAATAAATAAATAATATTATTTATGTAAATTATTTGGGAAGGCTGCGTTAGAAGAATTTCAATATATAATTAATAATTCAATAAATACCATTTTTTAAATCAATATCTCGATACATAAATTGGCATCATACTGTTGGTTGGCATCGCTTAGGAATACTTGTTTCACATTTTGTCTTTTAAATATATTTATCCAATTACATGAAAAAGCCTCGAAATGCAGTCTAAATTTATCACTACAAACTACATAGTTAAATGTAAATATTTTACTGTTCATCTCTCATCCCATTGATGAATGTTTTTAATGTGTAAGGTGTAATGCACATTATAGATGTGATTCGGTCACTACCTGCATAATTTTTGTCTTACCGAATCTGTCATTTTTATTTCAATGTCTATAAATGAAAAATATACTTAATATAAAGTTAATTGCATTATCAATACAATAACGATATGATGTTTCGAATAAGGCATACAATTCTTATTTTATAAGAAATATTAACATAACAGCTACGCTACACTTTCATGTATATCATATTTCCTACCTAATGTATGTTAAAATTTGTATTCATTGCACCAATATTTCACCACTGCGTTATTGTACTATGAAATTTGGTTTTATTATGTGTCTTTATTAGTATATCAGTAGGCCTACTATGTAAGTAGCGACAGGCTCGAGAAGTTACATAGTAGGCCTACAGGTTGGTTGGCGAGTGTGTAAAATCTAAGGGATTAACAGACCTACCATTTACAATAGAACGCGACAGTTACTTACTAACTATTTATCCAAAAGCGACAGGCTCGAGAGGCTGTCAAACGCGACATATTGACAGAACTACTATGGCTCTAATGTCACTATGTCGCGTTTGACAGCTTCCCGACCTTGTCGCTTCTTACATATACATCTAACTCTGATGCGAAACTTTGTGAAAGATAGGGTACGTTGTTTATCATTCTACTATTTCTAAGAGGACTATAATAACTTGATTTTAGTGCAAAATACTAAGCTATGTGCTAATCAATAATTAAACACATGTATGTTTTAAAATCAAACTCAAAGAAGCACAACACCAAAAGGTAAATACTGTAAAACAAATAAGACAAAATTATGTAATAATTTGCTATAATTTGACTTCAAAATATTTATCGTGAATGCCTCAAGCATACAAGTCACAAAAAATACTGAAAAAAGTATAACTAGCCTAATCATATTACTCTCCAATATATCAAAGAATGCTGAGATCTCTGGAATAAGAAAATAATAATAAAAAAATCTAAATAGATCATAACACCAATTAAATCTACCAAATAAACTCGTAATACTAAAGGCAATGTATAAAACTAATCATAAATCAGTACTAAAATTGAAATGCCTCTACTGGGAATGGACTATAAAAACACTGGAATAATTTCAGACCAACTCAATTACTTATTTTAACATTTTGGGTAGACACAACTTGAACGGAACTATCAGATAATTAAATCTGACGTCAGATTGTTTAGGCAAGATACATAAAGAGGATTTAAAATGTCAACTTTAATGCTTCAAAATTCAATACCGGTAATGGAATGGTAAAAACATTCATTCGTTACGGTATACCAACGTTCAAGTTGCATGCCCAAAAATTCCGTATACTCGACCCCAATTCATTCTAATACCGACAAATTCCTTTTATTCAGCCTTTGATCAATTTCTAAACATCAATAGCAGCCTCAAAAACTATTTTTTCGTAGTTACACCACAAGAATAAGGCAATGTATATTTTCGTATAGTAGTACATAATATTAATCTTAGGTTACATTTAATAAAAGAGGTATTTTAAAGATATACCATATGCACATTGTAATTTTCGCTGAAAGCTATCTTACGTAATTCCTAATTTAGGCAATTGAAAATATAAATGCATAAAATTCGGTTGAATACAGATATAAACTAGAAAAGTGCTGAAATAATTCAAACATTACGTACGTTATATCAAATAAGTACAGAGTTATCTTAGTACGTAAACAATTACAAGGGATATAAAATTAAAATAATGGCGGACACAAAAAACGTGCCAAGGCAAAGACAAGTTAGCAGCAGTCTGTTCTCATCTTCCACTGGAATCTTGGGAGAATCGCTCTCTATGACCATATCCTCGTTAAAATTATTCTCGATCGCCAAATTCATCTTACTCCTATCATACCTCTCCAAATCCTCTTCCCGTTCCAACGGAAAATCTACTTCATCCGTGTCGTATATCTCGTAATCGTCGTTTTTCAATACACGGTCCCCTTTGAAGAACGGAGTAACAAATTGTATTCTATTGGTCTGGTAATAAGGTCCCCTGTTCCTCAGCTCGTTGGTCCCGTACAAGGGCGAGTAGTGTGCGTGTTGGACTAGTTCAGTGTCGTATATTTGATATTCTTCTGCTTCATCGAACGTGTAGTGCGCGTCGGAGTTGTAGTTGACGATGTGTCGCTGAGTGTACCTGCTCGCCTTGTAATAGTTGAGCTCGATGGAGGTTTCCGATTCACTCGCGTAATCGCTCGTATGTTCGTCGGCGTAGGGGTCGATATCCTTTGGCGAGCGCGGGCGGGGGGCGTGTGCGAGCAGCGCGAGGAGCGTGCGAGCGAGAGCGGCGATGCTTCCCTCTCGCTCGCACCCCGCCAGTATGTCTCCGGGCGAACAGATGGACTCCTGCAACACACGCCACCCGTCTCTTAGTTTCACATTCTGTTAGACATTGCTATACAGTCTCTTTGTATTGGCTTTGCGCTCGCGAAAGGATATACCGACCCTGCAATCAAACACGGGATGGACTATGGACGGTTGAAGCCGTGGGTTGCATGCGATCGTGACATTAATCAAATTAAGTTTTCTCATTAAAGACGACATAAAAAGCTAATAACTAACTATGGAAGTGCGTACAAAGGGCAAAACAAACAGACGTAAAAGCAAAATGTTTAGACCAATATAAATCACTACATAGAAACAATCACTTACAGGAAAATCTTATGTTTTTTGTTTATTATATCGGTCTAAACACAGCAAATAAATTAAAATGCTTACCTCTTCTACTCCGATCCTTCGACACGCTTCCAAGAAGTTGTCCACATTCCTTCTACATCTCGCCATTGTAAGTTTAGGCTGGAATAAAAGAAAGTAAAATGAAAATGGTATAAACAAATCTTTTTTAGTGTGTATTCTATGCTGTATAACCACAGAATACCAAATAGTAGTCCCTACAGAAGCTCCACTAGGCGACATAATTCAAATAAATTGCAACCCTATCTCCGTTACAATAAAGTGCAATTCCAGATCGCACGGCGCTAGGCGAAAAGACGAAGTTGCTGCATCTCTTTCTCTCGCGTTGCGCCAACTCTTGTGCCACTCTACTAACACCTTTAGGGCTGTCGTCTTTGAGAAAATAAAACATCTGATTTATTAACCTATAAGGTACCTACCTTTTACTCAAACAAATGATGGTTCAAATAAACCAATGCTACTACTATTTACTAAGTAATAGTGTTACTCGTATTATAATGTTTGCAAACTATATTTACTCGACGGTAGGTAGGTAAGTACTTTAGTTTATGAAAATACGTCATAATGTTACTGTAGGTTTGTCAGAGAAAATTATGAGGACAAGAAAAGAGATCTAAAAAAGCCACCTCCGATCCAGTCCTTTTCCTTTTATTTTTGCATCCATAAACACAACAGCATTTGTCGTATTGTTGTGAAGTCATTTTCGTAATTTGAGCGAGCGGAGCGGCGCGTAATAACGACGCGTCACGCGCGCCCGGCGACTGTTCGCGTACTGATGTAGCTAGCCCTGCCTTTCATCGGCCGGGGCGATATTTCGCCCGTCATACCTATTCTTCCGAGTGAAACCCCCCTGGTATAACGTAGAGTGCATATTTTACTCATCTTTAAATCTATGTTTATACAATTGTGGAATATATATGTAGAACGTACTGCAAGTTTTACACCTACCAACTTTAAGTGATTGATTTTTTATTTAAATTGATCTACGCTTGTGTCGCCAAATCGACATCCCATTTTCTGCAGGCGGATCTTTGAGTGTTACGCTAATGTGTACTGTATATCGTAGAGCATAAAGAGCTTGTTACCTGCGCGGGCGAGGGCACGTGCACCGAGGCGACGGAGCGAGGCCGCACGTGATTGGCCAGGTGACATAACACCACCCCGTCTGCTAACACTGGTGCCAACTGCTCCGGTAGGGACATTTTCAGGCGCGTTTCGATTATCTACAGCAAACATTGAAGATCAGACACACACTCTAGGATAACGATCAATTCTGATAGGCCATCTACTCTTGTGAACACCGTTCCGTGTAATAGACGAAGAAAAAAAAAAGAATTTTGTTTGATAGAAGTAACAAGTTTTTTTGGGATTTGGACTTCGTTGAACCGGGAAATTGCTATAAGTTGTTCAAAAATTGACTCCTTGTCCCTTAAACCCAATATGGCCGCCAAGACAACAAAAAAGCGTTCCGAACTGACTTTGCACTGCTGTTGATCAAAAACCACTTAATAATTATCTAATCGTGTGGAAAATACTTACAATTACTTACGCGAAAAGTAAAAACTTAAAAATATTATAATAATAAAGATTCACAACCAAATTCTAACCAGTCGCTTGTAAAGCGTGATAATTATTAAAAAACTATAATACAGCAGTGGACTTTGAACATAAATTCCATTGACTATACAACTAGCACAATAATATATGTTAAAATTGGGCTCAATTCTGCCGTGGCCGCAAGTTGTTGGTCTCTTTCATTCATATGGGAATCGAAAAGGATGGGGAGATAAATGAATTTAATTTTGAATGAATGATATTTAAAATAAGCAGCGCAGCTGTCAAATTCAGCTGAATTTAGTCGGGATGTTTTTAAATTCCTGCTAAATTACGCGTAAAATCAATGTTTGACGCGTTTAAATGTAGGTTGGCAATCACCTGTCCCTTTTTTAGCCCGCCCCGGCTCCGCACGGGAAAATGGTTACTGTGTCGTAAGTAAACCTTCCTCTTCAATCACTCTATCTATTAAAAAAAACCGTATCAAAATCCGTTGCGTAGTTTTAAAGATTTAAGCATACATAGGGATATAGGGACATAGGGACAGAGAAAGTGACTTTGTTTTATACTATGTAGTGATTCTCACCGTCCTGAGTTGTGCCAGCAGCTCGGTCTCCTCCTTCTGCTTGTCGAACTCCCTCTTCATGGTGAAGCTGAGCTTGTCACTCGCCTCTCTGCTCCACGGCAGCCGGCCCGGCGCGCCACCTTTCAACACACGAGCTTCACCGTTCGCCCTGCCTATACTACACTTCACACTGTACCCTAAGCTATTCGTCGGGGACTTAGACGGCGATGTAGGCTTCACATATGATTCGATCCCGTTCCGATATTCGACGTTCCCGTTGACCGTGTAGATTTTGTTGACGTTCCTCGACGGAACGACTTTTTGTACTGGCCGTTTGTTCTCTTCGAGTTTTTCTGTGTTGCCGTTCTGGAATCTTCTGGGTGTGGAGTGCAGGAGAGGGGAGTTTGGTTGCGAAGGTGAGGAGATGGACCGGTATATGGGGGATACGTTACTGTGCGAGTTGGGGGAGTGGCGGGGGGAGGGCGGGCAGTCGGGGTCGGGGGAGGGCTGCTCGCTGCGCACGCGGTACACGTCTGCGGTGCGCTGCTGCCTTAAAGCTTCTTTGTATTGTCTGAAAACGTAAACAATTTGATTAGTCTGTGGTTGTCATTGTTTTGGATTAGTAAGCAAGCTTGATAACATATAGGTTAACTTGTATAAATCTGTGGTTTTAGAATGGTAATGCCACAAACACAATGATGAAAATAAACCATTTTTGTTTTTTGGGTTGTGTTCTTTTCCAAATGTAGAACTTATTTTTATTTAATATTTATTTGATTGTGTTTAATTAAATGTAAACGCTGGAGCCTCTTTTTAAGCTCTATGAAAAGCCTATGCATTATCATAAATAGTATCACAAGGTTTCACATAAACAAGTATAATATAAATGTGATTGAGTGTACCACCAGAAATGGCAATAGTGTAAACTAGTGTGAATGTAAGAAGGTACAAAAAACGTGAACGTCATTTGAACAGTATGATTTAATGTGCGTTATATTATATACAGTTACGGTAAAACCCGATGTAATAAAATGATAAAAGCGTTAACGTACACAGTTATTTACAGTGTGAACCACCATGTTAACCCATATGTTATCGAGGAGCGCAATATAAAGCAAGACCAGTGCGGTATGTCCATGAAAGTTGTGCAATGAGTGACGTATACCTGTAGGTTTGCTGATGAGCTAACTTAGTCTTATCGTCGCCATTCATGGTCCCTTCGGGGGAGATACGGACGCTGCAAGGGACAACACCAAGGGGTTAAAAAAAGTGAAACCAAAAAGAGAGGAAAATAGAATTCGTGAGACAGAGGATATGATAATGGCGATGCTGTATGATAACCACGATAATTTCGTTTACCTCTGTTTCGGCCAATGCGAACGAAATAAAAGGAAAATTTAAATCAATAACATGATTCTATAATTATGTTCTAATTGAAAATAAGGGAAATAAATACATTCCACTACGCCTGTTTAAACTAAACTACTGTGATGATCCCGATATTAGTTACGATCCCATTTTGTTATCTTCTACTAAGCTAATACTTTAAGTAAATAATAAGATCAATACGAGTACATTATTTATTCAAAAAAAGCATGTTGTCTGCTTTTTTTAGTTATTTTTTTTATATATTATCGTTGTTAGGTTAGGTATAGCTCACGTGAAAAAGTTAACAACCTTTAGTTGTTATTTTATGTAACAATCAATCCTTCAGACACGGGAAAGTAATCGTGAGAGAGTTATCAATAGTTTTTTATTACATCATCTCGCTTTAAGCGGTTATAATAATACGTCCTGTATTGTATTCTTTTAAATCTAAAGACCACTTTTTTATTCATATGTAATTTTTCTGATTTCTGAGTTCAGTTACAAGTTGCAAGAACCTTGTCTTAGGCGTTGTCCTAATAGAACGCGAATACGCGATCATCGCGCGATTCTCAAATGTATGAAGAAATCGTTCTATCGCGCGATCGTCTATTAGGACACATATTCGACTTCAATATGTTTGATCGCGCGTTCGTACGAGTAAAATTCGCGCGAACTTACGATGATCGCGCATTCGCGTTCTATTAGGACAACGCCTAAAGGTATCAAGGCTTTGAACAAAAGTAAAAAACATCAAAACTATTCTGTCTGGAAATGTCTTTAAAAAATTGCACATTATCTTACCCAGAAAGCAGCGGCGTGAGCGGGGGCGCCAAAGGAGACTCGCTGGAGAGCGATTGCGCCCTCGACAACGCCGCCCCGGGGGACAGGGTCGACGGCGTGCTGGGAGTCGAACGACCGGAGCCCCCGCCTGCCTCGCCGCCTGCTGAAAGTGGGAAGTTTTAACTCTTAGAACTATATGGTGCCCTGGTACTTAGGTGAAGAGGATGGAGGTAAAAGCGAACGAATTATGATTATAATCGCTTTTAAGCATGTTGCGTCAGCAACGAATATGGAGAACAAGGAACGGAATTTTATAAATTTTGTATGAACTAAAAATACAGTTTTTGTATTGTATTGAATAGTATGGAGGGGGAGGTAACAAAAATATCACTTTCAATTTCATGGAAAGTGTGCAAAGGAGTTTCAGGAATTGCTGCAGGAGAATCAAACGCCGAAATAATTTGAAATGGAAGAACCTCAGTTGTGGACGTGAGAAATTTATTTGGTTTTTTGGTGTCAGGAGAAAAACCCGCGAGCTGTTTGCTTTGGCGTGGCATAGTTTGTTTGATGCAGTATTTACTACCAGTAATTTAACATGCTTCGTCAACCAATTACCTATTTAACGCTTTAGATACGAGTAAAATTTAGACAGACGAACCCACTTAACTAATCAATCAAGACTGAGTTTACAGTGAGAAGACTGCAAGTACGATTTGACACGTGTTTTTGTTTACCATTACTGCACCTGCCATCCTGCCATTGTTGGCGCATCAAACGGTGTTACATAGCATCATTCCAACTAATATCAACATGCACTGTGTAGATATTCTATCAACACCGATCGAACACGTGAGATGATTGTCGTAGAGATGAGAGCAGTGTCATTGTTATCAACATAACTTAGAATGGAAGATTCATCTGCCACATGGGTTGCAAGTCTATTCTTCAACTGATATGGAATATACGAAGATACCTAGTTAAAAACAGGTTCGGAGGATATCATACTGATAGAGTTCATCCAAGGAGCATCAAACTCAAAAGTTAGCAAAATCATTGCATGGTTTTAGCATAATATTAACAAGGAGTCTAATATGCCTATGCAAAATAAATTGAACTAAATCATGTCACTCATGTCACGATGAAATGAAAAAAAGAAAAGCTACGCATAATTTTGGTGGAAATGAAAGACAAGAAACTCTGCAAATAATAATTCTTCTTAAGCCACTTACCATCATTAGACCACCTCTTCTCCACTCCGTCCGTGCAGTACCCACTATCGACCACGTGTCTCGGTTTATGTCGCAAGCAGTCTATCGTAGCGTTCCCCGACACGATCTGGTGCTGGTTCGGAGTGTTGTTGAGGAAGCTACTGTGCTTTGCTGTTCTCCTGGTATCTTCCACTCGTCTGTGAGGTAATGTGTCTTTGTTCGCCATGTTTTCTAAGTACTTGAATATGTGCACGCGCCCGCGCATGCATACCTGAAAGAATAATAAGGTTTCACGTGAAATTGAGTCCTTATGCATTTCAAGAGGATAACCAACGTTACAAATCCATTAGCATGAAACGCAATTCGCATGTGACCAGAAATCATCTCAGCTTTCACTGTCAAAAAGATGCGAGTTAGATGAGATTAGACTAAAAACAAATACGTTTAGACTATCCCGGCTGGCTGGTCTAAGAATTATACAGCCATGAAGTTAATGTGACGCGAAATGGAGTTTTATTAGGCACATAACATAAACGCATGAAATTTAAAAGAAATTGAAAATTTTAATCGATCTATTTGCACTAATACCAAAAATATTTTTCTTGTGGACTGTTTCATTTTGGTGTCAATAAAGAATATTGTATTGTACTGTAATATCTCTTTTTCACATTCTGCGTTTTCATAATGGTTTGTATTTGGTATAAATCAAAGATATAGAAAATTTAAGACAGCATAATAAGGATTGAAAAAAGCCCAAGAACGTTTACTGTTTTCACTGAATCAATAACTGGAAAGGTAAACCTGAAATCAATACGACTGAAGCGATTTAACCCCGAAATAACTTTACAGATATCCTTCAGAAAACTGAAAGGTTATTTACTGTAGCTTTACGACTCGATAATAAAAGCCAATATCGCCTCGAAACTGTATTTGAAGCTAAGAAATAAATCATCTGTCCCCTAAACCGGCTACTCCCTCTCGTGATTTATATTGTTATTCTATTGTCCTTATTTGTAATAGACCGTCGTCCGAGAAGCGTTTTTCGTACCTATCGTACTTTCGTGGCAGACTTTAATATTCATATGCGAACTTGTTTCATGTCACTAGATATCGAAGTCTGCCGAGCCAAATAGGAAGCGTTTGGGAGTTATGTCACTTTGAAAAGTGCTCCAGATGACGAAAAATTACCTATCTTACTTTTGAAAAATTCTTTCTTAGGATCGTTTGTAGCATCATTATGAACAGCCTAGACAAATTTCCAGACCATTTACAGGAAGCGTTTGGAAAATCAGCCGGCTTTTGTGGGTGGGATTTTTACCAAGAAAATACCTATCTTACTTTTTGACGAAACTACATTCAGGTGATGGGGAGGCTCTCATAAAATAATAAAAGTCAAGTCTGCCGCAGATATTAGGAAGCGTTTGCAGAATCAGCCGCTTTGAATGTGCCAAAGACTGAAGACGCTTACTACTGAAAACGATAATATTATAGTTTATTTTCGTAATATTGACCTGTGAGTTGAATTTTAACCTGTCAGAAGACTGTCTGAATCGAAAATAAAATCAATAAAATACGGATGTATGCATAAATAAAATTATAAAATATTTTTTCATACAAATATTTTTATTTCATTGTCACGTCTACTATCGTCTCTCTTATCAATACCTATAATTATTACAAAATAACAAATATATATTTTTTAAGTACAAGTAACGCTTATCAATCGCGTTAAAAAAACGATATCCTTTAGTTTTTGTATTCTGTGGTTATATCTCTCTTAAACTTACTCGAATAAAAACAAAATCGATAAAAACAAACAATCTACCTAAATAAAATAGATTTTCGTAGGATGTTACCTACCTAAATATCTACTTTACATAATATAAACAAGTTGCTTGTTATTAAACCAACTTCAAAGGTAAGTCAAAAAATAGCTGCCGAGTATCAACAGAGATATATCTTGGTATATTATAATCTGAACATTGCTAAGCCTGCCTTGCAAATTTATTCAACTGAATCACATGCTTATGACAATCGCACTCTACCTACACCTTTGTAAGGTGGACTATAAGCTGCGTATCGATTTTGCGCTGCAAACCATCGCACTTTGGCTTTTCTTCGGTGCCCAAGGCGGCACTAAGTTTAAATCCGGCCCTGTACAGGTCTAGAAACACCAAACCTCATTACACACAAATGTTGGGTCTGAAGATGTCCCAGAGATCACAGAAGCGGAAATACAATTCGCCTTGAGCAAAGTGAACAATGGTAAAGCCCCTGGTGAAGATGGTGTCATAGTAGAGATTGTTGAATTAGGTGTAGTTTCGGTCATACAGCTTCTTAAAGAATTCTCCAATATATGCCTAAAAGAAGGTAGAATAGGTATTCTACCTTCTTGAAAATGGTGAAAAAATGGGAACGTGCTACTGTCATTCTATTATTTAAGAAGGGAAACAAATCAGATCTCTCGACCCATCAGTCTGCTATCTAAAAACTATTCACAAAAATAGTTACGAACCGTCTTACGATAAAGCTGGATTTCTACCAACCAGTCGAACAAGCAGGCTTCAGAAGCGGATGTAACACTATGGACCACTTTATAGCCATGAAAATTATCATCGAAAAGGTTACAGAATATCAAATGAATCTGTGGCTTGCATTCATTGACTATAAGAAAGCCTTTGATAGTATTGAGGCCTGGGCGGTTATTCAGCCTCTGGAGAATGCTAGAATAGACTACCGTTACAATCAATATTTACCACAACGCAAGCTTACAAGTAAACCTCCCACCAGAAACAGACTCAATAAAGATCTAGAGAGGAGTTAGACAGATTGATACCCTGTCTCCAAAATTATTCACGTTGGTTTTGGAGGACATCGTTAAAAAGTTACATTGGGAAGAACACATTTTACATTGCAGGAAAAAGGCTGAATAATCTAAGGTTCGCGGGCGACATTGTGTTATTCACGGATAACCCACGAGACTTCCAGGAACTGAGCGATACTTCAAATCGGTTTGGATTAGAGATGAACTTGGATAAAACCAAAATTTTGACGATCTGCCCTAACACCTTGGACATCAAAGTCAACCAAACTGTCATAGAAAGGGTTCAGATTTGTATACGTGATCTTGGTCAAGAGATCGTGATGGCAAAAAAAAACCAGACCAATGAATTCAATCAGCGCATTGGATTAGCGTACCTAGCCTTCTACAAAGTCGAGTTCACCCTAAATATGAACATCACGGCCGAACAGAAAGCTCGCATACATGACCAGTGCATACTATCTGTACTTACATACGGTGCCGAGACCTAGGTTTTCACTAAAAAGATTATCTCCAAACTCAGAGTGGCACAAAGAGCAATAGAATGCAAAAAGGGTAGGAGTGACACTGAGAGACTGTGAGAGAAACGAATGGTTTAGGGAACAGAGCAAAGTCACTGACGTTACCATGTGTATTGCGAAGTTGAAATGGCAATGAGCTGGCCACGTCGCTAGAAAACATAACTCGTGGGGAAGAATTTTGTTGGAATGGACACCGTATGGCGAAAAATTGCACTCGTGGAAGACCGCAGATGCGTTGGGTCGACGACATTAAGCGAACAGCTGGCAAAAAGTGGATTGAGCCAGCACAAGACCGACAAAGTTGGCATAGACTTAAGGAGGCCTATACCCATGTAGTTGAAAAGGCTAAGAAGAAGAAGAGTATTTTATTGAATATTGTATTGTATTGTATAGACTTCTTTTCTGCTATCGGGACGATTTTTAAAGAGTGGCCTGACATATTACTTGACAGAAACAAACGCGTTATCTACTAGGTCAGTTAAGGACTTCTCTGCTGGTAAGCACTACAATCGGTGCAAGAGACTACATCCGATTTTAACAGCTGTATTTGCAAAGATGCATATTGAAACAGAATTTTTCAATATTCATCAGCTTGTCCTGGTACATAACCATCAATCGCGCGTAATTCGGATGATTTGTGACAAAAAAATCATCATTAGGAGACAACAAATAAATAAATAAATCTATGTCCCACATATCCCAACTGTTTTTTGGCAATATCTATATGACATAAAAAATTTAGCAGCATACCATGCTTACCGTAACGAGTCTTGTCGCTATATGCGTCATATTTCTAAAGCAAATTCCCGAAATCATCAGGAGGAGGAATGCTAAGATAATTGTTTTCTGTCAGGATACTTTCGAAGAAGTACTTATCAATGTCATATTTACATAAACCTTCTTGTTGAAATATTTCAATAATGCATCTTTTCAAATACTGCTGTTAAAATCGGATGTGATCTCTTGCACCGATTATAGTGCTTACCAGCCGAGAAGCCAATTAACTGACCCATTAGATTAGATAGCGCATTTTTTTCTGTCAAGTAATAAGTCAGTCCACTGTCTGTAAAAATCGTCCCGAGAGCAGAAAAGAAGGCCATAAACAAAAAAAACCGACCAAAATTAATAAAGATATTGTCATAAGCATGTGATTCAGTTGAATGAATTTGCAAGGCAGGCTTGGCAATGTTCAGATTATAATATACCAAGATATTATTATATCTCTCTTGACACTCGGCCGTTATTTTTTGACTTATCTTTAAAGTTGGTTTAATAGTAGGTACAAGCAACTAGGTAGTTTATATTATGTAAAGTAGATAAGATATTTAGGTAGGTAACATCCTGCGAGAATCTATTTTGTTTAGGTAGATTGTTTGTTTTTATCGATTTTGTTTTTATTCGAGTAAGTTTAAGAGAGATATAACCACAGAATACAAAAACTAAAGGATATCGTTTTTTTAAAGCGATTAATAAGCGTTACTTGTACTTAAAAAAAATATATATTTGTTATTTTGTAATAATTATAGGTATTGATAAGAGAGACGATAGTAGACGTGACAATGAAATAAAAATATTTGTATGAAAAAATATTTTATAATTTTATTTATGCATACATCCATATTTTATTGATTTTATTTTTGATTAGGACAGTCTTCTAACAGGTAAAAATTCAACTCACAGGTCAATATTACGAAAATAAACTATAATATTATCGTTTTCAGTATTAAGCGTCTTCAGTCTTTGGCACATTCAAAGCGGCTGATTCTGCAAACGCTTCCTAATATCTGCGGCAGACTTGACTTTTATTGTTGTATGAGAGCCTCCCCATCACCTGAATGTAGTTTCGTCAAAAAGTAAGATAGGTATTTTCTTGGTAAAAATCTCACCCACAAAAGCCGGCTGATTTTCCAAACGCTTCCTGTAAATGGTCTGGAAATTTGTCTAGGCTGTTCATAATGATGCTACGAACGATCCTAAGAAAGATTTTTTCAAAAGTAAGATAGGTAATTTTTTGTCATCTGGAGCACTTTTCAAAGTGACATAACTCCCAAACGCTTCCTATTTGGCTCGGCAGACTTCGATATCTAGAGACACCAAACAAGTTCACATATGAATATTAAAGTCTGCCACGAAAGTACGATAGGTACGAAAAACGCTTCTCGGACGACGGTCTATAAGTGTCTATGGCATATTACAAACTGCTTTCAGTCTTGTAATCGCAAAGTTTAGCCTGTATTTATTTACCTTGAGACGTGTAAGTACTAAATATTGGTTTAGAGGACAATTTATTAACCTACGCTTTGGATTTACACACTAAAATTCTTATTCTTCAGGCTTTTCCCACATCTATTTTAAATGAAAAGTTACAATATCACAAAATAAATTGATTGATTTCTGCAGTGCCTTTGTTCTGTGCTAAACTACGTAATACATTCTGTGGTAGCACTATTCTACTAATATTATAAGCGCAAAAGTTTGAGGATAGATGGATTGTATGTATGTATGGATGTTTGTTACTCTTTCACGCAAATTCAAACTATTTATAACGAGCTTTCGGCTCCGCCCGCGTTAACAGTTTTTCCCATGAGAATAAGTCATTTTCCCGCGATAAAATATAGCCTGTGGTATTCTGATGTATAAGCTATATTACTGTATATTTTCATTAAAATCCATTCAGTAGTTTTTTCGTGAAAGAGTAACAAACATCCATCCATACATACCTACATCCATCCTCACAAACTTGCGCGTTTATGATATTAGTAGGATTAGGTGCTTTGACGCACAATACTATGAAGGATAAATAAAACTACGCCCGTACTCTTTCGGACTATAGCTAGGGACTACTATTTGGTATTCTGTGCTATAGCAAATAAACACTATGAACATAACATGTGCTTTATATTCTGAAACACTGACATATTAGATTTCTTAGAATGTGTTTTTAAAATACTCGTACCTGACTGGAGCTTTGTTCATTAGGTACATAAGAAAATGCAATGAATCATACAGTATGAACTACAATTCTGTATGTTTGTGATCTAGACTAAATAACATTGTCTAAGACTAATTTTACTAGATACTTAATTAGACTTGTTGGGATTATCATCATTATGTCATACCCTTTAAAAAATAAGATTAAGATTTACAATAGGTTTTTTTTAAATATGAAAGTCGTCATCATAATCTATTTATCAAACATCAGAACCTATAACATAGAAAAGTTTAGTTCAAATCCATCTAGTTTTTTTTTGTGTGACAAAGCAACAAATACTGATGCTGTCCCCAAAAACTTTTGTTTTTATAATGTTAGTAGGAAGGATAATTATTTCAAAAAAACAATTTCAATTACTCACTGTGGTAGGAGGTGACACAAGTGGGTTATTATCCAGATTCAGAGTGACGAGTGTGGTCATGTTGCGTAGTTCCAGAGGTAGCGAGGATATACAGTTGCAGCTCACGTCCAGATGCTCGAGCCGAAGGTATGTGATTTCTGAAATTGGTAGTGTTATACTGAATATAAAGAGTGGATTTATATTATTTTTTTATTACATGACTAGCTTCCCACCCCGCGGCCGGCTCAGCCCGCGTTAACAGGTTTCCCGTGGGAAAGAAGTATTTTCCCGCAGTAAAAAGCAGGCTATGTATTATTCTGATGTATAAGCTATATTATTGTAAAGTGTCATTAAAATCCGTCCAGTAGGTCCAGAGATTAGCGTGTACAGACAGACAGACAGACGGACAAATTGAATTTTTGTGTTCACGTACACTCTCTTTGTCACCTACAATACAATCCGTTTTTTTACAAAACAAATCAATGAGTATACAGACACGCTGGTTCTTCAGTTTTATTATTGTATAGATAGAAGAAGATGGATAGAAGAAGAAGACAAATAGATATGACATCAGCATTTCAGATACAAGAGATATCCATAAACAACTCGTTTATATATTAATTTATTGCTCAAGAAAGTATTTGTAATAAATAAACCTAACGAAAAAATACGAGTACCATACAAATCAATCGTTGCATGTGACGTCGACCAATGCAGTGGTCTGAGGACTAGGTATTATCTGATAAAATGTAAAAAAATATTGAAGCCCTCTCAGCAACCTGTTACACTCAGTAACAGTATGACGCACACCTTGTTGTCCGGTCATCGTAAGTAAATTACCGTATCCAGCGAAGCTTTATGGTAATAAGAAATTGTAATAATAAAATCTTGACAGCCTCGAATATTTAGACGTAAGCCCTATACAAACAGAAGAGCCACAGGCGCGGTCGAGGCAAAGACAACGTCTTCGAGAATGAGGAGTATACGTTGGGAGATCCAAATTTTTGGTCCCTATACCCACGCCTGATCCAGCCCATACCACGCCTAAAAATGTACATAATACTCACGTAAGGGTAGAAGTCCTAACTGGTTATTCCTCAGGTCTAACGCCCTTAGTCCAGCGCAGTCGCCGAGGGTCATAGGCACCTGTGTCAACCTGTTGTTTGACGCATCTAACTCGGCCAGCGTCGTCATCTTCCCGATCTCCTTTGGTAACGAGCTTAACACATTGTCTTGGACTAGTAGCACCTGGAGCGGCATCTGACATATTTCCCTCGGTAGCTCCGTGAGCTGATTTGAACTGTGGACAAAGATATGGGGTTTTAGTTACTAAAGTTTGGTAAGAATATATCCTAAACGTATTAGGTATGTCACATTTAAGAAAGTTCTTGAGCACGTCCAAAAGATACGAGAGATGTTGCAAACATCTAAAGATGAAGGTCTAATGTGAAGCAAAAAACAATTTCTATCTCTAATAGATACCAACTTCTGTAAATTATTATGATGGTCAACTGTGGTAAAGCGGAAGAATATTTGTATTGTATTGTATTGTAAGATGCGCGTTTAAAGACGGAAAAAATCGTGGCTTAGGAATACTCCAGATTGGACCGGGATCATCAATGTTAAAGAGTTGTTCCGAATGGCTTATGGGACAGAGATACATTCAAGAAACTGACATGACGTCAGTCCTTCGGTGATGAAAAGCTATTAAAAGAAGATAGCCTTAACAAATAGCTCATGAGACCCTCAGGATTTATTGGCAACCCACACGATATGGTGATGGTGATGAGTTGATAGTTTAACGACTAATGGAGGTTCACAAACATTGCTTACTCACAATGATGTCATGAACACAATCAAATGGACCACTACCTAGGAAATAATCGATTTACCAATCTTGAAACAAGCCATTATTTTTTTATGAATGCCAAGTCAATAGACCTTTTCTGCTTTAAAGGGGTCCACACACAGCAGCAGTATAATGTACATCTTTACATTATAGCACGATACATCTCATTACATCTTTCCATAGAAATCCCCAGGAGACAACACACAGCAGCTATAATGTATATTTTTACATCTTTGTATCTTAAGATACAGAGCGATACGGAAATATACATTAAATAGTTCGATATATCTTGATACATCTTAATACATCTCAATATATTTCCGTATATCTCTCATTATAGAGGGTGTTCAACAAGTTGCTAGTTATTAAACACACAGTACAGTCTGTCTCAGTCTCAATCGCTCAATTAAAATCAGGATATTATGATTTCCTCGGATTTGACCCTTAACGGATTGACTATTTATTTTGAAGACTTGGCTTCTGCCTTTTATATACATTGAAGCATTATTGACCATAGCTTCCCGCCGCGGCTCCGCCCGCGTTAATAGCTTTTTCAGTGGGAATGAGACATTTTCCCGCGGTAAAAGTTAACCTATGTTCTTCCGCAATGTCTATTCTATCTTTGTGCTAACTCCGCCCGCTTTAACAATTTTTCTCGTGGGAATGAGAAATTTTCCCGCGGTAAATTGTAGTACTTGTAGCCTATGTTCTTTCCCAAGGTCTATTCCGTCTTTGTGCCAAGTTTACCAATATCGGTTTAGTGGTTTCGGAGCCTATTCAATTATTAGGAATAATCATATATTTTAGGTATTTTTTTTACACCTTAGGGTTACATTATTGAATTTTGGTAAGGATTTTTTAAACTCTCCGGAAATTTCCTTACGCTGTATGTGATCTTCAATCCACAATTTTCTGTTTTTGGCGCATGTTGCAATACGCCCATCAAAATCACAATCAGAATCATCTTCTGATGAACTATCTAGTAAATCTAACAGTAAACTAGTCGACGGGTCCATATTATTATAATAATCAAAATAGAACACCCCGTATAACACTTTCGCAGCTGGGAAGTGCGTCAATGGGTACGTGTACCTATGGAATGAAGGAAAATATACCTTACATTACCTGTTGTGTGTGTGATACGTTAAGATAAGGTATAGCTATACATCCCAGGATGTAATATACATTATAGCTGCTGTGTGTGGTGCCCTTTATTCGGATGTCATTATTTTACATACCATTCCAAGATACGTTTCTGATGAACTAACTATACAGGGCGTCCCACAGCTATGCCACATGGAGGGAAAGTACCTTAAATATTGTAAGTAGAACATTTTACTGAAAGAAGACTTTATTTTATTTCTAAAAACTATTAAAACTGCATTCATACATTTTTTAATAATTACATGGTTGAACCGGGAATCGAACCCGTTATACGAGAAAAAAATATATCCTGTAGTTTTATCATACCGATCGAAAGGCTTCATCATAAGGGTTATTTTTTGCTAAATAACATAGTGTCAGAAATTAAAGGAAGACTATGTATTTTAACATTTTTAATACAAAATTTATCAATTTTATTAATTGCTATGACCCCCACGCTGTTGAATACAAAGTCGCATTTTTTTTATTATTTCACTCCCTGTCTTTAAAACTACGCGACGGATTTTGATTTTAATAGATAGAGTGATTCAAGAGGAAGGTTTATATGTATAATACATGCATAATATACTAAAGGATAACCCACAATAACCATTTTCCCGTGCGGAGCCGGGGCGGGTTGCTATAGTAACCCCATGCATAAAAAAAATCTCGGCGACCACATCAAATGTTAAAATTCATGATCTTTCTTTTATTTCTGACACTATGTTATTTAGCAAAAAATAATCCTTATGAAGGAGCCTTTCGATTGGTATGATAAAACTACAGGGTGTTTTTTTTTCCTCATATAGCGGGTTCGATTCCCGGTTCAACCATGTAATTATTAAAAAATGTATGAATGCAGTTTTAATAGTTTTTAGAAATAAAATAATGTCTTCTTTCAGTAAAATGTTCTACCTACAATATTTAAGATACTTTCCCTCCATGTGGCATAGCCGTGGGACGCCCTGTATATAAAGAAAATAGGTACTTAAGTTGTGAGTGAGTTAAAAGAAAAAAATATCTGCTATTTCCTTAAAGAAAATGTTATTACATTTCAAGAGTTCAGATTTCAGATCAGTTCCTTTTCTTTCTGATTGCAGTAATCTCTCGATATTTTTTTAGTGAATAGAATATCAAATAACAACAACAACTCAAGGTAACTTTGGTTACTTGTATGCACTTTCTTTGCTGTCCAGTTGTCGAAATCTGTGGTCGATTCAAAATGCACTCACAGTGTTGGTAAACGTAGCGTGTTTATTTCCCAGACGGGAAACCTACTTTACCGTTAGATTGCAGTAATTAGATCGCATCCGACACAAATATAAATCTATCCCCGCTTAACCTAATAGCAGTTAATACCGACTGGAGTCCGTGCCAAGAAAACTCGTAAACATTGGTGTAGAGTGCTTGCATTTAAACTAAAACTTCCTGATTTTTATTTGGTGAAAAGATATAAAAATGCTTTCGTTTTAATGTAGTTGGTATTCACAATTTCACATGCATGAAGTAGAGCAGAGATAATTGGTTAGGTTACCCTTTAAAGATGCGATAACAGAATAAATAAACATTTGCGTTCTGCAGTTGTCTTCACCACACACGTTGTGTGAAATGATGACGGACAGATTCGACCGCCTAAATAAATACTTTGAACGATACCGTTACGCCATACGAGTAACAAACTGGTTTAACTCAATTAAGTAACAGCAAACACAATTATATTTGATTAAAATGTTTTACGCAATCTATCAGCAATTCTATTATGCCTATTAAATTTTCTGTATGTTATAATATTATCGAAGTATTGAGCAAGAAATAGGGTGTAACACTGTAGTAATACGAAGATGCCTGGTACTTGAAAGCCAGACGTGAGACTTTTTCACTAAGCCTCTGCAGGTAGTCTAGACGCCTAGACACGGTGCATTTCAACTGGATTCAATTCAGTTTGAGACGCAGAATTAATAATAGATACGAGTTCAACGATCGGCAAGTAGCATCGAAGAAAGTGTAGGAAGAGTGGAATAGTTTCAGAAGTTTTATGTTCTGTAGACATGACAGTTTCCGGTGTTGGCAGAGAAAGCTATATAACGTTGATTTATTTCATTGCAATTATGGACAGCAGCACACAGCAGGAAGTCTCAAATAGTAGATCAACGTCAATAGGTCTCAAGTTCGCAAACTTAAGACGAGTATCAAAGAGCAATCTGAAAGCATAGCGGGACACGTACATTTCTCAATACCTCCTGTCATCAGAACTCGAGCCGACTGCTATCATCTGCCCGTATAAGGAACAATGTGCAATTTCACTCGAAACTTGATTGAGGACTGTCAACCGGCTTTGTAAACATCTCGCATTTTCAACGAGGCGCAAAGGCGCAAATGCGAATCGTTATAGATAATATTGTCTTGTATGCTTCTGAAATAGGACATGAAACGGTTGATGATAAAGAATTCAAAAGACGAGGCTCGCGGTGCTCTCGAATGCCTGATGAAGGGACCAGCAGCGCGTAACACTGCTACTGCTAATGAATGTACTAATTATTCACGTACTACGCTAAAATTTCAAGTGAACGATGAGCACAAACAACCGCGGTTTTCTCTTGCGTCTAAACTGGAATATGTAAATGCGTTTAAAAATTTACAAGCTTCTCCGGGAGCTCTGCTTGGTTAAGTTATTTTTAAAACCCACCTGCTCATAAAATTCATATTATGCAGGCGCTTAATCCTCCCAAACGACGTACCTACGTATATTATTATTGAGCATCTGGTCGTAATTCAACTGGCCGAAGTCCAACATATTTGCGAACTTGCAAGTTCTGTCGTACAAGTTTTAAAATATTGTTTGGTGCTTTGTAAGTCAGGGTTTTCTATATATCAATTTATGAAATTTACATCAAAATCTTGGTACATATTATCGATAGTGTTGGACCAAATTCTTCGTTGGACATTTTGTATTTTGGGCATTAGTTAGGTACGTAAAGGGAATCATCAAAACAAACAAGCATCTTTGACTTTGATCCACCCACGTTCATCTTCCTATTGAGTTTGTCTCGTCAAAGCTTAAATATACCCACATCGAATTAGCCGAGCAATGATAACATTTACCCTGGAGCCTCGTTTATTGCTCCGAGGGTCGCCCCGTCCCTTTAGTAAGGGAACGACCGACGAGATCTAGGGTAGCATGTATTGCATCATTTAAAGACTTTCAGAGACTTGATGAAGACGTAGAGTAAATTATTTAATGGGCTGTAATGTAAGAAACTTTTGACGTCATTTGGGTAGAAAATTGGAGCTCTTGATGAATATTATAGTAACAAATACTAGCAGTCGCAGTATACCTAGCAGGTTATATACTGCAAAATTTGTTTAGGTTTCTGACTTATCATAAGTCTTATCTGAAACAATATATTCGAATCTGATGTTCAGACATTATAATTTGGTGCAGAGATTGGTCTATTAGACCTAAAAGAAGAGTTTTATGGAACAAATGAACTATACTGAAATAGTAGGTATAAGTACCTTCTATAGACCTGTTTACGTTTAGTCATAAAACGAAAAGGAAACACCTAATTCACCTCGAGGCCCCCTTGCTTCCCTCATAATGCGAGTGAGAATTATTCGCACGTTCCGCTCGGGTGATTCAAGGTCGATATTCTATCGATTCTGTACCTCTTGGGGTGCGAGGGAACCGCACCATGTGGGGAAATGGGATTATGGATGGCTTTGTGGTGCAGAGTTTTGTTCGAACGATTTGTAGAGATTTAAAATTTGAAATCGATTGCTAAAAGCTAAAAGAGTTTTAGTTTAATCTGATCTTATAATATAATAATGAACCCAGACGATAACGTTTTGTGAAATATTGAGCATAACCGGCAAACGAGGTGCAAATTGAGGAAGGGATTGCGTCGAAGATTGATGAGATAACAGGCCAATTACAAGGCTCGGGGTGAGACGGATTATTTCATCGTTTGTTCTATAAAGAGCAGGTTGTTTAGCAGACCGAAACCACAGAATAGGCTTTATTGTGTATGAATGCCCAATTTGATACACACAATAACACCATTGTATGTTTTGGCGCGGGTCTATTTTGGAAAGCCGGCGTTCGCGCACTCGTCGATCGCAGCCGTCATGGCGCGTGCGTGCGCGTCGAACCACGGCCACAATGCGCACCGCTAAATGAGTTTTATGACAGTCTTTCGCAGATTTCTGACGCAAACTATATTTTGTTACGCCAGGAAGTAAAAGCTCGTTAGAATTTCGCGCTCTTTAATATAATACTCATAAATATTTATTCGTACAATAACCTTACGGTACGGCTTCGGTTTATCGGTTTGTTTTGTTGTTATATCGGAACGGGGTCATGCTCATGCGCACGGCGGCAGTGTATTCAACAATGAAACAGCAACTACTGGAGTGCGCAGTTCTCTATCAAGATCTATAAGTACATTCGTATTGTGAGTTCTAACACGAAGTTCCAGAAACCTGTCATCGATATCCTTCTGGCTATACAGGTTTAACACTCCGAACGTTGGGATTTTGTAAATAGTAAATAAGTACAAAGTGTATTATTTTCCTCGTAATGTACGTTGTTCATGGGGTCTGAGATATGCAATTGCGTTAGTGAGATTCTCAGAATGCAGGAGAGGAAACAAACAGTAACTTCGACATACATTATTTAGTATACTTGCACATCATCTCATCTCCTAGCAATACGTACCTGCCTAGACTAGACCTAACTAGCGTAAATTACTGCTTTGGCAAATATTCAATATTTTCCGTTCGAATATAGAAAAGTGTTCTTCATTTCTGCTTACAGTGATTAATTAAAGCCAACTCGTGATAACTTTCCTGACTAGATTAAAATAGGTTTTTTAAACGGTCCACATTTTTACAAAAGGTATATTCCGACACTATACCTAAGGAGAAATCTATATTAAAATTCTTTAAAACTAATTATACGACAGAGACAGACACATCGTCATGGTATTTCCTATCAAGTAGTACACACTAGTAAAATAACATCAACTGACTCACTTCCTGAATGCTATTCAGGCTTACGAGCCGGGAGAATATATTAGCAAACTAATCACTGCTGAATGAGGTGCGCAGTGGCAGTCACAAAAAGTCAGCTGTTCAGCTCGTATTGCATTCCATTGGCTAACGGGTAAAAGCATCAAAACATCTAGCACGTGCGGTCAGGAGCTGCGTTGATTGATGCATCGTTTCGCGTTTATCTATAATATTTGTTAACAGGAATTGGTCGAGAAGTCTTTGGTTGATCCTCCATCTTACTACAATCTACAGTAGCAGCCTTGCGAAAATCCTTGCAGGAAGTTTTTCGAAGAGTAAATGTCATTTGGCTGATATAATTTGACAAAAAAATATGATTAAATAATTGGCGGTTAGTAGAAAATATACTACTATCGATATCCACCATGAATGAAGTAAGGTCATACGGCACTTTTGACACGAAGAAGAAAACGCTGTATATGGTCCAAAAATAAGTTTTTAAGTCTTATTCGTGAAGGTTACAAGAATTTGACTGAATGGACTTCGTTGTATACCTGGTGACTCAGGGAACTGAAGAGAAGTCGTTCATACATAGTTTATTTTATACCTCATAGAATAAAAAGGGCTAAACTAGGCTGCAACAAGAAATTCTTGAACTATTGCAACGGTGATGGAATGATAACTGCTGATATGCCCTAATAAGGATCGCAGACAGCCTTGTTCAACCTCATACGAGAGACAGCTGCGATTCTTAAGACTTCAAGTAGTCTTGGAGAAGGAAACTTTACTGGTTATAAATCAAACGAGAAGTGACAGTTTTATCATTAACTACAAAATGCATAGTTAGGTTACATATTGGGATGAATTTAAAACTAGCTTTAGCAATACTTTTACTTATATAATATTCTGTGCTTTTCTGTAGATTTTTTCCGCGTAAAGAGGCGTTGTGAGTAAATTCGCTCCCTAATAATATAATTAATTTGGTTTCCCGTAAATGAGATAAAAATTTCTTATGTCCTAATATTATAGAACCTTACCAAAATGCGTGTTAAGTTTAATCGGTCCAGTCCAGTGGCTTAGTGATTGGGTAAAAAACATTTAAACATACAAACTTTCTCATTTAGAATATAAGTAGGATGGCATACGCGACTTCTTTATGACCCTCGACAATATTCAGAATCAGATTTTTTTTCCCTTAGCTACTATGGGTGCAAAACTTGTTATTGATGCTTTGTAGCTTTCAGAAACACCCTAACATATGATTGGTGTTGGTTAGACGACCATGACATCGCAGGTCGTTCACCTCGCCCACTGATCTTTATACCGACCTAGAAAAACAGCGCTCCTATCAGCAAGCGGTAGAGTCGAATTTTCTATTAACGCGACAATAGAAGAAAAGCGCCTTTGTTATGGAACGTTTTATGGGAACTACAAAGCGAACATAATGGATGGACAGATCGAAAAAATTGCGATGAATAACAAGAGAGTTCTATAAAGATGTATTGTGGATTTGATTGTGGATTACAATAAGTGAGGGAAACACATGTAGATATAATATGTCCAATACAAACTGGTATAAATTTACGAATCTTGACTTCTAGACTGCCATATTTAACTAGCTATTGCATTTTCTAGATTTAGAACACCTTCGGGTTAACATGCATCATCAAATCTGTCAACAGACGACGATCGATCAGCTGTTCAGCTATGTTTATGTTTGTTTAGTGACATGTATGTATGTTCAATAAGATAGTCTACTTTCTTAATGTAGTTCGTTGTTTTTTTTTTCTTATTAGCATGTTTTTCACTGCCCTGCTGCTGTTATAGTTGCCTCTCCTTTGACATTCATTGGTCGCCTGGTAGAAATTGCTACCTTAGCAACAAGGCCGCCTATTTGTACACTTTTAATTACTTTTATTTCTAGTTATACTTAGCAGGTTATTACCTTAATACTACTATTACTTAATATTCCAAACGCAGGATCCGCTAATACGAGTAACATACTTCTACAGCTACTATGTTCTACAAAATAGATTCCCGGTGTTGTTTGTTGATAACTAGTTCATCGTACATTAATATATTTAACGTATCATCTAAATAACAACCATTCATAAACAGAGTCGTGTAATTGGTAATTGAATGATTACAATTAATTCAGTACACGACATATCGTGACGCTTTTCACACGAGTTCGTTGCACTGATACGTGCAATACAATAATATGTATTGTATTGCGTCTTATTATCGCAAATAGATACAAAAGTAGATTAAAACATCGACCGGTTCCGTTAGTATTACCATCTCATCATACTTAAATTATTCATGAGTACTTTACGTTTCAATCAGACTCTTTCACCATAATCATTACGCGCTTTATAAAAAAACCCATTTGTTCTTGCTTGAGTCAGGCTTGTCATCACATCTGATACACAGGATGATATTCAAAGGCGGCAGATAGTAGCATAAAGTGGTTCCTAAAATAGTATTATCTAAATTGAAACATACAAGTTCAAAGCGAGGACCAAAAGCCCATTTGCGTGTACCAGGCGATCATAAACATAAAGTGTAACACAAAGTGTCCATATTATACAAAACATTTGGGTTATTCTCGTATTTTCAAACCGCTACCTAATAGGACTATCCTCTAAATTGGCCGGCGATATTGTTATTTCTGTCTGGTAAGGGCAACGTCTCCAACGGCTGGCTGAACGGTCGAGAGCCAAATTATATACCGACATATTTTATTTTATAGGCACTCAGTCGCATTGTGCTTCGAGTGAAGTAGACAAGGAAAAGAAAACAGAATAATAGAATACTCTAGACAAGCCACTCAAATAAAAAAGCAGATAGGAACAGGACTATAAGAGTTCGTTAACAACGAATTACTTTACATAATACGAGTACAACTTGAATGCGAAATATTTTAGAATTTGGTGGTTGACTAAAATTATCTACCGTAATTCAAAATGGTCTCGTGAATAATATTGTATGCATAATAATTTCAGCAAAAAGATGCTACAGCTGGACAAAGGCTTTCCCTGTACAGCCACAGAATCACAGAATATAATAATAGTACTAGGTACAGCACATTTTGTAAAAATTGCTGGCATGGTGTCGTGTCAAAAGAATCTAATGATAGATAGATAAAAGCATATAATACAGAGGTGAGTTGAAATTAAGCACTTTGATACGCCAGCATTTTCTTAGACAGCTTATGTTAATGACAGAGAACAGTGAAACCTTATGAGCACAAGAGCTGGCGGAAATAATCGCCTCACAATTACGCGACTAGCGTCGCCCATGTGGAAGGAAAAAATAACATGCAGCGAAAGTGATTCGATATCTGTTAACCGATCGATACAGACATAGTTACACATATTGTATACTAGATAGGTATGTGGAAAGATAAAATGATATATTTTTTACGATTATGAATTAATAAGTTGTATAAATTGCTAAATGTAAATAAAGTTGTGTTGTGGTATGCCATGTAGTCAATACAAAATAACCGCGATTTAAAAAAAAACTTGCGCTGTGCCTTTATCGACATAATAACTTTAAAAAGTACTTACCTAATTAGATGCATCTACTACCTATGTACGTTACATTCTGTTACATTACTTACACATACATTCAATATCGTAGTGAAACTTGTTTGTATACCTTACTGTTATGATGAATTAGAACAATTTACGTACAAATTACGCAAAGATGAAACGCAAAATTTTATGTTTACGAATGTTTCATTCACACCTCATCAAAGCTGATAAGGAGAATACTACCAAAGAGGATATAATAAAACTGACGTTTAATTACTACTACGCAACAACTTTTTTTTCAAGAAAATCTTTTTCTTTTAAAATTATTTCTAATTTCGAACAACGTTGGTATTTGTTTATTACTGGCATTTTATTTGACAGTCTTTTTCAAGACAAAACGCTCCGGCCGTCAGCCGCTGGGAAAAACGCAGAGAAGTTGGAAAGCCGCGCTAAAAACGTTTCGAACGTCGAAAAATAGTCAAAATAAACGCCATTATTCCAGTAAGTATTGGGTTTATAATCGGAAGAAACCGCAGCGGGCACAAACCGCGGCGCTCGGCGGCGACACGACGACGACGCGACGCGACGGTTGGCAGGCGAGGGGGGACCGCGCCCCGCGGCGGCGGGCCGCAGCGCTCGATACGTGGCTCGATAGCGTTTCTAGTAGGGTGGCCAATTTTTTATGCTTTAGTCTAGGTCTAGCTAATAAATACTAGCACAATCTTACACGTAATAACTAGTAACAAATTGAAATTGAAAATCACTATAGGCTATACTTTAAGCAAATAGTGTAAATTAATTTTGAGGGTGTCCTGGTTATTTAATTTATTCTACGGTTTTCAGTTTTAGGAGTTTCGGGAAAGTGATTTTGACATTAGTTCACAATGATATTTTAATGATTATATAATATTTTTGTTACTCCCGAAGAATGCTTGTAAACAAAATATGTATTACTATTTAATTTATTAACTTATCCTGTTCTATATTAACGTATTTTCTTTGTACAGTTTACTCATCAATCATCGTGAAATACAATATCTAACTCTAATTATGAAAAAGTGCAAATCGTACGTAATGTCGTGAGAGAAATTGCTAGAGTACAGATTTAATAGTGTCATATCATGCTTGTATATTTTTTTGTAATTTCGGGGGGCATAAGTAATTCTATAGCACTAGATTAGATAACAAACTAGTAATGGTCACCCTACCAAACGACGCCATTCAACCGCCGCGTGGCGCGTTCCCCGCGCACCAGCGACCGGCTTGGCGTCAGTGCCCGCCAACCGCTCGACTGGACGCCGCGTTTCGCCGTTTTTACACCGCTCTCAGTATCGGTAGCCTTTCCTTCCACCATGAGCAGATCAGAAACAATGCAGTTCGAATACGACCCCGAACGTCTGATAGAAGAGGTGAAAAAAAGACCGGGTATATGGGACTATGGACATGTAAATTATAGGACGATGGCAACGCGCATTGAACTATGGAATGATGTCGTCAGGGAACTTCTGCAACCGAATTTACAAATCAACAAGAGTGAGATGCGCGAATTAGGTGAGTGTGGTGCCTGCCTATTTCCTATTAGGTACATGTAAAGTAAGGACTAGTTTATTGATGATGTAAAGACATTTCTGTACTTCTAATAATAAATACCACGTGTTATCAGATTGATGAGTTCGTACGAACTACGCTACGTAACCGAAACTTTATCGCAAGTAGGTAGGTATAGGTACTTACTTTAACGCATATTAATGAATGATAATATTTTTTCGTGTTGCAGTACTTCAACTACAGAAGAAATGGAAAAGCATAAAGGACTCCTACATGAAATACATTCAGAGGCCGAATAAAACTAAACGCCCTTACATTTACAGTAAGCAAATGTCATTTATGTATAGACAAAACGCAGGTGACGCCGCTGAAGGCCAAGCTGCCAATGAAATGTCTAGCGAATCTGAAGACGCTCCTCTCAAGAAAAAAAGGAAGAAGGTGTGGAACAAGAAAAAGAAAGTGATGATCAAAACAGAAGTTTCCGATGAAGATAACGAAGTAGAATACGTAGAGGATGAACCTTATTCGCACGACGATGACGAAGATGCTGAAAAATCACCTAAAGCTAATAATGCAAAAGCTCTTGACGAATTTGCCTTTGCCAACGTCTCTAGTGTGGACTCAGCCGGTGGCGATGACTGTGATAGAATGTTCCTGTTATCTCTTCTGCCACATTTAAAGTCAATTCCCGAGCCGATGAGACTGAATGCCAAGGTGGAACTTCTGAGGGTATTGAAAAATGCGAATCTGGAATATCAGACTACTACTGATTTCTAAGTTAGTCTCAACTCAAATTTACTGATTAATTAATTAGTGATAATGTTACCATTGTAAAACTACTAGAATAAGTCATTTATTATTAAAAATTCCCTAATAAATATAAACGTTTTGGTTTTTTTCATAGATATATATTTTTTACCATACTAATACTATAAAGAGGAAACATTTGTATTTTAGTGTATGTGTGTGTATGTTTGTAATAAATAAACTCAAAAACTACTGAACCGATTTCAAAAATTCTTTCACCATTAGCAAGCTACATTCACCCTGAGTAACAGGCTACCTTTTACCGCGGAAAAATGCCTCATTCTCATGGGAAAATCTGGTAACGCGGGCGGAGTCGCGACTGAAGGCTAGTTCCTTTATATTTTTATTTTATAAATAGCAGTCCGCCCGCGACTATACCCGCGTTGTATTTTGAGTATTCCGTGCAGTTTCCCGTACGAATGAGATATTTTCCCGCGGTAAAAACTATCTAAGATTTTGACAAAGAGCGAGGTAAATATCCACCAATCAATAGTAGGTATCACGTCACGTCAGCGAAGCTTGGAAAATGAAATAAGTATTCTACAACTTTTCATACGGGCTCCTCTCATCTTGCTAGCATAGGTAAGTATTTCTAGTGGGAATGCAGATGAATGCCTTTTTACCCAAATTCTAAGTAGGCTGAAAACATCCTGTGGGGTTGTATAAGCTGATAATTACTCTCAAACTTACAAGTTAAATTGTAGTTTATTTTAAAACCTACTCCTTTTACTGTGGATAAACCACCATTCAATAACCTACATCACTTTTATCTACGCTACTTATTTCTAAACCCAAAGGTTGCCTCGTAGAAACTGCTACTTTAACAATAAGGTCGCTTTTAGACTATTCTGTTTCGTTTTGTTTTGTTGTAACATTACGGCCTCGTAGCCTAGTTTGTAGTACGTCTGCCTACAAAGCACAAGGTCGCGGGTTCCAATCCCGCCCAGGGCAAACATTCGTGTGATGAGCACTTGTGTCTGGATGGTGTACGAGTATATTTATATATGTATGTATGTATATCAGCTGTCTGACACCCATAGTACAGGCTCTGCCTAGTTTGGGGTCAGATGGCCGTGTGTGAGATGAATGTCCCATATATTATATTATTAATTACTAGCGACCCGCCCCGGCTCCGCACGGGAAAATGGTTATTGTGGGTTATCCTTCAGTATATTATGCATGTATTATACATATAAACCTTCCTCTTGAATCACTCTATCTATTAAAAAAAACCGCATCAAAATCCGTTGCGTAGTTTTAAAGATTTAAGCGTACAAAGGGACATAGGGACATAGGGACATAGGGACATAGGGACGGAGAAAGCGACTTTATTTTATACTATGTAGTGATGACGGCCCCGTAGCCTAGTTGGTAGTACGTCTGCCTACTGAGCACTGGGTCGCGGGTTCGAATCCGGCCCAGGGCAAACATTCGTGTGATGAACACTTGTGTTTGCCCTGTGTCTGGATGTTGTATATTTATATATGTATGTATATCATCTGTCTGACACCCATAGTACAGACAGGCTCTGCCTAGTTTGGGGTCAGATGGCCGTGTGTGAGATGTCCCACATATTATTATTATTTATTTATTTATTTATTATTTGTATTGCATTGAGCTTACCTGAGATCTAAATATGTGAGAGACTGGAGCCCCCCCACAGCATCTGGTACATTCCTGATGATGTTCTGAGACATCAACAACTTCTCCAGGTACACGTACGTGGTCAGCTCACAGGGCACTTCATTGAACCTGTTCTTTGACAAATCTGAAACAAACAAGGCTTATGTTATTAAAACATGTAATAGGCTTATAATAATGCTACCATATGAAAACGGAAGTAGCTCCTAAAATGAAACACGAAAGCTTTGTTCCTACCGTGTCATCACTTCCTTTTCCACCCAAGTACTTTTAATATTTACTGAAGTGATTTTTTCTTCTTTTTACTGCTTAAGTATATGTAGATAGATGGTATCAATTTATTAAAGTGATTAGGTACCTACTTTATTTGTATTATGAAAAACGCTATCTAAAAAGTAAAACCATAGATTGCAGCATTTGCAGCCACTTACGCTATTAAAAAGATAACTGCGATCCAACCAGTCTGCCATGTCAAGCATGGAGATGATGATTATAAGGGAAAAGCGTGTATGGCATGCAGCAGTATATACTTGAACCTATTCTTCTAATTGAAATAATCAGGGTACCTAAAGCACCTCGAGAAGTTTGACCTGTGCTATTTTGAAGGTTCATAAAACGGTAGGAAATAAACTTAAATTGAGTAGTTTTCATTATTATTTCAATGATGTTTTAATATGTTTCTTCTTTATCTTATGTAACCTTCGCTTGAAGGTAAAACCGCAGTGCAGTAACTACGGCGGCGTGCAGTTTATTTTACAAAACAGAAAAAAAACACTTGAATTCTCGTGGCACTTCTCCAGCAGCAACTGGGAATTGAATGCAAAACAGATTACATACATTAACGATATGAATAATCCAAACATTGACGCAAACCAAACCAGTTGATAGCTCTCCGACCGTTGACACAAGACACGTTGAGGGCTAGCTAGTGGCTGGATCGTCTTACATTACACACAACCGCAGGCATTCTATATGATTACCGATAGCTGGTTAGGTAATCAGTGGATTATTACCATCCTGCTACGAGTCAAGTTCCTAAGAACTACCTAGAATATCTAACAGCCGATAACGAAAGTATACTTTCGTTAATATCACTTAAATACTGTGCAACAAAGTACAAACCATACTACATCGTTGGTTAAGGAAAGTGTTTTTTAATTTAGTAAATAATGTAAATAATAGTATCAAGTAACTATTAACCAAAGGTCGATCGTTTAATAGATCAACAACAAAATTGATTACAATTTTATTAGCTCATCGATTAGGGAGGGCGACCATCATTTTGTGTAGAAAAGCAATCCCTTTAAAATAGGTTTATTACCACAGACTGTTAAACAATAAGGATAACAATACAAGGATGATATAATAAAGATAAGATACAACTATGTTTACGCATAACAAACAACACTGACAAATTGAGTAGGTACTGTTCCATTTAGAGGTTGGATCCTGGAAAAGTGTATAAACTTGTTGACAAGACGTAATAAACAAGTCTTATAGGTATAAAAATAGAAACAGGAAGGAAATAACATAAATACACAAACGTTTGTGTTATTCATTCATATCGTAATGAAATGAGTCAGTGACTTTACTTTAACGTGGATAATAAAGGTTGGTATAAAGAAGTACCTAATCCATGATGTAATAGGCAATAAAACAATAAACAGAAGTCCTTGTTCACTCAAGATCTGCCTTCAACTAATAAAATTGTCAGATCACAGTTGCGTTGTGTTGAAAACTGCTACTCTCAATGCAGAAGGGTTATCAATAAAAAAATTCTCTATACAAAAAGATGCAGGTCTTTGAATTCTACTACCTGGTAGGTAATAAGACTGTAGAAACAATCTAAGATTATGATGTCCTCATTATCGTTTACTGTCTCACGAAATTGTTATTGTTCATGGCAATTAATTTGTTAATTAAATTACATTGTTCGATCGAGAAAAAATAAATTGGTTACATTAGATTTTCCAAGTAAGAAATTCAACCAAAGGCAGGTACTAAAACATATAACTACATAATTCTAAATAAAATTGATATTAAAAATCAGGCTAACAGCTACATAAAATTGATCACTGGGAATGGGAACAACCCAAAAAAAAAGTTATCCATTCTACGGACAGAATAATCAATGAAAGCCGTATAGTTTCCATTCCAGGTAACAATCTTTTCTTCCTAGTAAGGCTAATGGTATTGACTTTACTTGTTCACAGTTGGTTAAAATTTCACAGGAAGCGTGGGCATGAACGAGTATCGGATTGTGAACCTAAGAAAGTGTGTCAACATTCAATGGACCAGTACGTTACAAACAGGTTTACGATTTTGTTCTTTTTGGTTTCCGTGAGAACCTCCGGCTACATATACTTTGGAAATATTATATGTAGAGTATCATTGAGCGTTTTGGGTGCCTGAACTAAATGTTTTGCTCACATCACAATAACCTTATTATAAAGGAACCCGTAGCTACTAAACTTTAATGCTACTCACATTATGTTTCTAACGAGAGGTTCATTTAGTTAATGGAAAAGAATCCCCAAGAGATGGAAAGGGTGAATAAAGTTTTCGAAATTTAGGTCAGGTCAGCAACATCAAATGGACTGATTTAATCATGAAAACGGTAAGTTCATAAGTTATAGGTATTTACATCACTATTAGAAAATTGCTGTCTAAAGCTTTAATAGAGAGTTTCTCCCTTCTGAATAAAATCAGAAAACAAGCAAGAATTTTACTAACAAAGCCTGTATACATAAAGTATGAGAAGTCCGATGATTAAACTGTAGAAAGTAAAACAAAAGCTTCGTAAAGGCGTCTGTGATCCGAAGAAAAAAAACGCCTTGTCATTCCGAAGCTTGTGTGTAAAGGCTTCCTTTGCCTTACTCCAGTGTTGTGATGACAAAAGGAGGTGTTGTAAGCGTTAATGACTGGGGCGCCAGTGTAGCTCTTTCCACAATGCGGAGATGGCACTTCAGATGTGATGAAAGTTTCAGTTTCTTAAGAACAGAGTTGGCAAGTAAGTCATGTTGATATTAAGTAAACAAAGAGAACTTTACGGGTAAGGTTGCATTAAGAATATACTGCGATATTATTCACTAGTTCAAAAATAACATGAACGTGTATTAATGACTATATAACTAAGCCGGTAAATCATTGCTAATACCAAAGCTAAGCTTGCAACGAAGGTCTTATAATAACATCTCTGAGCTTCCGGTGGTAACTGGTTACGATATTATGACTCAGCCACGTCGCTCTAGCAGGGGGGTTCCACTCGTGAGAATAGGTACGACGGGCGAATTATCGCTGTACCTAGCTATGTACATCAGTACGCGAGCAGCAGCCCTTATCAACTTTCTATGGAGGCACAGAATTATGTATGAGGGATAAAAACCAATGTGGCTCTCGTAAAAATTGTGTTATTCGCAGAATTTTATTAGTACACATGTTAATTTTTTTGTCAATAAACCTTATGAAAAAATAAAAATCTTTTAGCGTATATAATTAGTATAATTGTTTGAAACTTAGTTGTAAGGTTCTAGGATTCCTACTCTACAAAGAAACAAATATAATTATTAATGTGAGCAATTTTGTTGAGATCATACTGGCAGCACCATAGCCTCCATCTTGGATGTCAATTGTCACGTCAAAACTGGAACTGCGCATTTTTTTCGTATTTCAATTATTTATTCCAATTAGTCTTGTGAATTCTTAAAAGTTTATCCAGTGTTTTGTTTTGTGATAAAATTGACGCTAATCTAAATGCCACCGCCGTAATGTCCGGCAAAGAAAATAAACGCACCTGTGTGAAGTGCGGTGCTTGTCCAGCTAAAAATAAGGAAATAAAACTGTTCCGTGTTCTAAAACCTGGAGTAAGGAATTTGGAACGGTAAGTACTTATCTTCCTTTGGTCAGAGAGTCAAGTTCAGGACGCTTCTTCAAGCTAGAGTTGGATAAGAATACGATATGAAGATGACTTTTGCCTTACAAATCTATTTCTTTGTCGCTTAATCCATCCATATAGACATCTCATACTTTAGAAGGATAAACATTTCTACTTCAATGCGACACACATAGAACCAATGAGAAAAATAACTATAATAATGGGGGGCACTGAACTAATCAATCAGTCATATTTATTTATAAATAAATTGAAAACAATAACAAGCATTTCTCTTCTCTTTTCAGGTTGATCAAGAAGTTTCTGTCTCTATACCCACCTTTCCAGAAAGCTCTAGAGTATTTAAAAATATCACAAATGAGTCTTGTAACATGACGGTAACTATGAATAAGTTTTCGTAATTTTTTAAATTATTTCTTGTTTTACTTACATACATTAATGCTTTGATGGGTCACCAAAAGTTGTTGTTATTTTCTGGTTATTTTATTACCGATTTGTAAAAAGGAGGGGGTCCGGCCATTAGGCCCCCATTCCGGTACGCCCCTGGCCGTGACGCCACTGAAAAACGTTTTGTATAATATTAAGTTTATTTATATTATCTTATATTGCAGGTTGAGCAACAAGCGTCCAATTTTACAAACCAACCAGGACCTTCAGGAGTTTCGAAAATATGACATCTGAACCTTGCCATGTAATGGTAAATACCTACTTAAATATTTATAATTATGTAATATTTTAGTATACATACGAGATAGTACTTATATTAATTCTTCTATTTAGTAAAGAAATGCTGCACAAATTATCAGACTAATCCAGGTCTGTGACTGACTTTTTTCATAAAATGTACAGGTTATGAGATTATCATAGATGATATAAATAAAATGGTGTAGCTATAGTTCAAAGTGTTCAGCTTAGCAGCTTAGCTTGCTCTAGAAAATCTTGAAATTTAGCAGTGCTATTTATTTGTTTTCATTAAACACAATGTTTTTATTTTTTTGGTTGCAGGTTGAGCAACAAAAGTCCTCTGTACAAGCAGATAAAGAAAAACTCCTAGAATTAAAAAGTAAAAAATATTTTCAAAAAATTTGTCAACTGCATAAACGCGTTAATAAATTGACAATAAAAACAACGCTTGATTCTATTGCTGACGACAAAAATGTGAAAAAGATGTCGTCAAAAATTACACCTGCATTTGCCCTACTTCTACAAGGGCAAATCAGGAACTTCACTAGAAAAGTGAAAGGTAGAAGGTGGACCAAAGATGAAAAGATTACTGCCCTGAGAATTTTCAAAAGGTCACCGACTTGCTGAGAAATTATGTGTGTTGTGTTTTATTTTGTTCAATGTACGAATATCTAGACAAACAAATACAACATGATAGGTATGTTATTAATTTTATATTATTAATGTTGATTAATATTATGTTTTATGTATATTATTATATCATTTACACATTTATACATATGAGCTGCCTGCGACTTGGCATATTGTGTTAATTATAAGTAAGTATTCACTTATTTACTTTGTTATGATATGTAACTATGTTATGTAAATTAACTTTATTTACTAATTGTTTGTTGATTTAATTATGTTAATCGCCATAAAATGGCTTTAAGTAAAACATCAGTATCATAAGTATGTTATACCTATTCAAATACTTTTAAAATAAAAACAATGTTTTTATTCTCATAACTGTTTGTTATTTATTGTCTTGTAGGTAAACTCAATACAGGAGGTTTAAATTATACTTTTTACATCCTATGTATTGGGTTTACTTACTTGAAGTTTCCTAATCCACCAAAATTTTAAAATAAAAAAGTACCTGACACCCGTATTTGTATTTCCCGCGTTGCATATTTATTTCGCGTGCACAGAGTTAGATGTCACTAGTAAAAAAACAATTCTATGAACTTGCCATTCTTCTCCGCTAGGAGTAACTAGTGTTCTGTGGCGAGCAGTCGCCGGGCGCGCGTGACGCGTCGTTATTACGCGCCGCTCCGCTCGCTCAAATTACGAAAATGACTTCACAACAATACGACAAATGCTGATGTGTTTATGGATGCAAAAATAAAAGGAAAAGGACTGGATCGGATGTGTCTTTTTTAGATCTCTTTTCTTGTCCTCATAATTTTCTCTGCAGGGCGATTGTGCTAAATCAAAACGTTCTCATCCAATTCCAATTCGGTTAAAACTGTGATCCAATTGCAATTCGTCTCTACGCAAATCGGTATTGTGCTAAAGTTTTAACTCCAATCGAAGTAGAACCATAACAGCACCAAAACCGTACGACAAACGTTAGAGATGTACCCCAGTATTTCAGTCAATCGAGCATCGATTACTAGTTTTATAATCTGTGGTGAGTTTTTTTACTGTCAAAAACGTCAAGAAATGTTTATTTATGTGAACGCCCGTAATTCCAATCCAAGAAAATTGAAGAATTTTAAGTGTTTAGAATGTTTTTAGTGTATTAAAACAACGAAACGATAACTATAAGCATAATGTTGAAATAAGAAATTATATATTCTACATGTTCCAAAGCCAAAAGGTGTTTTATGGATCTAGAAAGAGCTTGATCGATATATGATGGTAAGTATTTGATTTTCAAGTGATAATACACAAATGAAGTCTATTTTTTTCACAAACGGGTTTGGCGAACTTTAATCGGCTCATAAGGAGTCGTCAGAGAGTACAAACATAAACTAGATTTGGAAAAATACTAATTTAATTCCATTAATTTTATTGACTAATTTCACTCAACTTTGTTATGTATCTTACTTGTATGATTGGAATAAACAAACAGTCTTGAACTGACCAAAACATATTTTATTGTTTATAGAGAGATCCAGAAGGATATGGATGCAGCGGAGAGCTGAAATACCACCCACAAATCAACCTATTACAGAGACGGGACAAACAAAAGTTGATTTAATACCTGGAGGATTTAATATACAGAGCATGTATTGCTTTAGCCAAATGGTATGTTTATTAAGTTATGTAAGTATTATAAATCTACATTTGTATGGCCAAGGGCAAGATAAACAAACATGGGAATTGTGATTCAGTTCCTTATTTACCATAAAAAACTCTAAGCTAAGCATGCTCTTGGCTATACAACTATAATATTTTGTCCCCATATTATTATTAGGTATTGTTAATCGCCTAATTCAGCCCACATTATATAAACAAATGAAATTGTCTGATTATACTCGAAATGTAGCATGTTTTTGTGTGCCGAAGTAGTCATCACTTACAATATTAGGGAAAATTTATTTTATTTTCTTATTTACTGATTTTTCTCTTTGCTATTCCAATTATATTATGACCTATACTGCTGGACAAACACCTCCCTTAATTATTACATTATTATTCTTTTTCTTTCCAGATTAGTTAACGGCAAGAAATTGGAAGGTGAAGAAATGAGATAAAATGAAAAAATATAATATCTGAATGCACATCTTTATTATAAAAGAAGTGTTAGAAGTTATACAATAAAAATTAAGAAAAAATATTCATTTTTTACTATATACCTGTTTTATAAATTCAGATTAATTAAACTTAAAACAAGGTGGTATTGCCTCCAAAGATTTTCTAAACTTTCTTCTATCTTTCTTTCTGCATACAAACAGTTTCTGGTAGCTTGCCTCTGTGCACAGCCAAGCTGCACTTTGGAGTAGGTTAAGGCTTCTTGCCGGGTTGTCAGCGCATTCCCTATCAAATGAGTATTTATTTATACTATCATTTACCCTATGTGCCATGCGGTACATAATGCAACTTCTTGTCTACTAAATAGGCATCTGTGGACAATAATTAAAGAGTAAGTATCTATACTAAAAGGTAGATGTTAAATTAATATACATGGTGTTGAAATACATACCTAAAGAAAGCTTTAAAACTAATACAGCGCTAAACTGCACATCTACTAGTTAACTACAGTTTTTTGTAATACTAATGTTCCTCTGGAGTGTCAGGTGCTGGGTCGGAAACTGGTGTCTGGATCTATAGGTAATTAGTATGTTGAAATACATCTGAAAACAAGGTCAGAGAAAATATAATGTTATTTTTATGGTCAAAAATAAAATAATGATAAGACAACATAAGTGAATAGCAAGGGTTCAATTATCTCGCTTAACAAACATAGGTATTTACAAAATATATAACATTATGTGTAGTATATAACATTACTTGTAAACAAAATTGACTTGTACCTACCCACTAACATATATATAAAGATTGTTCAAGAGCACACAACATTAACTATAATAATAAAGAAATCGCAGTAATGAACCTTAGACTTGGTAGGTAGGTATGACTTTGTCTAGATTTCATTACTTTCCATCGAGAGTTGGCTAGTTTTTTATAGAATGTTTTTGCTACTATTTACTGTCTGTACCTACCTATTTTAAAGCAAAATAAGTATAGTTTATACAGCAAGAAAACGGTATTAGAATCTAAGTATGGAACCCTATAAACGGATGTAGAATGTATTAGGTACAAAGTGTTATAGGTTAGTTAGGGAATGCTTACCTACCTTGGTTTCCACATCCAAAGCATCCGCCGAAGAGTCGCGGAAGCATGTAGGGAATCATTTTTGCTACTAATTCAGCAGCAAATTCCTTGGATAGTGTATTTTATTATGAACTGCCGATCGGTCATGTTAAAGGTGGAAATCTTGCGTCTGACCATAAAATTCACACATTTTGCTTGTGTACGAGCTTCTGCTACATCAAATTCATAATTCACTTCTAGTAAATTAAAAGATAATAACATTTTAAGTCATTTTCTGACAAAAACACAACATAACGATTGACTAACAATCAACAAAAAGTTCCTTTCGACGAACTTTGTAAATGAGAACGGCTACGGTTCGATTGCAATTCAGTTACGTTCCATCTAGCTGTCAAACCACTTAGCGCGGTACCGATTTCTGTCAAATGACGCGCTACGCTTGTGGTTCAATTCCAATCCAGCTGAGATAGTTTAGCACAATCGGGCTGCTGACAAACCTACAGTAACATTATGACGTATTTTCATAAACTAAAGTACTTACCTACCTACTGACGAGTAAATATAGTTTGCAAACATTATAATACGAGTAATACTATTACTTATTAAATAGTAGTAGCATTGGTTTATTTGAACCATCATTTGTTTGACTAAAAGGTAGTACCTTATAGGTTAATAAATCAGATGTTTTATTTTCTCAAAGACGACAGCCCTAAAGGTGTTAGTAGAGTGGCAAAAGAGATAGCGCAACGCGAGAGAAAGAGATGCAGCAACTTCGTTTTTTCGCCTAGCGCCGTGCGATCTGAATTGCACTTTATTGTAACGGAGATAGGGTTGCAATTTATTTGAATTATGTCGTCTAGTGGAGCTTCTGTAGGGACTACTATTTGGTATTCTGTGGCTCTAGATATTAGCTTTGTGTACCGAGGGCATTCGATATAACAGACGATGTAAACACAGACGGCTCGATAGCTTTTGCCAATATTATAGAAGAGGTCGAAGAGGTCGCGCCTCATACTAGAAGACGGAAAAACGTAGACAAACATACGTAAATAAATAACAGAAATCGCATTCATAAAAGATAATATTTGTAGTAAAACCATTTGTCAGAGCCAAAATTCAATAATCAAAGCAAATATTAATTAACTTTTAATGAGTTGAGTTGTAAACAAAGGTGCAGCTTGTGTAATTTAGCGTGACATCAAAGGCAGTCGCGTCGTCGTGCGTTGGAGTTCACAGCCGACTAAACAAACATTAAAAATAATTTCAAGAGCAAACCAGCAAAGCTGCAGTTTCCGATGATGTAACAGTCGCAATCGTAAAATTTTGCAGGGTCGCATGAACAATCCAAACACAAAACTAGTGCTACAACTGGCTACAAACAATAAATACCTTCAATAACATAACAAATAAAAAACATAATAAGTATAAGGTCACTTAATTTGGCATTGTTTAAGTTAGTTTTAGTAGACGACTCTGAAAGACCAGCTTTCATAAACGCAAAAAATAAGAAAAGAAATAAAGGCTTACTATGGAAAAGAAAATAGTACGTGTAACGCAGCACGTATTCAATCAGGCCCCGAGCGACATAATCATGTAAATCTACGTTCTACTCTATCCTTAGGGATTCCGTGGGTCTCCTCTTTGTCATAAAGTATTTTCTGCGTAAAACAAAGCAAATATTGATCCACGAGATATAGCCAGGTTTAATGCGAAAGGTGAGGTATTTTTACATGACGAAAGAAGGGACTACAAGCTAAAGGGCGGTAAAGGTCACAATACACTTGATTGACACTGGGTAAAAAGGCCATGCTATTTAGAACTCCATTATAATCTAAATTTACGTAATAATGAACGATGGAATATGTGTCGCTTTTGTGAATGATTGTCATGATTGTATACAAAATTTATTGGCACAAGGCTATTCCATCATTTTTGTTGGCAGAATGACTACCTAACTCTATTTTGGTCTATTTTATATTCTGTGGCATGTCTAGTTTTATCAGAAATCTGTTTCTCCAAGTGCATATATTATGATATGATATGAAATGACATGCAATAACATAAAGCTTTTAGTGAAATAACGATATAACGTTATCTATCAGCACTATCAGGCATAGAAAATAATATCAGTTTTAACGAACTTCGCCTGAAATCGGAGGCTCAAATTTATCGGCTTTTATTAGCAGAAAGGTCGTAAGTATAAGTCCCCGAGTGTTCGGTTTGCCAGCCCCTTTGTGATCCAATCCATGTTTCACAAGTCGGTATATTAGCAAATCGCGATACCGGGAGGTCGCAGCGCAAGATAGATAGTTTTGCTTATATACGATTTTACTTTCTTTACTTTGGTGGTAAGAAATCTTAAATTAGCGTATGCTAAATATTCCAGTCATCAACATGTTCGCAAACGGGTCGACGATCCAGTTTTTATGCCTTGAAGCGTCCTCGAAAAATAACCGCCATCGCAACCACGTTGCTGGCTAACGAGCACACGTTTAGCAGCTTTTTGGAGCAAGATATTTCACATTTCACTGTAGTGTTGAGTTGTTGACTTTTCTACCCATATGCACACGAAGTTAGACAAATGACGCTCATTAGGTTCTTTCACTGAAGTTGCGTGAATCTTTAAAAAACTCCACTGAGACGTGTCATCTATGACAGAATGGTACGTTGTTGCTGATAAATTTTCATACCTATCTTGATTTCCGTGACTTATCGCATCTTAGAATGGATAGTTCGATCGAATGCGCCATTCTGTGACGTGCCAAGCCAGCATGCGGCGAACTGCGGGCCTCTGCAACCTTGACCGCGGCGCAAATCATAGCAAACAGAAATCAAGTAAACAATCCTTTATCCACAATAAAAAAACAACGAGAACGTAACCCAGAATGTACAGACAGGTCAGGTGGGCAAAGATTAATTATTCACCGAGTCAGAGCAGCGAATAACAGTTACAATATTTATGAACGTCCCGGAGGTTTCATGACGGCGGCAGAAAAAGCTTTTTTCGTTCGTGCAGTCTATTTCTATGATTATTGCACAAACACATTACTTAAATTTCACAATACATTGCAGTTGGCAATCGCAGCAGCTCATTGGTCCCAGTGCTGTCTCCTTGGCCTTGGCATCAGTCTGATCGTGGTAGCCGCTAGCACGCATTTATTGAGGTCACCTTACATCACTCCAACATCATAGTCGTACGCGCAAGAATTCTTAATCTTTGGCATCAAGCAAAACCTGCTTGATAGATAGAGTTGAAAAGCTGTCTAATTTATCATCGATCCAAAACAAAGCTGTACTGTTTCGCGTCCGAAGCCTAATGATTAGTCATCGTCAGCAACTTGCAGTAAACTGATCTGGCAAATCGATCACTTTGCTCTCAATCACTATTGAGCCTATCGCAAGCTGCTGTTTGATCGGCTAGCGGCTGCGGCTAATATATCGATGTGAGTATCTGTTACAACGTTTCTTTAAACTTACTGCGTCTATATTTTACATACTTGGTACGTCTGTCTAAAATTTAGTGTTTTAATAATTTATTTTATACAGTATTTGGCAGTTGGACAGCTTGTCTTTGCGAGCACATGAAATGCAATTATCTTGAAATAAGGCCAAGCATGCACTATTATAGTTTTGTAGGCATATCTGTTCTGTGGTTCTTATCATACTCGTTTTTTGGTAAACGAATGAGGCGTCTGAGGGCTCAAAAAGTTCCAAGAATGCGCGCGGCTACAAAAGAATTGCGTATGCGTCATCGTCATTATAAAAAAATGGCTCGTATGATTTTCGTACACCGCGTGCGACCGCGTGCCGCGTGTGTCGACTACATAGACGTATCAATAATAACGGTTCCACAACGAGTGCCTGAGGCGTACGCGTAGTAATTTTATTTTGCGAATGGTGGCCTACTAATTCTAATGTGCTAAATTGAAAAATATTTTAAAATGAAATTAAACAATTTGAGACGCTAAATAAACTTCTTTTATAACTTAAGTAAGATAAAATATTTATCGCATTAACAATTAAAGTTAAACCTAGGACTTCAAAGTGATAAAAAATAGGTGGGGTGCAGGCGAACGACCTCACCCACATCAAGTAGATATCCATTTATCGTTAGACAATTATTGGCACAGGTCGCCACCATTTGTCTGTCTGATAGTGATAGTGATAAAATTAAGGTCAACGTCGACAGTCTTTGACCTTTCGGAGAGCTTTATATTAAGAACATGATGATAACATTTATATTGCTTGGGACTGAAGAATATCGCTGGCGCTAGTTTATTAAATCCTTGAAGTAATCATAACTTTACCTAGAGTCTAATGATTATGTGTAGTTAAAGACCAGATTGCATGCAGTATTCATATTAAATTTGACGGCAATGGCGGAAACGAGAAAGGTTTATTTATTTCATTGGTAGGAATTTCAAGTTGCACGTGCCGTCTGATCAATACAGCAGTCGGGACGGCGGCGGGCATGGCGTGTCACCCCCAAACACAGCTGATTCCACCCTTCGCTATAGGTAAATGCACCCTTACTCCCTCTCAATACTTGCCACCCTACGAGTTTTCGATCTCAAAAACAATACGAAACAAAAGCAAGGAAATGACATTTTCGCTAGAGAAGTGGCAACGGCAATGGTGTATGTCCTTGAACGCTTGACTCATAAATCTAAATCGAGTAGGCTCAACCTTACATTACATATCATAAAGTTATTTGCTCAAATGTAGAATTAAACCGATGTATTCGCGAAGAGGACAGAAGGAATTAGGTTTTGCATCATCAGCAATCGACACAGATATGGAAGTTCGTGATGGTTATTCAGACGAGCAGCAGCGGCAGTACACTAAGTATTTGAGTCAGTTAAAATCGGAGTTCGGACAACGTTGGTGCAAGACACCTAAATTTAATATCGAATTTAGCGAACTAGAACGGGTTAAAACACTTGGCACGGGTGCTTTTGGTAGAGTGATACTGTTGAAACATACGAAAAGTTCAAAATATTTTGCAATGAAAGTGCTGGAGAAAGAGAAGATAGTGAAAATGAAACAAGTAGAACATACACTTTATGAAAAACGTATTTTGGAAGCAATCAGATTTCCCTTTACAGTATCGATGGAATTCAGTTTTAAAGACAACAGCTACATTTACTTTATCATGCCTTTTATACAGGGCGGAGAAATGTTTACTCATCTAAGAAGAATGAACAAATTCGAAGAGGCCTTGGCTAAATTCTACGCCAGTCAAGTTGTGCTCGCACTTGAATATCTACATTTTTGTAGCTTGGTGTATCGTGACTTGAAACCTGAGAATATTTTGATCGATAGAAATGGATATTTGAAGATAACTGATTTCGGATTTTGTAAGTTACTTCAAGGAAGAACCTGGACCCTATGTGGGACTCCGGAATATTTGGCGCCTGAGTTGATACTGAGTAAAGGGTATGGATTCTCAGTGGATTGGTGGTCTTTTGGGGTCCTCCTCTATGAAATGAACGCAGGTTATCCACCGTTTTATGCAAACGAACCCATGAAGACTTACGAAAAGATCGTTGCAGGTAAATACAGATGCCCATCCAGTTTCAATTCTGATCTCAGAGACCTAATTAGAAATATTCTGCAAGTCGATCTAACCAAACGATTTGGGGTCATGAAGAACGGAGTTATGGACTTGAAGAATCACAAATGGTTCAGAGGTATCGAATGGGAAGCCATACTCAATGGACGATTTCCCCCACCGTTTGTTCCCAAGTCAAGATCTCCAGGGGATACAACAAACTTTGAAAAATATGAAGAAGATCCTATCAAACCAGCGTCAGTTTGTCGCTATGAATCCGAATTTATGGACTTTTAAATTATTGCGAAATTGAGTATAACTGTTAATACAGTATCCGCAATAAATTGTGTATCATCGTGTCTATTTATTGTTCTGATTCCAAAATGGAGCACGTGCGTGGGGTTCCCCTCACTTGCGCGAGCGCATCGCCGAGGGACTGACAAGGGGCACGCGACGAATACTTTTTATTTTTAGCCAGCCACATTTTATTGAACCCGACAGGATAATGGAGTCGTTACTCCAAATAGGTTTAGACAGGAGACGCTTTTGATTTACGGTCTTCTAATTAGTGGATAATAAATCTACCTTGCTTAGTGTAAACAAAGATTTAATTATTACTTACTCGAAGGGAATTTGGAACAGTCCAGAAAGTTCAATGACATCAACAATTTGCGATGAAATTGGATCACATATGTTCAACAACGGTCGGTTTAACATAATAGTCGCTCGCAACACATGTACTCGCAAAATGTACAGCACATTCCCAAATGAATTAGTTAATACATTATGACCTGAATATCTTTCGAACTCGAGCCAAGATTGGCATGGGCATGACTCCATGAGCAATGAATATGCAGATTTATAAATGTAAACTATATGATATGTAGCGTAGTATGTACATAATTCGCCCCCTTCTTGTATAATTTGGTTGCTTAATTAAATTTAATCTGAAAGAATCTCTCATTGATTAACCCAGCATTCCCAGCAGACCTTTAAAGCCCCCGTGATTTCAGGATATCTGGACGAAATATGGTACGTTTTTAAAATTTAAGAGCATAGGTAGTTTAGCCAGGGTTTGTAAGATGAGATGGGTTAACCTCGAAATTCATTCAAACAAGCAAGAAATAAAAACCATATTCGTATAGTTTTGTGACTGACGGGTATCTCGCTCAAAACAGACCCCCTGGGACGTGTTTAGTAAATTAACATACAAAGCTCGCGATGCTCCGAGACTCCTCGATAACTATGCGGCAAGCAAGACACGTCCAAGAAACGTGTTTAGAATTTCTACGGAAAAAACTTCAGTTCGTACACCATTTGGCAAATCGGACAACGCTTCCTTAGAGATGTTAGATGTACGAGTACCTAACTGACAAGCAAAATATCACCGTAGTCACTTTAACCGTCTAAATCTACAAATCCAATGTATTCTGATTACCTCTAGATTCTAGAGATATATCTAGCTAGAGTCCAGAAAATTGTTAAGTGGTTTACCAATGATTCGACCATCCTATTGCACAAAAAATATTCAAGATCAAAATAGCCTTTTTAATATAGCTGGTGTAAAAAAATAACAAAACAGCAATTTCCGCGTCCGACAAAAGTGCGTGTAATGTATCGAGACAATGGCAGGACAGGAGGGCTGCATCCACCCAACTGGAAAGTGAAGGAAGCGCAGTTCCGTCGCACGCGCAGGTACATCAAGTAGGTACATCCTTTGCAAGAGGACATCAAACCTCTGAGGAGTCTTGCGACTAACGACTATCGTGAATTACATGATTCAACAGCAGACATTATGATATTCATGAAAGCGATTATTCTTATGACCGTGTCTGAACTTTTATAGACGATAAAGAAATTTATTTCCCCTGTATAAGCATTTATAACTGGGTCAAGAAATTAAATTCGTATTAGGTGCTGTGACAATCTCTATAGATTAGTGTATGAGTACCGCAAAATTATTGGGATATTTTCTTTATTATTGTCTAACGAACATTCAGACGCTTTAGACCTTTCATTTAAGTCTAAAAGTTCACTCAACTAGATGTCCTACACAATGGCACGTCTTGCGCAAAGGACTTGCCTAACCCAAACAATCCCACGAAATAATTTGAAATTCCTTATTGTTTTCGACTTGATCCCTTTATATTCGGTATAAATATCTAAAATAAATCTGCATTTTCGCTATCGGGAACCTCAAATCTCAAGATTAAGTAAATCTTATCTCAAAACGTATCACCATGAGCAGTTAGTTCATTGCTTCTCTTAGAAGCAGAGGTAATCTCAAACACAGTTTATGGGATGTTAGCACAATTAACGGTCGTAAACCGGAACGCAAGATTACACAAGCGATGGGGAACATAAAACCCTATTACATAACGAAAGGGCTTTGAAAGCGGCACTATTGTAGCCCTGCGGAAAGCTTATAGGTCTTTCGAAGTCTCTTCTAATAGGGTTACTAGTTGGTTCAATTTCCTGAGTAATGGCTTTACAATGTGCTTCGGTGAGGCATCTTTAGATGGTTTTAGTGCATTTACATCACATCGTGCTTTAAATAGGATAAATATAGTTCGCATATTTCTATAAATTTGATGGTTGAATTAACTCGTAAAGCTGCAGCATGCGTTCCGAAACCCGTTAACTAAAATATTAAACGATGGCTCAATTTAAAGACAGGGTAATAGATTATTCTTCATCATTGCGATTATTTTATCCATCAAACTATTAATATGTGTGCATTATTAGTTCTGTAACCCTACTAGCAAGGCTGAGTGGGCAACAGTCGAGTTAGCGCCTCCATCTAGGTCACTGACGCTGCACTGCATCAGAGTAGGGGCGACATGAGAGCATTCAGGCCGCTTCTCAACACGTTTGATCTATTGATAGTTATAAGTAGTAGCTTACTACCTAATCGTCTCAATAGGAAAAAATCACAAAGAATTTGGAATAGGGTTTCCACTTCGTCTGCACGGTCTAAGACAAGACCATCTTGTTCAAGTGCTTATTGAGGTTACAGTGCCCTGAAAGGACTCTAATGAGTATCCGTATACAACGTGTTAATTAAATAACGCAAAACCTCTCGGGTGATATGATAACTCAGCTCATTTCTTCTGGAAGTTTTCTAAAATTGCAGTTATTATTTTTTACTTTTCTTTCATACATGTTGACTTAGCCAGCTGATATTTTTTTTTGTTTTGCGTTATTATACTAACACGTCGTTGAACCGCTAAGTAATTGTGTTATTAAATTAAATATCATCAATAGACATTGTAAACTGTATAGGTACTTATTGGCAAAGTTCTGCGCAAAACCTAATCACTTAATTGAATGAAATGGAATGGCTATTATGTGCGTGTATTTGGTTTCTATGTAATGCTAGTTTCTATCTAAGGTTAGGTCTCTAACGTATAAATAACTAGCTTTTCGCCGCGGCTACGCCCGCGTTAACAGATTTTCCCGTGGGAATGAGGCATTTTCCCGCGGTAAAAGGTACCCTATGTTACTCAGGGTGAATTTAGCTTTCTAATGGTGAAAGAATTTTTGATATCGGCACAGTAGTTTTTGAGTTCAGTCATTACAAATTTCATTCATTACAAACATACACACAAAAATACAAATCTTGCCTCTTTTAATATTAGTATGAAATGAAGTATGATATCTATAGAAATAATCTACATCATTAAACATAAAAATATGGAATTTTGCATGTGTGGAAAGTAATTCGATGTTTATCTTACGGTAATTTACGTTTAACGGCTATGATTGCTTCAATGAGAACCTAATAACCTAGAAAATATCCAGTTAAGTGAGTTTGGCCGCAATCGAAGACAAAAACTAAAATAATTTAGCACTACTTGCGCACTCGCAGATACATCATTTGTATTGTTTTGCAGTTTTATTCATAGATTAAGTTTTTTCTTTCGGTAAGGAAGTTGTTAGAAGCGGGAAGCCGCTGAATGCGGGCAGCGCAGGACCGATTATTGTGGAGATCCTTAGGGGAGGCCTTTGTCCAGCAGTGGACGTCTACAGGCTGAGATGATGATGATGAAGGGAGTTGTTATAACGGATCGTGTAACTATCAAATTTAATTCAAATCTATGAAGTATAATTTATAAGTGAAAACCTTACAGACATACAAACTAGTAGGATATAAACTTTCACATTCATCACTACACTTGTTCGATATGACGTAAAATGTTAGTTTATATTACGAGGTATTATCATCATATGACTGTACAAGCGCTTTTATAATTTGACGTAATTAAATTATCGCTTAGAGATAAATAAGATGAACTAAGAACAAAGAGGTACAGACTGAGGAACAACATCCCCTTATGTTCCACAAGTCGGCCGAGTTCAAACTCCTGCGCACATCGCGCTATCTCTCGCGATGCGATGCGCGGGCGCCGATCCGCGATCATTCAATGTGTTTAATTGAATCGATGTTCTTCCCACGAGAGCAACATACCCACATTCTATAGAATGTTTCACTATTCTTATTCTATAGTTTAATTCGATTTTAGCGTAGAAAGCGCATTAAAGGTTCTTCAATAGAATAGCTTGAACGATTTCCATTTCTAAGCGATACTTTAAAGACTTACTTTTGCTTGGATTTCCCAGATTTTTATCAAGCAACAACAATCAGTCACTCTCGGGCTATCTGCGCATACGATTAATGATCGACGACGGACGAATTCCAAAAACAAACGGACAACCCTGTCGTGAAGAACCTCACAGTACCTGCATGCTAATTTATTACGATACACAATGCTAGACGACCAAAGTCAAAACAACATCGTCGCTTGAGCGTCTATTGTGTCAATCCGCTAACGACTTTGGTTGGTTTATTTATCAGCATTCTCCGCAGCACGCAGGCGACATGAATAGGAATGATGCATTAAAAGGCTCCACTTCGCCAAAACTATGGACCTACCTTCCCGAAGCCAAATTAGACTTTAATGAATATGCCTGAAGCCCAATACACACGTAGCTATAATCTATATTAATATGCCCAGCTCTATTTATATTATATCTCACCACCACACACGGTAGCTGTATTGAAATATATATTTTCACCCTTACTGCGTTGACTTACGGAATACCTATAATACGTCGAGATTTATATTAATATGCCGTGCTATAACGGTCGCTTGCTGTGACGTCACCAAAATATGTCGACCGATATAGCAAGGCATATTAATATAAATCTCGGTATATTAATATAAATCTCTGTATATTAATATAAATCTCGACATATTTGATACATTTCAAGGGATACAGGATGCTCCATTTCATTTGAATTTATTTTTAATGGTTTCTAGTGCTAGGTGTAGCCTGGTAGAAATTACTAGCATTAAGGCCACCTATTTGTACACGTTTGTTTTTCTGGACTTTATTTCTTGTAATTCTTTGCGTGTAATTTATTTATACGTAGGTTCATATAGGTAGAGTTACTTACTTACTAAAAGAGCCTCGGTGGCCAAGTCGCTAGTGCCGTTGACTCCCATTCGGAAGTTCGCGGGTTCAAACCTCGGCACTTACAAAAGTGTTTTCGATTATCGAATTTATATGTACGTTTATTCGACGCTCTTACGGTGAAGGAAAACATCTTGAGGAAACCGGCAATTCGCCGCGAGCTTCCTTTGTTTGTATATAAGTCAAAGTCAAAGTCAAATAGTGTTTATTCAAAGTAAGATTTCACAAATCATTTTTTGACGTCGAGGCGGGTTCACAATTTGGCTGTCTTCTGTGGAGAAGAACCCGCCGGAAGAAACTCCACAGGCGTTGCATCTTTTCAAAATATTTTTACATAGGGGTCATTCCATTTGAAACGCTACGTGAACCAATTTTCTAAAGTTAACTAATTTTACATCAATTATTGTCTAAATCCATCATAACATACTAAATCATTCGAATTTATTATCATATTTTACATAAAATTAACTTTTATTTACTTTTTTTAATGTTGAACCCGAGTGAACTCTCATACATTACTGGTAGTATATTGAGACCTAAAATGGCAACACTAAATAACTGTCAATGAGTCTATTTTTGACAGTTCCTTTTGCGCCATTTCAACGGTATAATGATTAATAACCTACAGAAACAATAAAAACTTGGATATTTTACGATTTTCATAGCTTTTCTGGACGATAATAGAAGCAAATTCACTGGTAACGACCGTTACAAGAATAAGGTAATTGTTTGTTTTATATCTACTACAATAAATGTATATTTAAATGGTTCTAGGAAAGTAAGGTTGGGACTGGAGGCAAATGATTTATGTGCAATTTTTAATGCTAAGCTTTGCTTATTATTAATTATTCGCGGGGAAAAATATGTAACGACCGTTACGTAACGGCCGTTACATAGCTTTTTTGAACATTTTGGAGTACAAAGATTTTACTTTATAGACTTATAATGTGCGTTTTCGTGGTTTAATGTATTCATTTTTACTATGGGATAGATTTCTAGTGTGTATTGCATGTTAATAGTAAGGAAACTCAAATTATGGTACTTTTCATGTAACAATGCATGGTTTGTGTATGGTTTTAAGTTTTGGTGTGGTATTTCAGGTCGGTATAAGATGCCTTCTGCAAAAGAGAGGATGAAAAAGTATAGAGAAAGGTTGAAAAATGATACCGAAAAATATACTGAGCATACGGCGAAAGAGAAGGAAAGGAGTCGCAAACGGCGAGAAGAATTTAAAAAGAAAATTAATTCTAACCCCCAATTACGAGAAAAAACACGCGAACTGACTAAAAATCGCGTGCGTGCTTTTAGAATGAGACTAAAGACTAAAAATAAATTGGACAATGTTGGTGATAGTCCTATTGGCAGTTACAAATGTTTTCAAACTTTTGGAAAAGCAGTTCGTAAGATGAAGCAAAACTTGCCTTATTCCCCATTAAAAAGAATTGCGGTAGTAAAAAAAATTGCTTCAGATGTGTTAGGATGCGATGTAGACATTTCTAATAAAAGGGTTAACTCAAAGACAATAAACGAAAACACTGAAGGTGCAGTTAAAGAGTTCTATTATAGGGACGATATTAGCAGACAGGACCCAGGTAGGAAAGATTACAAATCCGTCAAAGACCCTGTTTCAGGCAAGAAGGTGAAAAAACAAAAGAGGACAATGATCATGACAATTCGTGAAGCTTATGAACTATTTAAAGACCAACACCCAAACATAAAGATAGGGAAATCTATGTTTTACCAGCTACGACCAGCTGAAGTACTACCAGTAGTATTCACAGAGCATGTTGTCTGTGTATGTGCACAACATTCTAACTTCATACATGCAGTCGAAAGCGTGGGGAAATGTGTACCCGAGTTTCCAAAATCACACACGGAACTAATAGCGGCAACAGTTTGTAGTTCTCAAAGTGAAGTTTGCATGACCGGTTCTTGCGCAAACTGTCCTAAAGATTATTGGGAAATGTTCGAAGGTAACAGCAATTTAAATGAAACTATTTCTTGGAAAGAATGGGTTAGCTTGGGAAACAGGCCAAAAATAGTCACAAAATCTATGTCATGTGAAGCAGCAATAACAGAACTAAAAGGCAAAATTGACAAGTTTAAACTGCATTGTTTCGTGAAAAAAGTTCAATCAGAACACTTCCAAGATTCGATAAGAAACCTAAAAGAGGATGAAGCTATTATTCAAATAGACTTTGCAGAAAATTACTCATTAGTAAGCCAAGATGAGATACAAAGTGCTCACTGGAATCATGACCAGGTAACTGTATTCACCTGCTGCATCTGGTTGCCTAAACAAGACGTAAAGCCTGTGGTTATTGTAAGCAACGACACATCACATACTAAATATGCTGTCTGGACTTTTTTAAAGAGCATTTTCGATTACATACGTCAGATTACAAATGATTTGTCATGTGTGAAAATTTTCAGTGATAACTGTGCTGCGCAATTTAAAAACCGCTTTATTTTGGCACTTTTACCAGATATTAAAGAATATGCGAAACTGAACAGCTTGAAATGGATATTTTTTGCTGCATCACATGGCAAAGGTGCGGTAGATGGCCTAGGTGGCACAGTAAAACGAGTTGCGTGGACTGGAGTGAAGTCCAGAAGAGTTGTTCTGAATACAGCAGAAGATTTTTTTCTGTTCGTTAAAAAAGAGGTGAAAGGTTTATATTTCATCTATGTTTGTAAAACGGAGATTGAAGCAGACAAACCCTATCTTAACAGCATTTGGGAACATATATTAATGATTCCAAAAATTCAAAGTCTACATCAGTTTGAAACCATAAACGAGACCGAAATAGCAGTTTCAAGAACATCCAAATCAGAATCGTCAACTATTGTAAAGGTAAAGGACTTAAACGGCGACAACACGGAGTTTCCCAACAGTGACGATGACAACCAAGTCTGGGAAAACGAAGATTTACAACCTCTTGCTACTTTGCAAACCGATCCTGTTCCTGAAAAGTACATACAGCCAACTGCAACACTGCAAACTCCAAGTTGCTCAAAGAAACAGGACGAACACTATATCACGTCGCCATTGTATTCTTATTGTGAAGGAATTGAAACTGATTTACTTTCTATTATTGGATGTCCAGAGATCGACAAAGTTAAGACAAAATTGCGGTTCAGTGACGTATACACAGACTCGGAAGAAGAAACAGAATCAAAGACTTTAACTGCAAAAAACATCCGACCAGGAGTATTTGTGCTTATAAGAATAGTTGCAGAAGGCAAGAAAAAAACTGAATATAGATATGCCGCCGTTTGCCAAAGTTCTGTGTGTGAAGATGAGGGTGAAGTTCGCGTTATGTTTTTAAAAATGGTTGGGGTTGACGCAAAGGTGTTCAGTGCCGATGAAAATGATATTTCTGATATCAATTTTAACAATATTATTACCATCTTGCCAGATCCCTTCCTAAAAAATAAGGGTGATCGCACCTACTTTAATTTTACCACTTCCATTGATGTTTTCGAGAAATAAGTGCATACAATTATTAAAAAATGTTTTTAAATAAAGATACTCTAATGTTTTGTTTTTAAATATTTAATAAAGACTTAGTTTCCTTTGAGTTTTTGTTTGAATTTCGTACGTGTAACGACCGTTACAAATGACTTGTAACGACCGTTACAGATATTAATTTACATAAAATATTAAATTAACCCTAACTAGTTATTAGATCACCTTGTGGCTATTGACCATTTAGTTTAATATCACCTTAAGTTATAAAATTCATGTAATCTAAGCAAAATTCGCAGAATTTTGCAATTCTGTCAGACCACTAGAGAGTTGAGGCAAAATAGCGTAACGACCGTTACACCCCTTTGGAGCAAAATTTCTTTAATTTAGTAAAGTGCACTTAAAATCTATTGACAATTATAAGAAGTATGCGATAATAAGGTATTGTTTTATTGATTAAATAATATATGTATCTTGTGATTATTGAGAAATTATCAGCGAAAGGTGTACGAACTGTAACGACCGTTACATGGAATTACCCATAGGTAATTATTATTTTATACAATTTGATTAATATAACAAAGAGTGCAGACGAAATATGAAATTAAAGGAAGGCAACCAGTCAAAGTAGAAAAACTAAACTATATAAACAATAAAATAATCGGCAATCGACTAGAGCAGACCAGTATGGGATTCAACCCAGATTTTTCTTTTTTTTGGGCCCGCCAAGGCGACACGTAGATCAAAATCAGCATCGGAATCGTCCTCTGATGAACTATCGATTATATTTAATAGAACTTTACTAGGTAAATCCATACTGAGCCCTTATTAAAAAAGAACACCCTGTATTACGAAAGTATTCAAAAACGTGCGCTCGTGACGACGGCCGCAGATCGAATGGACGCAAAGATATATAGCCGCCGTGTGTGGTGGCGAGATATAATATATATTAGAGCTGGGCATATTAATATATATTATAGCTACGTGTGAATTGCGCTTGACTCGATTTGCAAGGCTATTGGCCCCTTTTAGTAAATTTTCGCGTCAATCGACCATGACAGTGAACCTAACGAAGCAGTCATGTGGAAAATTAAAGGGCTATCTAACAATCTGTCGCTATTAAAAACCCTTTCTATATTTTGCTACCAAGGTTTAGCTCTCGACTCTACTTAATGTCACTCAAAACTGGAAATGATAATAAAACGGTTCACCCACGTTTGTTTACTTTTTTTCCATTACTCCCACACAGGAAACAGGTTCCACTCTACCTGCACCATGTCTGTCACCATTTCAATGGGAATCAGAAAAAGTGCATCTCTTTCACTCTTCCGACTTTCTGATAGCACGTGTCTCTTTCATCTACACGGTTTATTTTACTGTTTTTATTTTTTGTTCCATACAAGAGCGTTATCAAAACCGTATAATGCACGGTGGTGTATAACAGTTGCATACCAGCAGATGCTCGGATATTTTGTATGTCATGCCAGGCCTATGTCATGTCATGCATTTTATAGACCGGATAGGTTTTCAACACAACTTGCTTTTTACAGATTGTGAGTGAGTAACGAGATAATAATAATATTATGCTACCTAAACTTGTCAGGAAGTATCTATCGGCAATTTTAATTCAACATCATCTATGAAATCTAAACATCCGGTAGAAACTAGATAGGTAATCTAGCTAGCTTAGCTAGATATAGACACAGGCACACCTCGATTGAAATAATAATGTACAGGCTACACATTCAAGAGACAAGAGACATTCTTAATTTGTCTGCTTGTAGACATTGGACTATTTGGTATTCTGTGACATTGGTAGATTGTCTAAAGCCTGACCAAAGAAATATTAAAAAACCTGCTCTGCGGGCGCCAAGTGTATAATATCTTTACAACTATGGCAACAATTTCCCTTATAAAATTAGTTCAATTGAAATTCCGCAATAAGGCGAGGTTTTTTATTTATCTGGTCGGGCTTTACATTGTAGACAAAAGAATGTCTCCTGAATATGCCCGCATAAAATAAAGTTTCTTCGGGATTTATTACCAACATATTGTACACATCTGCATATTAGTATTATATAGGTGTTTAAAATATAACAGACGGTTATATCGTTTTCTGTATCCGGATGAACATAACGCTTGGCCACGCACGCCCGTCCCGTGCACCTGTCGCCATTGTAGTCTTTACAACTTGCACTGCGGTCATAGCTTCATTAAATAAAGTGGATGAAAGTAGAGCTGAGTTCAGCTGAGCTTTAACAGTTAGTAGTAGTTAGTACTAAAGAATCGTTAAACGTGAAGAACGGGGTATGTATGTAGCCTGTACACGAGATTCGAGGCTACCATAGTTTTTGAGCGCTCAGCGAACGGAATGATAGAAGGGAGACTCTCTTTTCGAAACTATTACCTTTGTACTTATGGCTATATTCGCCTCTTTACAAAATATTGGATGGCAAAAAAATGTTGTTGATAGCTTTATTTGGAAGGAAATAAAAATGTTAATCGGCGATTCTAGTGATATGCTAGTTGTACGTCGGAATATTGGTAGAAAGTGTTGTCAAATAAGAAACTTGAGACTGGATCACAGAAGAAAATAAAACTCGGTCTTGTTTTGTTACATCTCCAATCGAAAAGCTTATTACGTAAAAAGATCTATGACTATGCAAGAGAACCGACAACAAATCGTTGTTCAAGGACAAGTTACGGAATACGGTTATCAAGGCTTTTATTGAAGCCCTAAACTACAGACACTTACATCAGCTCAGCCTATCACAACACAAAGTAAGCCGTAGCCATACAACTAACCTTGTTAATTTGCGGCCAACTGTTGCGGTAGATATCAATAAATTATTGTAATGCTTATAATGGTACGGAAGCCAGCACATGCGATTGGACATTCACAGTTCGCAGTACAAAATTCATCCCTACTGCTACGGAATACAGGCGCTCGCATGTGCTGGCTGCTTTACTTTCGACTACGCACAAGCACAACACTTTGTTCTAGCTTTCGAGTGGAAAACTAAGTAAGGCTGTATCGAAACGCGGTAGGTATATTAAAGCGAAGCTAGTGGTTTTACCGCAATACACATTATCCACGGTTATTTCAAGTTTCAAGTGTGCCAGGTTTATGTTAGTCGCAAACTTACGATACGAGTACTACTATACCTGATGAGATGAATTCACTGAAATCGCAGTGTATTAATCTTTTTAAACAGTGTGTTCATTTATCGAAAACAATCTTTCTAATCAAGTTATTACAGCTGTTAGCCAAAAGATTAAAATATACTTAACAAAATAGATCAAATTTATGCTGACTTCGCTAAAATAGTCATATCAAAACATAGAAACTGGAATAGTGCCAAACTACTTACGATCGCATTATGATAATAATGTGTTTACGGTTTTCAAAGATAGCAAGATAAAACAAAATATACCGTCTTAATCACATTTGTTCAGTACAGTTAAAAATAGCGGTTACGCCCATCGACATGTTAAACAAACTATGTATCTTCGAAAGTTTGGCTTGAATTTCTTTTGGATCTACTCCAGTTTTGCCAAAAATGTCTGTTACGAATGTGAAAGGTATGTTATGATGATTATTATTTGTGTTTTATTAATAACCGTATAATTTTCCTCGATAAAATCCAACATTCTAAACAGTAAGGTCTATTAAAATAGCAGGCTAGCATGAGGTTGCGTTATAGACATAATTTTGTCGTGCGTATACTATTATCCCTTTGGAGGGTATTCAATATGGCGGATTTTTCTAAGCTTTTTAACAGATAAATCTGAGATGATGAGAAAAAGATATTATTATATTATTATACTAGCGACCCGCCCCGGCTCCGCACGGGAAAATGGTTATTGTGGGTTATCCTTAAGTATATTATGCATGTTTTATACATATAAACCTTCCTCTTGAATCAATCTATCTATTTAAAAAGAACCGCATCAAAATCCGTTGCGTAGTTTTAAAAATTTAAGCATACATAGGGACATGAGGACAGAGAAAGCGACTTTGTTTTATACTATGTAGTGATATCTATAGTTATTTTATGTAGTAGTTCAGTAGGCCTACTATGTAAGTAGCGACAGGCTCGAGAAGCTGTCAAACGCGACATAGTGACATTAGAGCCATAGTAGTTCTGTCAATATGTCGCGTTTGACAGCTTCTCGAGCCTGTCACTACTTACATAGTAGGCCTTCAGGTATTTTATTTTATTTCATTTAAAGTTAAGTATTATAGCATTTTATCTTTATAACCTTCTTCAGGTGCACTTCTTATCTATCTCTCAAAATTATTCTTCTTTTCTCTCACGAACCTGTAGGTTGGCTGGAAGAAATCTCTTTGTAGAGATAAGCTCGCCTTTGCAATGAAAGTAACAATTTTTTGTTTTGTTTATGTGCAATAAAGTATATTATATAATCCCCTATTACGGTGCTTCAAGGCTTAAATTTCTAAATGTCGAATACTAACTACTGGACATTACTTACTCTTGCAGTTATTGCCGACACAAGTAGTACTCCTCACCTCAAGCACAAGTAATTTAAATAAGGTCTAGGTGCAGACCATGGTCCAAGAAAACAAGGTCTTGCAAATAGACCACGTGACTGACACAAGCCTACGTCATTTCTACGTCATTTTGCCTATTCATCCTTGTCGAATGCGTGTAATAGACAAGGATTAACAGCGCAAAATGACGTAGGCTTGTGTCAGTCACGTGGTCTATTTGCAAGACCTTGTTTTCTTGGACCATGGTGCAGACGTTTATATGACTCGTAACTATTGCTTTATCCGCCATCCCATCCCCAGACCTTGATAATGGCATCACCAGTGTTATAACAGCCAGTTATAATTATAATTACATAAACGGTCATAGCCTTCAGACAATCGCACCGTGAATAGATTTATAAGAGTTCACACGCCACTGTGAGATAGTAAGGACAAAACAAAACACGTGTTTTAATTAGACTTCAATCAGTATATAAAAAAAATAAAAATCTAAACTTTTTACATGTCATAAGTAATATAAAATCAAGTATATTGATTATAACGAATTTCTAGTCTATATACAAGTTTGCTGTTGAAGCGGCTTAGCTTAGATAGCTTAGCAGTGTGCAACCCATGCATGGTGCAACCGATATAACTGATAATGGCAAAGTCATAGAGAAATCGCAAAATTTCACTTACTCACGGTATGTTTTAATGTTTGTAGTAAACTAACAATGACATTAAGTATTGTATATCTATATATACATACGGGTGTAATAAAGCACTGAATCGTATTTATTTATTAGAGAAAGAGTATTTATTTAGCAGCAATGGGTAGCATCTATTACCTAAGTGAATTGTTACAAACAACTGTGTTTATTATAAAGTGAAAGAGTTTTAGCAACAATGGGTACCATCTATTACGTGAATTGTTACAAACAACTCTGATCCCCGAACCGCCTGCTAAAAGTGGCAGAGGCCATAGTCCAGCAGTTGACATTATAGACCAGTCTGCATTGTATTATAATCTCAGCTGATTTATGTGAAAAAGCAATTAGTGAATAATGCCTTACAGAACAATTCCATAAACGGCCTTGCGTTTCACTTTCGTTGACTCGAAAACACACAAAAAGGTTAACATTGCAAAACAGAAGTCAAGCACCAGAATTCGGAGCTCGGACCGACATTTGCATGAAAATGCTCTTTGTGCGCTGTTGAGATAAATAATAGTCATTTTCATCTCACTCAAGAATTCGCAGAGATTTTTCATCAACACTTATTGTTATGTTAATCAGTATTATGTATGTATGTATGCTTTTTATGTTATATTCAGTTGTATGTATATATACCTAATACTAGCTTTCCGCCGCGGCTCAACAAGCGTTAACAGTTTTTCCCGTGAGAATGAGGCATTTTCCCGCAATAAAAGGTAGCTTAATGTTACTTAGGGTGAATGTAGCTTTCTAATGGTGAAATAATTTTTGAAATCGGTTTGGTAGTTTTTGAGTTTATTCATTACAAATATACACACACACACGCGCACACACATACACACACACACAAATACAAATCTTGTCTCTTTATAATATTAGTATGATTTTTTGTCTTACGTGCGACGTAGGTAGTGTTGCTTTGATTGGGCTCTAAATAATGCAGGACCAACCAAGTGAGGATGAAATATTTCACCAGTAATAAATATGTTCCAAATTGTAATGTAGTTTGTTTTCAAGTATCAATCGTCTGCAAGCAAGCAGATGAAGTCTGTAAACATTTCGAACTTTCAGAAGTTTAAGGAACCAGATAATAGGTACCTAGGGCGAATATATAAATCAAGCATGAGTTAGATTATTTATCTAACTACAAGTATAAAATACACTCCAAGCTGTGTTTATATTTCATGTCTTCATTCACACAGCTGATCTAAACTAAACAGTCGATGTCTAGAGAGCGGTTGTTAACACATGATAGGTTGCGAGCACAGTGTTCGCCACTTGTGCTTGAGATTTGGTTTATTTGTTCTAGCTCTTCAAACTTGAGTACGTTATATTTTACATGCATACGTTGATTTAGCTGAATGTCGTTAACGCTTTTAGGACATGTATAATTTTACTATTAGGTAGTTATAAAGATCGTTAGCCTTTCAAACGTGGTCAAAGTGCGTATTGATCTTTCTGCGTCTTATATAAACTACAGACGTCGAGTGCGTCAATCCGTCCTATTTATTATACCTACACTAGCTTTCCGCTGCGGGTCCGCCTGCGTTAACAGGTTTTCCCCTGGGAACGAGGCATTTTCCCGCGATAAAAGGTAGCCTATGTTACTCATTGTAAATGTAGCTTTCTAATGGTGAAAGAATTTTTGAAATCGATTCATTCGGCAGTTTTTGAGTTCATTCATTACAAACACACACACATACAAAAATAGAAATCTTTCCTCTTTATAATATTAGTATGATACGTTTACTTACAAAATCATCTACAGTTGTAGACTCCTACACGAATTAAGTAGGTATATACCTATTACTCGTTTTTCCGTAGTTTTAAGAAAAAGTTTTATACTTAACCAAATTTGGAAAATTTCACTACTAATTCAACCATAATTGGTTGAGACACGAATACGGTTATAACATGAATAATGTTATGGGCTATTCTGTTGCCGCAACTTAAGTGTTTAGTAAGTAATTCACGCGCCTACGCAATGGATAAAACGTGAAATATAAACAAAAGTTTTGGGGTGGGGCTAGACATTGTAAAAGCCGTAAAAGAAACAGATATGGCTGACGAAATAAAATAAAGGCATTTTTACCTAATATGTATGTTTGAATGATTAATTTCGGCGTTGTGAATATCAAAATACGATTAGAATGGTACGTTTAAGTGCAGGGTAACATTAGCAGGCACACCGCGATTCTCTCACTCGACATAGAACTGTGCAAACTCTTAAAGTGTTCAGTTTAGCGTGCTCTCGACTGTACCTAGTCATTTGCAGTTGACGCATAATGTTATTATAATCATTACAACAGGAAACCCTTTCAGAGCAAGGGCCTTTACATTATACCTAATTATACACCTTCCTCCTGTACACTACTCATCACATCACATTATAATATTTATTTAAATGTATTACAAGTGTAATAACATAAGGACACAAACACAACATACATAATTATAATGTTTCTTTTACGTAATGTAAATAATAAGCTGATAAATTAAAGGCTGCAAAATATTACAAATAATTTTTACAAAAACTTGTATACTGACAGGAGGGGTAAAATTCACCCTCCCAGTCAGGTACATAAACTACCCACCCTAGCAAACAAGCTGAAACAGCATTGAACAAACTCCTCACTGGCTCGATGAGCTAGCAATTAAATTACACTCTGTTACCACCCTGTAGTTCACTAACTAGCTGTGCAGAGAGCACCCCCTATATGGCTTTGAAACACACTTGTGTAGAAGTCTGTCTGGCTCGCAGGCATTAATTAATATGAAACAATAAAAAGACTGGGGGTAGATGAGTTTTGCTGATAGGTACTTAATATGACTGTGAGTTTTTAATTTGAAAGCTTGATTTATAAATTCATTTTGAATTGAACATGAAAGTAGAAAGGAAAAAGTTCTAAAGCAAAAGGTGGTATGTATGTCCCTGTATGTACTCTTTATGATAGAGATTAGTTGTATTAGAAATAAAGATTATAAAAATGCAGTTAATTATTATCAATGTCCGATAGCAAAAAAAATTCAAATTTCTGCAGTATTTCTACTGGTGTGAAGTGAAGTGAATGCTTCTGTTATTATTGACCAATGGCCGGGGCAATTTAGATGGGAAAGATTAAAGTAGGTAATAATATTTTTATTTTTTATATTAATTTTTAGTTGCCATATTCTGGCAACGATGGCAAATACTAATAGCAAAGGAATGCCGAAATAAGGCCGAAATACCTGTTCCCTCGGTTCGGTTGAAAATCGAGGATATGAACCAGCAAATGCCGATAATTCCAATCATTATGAATAAAGTTGCAAGGATAAGGATTAAATATAAAAGTTACAGATAACGAGGGTTTGTTGTTTCCGCGAATGCGGGCAGTTATCGCCGATATCGATTCACCGGAGTTTGTTTGACAATGACAACACCAAGCCTGTCTGCCGAATTGAACATCCCCGCGTCGCCGGCAATAACAAAAATAACTTTAGCAACATACGTAACGTTCCAACACCTACTTCATGACATAAAACGCACCTAGAATAAAATACTTCATCCAAATAACATGCAAATGCACTAAGATTTATTTATAAATCAAACTTACCAGCAACGACCGTATCGCTCAAATCGAATTTCACTGGTTTCGGGAATTCTCTCAATTTACGACCACTCAGTTTCAGTTCACCACTTAAGTAGGCATCTTCTAAAATTCTTTCCAGAGATTTTGTAAGCTGACTATGAATATTATTGTGCCCATTCATATTTACACTCGCGCAAGGCCCGAGCACGGCCATGTTCTTTTTGAAACTGACTGAAAAAAGAAAAACGAACGAATTGTTTATGGCTCACTACAGTCAGTAACACCAACCTACAAACACGACAAATGGCCATGGCATATGATTGCTAACTTCACTTGAAATCTACAATTGTCTATAGTACATGGACATAAAATAAAGGCTCTTACATACTGCAAGCGTTGGTTTATGCGTTTTCTTTCACATTTTCACGATTATCTATCTATCGTAACAAATGTATGTATAGGGCTCAATTCTGCCGTGGCCGCTAAAATCTAAAAAATTAATTTGTTGGTCTCTTTCATTCATATGGGAATCGATAAGGATGGGGAGATGAATGAATTTAATTTTGAATGAATGATATTTAAAATAAGCAGCTCAGCTGTCAAATTCAGCTTAATTTAATGGGGATATTTTGAAATTCCTGTTCAATTACGCGAAAAATCGATGTTTGACGTGTCTAAATGTAGGTTGGCATTCAGCTATCCCTTTTCTTTCTTAAGAACGTGAAAGAGACATAACAACTTAAATTTAGATATTTTAGCGGCCACGCAGAATTTATTGAGCCCATAATAAATAAAGAAAGCCCGACCAGAGAAATAAATAAGAAACCTTGCCATATTGCAGAATTTCAATGGAACTAATTTTAAAATGGAAATTAATTGTCGTAAAAATATACACGTGGCACCCCCAGAGCAAGTTTCTTATTTCTTTGGTCAAGCTTTACTTTATTATATGCCCGGTCATCATCTTAGATACTTTTAATTGCGTAAAATTAAAAAGTTGCCGTAGGATATTATTACAATTACTGTCTACGGGTCTTTGCCGTAGGATAGTTAAAAATTACTAGGTCATCAAACACAAGTCGAAAAACAACGCGGGCGTAGCCGCGAGCAGACAGCCTAGTAATATAATAAAATAACCCATTGCCCATCCATATCCATCGTACCTTATGAATCGTACGACTATACGAGTGTGGATTGCGTGAACCCGCAGCGATCTAAATGTTCATAATGCGTGCTGCCTTTGTTCACGCATGAGAGAAGTTCGCGGACTGCTATCCGAAAAAATCGGATCGGCGGGTTTCTTGCGTGACGAGAGATGGGCGGTCGGGTAAATACCCAATCTACCCACCCGGGTATTTACCGGGTAAATACCCACGCACCCGGTAAATACCCATATCTACCCAAATCAGTGGGTAGATTGAATTCAATAATTTGTTCTAGCATTATTTTGTTTGTTTATGCGCCGATTTCGATGAAACTCAGTTTGTAGCACTATTTTGGCAAGGGAAATAGAATGCAATAAAGAAATTTACAAAAATCCAAGATGGCGGCCAACTTTTTAGTTTATAGACTGATTTCGATGAAACTCGGTTTGTGACACTATTTTGACAAGGAAATTAGAATGCTATGTGAAAATTATCATAAATCCAAGATGGCGGTCAACTTTTCTGTTTATGGACCGATTTAGGTGAAACTCAGTTTGAAACATTATTTTAGCATATAAGTTAGAATAGAATGTCAAAATCTACAAAAATCCAAGATGACAGCTAACTTGCTTGTTTATGGACTGATTTTGATGAAACTTGGTTTGTTACAAGTATATTTTTTGACTAGAAACTGAATGCAATGTCAAAATTGTCAAAATTTCAAGATGTTGGTTAACTTTTTTGTTTATAAAGTGATTTAGATTAAACTTGGTTTATAACACTTTTTTCGCAAGGAAATTACAATCCGATGTCAAAATTGACAAAAATCCAAGATGGGGGCCAAATTTTTTGTTTACAGACTTATTTCGATGAAACTCTATTTGTAACACAATTTTGTCGAGGGAATTAGAATGCAATGTCAAAATTGACAAAAATTCAAGATGGCTGCCAACTTTTTTTGTTTATAGACCGATTTCGATGAAACTCGGTTTGTGACACTATTTTGACACGGAAATTAGGATGCTATGTAAAAATTGATAAAAATTCAAGATGGTGTCTAAATTTTTTGTTTATAGAGTGGACTTAGTACAAACTTGGTTTATAACACTATTTTGACAAGGAAATTAGAATGCAATGTAAAAATTGCAAAAATCCAAGATTGTGGCTAACTTTTTTGTTTATAGACTGATTTCGATAAAACTCGATTTGGAACACTATTTTGTCAAGGGAACTAGAATGCAACTTCAAAATTGACAAAAGTTCAAGATGATGGTTAACTTTTTTGTTTTAGGCTGATTTCGATGAAACTAGGTTTGTATTACTATTTGTCAAGGGAATTTGAATGCAATGTAAAAATTTACAAAAATTCAAGATGGCGGCTAACCTTTTTGTTTATGGACTGATTTCAATGAAACTCGATTTGTAACATAATTTTGCCAAGGGAATTACAATGCAATGTCAATATTTATAAAAATCCATGATTTCAGCCTAACTTTGGCAATTTTGGTAAGAAATTTATAGATAATGCAATTTTTTTTTTATTGACCTATGCTTGAGTCGAAAAAGTACGACGGATCAAGCTTCATCGGACTTGCGGGGGACCGGAAGACTCTAGCCCAAAAAAGTCATATACCAACGCGTCTAGGGGCAGCTCAAGGGAGCCTCGGACCACAGCCTAGCGCGTTGATATTGAAAAACATCGTGAAGGAGACGACGACGCCTGAGGGGGTCCGTCTCTGATTATCAATTCTGATTTTGGTGAAGGCTGCGCCCCCGCCGGCGGGTACGGGCGTTGTTACCTGAAGGGTACCAGAAGGGCAATCTGTAAGGTGTAATCTAAATTCTTTTGCTGCTTTAACTCCATCAGTGATTTCGTCGTCAGGTTCGGAAAGGAGGTAATGCAATGTTAAAATTAACAAAAAAAACTGAGTATACAGCTTATGTTGTTTTTTGTTTGTTTATGTTTATGTTTACGGACTGATTTCTATTAATTTTGGTTTGTAGTACCTACTATTTTAGCTAGAATATTGGTATGCATCGTAAAAATGACAAAAATCTATATCGGCGGCAACAATTTTAGTTTTTAGACTGATTTCGAAGGAATTCGGTTTGTAACACTAATTTAACAAGAAAATGAGAAGAAGAATGTATTATCATCACGGATGACGGAAGGGAGAGGATATGGCGATATGAATTAGGGGCATATTACATTGTAAAAGATCTTTGATCATATATATGATCATATATTTGATCCTATTTATTTGACAATTTGAGTCATATCTGTGTATTACACTATAAAAGTTCTTTGATCCTATTTCACGTACTATTACTTCGGCATTTGACAGATTGATGACAGGTATTGACGTTAGGGTTACCAGATCTCAGCGAATTCGAAGACATCGTAATTTTTAGTATGGCTTGTTTTCTGTTATTTAAAATTAGGACAGCAAGATTATGCAAGTATATAATTAGAAAAAGAATTACATTACAATATTTGAAACATATTAACGAACAAGAAATTCAAAACTCTTTGTTTTTATATTTGCTTTTAAATTCCGAGTAGAAAAAATAAAAAGTAACTGGCAACACCTGTTTCTATGACCGTATTGGATCCAATCTAACAACAAATGTCAAAAATCTATGATCAAAGATCAAATTGAATCATATGTCTATATTACACTGTCAAATATCTTTGACTCATAGATCTTTGAGTCTCTTTGATCAAAGATCTTTGACAATGTAATATGCCCCTTAGGCCTGTGCCACCCAATTAGGCATGACGTCACAAAGTGGGCGGGGCTTAGTTCCCATTCCGTACTTCACCTACGATTGATGCACTCGTCTGCTTGCGAAACGAATTACGTGAATTTCTAGTTAATTTAGTGTTCGGAAAATGAAATGTTGTGTGCCGCTTTGTTCCAACCACTCAGACCGCTCCGGCGAGACTGCTGAAAAGTTTTCTTTTCACGTGTAAGTAATTTATATTCACGTAAATCGGTAAATTGTGTTTCAAAATTTGTGATAAAGAGAAAATTACTCTATTGTACACCAGATGGCGTAGCTAAAATGATTGAAAATGAATAAAATTGGAGCATTTGTGAGCTTCTACGCTTGTTAGTAACAATTTTCATATAATAGCGAATAAAACACTTACAAAGTTACATGTAATTACAGTTAAAACGTTAATATTCGACTAAAATTCAACCCAAAAAATGTATGCTTGCTTGACATCCTATGAAAAGGGACAAGCCTATTCGTATTTAAAATTTAGGACTTCAGTAATTTGTAACTTAATTACGGGTATAATACAACCAGAATGATTGTTTTACAGGTTTTGTACTATACTTTCTTGTTGTTACATCCGTTTTTTAAATAGCATGACAGGATATTAATAAAATTGAATCGAAAATAATGGACTTGCCCGCTCATTCTCCAAATAAGTTGGACAAGCTTATTATTTCAATTGAAGTTTTTTGTAACTAAATTACAAGTAAACACAACAGGAATGCTTGTCTGACACAGGTATTATACTACGCTTTCTTATTGTTGCATCAGACATATAAAAAATGACGATATTATATAATTATTTTTATCGTAGAAAATAAACTTGCCTGCTTTGCTCTGTAAACGGAATTTTTAGGGTTCACTATGAAAAATAAAAATTATATTTTTCTTACTTGAAGTAAAGTTTTTTACTAACTGTTTTTCAATAGTCAAAGCTACTCCACAAAATGATCTTTCCATATTCAATAGTCAATCAATGGACATCCATGGACCAGAGCTACCCATGGCCGGTGATGGCCGGTCGTTCCTTGCTTGCTTTCTTATCGTGTGGGTTTCGAGGTTAACCTACCTGACAAACCCTGGTGTCGGAATTATAGATCGATATGGCTCCTATACTATACTAATCCGTAAATAGTAGCCGGGACCAATAGTTTTACGTGCCTTCCGAAGCACGGAATCGTCTTTCTTTTCGGGCAATCAGGTGATTCATCCTACAATGTCCGAACCAAAGTGAGGAACACACTTAGGCATTATTTATACTGTCAACGTCAGTCAATATTCTGCGCCGTCAAAAACAAGGCCATGCTTGATTGAAGCCTTGTTGTAACGGTGCCGTTTTTTGAGCGGCGATCGTATATCTGTATAGCGATTTTCGGATTCAGCAATGTTTGAAACCCAGGGAAAGCACTCTTAGCAACTTGTCACAAGATTTGCTTCTGACAATCAAAATTCAGATTTTTATTCCTAGTCTATATGGAGTAGGTACAACCCGTTGAGTAATAATCACGAAATTAGTCATCATATAGTATTATATATTGAAATAAGTCGGAAGAGTATAAAATTGATATTAATTTTTATTAAAAACTTAGAAACAAACTCTTACGGAACCCTCGCTAACTCGCACTTGGCTTTTAACTAAATTCTTCAATAAGTGTCACCTAGCGGTGGGTAGCGATACTTTCACGAAGCAAGCCAAGTGTGTTTTTTGGTTGTAATTCGGCTTCTTGCCGACAGGTGGAGCCTCAAAAAATAGGCGGAGCCACGTTTCCTGCGTCCCCCGCTTCCCATCACTTCCACCCCGCGCATCGCCACAACGAAAATGTATGAGAATGTCCCTATTGGCATCTCCTCTCTTTTCCGTCCTCCGTGATTATCATTCAAAAGTTTGTGCTGAAATCTAACTTTGTTATTTCCCTATATCCAAATCCAGAACTCTGGAATTCTAAATACCAGCGTTCTACAGTCCTCCTCAGACATGGTGCTTCATTGTTCAAGACATAATTATCTGAGCTCTTCGAAATACTGAAGCAAAGTTAGACCAACTTGTTAGGACTTTTTTTTATTTTTGTTCTAAAATTGTGTTGTAAAACCGAGTTTCATCAAAATCAGAACTGTCAACTTAGATATTTGTGAATTTTTACATTGCATTATACTTTTCTTCCCAAAATAGTGACGAGTTCCATCCGAATCCTTTCATAAACTTGAAAGATGGCTCTTAATTTAGATTTTTGACAATTTCGATATTCCATTCGAATTTTCTTTGTCAAAATAGTCTTACAAACAAAGTTTCATCTAAATCAGTTTATAAACAAAAAAGTTAGCCATTGTCTTGATTTTTTTTCAATTTTGAAGTTGCATTCTAATTCCCTTGGCAAAATAGTGTTCCAAATCGAATTCCATCGAAATCAGTCTATAAACAAAAAAGTTAGCCCCATCTTAGATTTTTGTCAATTTTGACATTGGATTCTAATTTCCTTGTCAAAATAGTGTTATAAACCAAGTTTGAACTAAATCACTCTATAAATAAAAAAGTTAGCCACAGTCTTGGATTTTTGCAATTTTGACATTGCATTCTAATTTCCTTGTCAAAATAGTGTTATAAACCAAGTTTGAACTAAATCCACTCTATAAACAAAAAATTTAGACACCATCTTGAATTTTTATCAATTTTTACATAGCATCCTAATTTCCGTGTCAAAATAGTGTCACAAACCGAGTTTCATCGAAATCGGTCTATAAACAAAAAAAGTTGGCAGCCATCTTGAATTTTTGTCAATTTTGACATTGCATTCTAATTCCCTCGACAAAATTGTGTTACAAATAGAGTTTCATCGAAATAAGTCTGTAAACAAAAAATTTGGCCCCCATCTTGGATTTTTGTCAATTTTGACATCGGATTGTAATTTCCTTGCGAAAAAAGTGTTATAAACCAAGTTTAATCTAAATCACTTTATAAACAAAAAAGTTAACCAACATCTTGAAATTTTGACAATTTTGACATTGCATTCAGTTTCTAGTCAAAAAATATACTTGTAACAAACCAAGTTTCATCAAAATCAGTCCATAAACAAGCAAGTTAGCTGTCATCTTGGATTTTTGTAGATTTTGACATTCTATTCTAACTTCTATGCTAAAATAATGTTTCAAACTGAGTTTTACCTAAATCGGTCCATAAACAGAAAAGTTGACCGCCATCTTGGATTTATGATAATTTTCACATAGCATTCTAATTTCCTTGTCAAAATAGTGTCACAAACCGAGTTTCATCGAAATCAGTCTACAAACTAAAAAGTTGGCCGCCATCTTGGATTTTTGTAAATTTCTTTATTGCATTCTATTTTCCTTGCCAAAATAGTGCTACAAACCGAGTTTCATCGAAATCGGCGCATAAACAAACAAAATAATGCTAGTACAAATTATTGAATTCAATCTACCCACTGATTTGGGTAGATATGGGTATTTACCGGGTAGATACGGGTATTTACCGGGTGGTTGGGTAAATACCTGGGTACGTGCCCATCTCGTGCGTGAGCCATGCAAAAATCTAATCCACATTCGCTTTTATAGCGTGGCGGGCAGCAGCCACGACACGACACGACTCACGCACGAGTCGCACGACACGAACGACACGAAAAGACGCGCATATTTGCGCGAGTGTGGGTGGACGTGGATCGAGTTTTCGGCAGTTGCATTGCAGTGGTACCAATCAACAGAAAGCAATTGTGTGTGTTGCGTGTGACATTGACGTTAACATAACCTAAAAATTACTGTAATTAATTTTGTTCTGTGATATTATTTAATTAATCTTTAAAAAGATGACAATAACGAATTTGTTTCGGTTTTCTAACTTATTGAGAAATATTAAAAAAACAAATGTTTCACAATTTGAGGTAAGGTTTCCTTATAATCTATGAACTTGCGTAGTGAAGTTCATAAACCTGTCTTTACGTAATTTATTGTTATTTCTTTAACTAATGAACACATTCGTATTAATAATTGAATTATACAGTCGTGTTACTTCTTAGAAACTAGGAAATAGCGCCCTATGAAGCTTTCAGCAACTTTCGGTATGGTAATATAACCAATACAAGTTCTGCTTTGATATTTGAATTTCATTTCAGTTCTACTCGTCACACGCCACATTTGCCGAACACAAGCCGCTAGAGAAGATCAGAAATATTGGAATCTCAGCCCACATTGACTCTGGCAAGACAACTCTCACAGAACGGATATTGTTCTACACCGGACGAATAGATTCCATGCATGAGGTTAGTAAAGTGGTTATGAGGCAATATAGTGCCGCTTTGATCAGTAAAAAAATAACTAAGCAACCCAACCCTTACTATTGGTGTGCTATGGGCCAACTAAAGCTCTGCGCACCTCCTTGGGAAATCTGTTGAATTATTACAAAATAATTGAAATTTTCAGTAAACATTACAATAAAATTATCCGTAGGTAAAAGGCAAAGACAATGTGGGTGCAACAATGGATTCAATGGAACTTGAACGTCAAAGAGGTATCACCATCCAGTCAGCTGCAACATACACAATATGGAAGGACCACAATATTAACATCATCGACACTCCTGGCCACGTAGACTTCACTGTTGAAGTAGAAAGAGCTTTGCGAGTGTTGGACGGTGCAGTATTAGTACTCTGTGCAGTTGGCGGTGTACAGAGTCAAACATTGACGGTCAATAGGCAGATGAAACGTTACAATGTACCTTGTTTGGCATTTATCAATAAGTTGGATAGATTAGCTGCTAACCCTGACAGGTACGTTTTTAAGTTAAAAAATATTATTTGAAATAAAATTTTATATTTATTTTACTCACAGTAAGAATTTCACAGAGATTTTTTTAAGATTTTGACAGTGATTCAATTGAGATTAAAGTTAAACATTCACTTTTATGAAATAATGTATAATATCCGAAATTACTTTAGTAAGTACCTATGTATTAACTATTCTCGAAATCTTATTTTTTTAGAGTACTTAAACAAATGCGCTCCAAATTGAATCACAATGCGGCCTTTGTCCACCTTCCGATTGGCCTTGAAAAGGAATGTCAGGGTATTCTAGACCTTGTTGAAGAGAGAGCCATTTATTTTGATGGAGATTATGGAGAGAAGATCCGATATGATGAGATTCCCCAAGATCGGAGGGCAGAAGTGAAGGACAGAAGACATGAGTTGATTGAACATCTGTCTAATGTAGATGAATCTTTAGGTAATACTCCTTATAACTAAATTTAAGTCTAAAATAAGTCTATATTTATTAAAGCTACCCACCCCTGTTACTTTCTAAACTGCTAGGGAGGGTTAAAGGCTAGAGCACTTTGGATGCGTATGCGTGACTAGGAGGTAACCACGCCGTAATTACGGCGTACCCCGATGTCACACCGGGCTACGCATCATCTACGCTTACGCTACGCACTCGACATGAGTATGCCACGCTCCTCGGTGGGACGTCCAATATGACCCGCTATTGAATACGACTTTATCAACGCGACGTTGCCGTTCTGATCTGCATTTTATGGTTATATTTCCCAATCATTAATTCCAGGCGAATTATTCCTTGAAGAAAAAACACCAACTGTAACAGATATCAAACAAGCCATACGCCGAACAACACTGAAGCGCGTGTTCACACCAGTACTCCTAGGAACCGCTTTGAAGAACAAGGGAGTGCAACCTCTCTTAGATGCAGTACTAGAGTACCTTCCTCACCCCGGGGAGGTTGAAAACACAGCGATTGTTGATGAGAAAAAGGGATCTGAAGGAGAAACTATTGTTCTAGATCCTTCTAGAGACGGCAAAAAGCCATTTGTTGGTTTAGCTTTCAAATTAGAAGTGAGCAAGTTCGGACAGTTAACGTATTTGAGATGCTATCAAGGTATGCTGAAGAGAGGAGATAATATATTCAATGCTAGGACTGGAAAAAAGGTGAGATTTGTTTTTAGTCAAAGTCAAAGTCAAAGTCAAATAGTGTTTATTCAAAGTAAGATTTCACAAATAATTTTTTGACGTCGAGGCGGGTTCACAATTTGGCTGTCTTCTGTGGAGAAGAACCCGCCGGAAGAAACTCTTTAGTAATGTTGTTACGATTTTAGTAGAATTCTTTTGTTTTTTTTTAAATATAAGTATTGGTTATTCTGCGAGCGGTCGTCAGACCATAAGCAGATTTGGTCTAAGTAGTAGAATTATTAGAAAAAATATTTGTGTATTTGTATGAAAAGGGATGAGAGTCCTAAAAACTCAATTTGGAATCTTTAGTCTTGTGGATATGTTAATTACGAGTAAATATGGCTTGTCTTGTGTTCTGAACTGCATCTATCACTTTTATATGTGTGTAAAATCAAAAATGACAATCTCATGGTAGCTTGCATTGCAGACATACCTACCTAACCAGGCGTATCACTTCACAGTTTAGGTATGATCGGCCAATGGGGATAGCGGTTTTAGATAGGGAACACAACGTGTTAATAAAGAGGCGCGAATTGGCGCGATATGCGATAGAAAGGGACGCAGCAACTCGTGTTTTAGCTAGTGCCGTGCGAATTGAATTGCACTTTATTGTAACGGAGCTAAGGTTGCTATTTATTTGAATGTCGCTAAGTAAATCTTCTGTAGGGACTACTACCTGTGAGCTTACCCTGTCTGCAGTAGTTATTCAAAATGGTATTCCAAATACGTTGTTCTTATTGGAGTAATATAACACACAAATGTATATTTTCAGGTAAAAATCTCTCGCCTAGTCCGAATGCACTCTAACAACATGGAAGAAGTCAATGAAGTGTTGGCGGGCGATATTTTTGCGTTGTTCGGCGTAGATTGCGCGTCGGGAGACACGTTCGTCAACGACGGCAAACTCAACTTGTCAATGGAATCCATACACGTGCCCGACCCCGTTGTATCAATGTCTATCAAACCCAAAAACAACAAGGATAGGGATAACTTTTCCAAAGCTGTTGCTAGGTAAGTATCGATGTAGGATTATTTGTGAATCATAATAGTTGGCTAAATGACTGAAAAGATTGTGATAAAAATTTGCAAGGTGTTAAATAACAATGACAAAGTAAAACATGATTCTACTTTTGTACAGTAGCCAGCACATTCGGCTCGACACTTTGACCTTTAGAGCGCCCGTTTTCCGTATTAGTAGGGGTGAATTTCGTATAGCGAATGTCTTGTGCTTCTGTACAATCACTACATCACTACATAGTATAAAATAAAGTCGCTTTCTCCGTCCCTATGTCCCTATGTCCCTATGTCCCTATGTCCCTTTGTACGCTTAAATCTTTAAAACTACGCAACGGATTTTGATGCGGTTTTTTTTAATAGATAGAGTGATTCAAGAGGAAGGTTTATATGTATAATACATGCATAATATACTGAAGGATAACCCACAATAACCATTTTCCCGTGCGGAGCCGGGGCGGGTTGCTAGTAGTATATAAAACGAAAGTCGCTTTCTCTGTCCCTATGTCCCTATGTATGCTTAAATCTTTAAAACTACGCAACGGATTTTGATGCGGTTTTTTTTAATAGATAGAGTGATTCAAGAGGAAGGTTTATAAGTATAATACATGCATAATATACTTAAGGATAACCCATAATAACCATTTTCCCGTGCGGAGCCGGGGCGGGTCGCTAGTTCAACATAAAAAAATAAAAATAAGTTCATAAGAGCAATGGTACCACTGCTCGCCATTTAAATAGGTACGATACTGTTTTAATTTCACTTATTTGTATTGGTAGGTTCACCAAAGAAGACCCGACATTCCAGTTCCGTTACGACGGAGACAACAAGGAGACCGTAGTGTCCGGCATGGGCGAGCTGCACCTGGAGATATACGCGCAGCGCATGGAGAGAGAGTACAACTGCCCCGTGGAGCTGGGGAAACCCAAGGTCGCGTTCAGGTACGTCTAGAACATTCCATACACCATGCTATTGTTAAGGACGTGGGGTTCGGGATTTGTAAGAAAAGCCGAATAACTTGATTTGAGAATTTATTCGACGATAAACAGGTCGCAGGTCCAATCACAGCTGTAGCCAAATCTCAGGGTCGCTCGTAGTCCGTAGGTCTCGCTCTAGTCGCAGGTTTCTTCCACTGATCGCTTGTAGATCGCTTCGATAGCTCAAAAATGAACTGGCGTTGGCCGTCGTCTCGGACGTTTATATACCCCCACGAAACAATGGGTTGTTTACGCAATGCTTAATTTCTGGAGTAATCCCATTGTAATCATGTGATCGGGCAATTACTAGAACATTTCCTTTGTACTCGGACAATACTTGTCACAGAACAATGGGCGCGCGATGGCACCAAATTCGAGTAAACAAGTGGCTTGCTTAGGTGATTTTGTGCCTTACAGCGCTGTCATAAAGTCCATCTTCGTTTGCATCGCGATCCGCAATTGGAATTCCCCATCCTTTATAGTTGTACAGATATACTTATATCGAATTTGAGTAGCGATCTCTCGAACGTTACAATTAAAAAAAAAAACAGTTAAAGAGCAAGAAAATTAGCAATGAATTTACAGCCGTGAAATTACTCATCGCAATAATTGTACTTCAACAAGCGGAAAAAAGAACCTATTTTTCTATTAGGTAGTGTATACAAAATATTTGTTTGTGCAGGGAAACCATGATGTCTCCGTGTTCGTTCGACTATCTGCACAAGAAGCAGTCCGGCGGCGCGGGCCAGTACGCGCGCGTGTCCGGGGTATTAGAGCCACTACCTCCGCACCAGAATACCGGTGAGATGACGCCTTTATTTACTTAGCCTTAGCCTGGTATTTCACGGTAGTCAAGCGTAAGGGACGCAGTTATGCGCAGTGTATTTGTATCTCATTCTAACAAATAACTGCCTCCCTTAGACTTTTGTCTTTTGACTCCCGTGAAATACCTGCCTTAGACCTTGCACCAACTCGACACCAATCGAATCTCGTCGGTTACTAGTCATGGGCCACTTGGCGTCAACGAGTTGGCAACACGATGTCAACCACCAGACCTTGTTATTATTTCTTCAGGTTTTATATTGGTTTCCGCTAGCCGCAATCTTGTTGTCGACCCGTCGGCAACACGTTGACCGACAACTAGTGGCAAACAGAATATGTGTACAACGCTTGGACCATGCGTCGTCCACTCGTCGTTCACTCGTCGTCTACTTTCAACTGGCTTGTTGTAATTCACTCTTAACTAATACGACATAAAGCTTACATTTCAATGCCATACTATGAGTTGAGTTTGAATGGAGTCGGTGTTGAGTTGGTCTAATGTGCTATATTCTCGAAAATGTTATTATTTTTTTAGCCGAAATTCCGCCATATTGCGGAATTTCGATAGAACTCATTTTAGCATAGTGATTAGCGCCTCCAGCCCCTCTAACATGCCCAGTCCACGCGTGACAAACATAATTTTGTCGTGCGTATTCTCATATCCTATTGGAGGATATTTCAATATGGCGGGTTTCTTGCGCGACAAACTTTTGTTATGTTATGACACTGCATGTTAAGAGTGCAGATCAGGATTTGTTTTTTCTGAGTGGTCGTTACTGTGTTGTATTGTGAATTTTAAAGCTGATGGTTTCCAAATAAATACATAAATAAAGCGTCATCATTATCGAATTTAGGAGTTGTGTTTCTGTCGGTGAAGTCTACGCCATTCCATTCTAATCTACTTCTGTTTGGATCTGATACGACAAAGGAATATAAAATATTTATAACTTATTTTTTCAGTTCTGGAGTTCATAGATGAAACGGTAGGCACGAACATTCCGAAGCAGTTTGTTCCCGGCGTGGAGAAGGGTTTCCTGGACACCTGCCAGAAGGGATACCTGTCGGGACACAAGGTCTCCGGGGTCAAATTCCGGCTGCAAGATGGCGCTCACCACATTGTAGACTCGAGTGAACTGGCGTTCTTCCTGGCGGCTAAGGGCGCTGTTAAAGATGGTAAGGCACCTATTTCACGGGAGACAAAAGCCAGAAGACGATAGTGACGCAGTTATGCGTTAGAATGAGATACAAATACATCGCGCTCACTCTTGCGCATAACTGAGTCCCTTTCGTCTTCTGTCTTTAATTACCGTGAAATAAGGCACTAAGGTAATCTTTGATTGGTTATTTAAAGTCTTTCGAGGATGCAAAGTAGGCTTAAAAGTCGGAATAACCTGTTTTATTTTTAGCTGGACCATTGTTGTGTATACCAAAATGGTCGTCTTTTATATGTATGTGTATATTTTTCTGGTACACGATTATGCCGTTTACGAAAATGTTCCGTAAGAGAGGGGAAAAGGAGTAAAGGAAGATCATTTAGACGCTAGAAAGATGAAATAGTTGAGATGGCTGGCTGAACATGGAATAGAGTGGCAGAGAATGCAAGAGAATGAAGGCGATTGAGGGAGGCCTTTGTCAAGAGGCACACGGACGCTTTTATTAATTAACTAGCTATGTGCCCACGGCTATGCCTGCGTTGTTTTCTGATTTTTCCGTAGTAATTTTTAACTATCCCACGGGAACTCTTTAATTTTCCGAGATTAAAAGTATCCAAGATGTTGACCAGGGATGTAAAGAACCACCGTGAAAAATTTCATTCAAATCGGTCCAATAGTTTCGGAGATTAGCCCGTACAAACAGACAAAACAGACAGAGAAAAAAAAAGAAAATTGTCTGGATATGTTCTATTTCACTGTTTACATCCTCCTGACCTGACTCGGAATTTATTTTCTATGTACAGACATTTTGATCTCTACAGTTTTATTATATAGATCTTAACCTGTAATGAACTTTATATTTACAATTTACTAGTTACAGTTTTATACTTAGTTTATTATTCTAAAATATTACATTTATCTAATTTTTTATAATGGAAATGTTAAAGTCAATTATAATTCATCAAATAAAATAAAAAAACAATTAAAACTAAGCATCTGTTTTCATAGGCTCAAATAAAAAAAAAATGTTTGCAGTGTTCGAGGTGGGCGCGTGGCAGATCCTGGAGCCGATAATGTTCGTGGAGGTGACGATGCCGGACGAGTTCCACGGCACCGTGATCGGGCAGCTCAACAAGCGCGGCGGCATCATCACCGGCACCGAGGGCGCCGAGGGCTGGACCACCATCTACGCGGAGGTGCCGCTCAACAACATGTTCGGATATGCCGGCGAACTCAGGTGGGCCACTTGGACTATACAAGTTTGGCTATTGAAAATAGACAGTCGATGAAATTGGAAAACATTGTACTGGCAACAAAGTTACATAGAATAAAAAGGATCAAATTAGGCACTTATTTCACTGGCGACAAAGACAAAGTCGTGCAAAAACGAAAAGGGACGCAGTTATGCGCAAGAGTGAGCGCGGTGTATTTGTATCTCATTCTAACGCATAACTGCGTCCCTTTTCGTTTTTGCACGACTTTGTCTTTGTCGCCAGTGAAATAAGGCACTTAGGTAAATCCATGGTCCAAGAAAACAAGGTCTTACAATAAGACCACGTGACTGACACAAGCCTACGTCATTTTGCGCTGATCATCCTTGTCTATTGCACGCATTCGACAAGGATGAATAGGCAAAATGACGTAGGCTCGTGTCAGTCACGTGGTATTATTGTAAGACCTTGTTTTCTTGGACCACAGGTAAATCCATAGAAACGGGGTTGCCACGATGATTTTTTTTCAAATTAGCCGCGTTTTTTTTAAACTACTTCTGCAGGATTACTACGTAAGGCGCGAGAAGCTCGAGAAGCTGTCAAACGCGACCCATAGTAATTCTGTCATTATGTCGCGTTTGACAGCTTCTCGATCTTCTCGCTCCTTACGTAGTAAGCCTACTGGATATACCTTTAGATCGCGTCGCGTATGTTGAACTAGCGAACGTGATTATTATATATTTTACTGTGGATGTAGCTGTGCCACGAGACATCTTACGCTAATTATAGAATACATAAGTTTTTCTCAGTAGCACTTTTTATTTCCATTCTTAATTTTTAATTAGAATCTAATACAATTCACTGTGAACTGAGCTGAAATAATTATAAACTTAGCAAAATATGCAGACCAATTTTTTTTATTTTTTTTACAGATCAATGACACAAGGCAAAGGAGAATTCAGTATGGAGTACAGCCGCTACTCGCCGTGCCTGCCGGACGTGCAGGAACAGCTGATCAGGAAATACCAGGAGGAAATGGGCATACTCCCGGACCAAAAGAAAAAGAAAAACTAACCGCATTTCTAGACAATTTTAGATTAATTTTATTTATATACTGTATGTAATTAATTCGATGTAAGCGTTATAGTTATATTACATTCTTGTAATTTCTAATATTTGATGTTTTTCTTCTCAAATTCTATGTCGTAGACCGAGTTGTGATGATAATATAAAATATTGAAGTGACATCTATCGCATCAGTAAAGTACTGGCGGACACTGCCATCTCTTGATGTTGGTAGGAAATAAGTTAGTACTACAAAAGTTTACTAGGTGGCGTTAATTTATTATAATTCGACAACAGATGGCTCTGTTTGTTATAATTAGTACTTAAATAATAAACTAGATGGCGTTAATCTACTTCATACATACTACTCGATAAAAGATGGCGTTGTTCTTTTTTTGCTTAGTAAGAAAATTTAAATAATTTCACGATGAAACTATAAATCAACGAAACAATTTTTATAAATATTTTAATAGTATTATAGATAGTAATTATAATAGTATTTTCTACTTAATAGTACTGTTTCAAAAATTGATTTAAGCTAATTTTAAGAAACTAAAACGCATCACATTATGTTCATAAATATTATATTAGTTTTATTAGTAAATTTTAAAATTTTAGCCAACTTTAGTATCACAGCTTATCAGCAGCCCAGCGGCAGGCACTCCCAAAATCAAATTCGCGCCGGCTACCATCATATCACAACCTGTTTAATTAAATTCTTATATAATTAATAATTAGTTATAGGTACCTACCTACTTTTACTAAATGCTTACCTAATAAAGAGCCAAATTGTTAATAGGAAAGAGTCCATAAATAGTTTTTATTACTTTCTCTAATTTCTAAACAGAGAGGTGGGAGCCGCTTCTGTTTCTAAATCTGTAATATTAGTATGATATATGACAAAATTAATAAAAAGTTTTGCAATCAAATGGTAGGTATGTAAGGCATTTTAATCTGCTGGACATGATTCACTTATTTGTATTCCTACTGAGGCTCTCCCATGAGGACTAAACAGACTGGAATGTGTTACATTTTACCTAAACTGTTTGTTGCCTGGACCGTGAAATCATGTTCCATTTAAATTAGTTACCGAGTTAAATTACCTGCTTACAGTGCTTACTATGTATATTATGTAGTATGTAAGTGATATTAGGGTATTATTTTTGTATGAAAATATTAAACTTGTTGTCTCACAGTACTAAAAGTACTTTTACGTGTTTTAGTTCTTGAACCAATTCATTACTTTTACGAAGGAGACAAGACAGACAACATTTCGTAACAGCGTTGCTGAGCCGCATTTTTCCATACAAATGTATTCTCCTATTTACTTCCTGAAGTCAGTTGTTTTTTTTTATGAAAGAAGTTTTACTACAGCCATGCCTTAAGCACAATTTTTATTGCATAAAAATATTTCGGAAAAAGTATGACTTTCCAAAGTTCTGAAAAATCTTCCCGTTTTTACATCGAAGTTAGACAACTACAAAATGAATTTGGAAAGTATTCAAGGTAGTAATAGTAACAGATAGGAGCATGGACCCAATCTTTCTTTATTGATACCAGAAATAATTAAATCGGTTCTATTTTGTAGGAGAAATGAGACGTTCTGGTCAACGTTTTTATAAATAAATCGGCGGTGTTTTTTTCGGTTGTGTTTTTTTTTTTTTAATTGGCCTATGCTTGTGTCGAAAAGGTACGACTAATCAAGCTTGACCAGTGTGACGGCAATAATTTGTTTCAAATACCTATTCCTCAGTTCCTGCTCTTAATATTTTAAAATAGAACAGAGAAATAACAAAATAGTTTTAAAGGGCTCTAGAATACTACCGATTAGGAAAACAATTTCCGGTGCAGAATCTTCGTTTTCGTAGAATTTTTTTCTTATTTTCGTTACTTACACGTATAAATGTTAATATCTTGCATACAGGTATCACACTGCACGAAACAACAATTCACCATCCTGCATTTACACCTCGTAGAGACGGACTTTTTTTCAGTAACAAACCCTCTTCCACAACACAGTGTGGCACAATTATTCACATCTTTGCAGACCCTCCCCTGCGTGCTCAAACAGAGGTTTGGAGTCCTTTGTAAATACACAAGAATTTTCCTATCTATTTTTAACTTTTTCCTAACTTTTGGCGCGATCGCCCTTTTTGTCGTATAGTTAATAATTTTTTTCTTAACCGCGTGGTGATAATGCTTCTTCAACAAACCCATGGCGGAGCTGAAAGGCCCAAGTCGTTTCCAACATGTTTTTGTGGTGCAAGATCCGGAAAACCCGTGGCATTTGCAGACTTCCCTCAACTGTTCGCCGATAGCATCAATGCCTACTAAGACGTCCTGTCTGAGAGTCTCTCCAATTTGATCTGTGCCTGCGTTTTTAAAGTCTAAAAAGCTCTTTGTGAACTTTTTCCCGTATTTAAAATCGTCGCCACATCCACTGCCCTTCCAGGTGCTTGTTGAGTTCTTTCGGGTCCCTTTGCAAGTACATTTCGTCATATCTCCGGAAGCACACGCCTTCGCGACCGCGTGAGTCATCGAAGCAGCAACTAGTGCATGCGCAAACGCTGTCTCTCTGTAGATCTTATTAAATATACTTCTCTTCGCTTTTCTATTGTAGACCAACGAACAATTCCATCTGTCATATTGAAATGCGTCTTCACAAGCCGCAATCGCTTGTTCCTTTGCGATAGCCAAGACTTTCGGCAGACCGGAATGTCGAGTGCACATTTGGTTTTGCCTAGAAGAATTTCTGATGATTCTGCAGGCTCCAGGGTAGATCACTTCAGATCTTTCTTTGAATAACGCCTCTACTGTCTTCTGTAATACCGGCTGAGATCTAAAAGAACATGAATTGAAATTCCAGAATTATAATTTGAACTGCTAAAATAATACCTTTAAGTAAGAATAGTGTAACCTGTACTATTATTTATTCTGTGCTATATTATTAAAAGTATTTACTTTTTAACTTTTCGGTGTTTTATACTCTAAAAACATGTGTTTTTTTTCGGCATCAATTATCTAAAGCTATAGATATATAGAGAAGTTTGATCTAGGTAAGTAAGTAAGTAATAAGTATAAAATTCAAATTGATTTCTGACTCACCCTTCAACGACTTTAGATGCAAATATAGACACAGTACAAAACACTAAAACATTGATAACACTATTATAACTAAACATGATTTATAATTTCATCTATCCTTGCACCAGGTGCACTTTCCCCTGCAAAATTACAAGTATGAACCAATGATAACATTGTGCAATGCTGTTCCAAATGAACTCATACAAAAGACAAAAGGTGAGGCAGATTAGCTATCTCAAAGGGTGGGTCCAGCCTAACATGGGCACGGCTCACATACACAAACGCTGTTTATGGTCAAACCTTTGTTAGCGAAATACTTAGCTTAGTCAAGTAGAAGTTTTGTATCGATTTGGTACTGAATAGTTAATTTTTCGTGCAAGTCAGCCTCAAATATCAGTGTTCATATATTTGACGTCATTGTCTAGGTAAATATAGATGATGTCATCAACGTAAACGAAATAAATTACAACAAATTTTGTGTCTAATTGAGACAAAAGACGAATTTTATCTATTAGGAAGGAGTTATTTATTAATTTATGATGTTCTATCCTAAGTGAATGTTGATATACTTCCACATACTAAACTCAAGAATTTCATCTCTCTTCAGTTTCAGTGCTTCAGTACTGATCATTATGGATTTAAACATAAACCTCCGAGGTTTATTATAAGCTTGTCCAATAAATGTCACTTTGGCTGTTATAATAACGAACTGACCAAATTTATGGCGTTTGCCTGAAATGAAACTTGTGCGGCATTATCGGGCCTCGTTTCATGAATCTGATTCTGATACGATTGATATACGAAGTGAGTCCAATCAGCTACGCAATTAATATAATATTACTTATTTTATAATAATAATAATAATAATGATAAATGGGTTTTCATTTATTACTCACCAGTGTAACTAGTATTCTATTATTTGTGATTACTCTAAGTAATATAATACTAGTTACACTAGTATCAAAGAAGTAAATATATTATGTATTAATTACCACTGAAGACTGCCAAATTCAATCAGCATGTAGACGCTCTAGAAAATAAATAAATAAAATAAATATGTGGGACATCTCACACGCGGCCATCTGACCCCAAACTAGGCAGAGCCTGTACTATGGGTGTCAGACAGCTGATATACATACATCTATACTAATATTATAAAGAGGAAAAGTTTGATTGTTTGTTTGTTTGTTTGTTTGTTTGCATCGAATAGGCTCCGAAACTACTGAACCGATTTCAAAAATTCTTTCACTGTTGGGAAGCTACATTCACCCTGAGTAACATAGGCTATATTTTATTTTCAAAAAATTAGGGATCCATACTAAAACTTCAATAATGTAACCCAAGGTGTGAAAAAAATACGTAAAATATTTCTAATAATTGAAAATACTCCGAAAGTACTGAACCGATTTTAGTGAAACTTGGCACAAAGTTTGAATAGACCTTAGGAAAGAACAAAGGCTACAATTTACCGCGGGAAATTTTCTCATTCCCACGGGAAAAATTGTTAAAGCGGGCGGAGTTGGCACAAAGATAGAATAGACCTTGCGGAAGAACATAGGCTAACTTTTACCGCGGGAAAATTCCTCATTCCCACGGAAAAAACTATTAACGCGTGCGGAGCCGCGGCGGGAAGCTATATATGATAAACATAAACATACATACATACATAGACTGCTGATATACATAAATATATAAATAAATATAAATATACAACATCCAGACACAAGGCAAACACAAGTGCTCATCACACGAATGTTTGCCCTTGGCGGGTTCGAACCCGCGAACTTGTGCTTCGTAGGCAGACGTACTACCAACTAGGCTACGAGGCCGTCAACAAGACGTTCTGACGATATATAAATATTAATATTTTTTTGTCGACTTTGGATTACGTCTATTTATCTAATTCTAAGTACATTATATTCTAATTCAGATTAATTGGCTCTAACTATTAATTGGCGCCTACTATGTAAGTAGCGACAGGCTCGAGAAGCTGTCAAACGCGACATAGTGACATTAGAGCCATAGTAGTTCTGTCAATGTGTCGCGTTTGACAGCTTCTCGAGCCTGTCGCTATTTACATAGTAGGCCTACTGGAGGTCACTAAGGGTCAATCTTGTGGATTTCATGAATCTTTATAATATAACTGTAGAGGTCGAAAATCTGAACAGAGAAAAAAATAGATAAAAACCGAAAAAGATAGAACACATCCAGATTTTATATATTTTTTTGTTTGTACCGTTGGACCGATTTGAATGACATTTTTAATGGTGCTATAATATGCCCGGTAGACTAGACATCTTGATAGTTTTTACTGCAGGAAAATATCATTGCTATGGGAAACCGCACGGAAAAGTAAAAAAACAACGCGGGCGAACACCTAGTTCAGTAATAAATATAACAATAGCTACGTACGTAAGTAGCTCTCGGAAATAAGTTGAACTGTTTGTTGTCAAGACATGTCTGTATCGCAGGTAGGTATTCCCTCTCGTTAAATATAAAATGAAAACTATAGTTGAATCTATACCTATATTTACCTTTGACGTACACGAATGTACGAGTAAGTGACGGATTAGCGAATACTGAAAAGACATGCTTACTCAATGAGTTTGAAAAAACTTTTCTCGGAAACGAAAAATATAATTCGACACTCCCAAAGTACTTCCTTTTGGTTTCCGGGAAAAATCCAAGGGAACAGATCTTTCATTGCTTTTATTTTTATTGACTTTTTAACAAAAGTACGTATTTTTATATTTATATTCGTGCTTATGAATAGGTATAGATTTATCCTTGCTATTAAAGACGGAGTGCTTTGACCGACGAAAATACAATTTTTATTGAAGAATATTTTTGTTGCCTGAATAAACATAAGGTTTTAACTTGGAGCGACGGGAAGCTTGTTAATTTTGTTATAAAGTTTTCGTTTTGCCGAACTCCCTCGGGAGCCTTTACCTTTTTTTCCTTTTAGCTTTTTGGTTTAGTGCTCACTTTTATAAAATATAAAATAAAAATGTTCTATCTATTGAATACCTACAATTTAATAGTATAAGTATTAGGGCAAAATGTTGGGGGAAATCTCCTAGACCAAAGGACTCTTTCATGAAATGAGTGAGACATATCATTACGGATTTTATTTTGCCTGTAAATTATTGCTACCTAATCATCCGTCCATCTGTATGTAGTTTTTTTTTGTTTCCTTTTAACTATACATTTGATGTGCTTTTTTGTGTTTATGTTTATTTTTCCTTTCTATTATTCTGTTTCTCTGTACTCCAATTTACTCAGCTTTTCTCTTTTCTTTACACCTCAAAACTTATTTTTCCTCTCCAATTGTAATTTTCGTGACCAACCAATTAGCATAAAAACCAATCAGAATCCATTTGTACTGTTAAATGCTTCATTTATTTCTATTGGGAGCCTAAATTTAAAGACCATTCCGTCTAAGATACGCTGTTTAATTTCAAAGAGATTTCAGCCTTGTAAGGAAATGGTTCCCATTGTACATTTTATTGGTCTTAACGTAGCTGAAACCTAATTAGAAGTTCCTTTGACAGCAACATGGCTTCCGAAACCAGTTTCCCGAAATATCCTTGAGCCAATAAAATAATTTCCTTGCACCCTCCTTTCAGTTTTGAATAGCCCGTGAAGCTATTGTGACTCATTTATAGGAAAAACCGTGGAAAAACCTTTGACAAACTGTGGCTCCAGTACGAAATATGGTAATATGGTATTAATGGTTGTCTGGAAGAAATCGCTTAGCCTTGCCCTGCTTGCCTTCTCCTCTTTGAGTATTGTTACTGTATTTGTTTTTGTTCTATGTAATAAAGTATATTTTCATTTTGATTCGATTTGATCGTCTAATATTATGGTACTAACACGCCCTCAAGCCGCCCCTAGACGCGTTGGTATAATATGACTTTTTTTGGGGTAGAGTCTTCCGCTCCCCCGCAAGTCCGGTGAAGCTTGATTGTCGTACTTTTTCGACACAAGCATAGGTCAATTAAAAAAAAAGGTACAAACACAATCAGTAAATAATAAATACATCTATAACACTAGGTTCCTACCCTACACATTATTTCTCGTTTGTAGTAGGTAAAATTTTACATGGCAAAAATTTCCGATATACGGAACATTAGGTGTTATCACAAAAAAGCTAATCACGCGTTGATTGCTTGTCTAAAAATAAATCTATGAGTTTTTCATACAAGTCTTTTAAGGAAGCATTTAACGTGTGTTCATCTTTTTTGTAGTTTAACGTTTGACAATTTGAGTTGAATTAATTTTGAGTACTTATCGGGGAAAACGCGTAATCTCAATTGCGTGGGAGGAGAAAGTTCGTAAATAAGGCAACTAATTTAAGGGCGCCCACACAGACTACGGCCTAGGAAATTGACAGGGAGGGACACCCACTGGGCTGGCCCAGATGAGACCTCTCGAATTATGTAAAACAAAAGCGAACGACGCTATAAATGATCTGGACGTTGAGGGAAGTGGGAGTTCGCGAGTTTTACATTATCCGCTGCCATGTGCATAGAGATAGATTTTTTTATTGTCACATGCAAGCGTAATGTGTTCCGCGCTCTATTTAGTATATTGTATATGTATAATCAAAGGTAAAATAGCTACACACCATATATGTCATATTTATTTTATTTTTATATCTCCCGAAGCTAACAGCGTTAAACTGCGTGCGTGCAAAATCGAAGCGCGCTTTCTAGATATGGTTCGAAACGTATATATCAAGTTAAAAAGTCTTAGATGGACGTTGTTAGGTGTTAGCAAACAGAAAAAAATTGTTGGAATCCTGCTCCCTGTATAACCGGACTTGCAAAAAAAATTGAATGAGGTGATAAGGTGGACATTAAAGGTTAATCTTGGCCTCAAAAGCACGGAGCGCGTTAATAAGATTCTACCTTGATAGAGTATCTTATTGAATGAAAGGAACTTGAAAATTAATATTGAATTTATTGGATGTATAATATACTTTTAATATAGTTTTCCTCCGCGGCTCCGCCCGTGTTTAAAGTTTTTCATGTGAGAATGAGACATTTTCCCGCGGTAAATTATGTTACTGATTCCCCAAGGTCTATTTCTATCTTTGTAAGTTTCATTAAAATCGATTCAATAGGTTTCGGAGTCTATTCAATGCAAACAAACAAACAATATAAGTATAGATTAGCTGTCTACCTGTGGCTACGCCGGCGATATTTTTTGCCTTTCCCCGTTAAATATTTTCCCGTGGTATAACACAAAAAAAAAAAAAAAAAAAAAAGTACCTACGTCGCTTCCCGGCCCTCAATCTACCTATCTCTGTGCAAAAATCAGGTCAATCCATTGCTTGGGATAAAAAAAGGAGGGTTGAGAAACATCAATCATTGGACGTCATAAATCCAAGTTCAATTTTCTTTTTTATTTAACTTGGAATTAGGACAATATTTACGTGTTACACACCTAGAAAAGTACGTACCGCGTAAATTAAGTAAACTTTAGGTAAATAAACATCAATTTGCGCGTGTTTGGAGGGCGGCCATTCTTCAGAGCGTGTCAACGTGCGCTGGACTGTTTGATGTTCGCCGTATCAACTCGTGTCCACGCTCAATATTTGCGCTCATTGTGTCCACAGATGGTCAATTGGGTTCAAAATGGGTGCAAATTGAATGAACTAAGCTTGGCAACGCATGGCTCATTGATGTAACTGTTTGTTTATTCCAACAATCAACTTATTTTAATCACAGGAGAATAATAAAAATGGCTATATCTAAAAAATGGAGAAAAATTTTAAAGGTATGATTTTGTCCATCCATTCGTAATGCTATATATTGTTAAAATAACTCCCCGAATAAACTAGAATCTAGATCTAGAAGTTTACTCTATTGGTCCGTTACTCAAGTTTGTAAGAGCCAATTCAGGTTATAAGATTCCAACATGACGTTTTCGAAAAAAAATCTTTAACGATTTGATTAGCCTCTTGAATTTTTTAACCTAATACTTTTAAATCACGTGCAAAAATATATATGTAAGAATGTCTGGATTTTATTTTCAAAGGGTAGCCATCTCTATTCTCTATAGTGAAACACCTGTCGATAGCACGTTTTATGCTCACGTGTGATAGCTAGTGATGTGCCTAGCTGTAGGTACATCGGGGTATAGCCGCGCGGCGTGGATCGATACCCGGAGCGTTGCCCGCGACACAAAAATATAACCGGTAGAGTCGGTCCAGCATCACTATTATCTATTATACATATTTATAAAGAATCCAGTCAGGGAAGTATTTTTGTATTGTATTGTATTGTAGGACCAAACTTCTCACTAGAAGAGAATTGAGAATTGAGAAATGTAGAATTTCAATCTTATGTTCAATACTATGAAATACTCATCGCAATACTACATATTAATACGGATTTTCACGGTTCTTGCGAAATAAATAAATAAATATGTCTTCTAAAAACCTTCATCTTCTAATCTTATGTGAAAGAGAGATGTCTGCTTGCAGTAAAGTTGTATTTGATCCCTTTCATACAAGAGTGCCGATTTGATCCTGATCAAAATATATTTTAAGTATCTACCTACCTACAATGTTATGTTGAGACAAATGATCCTTATTTTTATCGGGCCTGCCATCCGCTGTTTATTTCACATTAATATCGGACTTGACATCTACGTTCAAAAATTATTTATTATTAGGCTTCCAAAATCTTATTACATCTTTAAATAGATCAAAGAACTCTATTCACAAACCCATCTCCGCCCTAATCATCTGATGTCGTCTTGTCACGAAACTTTTGATTAATTTCAGGCATTCTGCGGCTGTTCTTGACGTATTTATTTATTGAAGCGTTTATTGTTTCTTGGCATTCTATTAGTTGAATGATGGAATGGTAAAACGTAATTGTAATTTTTTTGAAAGTTTATCCAATATTTGCAGGGTATTCTTTTCTTGCTTGCTTATCGTGCTCTCAAACCCTGGTGTCGGAATTATAGAACCGCCTTAGGCTTGCGACATGGCTCTTTTACCGACCACTTCCGTAGATAGTAGGTAGTCGGGACCAATGGCTTTACGTGCCTTCGGAAGCACGGAATCATTTTTTTTTCGGATAATCGGGTGTTTCAGCCAAACTGAGGAAAGTCTCACAAAGAGATATTTGTAGAGATATTTGTTTCGGGTTCGAGTCCCCGCCGGGATTCGAACCCGAAACCTCCGTAACGACAGGCGAGCTTTTGACCATTCGATCACGAAGGCTGTTATTATTTTATTATTCAGTGACAAAAAGTAGGCGCGCAGTAAGGGTTAATGAAGAGGATTTACTTGCAAGGTTGTGACGGTTTAATCTCCGGTCTTTAGCTGAATTATTCTGACCCTTTTAAAAATCGGTCAAGAGTGCTTATGACACACAAAATTAACTGTTTTGAAGTATTTTTAAAAAGCATGAAGATTACCAATATAGTCCGAAATTGTGCAAAGCTCGTGTACTTGTTTTTGAAGCCTTGAAAATCACTGAAGCCGATACAATAGCAGCGTACATGGGAAGACACATCAACCAATAGATTGGACAAAGGTTCCTACCTCTTAGGTTAAATGCAGCAGTGGAATTTTACGGTTAAAATGTTTCTTTTTTAATACGCTCTGCTGATTTTGTTTAGTTTATGTATCCAATAAGCGGCTACGAGGGTACATGATACACGTAATTGATAAATGTATTCCAATTTGATGTTTTTAGACCGAATGACATTCCTAAAGAAAGTCCTACAGATATAGATGTCTTTACGTTACCTACTATCATTTAACAAACCAATGAACATCGAAAGGCAACTTCAATCCAATCAATCTCTTTTTATCAAAAAAGGTATCTCATTTATCGGAAATATTGTATCGTGTGGATGTTGTTTGTTCCGAATCGATCCTTGAAGGTGGAACGGTTTATTTGATCTCAGGATTGGGATTCAGGTTGTTTGTTCTCTTTACTGCTCCAATATCTCCAATATACCGTGTTTTTTGATACAAGTGCACAATTAAGGTATTTTTAGATATATTTTTATTTTAGTTCCACACATATTTAAATGCTTTTCAAAATGCTGGGCGCTTCTTCTTCTTCGAGCCAATGGTCAGGGGTACTTGATTGGCTTTTTAAAAGATTGGTCGTTAGCTACGAGTAGCTGCGTCCAGGTTCACTCTTTTCATGCATGCCGGGCACTGACACGGAATAGTATAAAGTGTTGTCATCGACACGATAATTAACTGGTTCCTACTTGTTTTAGCTCATAATACGTCTCACATCGCAATTCGAATTACCATAGATTTCTGGAAAACGAACAGCCCTTAGTCGATAATAAAATCTCTTTAAAGGTGTGTGCAGGTTCACTCATGATGATTCCTTTCAGCACGTCGAATAAAAAAAATGGAAAGCACACTGGTAAAATGGTAGAGCTTGAACGGATGCCTCCTGCATGAGAAACTAAACTAACCAAACTATTGCGCCGATATTAATGTTATACTAGCTGTCCGTCCACCCACGGCTACGCCCGCGTTGTTTTACGACTTTGCGTGGTAATAAGATATTCTTGCGTAATTTTTTTAATGTAAGAAATAACCTCCTATGAAATTATATCGGTATAAAGCCGTACTCAGGTTAGCGTAGCGTATCAAAGTATAAAAATTAGCGTGACAAAGAGAAACAGGGGTTCATTTATATATGATGCATAAATTTTAAGTTATATATTTTAGCAACAATATTTTTAAGAAGTCGTACATCTATATACCACTCCATGTAGTACATAATAACGTAATATTACTTCATAAGTCGGTAAAACTTCGCAATTGCTTACTTCGCGACAAAAGTTCGATGGCAATAAAAACTTTGTGCCTACAAGTTATGTCGGTGTGATGTTAATACAAACTTTTGACAAATACGCTGTACCTAACAATTAATTTATATTTAGTCATACATTTATTACCGGGTACAAAAAACTTGTTTATTTGTAGGACATTACAACTCAAGACAGAAAACAACATAAGACAATAGAAAAATAATACTGCAGATTATAAACCGATACACAACGTGTAAACATTCCCCTGTGTTGCGACACCCACACAAAAAGGGCCTCACTCAGCGAAAGCCGCAGCCCGGCTAGGCTACTGGTCTTCCGTGAGTTCCGTGATAGAAAAGATTTAACTACTACTATTATAAAACCCATAACTGTCCACAAGGCTCTTGAAATGGATTTGTTGCCATAATCCCTAGCTAGCAGACGGGTTAGGGATCGCAAGTTTTGTTAACACAATTTAATGCTGTTGGCCATTCCCTAGGTATTTCTATTCATTTAGTCGCCCCGTATGACACTTACAAGAGTTGGGCTGATTCTGTTTTAAGCCGGGAACCACAAGGTATTGATTTATCTACTAGAATTTCATCCAATGCGTTTTAAAGTGGAAACGAAGAAAATAATCATACATATACCTACATAATATTAGATTAAATACGGTATATTTCGTTAATAATATTTAATACAGTGACTCACATTATACGGTATTCAAAACAAACGCACGACTTTCGCATCAATACGTACTTACGTACGGCTACGCAGCGCTACGAGATGCTACGCGGTCATCGACCCCTGGCGTAGCGCCAACTAGGCTACGAGTTACACGCTCTTATCGAGTTATGCTATTGTCCTCTATGTTTGACATCCCGAGTTAGTATGAGGATTTGTTAGCTGAAAGTTCGTAACTTGTGTGACGACACATGAAACTTATGTGATTTTTAATGTTGTTATCTAACTCAACTCTATACTTTCCAAGCTTTGTAATGTTCCTAAATTGAATTAGAGATTTAGCCCTAATTTTTTCAGTGAAGGTTTATAAAGAGTTCTCTATTATTATATTTTTTTATTTACCTTCTTATTTAGGGACTTCTTATAATGTAATGTATTATTGAAATTAAACGTATTCTAATCCGATTAAAGATACTTACTTGTTTTTGTATTTCCAATTTTTGAAATAAAATAGATCCCCCATTTTCCGTGAGAACTTGCATTCCTTCTTCTTGTTAAGCTGAGCATATTTCATCGAAGTAGTATAGGAGGCTGAAAAGCTTCGGCAATAGTTAAGAAATACTGAAGTTGCTAAGATTAAAGGAAACTCACCGGCAAGTTAACTTGCTCTATGCGCTGAAGAAGGCTCAACTGAGCAGTTACTATCGCAATAATAAGTTTGTTACTCAAGTGCATTTTACTATAATTTTCACGGAAATCGTTGCACAAATAACGCAGTACATATTGCTCTTTAGAAGGTGGGCTAACTTTCGTTCATGATTACTCTCCTATATGAATCTTATCTTATCTTAATTAGCCTTATGCCTTCCACTTCTGGGCACAGGCCTCTCTCCGCTCTCTCCATAGCTCTCTTTCCCGTGCCTCTTCCTGCCATGTTTCGCTGAAGGCGTCTAGCTCGTCTCGCCACCGTCGTCTGGGTCTGCCGCGTCGCCTTGTCTCAGTTGGTGGCATCCACTGCGCAGTGGTTTTTGCCCACAATACATCTGTACCCCTACCATGAGTTGCTAACGTAACTTACGCGCTCGATATCGACTACGTAAACGTGCATTTAGTATGGAGAAATTTTACTTCAGATAACTGTCAATAGATGGCGTAGTTTTAATTCCATACTAAATGCACGTTTACGTAGTCGATATCGAGCGCGTAAGTTACGTTAGCAACTCATGGTAGGGGTACTGGCGTGCGGCAGACGCGACCGGCCCAATCCCACTTTAGTTTGGCGGTTGCGTAGGTCACATCTATGCAATCTGTGTTTTAGAGCGCAGTATAGTGCGCTCCTATACTGCGCTCTTATCTTAATAATAATATGTGTGGACATCTCACATACGGCCGTACGTATGAGCGTATTAGGCATAGCGTGTACCTAATGGGAGTCAGGCAGCTGATATATATACATTATAGATAAATACTAGTCCAGCTGGAAGACATTTCGCGAGAGATAAGCTGTGCCTGTTGTGTCAACTTAATTAATGTCTTTGTATTTGTAAAATGATTGTGTACAATAAATAATAAAAATAAAATAAATAAATACTCATGTAAATATTCAACATCCAAACAAAAAGCAAACGCAAGTGCTTATCACGTGAATGTTTGCCTTGGGCGGGCTTGAACCCGCGACCCTGTGCTTTGAATTGAAGGCGTACTACTACCAACTAGGCTACGGGAGGCCGTAAATGTTTAGTCAGATCCGATAGGTATTTCTCGCACAAACCCGCTTGGGGGCATGCACGGAAGAATGACAGCGGAAAATCTCGCTTATGATTATGATTTGTGGAAGAGAGATTGAGCAAAATATCGACCCATAGACTACTGCGACCTGAGACATCCGGCCTGCGGCTTTAGTTTATCGGTGGGCTCCAAAAAGTATAGAATAAAAATATTTCCAAACTTAAATTTTGAAAGTGAACGCAACCTACTTTTTGATAAATTCATATTTTAATGTTCAAAATAAAAATTACAGCAAAATGACACTAATATTATAAAGGCGAAATTTTGTGACACTCACATGTGTATTTTTTGTTACTTCTTCACGTCTAAACAGCTGGAGTGATTTTAATAAAATTTGGTATGGAGTTAACTAACACCCTGGATTAACAGACAGGCTACTTTTTACCACGGGAAAATGCCTCATTCCCACGGAAAAAAACTGTTAACGCAGGCGGAACCGTGGGGCGGAAAGCTAGTCATATATAATTCTGCTATCCGCAGTATAAATTTCCTTGTTCAGTACAAAAAAGCTTAACGTAAACATGAATCCTAAGGGACATCCTTATTAGATTAGTTGAGGGTTTCCCCGAGATTGGTTTAGTTTCTTACTTGACTGTACGTAATTATAATAATATATAATATTATACAATAATACCTATATATCTTGTTAACTTGTATAAAGCCAAATATTGCAACGAGATAGGAATCGAATAGATTTTAGTAAATTATTATGATTAAATGGAGCGCCCAGAAATCAGTAGTCATTTTAAGTAGGTGATAATTTAGATAACCCTTATTTATTTTTATCTCTTTTGAGTATCAAGCTTATTATTAAGGCATAAGTCTTTTTCATGATGGACATCAACAATATAAGGTTTTAACCAGAGAGGTGGGAGCCGCTTCGAAGCTGCTCCCACCTCTCTGATTTTAACTTACTATGTTTGAAAATATTTGAAATATACCAAAGATATTTAAAAACATACGTGTTTTTTGCTCAAATGTTATATAAGTTCCGGGCGATATGTCGGTGCCCGGACTGGCTAGACGGGTAACGCCCGGAGTAAAAGCAACAGTAAAAGAACCGAATGCAGTTTTGCAAACGTTATAGCGTAAAATATTTTGTCTACTAATAATGAAAAACTAGAGAACTGGGCAGCGCAGGACCGATCGTTGGGGGAGGCCTTTGTCCAGCAGTGGACGTCTTCCGGCTGAAAGAACTGAAACTATTTGTTTTATTTTGTTTTGTTGTGTAAGATGTTTCACATATTTATTTTATTTTATTTATTATTTTTAATGGTGATGGTTCATGGCTTGCCCAGAATATGCCTGTTCTCTCTTCAATTGAATAAGCAGGGTTTGTCTGGTTTAAATGGAATTCAAATCTGAAAAACAATACTTCATAAATTTTTACGGTAATCCTCTATAAACTCTTCAATCTTAAATATTTGTTATTTTACCTATAACATGAAATAATATTAATCTGAGGCTGACTATAAACTTCAGTAAACTGTTGAATCCTATATTCGTCAATTGCTATAAAATAATATTATCCTAAAAAATATTGAACCATTCTAATATCGATCCAACGCACGGTCTAGACTGTAGTCACAGCGATTATAAATACAGGATACTTTCCTATTATTTTTGTTTCCGAGTAACCCGACTGGTACTGTCAGATTGTCATGTTCCACCCCAAGAGAGAACCAGACTGGGTGAACAACCCTCAACGAAGCAGACAGCAGAGCGCAAGCAATATACGATTCCAGTGAAACCCGTGTAACTATACTTAGGTGCAACCGTTTTCGAGTACTGGCATATTGAATGTTTGCTATTTGCTTATGTGAGTGTATATGTATGTGCAAAACTCTGCTTTTCTCTTTTTCACATCATATTTTTATAAAAATCCAACCAAACATAATCGCCACAGTTGTGAATCGCAAATTGTAACTGTTGTTGACGGTTCTTTTTTATTGTTTATTGGGGAAAACCAACAGTTTAAAATGGTACCTACATAAATAAAATAATATAAATAAATCTTTATGAAGGGAATATTTGTGAATATGTTCTTAAATAAGTTAAGTATGATGATTTAAGAAGAAATATATTTATATTTCTTCTTATTTATTATATTAGGTATTAGCTGGTAACTAATTTTGTCACGGACTTGTGATTCTATCCTCTCGATTCTACAGTTACAAAGCTTTAAAAGAAATAATAATTACAACCACACACAATATTAAAGATAGTGTATGTAATGTGTATTATGTAATGCTCTTATTTGTTACGATCCAAAAATTCTATCGAACTTCTTTCGATTAATTTACATAAATTATTTTTACAAGCATTCACTAGTTAGGTCTAGATTTGCTGTTGGTGAAGTTCTTATTTACGACATACACGCCACTATTATTTATAAGAAGGTGTGCAGAGTGGGACTTAGGCATCTTCTGGAAGCGTGCTTTAAAGTTACTGTAAAATATAATGAATCCGGGAAAAGAGAAAACAGTGGCGTGCCGATTAAATCGGTCGGCGTTTTCGTACGTACTACGCATAAAATATCGTTTGTACTCTCTTATGTAGCTTTAATATTTTCAATTGAAGTTTTCTAGCTATACGAGTGTACTTATATTTACGTATTTAAATATGATAAGTCAATATCCTTATATGCTTTCATGCAGCCTGATATTTTCAGCTGAAGTGTCAGTGTTTTTCAGTGTAACGTGCGACGCTGGGACTGTAGCCGGGTAACCACGCATGCGCGGTGCGAGCGACAAACAGCCACCCTCGTCGAAGCAGACTAGCGCGGTCGCTACGCCGAGCACCAGCCTTGTCACCCTACATTCTTCAACCCAGCAGTTTTGAGTAAAATTGCTCCCCAAAACCATCACTGAAAAATGGAATAATAGAGTTTATTAAAAACTGTGAGGTGTGCATTTAGTTCAATTCGGTTTGTGTCAATTTGTGTATAGTGAAATATTGTAGTTTAAATGTTATGAATTATTGTTATTCTCGCTTTGTGCTAGTGAATATAATAGCAAAGTTTTGAGACGTTTGGGTGGCGATCTTGTGATGTTCTATTGTTAAAAAGGTAAGTGATAGTATTACCATAAATAATTTCTATGTCATATTAGTCATTTTTCAAGACAAAGGTTGGAAAAGCCAAGGGTAATTATGTTAACAAATTTTGTGATATTCCATTCATAATACTTAAGAAAAGTTTATTGGTAAGTAAGTAAGTAAGTAAGTAAGTAACTCTTTATGGTGGTGGTTCTCTCTCTTTTTTGGTGTACAAACTACAACTAATATTTTAAATGGAAAGTGTTGTTTGTTTCCTCTGTCTCAAAGATTACTAGACGGATTTTGTTGAATTTTGGTAAACCTAAGTAGTGTCAAAGAATTTAGGATTGACATACCTAACGGATAGGTTTTACTTCGGGACTTTTTTTATTAGATCTTTTGTAATTTTTCCTTACCTAAACTTGAATTCAAATTTTTTTTTTAAATCGATAAAAATATTCATTAGTCGTTTTCTCTCTACTTACTAAGTTAGCTACCTTTGCACTAAACTTTGCTTTCAAAATTTACTCCCGAAAGTAATATGCCATAAAAGGTTAATAGTCCTACAAAACCTTTACAAACATAATATTCTATGCGATAAAAGGGTTTATGAAACCTTAAAACGCCAATAAAATCTTACGCAAATAAACTCTACTACCTTCAAAGAAGCCTGAGAAGTAGCTGAAGCCTATTTAGTACCTAGGTTACCTGGGTAACCTTTGAAAGAGGTGAACAGTTTAGTATAGTGTGATTGATTTCACACTCAATTTTACACTTTGCTGAGCTTTATACGACGTTATATCGAATTATCTCTTGGGTGGTGGTTTATAGGACAAAATATAGCTGTTTTTAGAGGATTTTATCCACTACATTGACGATCATACCTCCTACCGTCCTATTTAAAACTATTGTAAAAATGTGTGCACTGTAGTATGTGATAAAACTAAACTAAACTTATTCTTACAAAAGGTGATGACAGGATGATGATAACGTTTTGTTCCCTGTAAACAATGTTCTATTTCCATATCTATTGAAAGTGTCGTAAATACAATGAAAACTAGTTTCGAACGTAGAGGTACAGGTAAGGTAAGGTAAAGGGTACCTACAAAATCCTCTTAACATTTTATCAAAGCTATTTCAGCGCCTTAAACGGAGGTATATAAGTATACCTATGTCTAAAGGCAGGTTTAGACTCGGTCAGTGACTGACTCCGAATTCGAGTCAAGTCAGCACTGACTCGCAAAAATCCAGCCAGTGCTGCTGGTTTCTAAATTCGGACATGAATATTTCGAGTCAGTCGGCACAACTGGCGCGCCGCGCGCTACTGACTTAAGTACTGACCCTGTCAAAACCTGCCATAAAGCACAGGGTAGTGGGTTGGTATACCAAAGCAAACATTATGTCATATGAGGTTTGGTATTCGCTTTGTCTATATAAGTAAGTGTGGAATCTATTTGTGTATATGTAAATTGTAGTAGTCTGATAAAGCTTTGTTTGTGATTGTAAAGATGCTTGTTTGACGTCCCCATGTCCAATGAAGTTGTTTCCAATTGAATAGTGGTAATACGTGTGCCTACTATTTTATTTATTATCAAAAACTGTAAGGACATGCTCGCTCATGTATATCTGATCAACTTTATCAAAGAAATTATTCCCAGTAGTGATAAAAACTTTCTCCATACAAATTGTCCTCAATTTTGCATGGGAGTGTCGAAAATTGAATTTGAATCTTTTTTTTTACGAGAAAAGCTTCTTTGGCAATTTTGTTCAAAATTGTTGACTGAGCACGTTTTTTCAGTATTTGCCAACCCGTCACTTACACCCTATAATATATTACTCATTGAGGTTTAGGTAGATACAAGCTGTCTGTTCACGGCTACGCCCGCGTTGTTTTTTTTTTTTTTTTTTCGTGGTAAAAATTATCTTCATTTAAATCGGTCCAATGGTTTCAGAGATTAGCGTGTACAAACAGACGGGCATTTTTTTCAAAACTTGTATTTTTGTGTTCAGTCAGCTACACGATCTGATCACTTTTTTTTGAAAAACATATCAATATACGGTCACGCCGATTCTTCAGTTTTATTATAGTATAGATCAGTATTTTTCAACCTTTTTCATGATGCGACCCCCCTTGGTATGAAAAAAAAAATCGCGACCCCCCGACCCTTCGCTTTTTTATCATGTAATGAATTGTAATGTATGTATGTTGCAATATTGCAAATATTCATTCCATACAACGTTTTTATGCGTCTCCATAATTAGGATTCAGATATAAGTACATAATATAGTACGTAAAACACATTATTTATTTTACAATTACATACATCGAATACGTCACCGATTGATAACTAACGCAATTTAGGCTCATAGGTATACGAAACGAAGACGAACGTACGACCAAGGCCTATATGCCGGCCGTCCGGCAAGTGTAGTGACTAGCTTGCGGCTTGCAGATCACGTCGACAGTTCAATTTTTTGACGACCGTAAGACATTGTTGATACATTTTAGTAATATTTACGCATTTGAAGCAATTTTTTATAATTTAAAATCCATAAATATCCTGAAAAGATCAACAGAACCGCCAATTTCTGGTGAGAGTGGAAATAAAACAAAGGATAAACGTCAATAATAATATGAAGACAATTATTTGAAATTCGTGTTTACTGTGATTAATAATAATAGTACGGCTTGCTAGCTAAAAAATATAAGGATATCGGTCCCATCTGGCAGAAAGTACGAAACTTGGCATGAATGTAGCTGTCATATATGTGCTTCAATATCGATATGGAAACACTTCGATAAATTGTTGTTTCCCCCCTTTCCCCCCCCTTTTATCTCCCTCATTCTGGTTTTTTTCATTTTCTACAAAAACGGTAGGACTGATGAGTTTACTTTTCAAGAACCAAATAGTTGTCGATAAATTACCTACAAAATGATACTACATTTTATAGTGCTAAGATTAATATATTTCTATATACAGCCATCAACGTATTGTGAAATTTTAAAAACAGGCACACTTTTTTCTTCCTTACTTCATTTATAGGAAAACGACAAGAGTGGTGATAAAATGGACTAAAGAAGTCAACTACCTTATACATTAAGCTAAAAAATGACATTTATTTCATAGTCGTAAAGGCATTACTTCTAGAGTTACAGCTCACCGCGTCTGACTCAAGTACTCTTTTTTTTACCTTTTTAGAATACATCTTTCTGTTAACTTTGTTTAGCGTAGATTAGATTCAGATTTTCCAATTAGAAATAAAACAGTCCATGTATTAATCCAGGCCACAGTCTATTTACATGTAAAACTAGCTGTCTGCCCGCGGCTACGCTTGCGTTGTGTTTCGACATTTCCGTATTCATTTTTAACTATCCCACTTTTTTCCGTGATTTTAAAGTATCCAACATGTTGACCGAGTATATAAGGTACCACCATGCAAAATTTCATTTCAATAGATCTAACAGTTTTGGAGATAAGCCCGTAGAATGTACTGCGCCGTAAAAAGCACTGACACGAAAGATTTGTGAGGTCATTCGTTCACCTTTAATTATTACAAACGATAAGGATATTGCTTGTTTAGGCTGAGCCTGAAAACAAATAGATTATCTGTATGTAAGGGCGTTAATATGTTTCAAATTGCATAAAGCTTGTCGCTCGAACACACAGTATTTGCATACATATTGTTTGTACAGCAATTTTCTCGAATTGCTCTGACCTTGTTGAATTCGTAAACGAAATGCTTTCGTCAACCGTTTCATTATAGAAAAATGCCATAAAGACTGAAAATAACTCCTTTTTATCTGATAAAAAGTGTTTTTGCTTTGCTGCCAGTTTTTGTATATTTTCTTTGGAAGTATTTTAGGTTTTTCATCCTTTTAGGGTTCCGGAGTTCAAGGAAAAGGGATTTCGTTATCTTTCTGTGCCTCTGTTAAGGTTTCAAAAGGTTCAGAAAATAAGGGGTTTCAATATCATATATAAATAAATAAAGTCTTTGTAAGACTAGACACTTTTAAAGACTTTAAATTACATACTAACAAATTAAATTCAAAATGCATAAATAATAGTCGCTACTTAAGTAAAAATACGTCACATAAAAAAATTACATTTCGTATAAATAAATGAAAAGAAGAAAATAAGGGGGGTTACACATAGGGATAAAGCCGAAGAAGATAAAGCAGCTTTACATAAAAGTATTGGTATCGATTTGTTTGGTGTATTAGTATTGTTGGTGGCTTGGTTCTTTTTGGTAGTGTAGGCACTACAAAAACTCATATTTATATGTTAATCATCTCAACTACAATACAATACAAATATTATTTATTGACACCAAGAATTACAAACACATAACAGAAACAAAGAAAACAATACGTTTCAACAGGCGGCCTTATTGCTTAGGTAGCAATCTCTTCCAGGCAACCCATCAACATCAAACATCAACCATCAACAACAAAAACGATATAGTACCTTCTTGTAAACTCTGACATTTTCATATTATTGGTCCATCTTATCCACTGTTTTGTCAAAGATATTGTGTTACGACTATACATAATGCTAAAGTTATTAGGCAAGTTTGTGTTTAGCAAACTCATGAAGCTCCTAAAGTTTGATCTTCTGTTGACGTAAATCGTAAGATGAAAAACATTATAAGTTCCGGGCTCCAAGTAAGCCATTTTTTATCCAGTTTTAGGGTTCCGTACCTCAAAAGGAAAAAACGGAACCCTTATAGGATCACTTTGTTGTCCGTCTGTCCGTCTGTCAAGACCCTTTTTCTCAGGAACGCGTGGAGGTATGAAGCTGAAATTTATATCAATTACTCAGGTCTACTGTCCCTTGAAGCTGTGAAAAAATCAAACTTCTAAGCCAACGCAATCAAAAGATACAGCCGTTTATGCCGCAAATTTTCGACACTTGCAAGGGAATCAAAACCTACAGGGTGCTTCCCGTGAACTCAGAATCTTGAAATTTGGTACGAAGCAACGTCTTATAGCATAGATAAAGGAAAAATTACGAAATCCATAAATTTTTAGTTACATCACATAATATATATTTTTTTAATAATTTTAACCTTACTACCCATTTCCTCATAAACGCGTAGAGGTATTAAATTGAAATTCATACCAAATACTCAGGTCTATAATACCTTTAAGCTGTAACAAAATCAAACTTCTATGTCAACGCAATCAAAAGAAACAGCAATTTAAGCTGCATATTTTGAAACTCGCAAGTACTCGCAAGGGAATCAAAACCTAAAGGGTACTTCCAGTCGACCTAGAATCTTGAAATTTGGCATGAAGCAACGTTTTATAGCACACATAAAGGAAAAATTCCGAAAACCTTAAATTTTTAGTTACATTACAAAATATATATTTTTTAATAAATATAAACTTATTACTTTTTTCCTCATGAACGCGTAGAGCTATCAAGTTGAAATACTTACTTAGTACTTAGTTACTTAAACGATAAAGAGATCTTTGTCTTAAATTTATGCTCCTCCATCTTTCCCCATTGTAATGTTATGAATTTCATTTTGCAATAAGATTACCATAGTTATGACTCGATTGTCGTAATGAAAGAACTTTGTAAACCTTGCAGGTTTGTACGGAACCCTCGGTGCGCGAGTCCGACTCGCACTTGGCCGGTTTTTTATAATCGGTGTGGTTGTATAGTCAACAACTTTAAACTCTGAGTGCTCTGGGATAAGGTTTTTGGAGATCAAAAGTTCCTAATTCATATTTTGGAATTCTTACAGGAAATTGCTTGGCCACCTCATACAGGGGATAGATATAAGATGCAGTGTCGTTTCAGGAGGTCAGAAGAAGACGTACAGAAGACGTACGTAGAATAGAATGGAATGGCGTAGTCACCACCGACAAGGGCTTTCTCAACAGGATTTAAATTTGGATTCGGGATTTAATGTAGGCGTATAAGTTTTTATTACTAATGAGCGTCGGGAAAATAATATTTACAACTTTTTTTTTCGAAGTAGTGAGTTTAATCAAAACCAATTTTCCTTTGTACGCTGAGTGGTTACTTTGCAAACGAGTCGGTAACCTATTGTTTGCGTAGGAAATGAGTACCTGACAGACATCAACAAACAATGTAATTGTGAAATTGCCTACACGTGCCTATACAAGGTTTTTAGTACATCTGTAAAATACACTCGGTTAATTAAACTATTTTTTTTAAATGACTGATTTCCACGCTGAATTAATTTTGTAAAGGCGAGGAACTGCTACAGCAAAGCATTGTAGTTCGTAGCAACGATTGTTTTGCTTGTAATTAATCGATAAATCATTAAGGTAATATCCACTACAAGTACAAGATATGTATACTTCCCTATATATTTCCTAGTAGCCATTTTTTTAAATTAGGTATAGCCGTATACGGCTACTTTTCGTAGCGTTGTTGAACGAAGCTATAGATTTGTTCAACAACACTACGACAAGAAGAGCTCGCAGTCAAATTATTTGTTTTGTAGTAGAAGCTTATATCTCAACAATGATATTATTACTAATTACACATATCGCTTCGGACCGAGCACTCGTGGGTAGATGCGAGGTTGAACTCTAAAAAGTCAATCATTAGCGTGATTACGATGATAATTGTGGAGTGAGAAGCTATGCTTAGGTCGCAGTACGTTTTATAAGCAGAAAATTGTTGAGTGGACTTTTAGTTTTCCTATAACACTTAATATTTTCTAATTATGGTATAGATAGACTATAAATACATTATCATGAATCATTCACAGTAAATCGTTGAATACAATAACAATCCGCGTTTGAATAATACCTACACCCTTTATGACATGACAGCTTTGTATACAGCTATCGTCTGTTATACGATGTTTTACATTGTTTCGTCATGCCATTATTGTAAGTTATCGAGATTATTATCTAAAAAGTTCTTGTCGAATACTAGTAACAAACAAGTTTCCAATAAAGTAATTTTGTCGGACTTATTCATCATCGTCATCCTTTCAGCCGAAAGACGTCCACTGCTGGACAAACGCCTCCCCTAAAAATCTTCATAACGATCGGTACTGCACTGCCCGCATCCAGTGGCTTCCAATGGCCCCAGTAAATCAATCTGTAGGAGTATAGGTATAAAGGGCAGCAGAATTAATTCTACATCTATACTTAGAAGATCAACGTTACAAGAGAAAATCGTAAAATATACGATCCCTTGTAATTGTCTCGATCGCTCAAAAGACAATTTCCTCTGCGGCCAATTCATCAGCCCTCATGAATATGTAATGAGTGTTACGTGTAATATTACCGATTATATACCTACCTACAAATTATCCTAATACAGAATACATACAGCCTACATTTGTATTTGTTAAGCAGGTACTCGCAGCGCGTTATTTAGTTGATTGAATAAGTTATTCAGTGAGGCCAACCCACGCAACCGACTCGTTTTCAACCAATTCTGACGCCAGCAAAGTTTTCGCTTTTGTTTGTGGTCAAATATTTTATTATTAACTTTTTGGCCGTTGACAGTCAAAGGTACTGGGCACTTTTTTCATGCCAAGTTCCAGAGAGGTGGGAGCCGCTTCGCCAAGTTCACTTACAAAAATGTGTTGTCTAGCTAAAGTAAAAAGGATTTCCCTGAAGGCACTCTATAGGCGTCGAATTTTTTACATTTATTGTTTATACTGGGTTATTTTTTAACCAGTGCGCATATTTTAGATAGACATAGATTATGAAAAAACATTTTATATTTATTTCATCACGTTTTATACAAAAGAATCGAATATCGCCATTTTATATATAAAGAAATCGAAATACGCTTCGACATTATAAATTGGACACGAATTTTGATGTTTATTAAAATAAGTTTCCAAAACGAGTTAAATAAGGTGTCATTTGTTAAAAGAAATACTTTTTATTTTCGTCTTGATCTAATATGAAATTCACTAAGTACACAAAATATGCGCACTGATTAAAAAATAACCCTGTATTATAAATATTCATTTTACAAGCTTGTTATTTACTCATTTATGCCGATGAATACTGATACATTAATCTTTTTAGAATCAATAAAGTTTATGCTTGATAACAATTTGGAACATCTCAAAAGTGATATTGTATAAATCACTTATTGGGACAATAGAATAGATTAGTCATACTTTATTGCAGTAAAGTAAGACTAGGATCGTAAAAGTGAGACTATAAAATTAAAATTGTATGCAAATGTTATTTGCGAATAGGTTAACTCAACTCACAAAACGTTGTTTCTTTTTTTAGGATCATTTCTTTTATTTAGTTGTGATGTCAAACAAGTAAATATGCATCTATATTTAAAAAAACGTCTTTCAACGCGTCTCCACGAGGCACTGTTCCCACAAGGCTGGCAGCATTCCCCTTTTGGATGGCAATACTTATTTTTTGGGCAAAGTAACTGCCAGCTCTTGGTTCAAAGGAAAACTTACGACGACGCGTAGAAATTACTGAAACGTTTTAGATCTTATAAATAAAATCTACCTGCCATATGCATCAGCTTTACTGGCTGAAAGTAATATTTTCAATGCGACTCACATTTTCTTCTACAATTTCTTATGTCAACCTGTCAAAGGGGAACTGCGGAGCTTTGACGACCCATCGGTTCCAAAGATTATTCCATCTGAGACTGACACGTGGTCCCGTATTATTGGAGAAAAGTTGTCTCTACTTGACGTAAAAATGTTTCCGTAAAAGCATTTTTGTTCCTTAGTAATATAACAGAATATTGAATAGTACTCGTTGTTCCTGGAAACATAGAGAGCTACTTGTTGGATCGCATTTATAAATTGACTTAAACAAAGAAAATGTTTTGTAATAAGTCAAATTAAACTCTCTTTCGCAGTTTTCACAGGATATTCCATGTGTAATGATATTTTTTTTTTGTATTTTAGAACAAGTCTTATCTTGGACTAATTAAAAATATTGAAATATGAAGTACCTACCTACCGTATGATGTGTGACATGAATTGCGTTAAAAACTATAGTTTTTTTAACAGATACCGTCTGAGGGTATTTTTGCTATTTTTAAAATAGAAGCGAACACTTGTAAGGCCCGGATAGCCAAGGAAATACGGGTTCGAGTCCCAGTCCGAGCTAAATTTTTCATTTTTGCTTCTATTTAAAAATATTAAGTTCTTGTTGTTAATAAAGTCAAAGCAGTTTTTTATAAAATTGATCGACACTTGAAGCTTGATTGCGAACCTCAGCGCGTTTCAAAGAAGCGAAAGAATTCCTAAGGATTTTCCTCAACCTATATCCATCACATTAAATACGTTGACTGCTGACGTCGACTCTACACCTTCATTGGCACCTCATATAACCTTTCTAACGATTGATTAATTTTATTCTAAGCCAACATGCTCGAGCCTAAATTGAATAAGGGTGAATCAATCTAAGTCGACCATGCTCGTGGTGCGGGTTGTATGGCTCGAATATATTTATTATTTAACCTTTGGTCGACTGGTATAAATAAACAAGAATAAGCCTAACACTTAAAGAAAGTATTCTTTAATTAGTTTTTTTTAAGAATCTCCAAACCTACGTTATTCCACGTTATTCATGGAGCATTTCGAATAAAATCTTGAGCGAGTAATGAAAACAACCAAAATGTTATCTTGTTACACAATGATATAAAACAATGTGTAACTGTTGTATGACGTATGACGCCACCGTCAAACAAAAACCGTTTTGCGATGAAATATTGAGCGAGTAATGGAAGTGTTAAGCCCTTAGCATGTTCTACATTTAGAGGGCTGCTTGGCTGGAACCATCGAGGCTGCGATCTATTGAACTGTTACTGTACTAGAGTACCTACATAGAAACGATACCAGCGAACCGCTCTTCTTCTTCTATCTTCTATCTATACTTATAATATAAAACTGAAGAATCGGCGTGTCTGTACACCGATTTATTAAAAAAAAACTGATTATAGGTGATAAAGGGAGTGTAGCTGAACACAAAAATCCAAGTTTTGAAAAAAAATACCGTCGGTCTTTCTGTTTGTATACGCTAATCTCTGAAACTACTGGTCGGATTTTAAAAAACTTTACAATAATATAGCTTATGCATCAGAACAACACATAGGCTACTTTTTACCGCGGGAAAATATAATATATGAATACCTCTTCTATGGCGTTTGTCTTTAGTTTTTCTTCTCACCGTTCATTCCGCCCGCCTACCGTTGCCGCCATGCTGGCGCACAAAATGTATTTGAGGCGTCTTCTCTAGTGCTTGTACGTAATTTCTCAATGTGCGAGCCATGAGATTGGATCCACCGATTTCACGCTCCGACCGCACGAGAGGATCGCGTGGACTGTTTGATCTGCTTCCTTTGCTGCTAATTTGTGTATTAAGAAAAAATAAGAGAAATATAAATTTATCGTCGGTAAAATACGTACCTAAATCCCCTAGCACACCTTTACAGACACAAAATGTCTGATTGTCTCTCTAGGCTTACTACGTAACGCGCGAGAAGCTCGAAGAAAAGTGGCAATCGTGACATATGACGTAAAAGTCATAGTAGTTCTGTCATAATATCGCGTTTCACACGTCAGCTTTCAAGCATCAGAGCATCAACATTTCAGCATAGCTTTTCAAAAAAGAAATCACCAGTCTAAGCCACTATAGACTATACCATTGACAATGTTTTAAATATTTATACTTTAAAATTATTTTTAAGACTTAAGAATAACGAAGTAAAAAGGAGAAGATACCTAACAGCAAAACAAAACGAAATGGATGTAGATACAAAACGCATTTGCTTTTAGCCTTAACATGTTATAGAGAGATAAGGACATTGCTCGGATTTCGTTTTATTTTTACTTACTTTACTTATTTTAGAGCGGCACTGTTGCCGCCGCATCGCGATTTTAGGCTTGAGATCTTGAGAGAAGAAAAGCTTCCAAAATTAAAATAACATTACATGTATTATAGTTACAGAACGTACCCGTAACTTTTTTATTAAGTTATTAATAGTTTGACTGTGTTTATAGATTTGACTAAATCGCGTAGATTTGGATTATAATTTATTAATATAGACATTTAAAACACTATGAACAAGTTGGTCAACCAACCACCACCAAGACCAACACCCTACCAATTGCACAATGATCCAATTTGTACCCGTACCAAATGCCGCACTTCTATATTTTTTTATAATTTAAAAACACAACATCAAAGATTATAATTAATATCTAGACAATTATCTAACACTAGCTGTCCGCCCGCGGCTATACGCCCGCATTGCTTTTTTGTTTTTCTTACCTTTTAAACCCTCCCTGGACTTTCATGATTCTTTTAAGACCAAAATTAGCCAAATTGGTTCAGCCGTTCTCGAGTTTTAAGCAGACTAACGAACAGCAATTCATTTTCACTATCACTACATAGTATAAAACAAAGTCGCTTTCTCTGTCCCTATGTCCCTCCCTTTGTACGCTTAAATCTTTAAAACTACGCAACGGATTTTGATGCGGTTTTTTTTAATAGATAGAGGAATTCAAGAGGAAGGTTTATATGTATAATACATGCATAATATACTTAAGAATAATCCACAATAACCATTTTCCCGTGCGGAGCCGGGGCGGGTCGCTAGTCACTACATAGTATAAAACAAAGTCGCTTTTTCTGTCCCTATGTCCCTATGTCCCTATGTCCCTATGTCCCTATGTCCCTATGTCCCTTTGTACGCTTAAATCTTTAAAACTACGCAACGGATTTTGATGCGGTTTTTTTTAATAGATAGAGTGATTCAAGAGGAAGGTTTATATGTATAATACATGCATAATATGCTTAAGGATAACCCACAATAACCATTTTCCCGTGCGGAGCCGGGGCGGGTCGCTAGTTATTTATAAAGAAAGATAGATTATAGAGACGTAATACATCTTGAAATTCTGTCAACTAGCTGAGAAACGAGGGGGTGGTCTCGGAGTTGGGATTGCTCCAAATATCATGCAACTTTCTATTGGTCAAAACTGACGGAAAACAAAAATATATGAGTATCAAATCACATGTGTTGATATTGGGTCGCCTTATTTTATACACTACTCAAAATACATTTCTTCCTTACTCTATGCGCAACAGAATGCATCTAAAGTGATTTGACTCGTTAGAAAAGACGTGATATTTTCCGCTCCATCTCTTAGTCTATAAGAAAGCTGTCGTTCTGTTACAAATTGAATCATTGGGCAAGGATAACTATATTTCAGGGAGCGAATAAATGTAGTACGATTCAAGGAATAGCTTTATTGGAATATAATGCAAATATGTACTTCACATTATATTATATAGACAATAATAAATCATATTATTTACCTATGTATTATTTGTTGTTCCTTTTACGATTTTTCTATCCTCTTTTTCATCTTGGGATTTACCTTTCTGGCTAAAGCTACGTTATTAAAAAATATAGCTATATAATAGCGAAGGGTGTTTCGCAAAAAGTTATTAAAAATCTTATTTTGTCACTTAATCATAATTTTTTACGAAATGTATTGTCTACTTGACCACATAGGCTTCATTAGTGGTGTATATTTAGATCAGGCTCCATACATTTTTGGTCATATCTGTGTGTTACGTGTCTCATTAAACTCGTTATTATTTCTGACACTCTTACGGTGAGGAAGTAATTCAAAGACGTGTGGGAAGTTGACCAATCCGCAAAATCATACTAAGGCCTATTCACCCTGATTTTAGGGTAGGCTCGAGCCTTCCGGTGGGAACATTATATGTATTGTGAGCTGTTAACTAATTCCTGTTTGTTATTTTATTAGTGAAAACCTGGTAATAGTTGCGTATTCTCCACTATGTTTAATATTATAAAAAAATATATGGTCTTACGAATAAATAAGTTATTTTTCGTATCGAGTTATTTACAAAGTATGAAAATGCCTTTCTATTTATACCTTTGGCCATATAATTAGATATTTTCTATTTTAAGCAAACCGTGCAATTTGTGCGGTTTCTGGATCTTAAGCCTATTGCCCTTAAGCCCAGTAAGCCACGACCATTCCTTCCAGGAAACAGGTTCAGTAATCCTGGAATTACATTAAAACGTAACATGGTTTAGGCCGGGATTGGTGCCTAGTAGTAATCAACTGGCAATCGATTTGTGGTCTGTATTGCACTGGGATCTGATCTGAGTTCAAATAGTCACTATCTATTCTTCTATTATTCAGTGACCACATATAGCACGAGTATCATTTTTATTAAACACGCTTTTATTAGGTCGACTTGTATGTAACTAACTATGTAATGGAATCTAAGGTAACTAATTTAACCATCAGCGGTATGTAGTTCTGATGACAATAGAATGAAACGGGACAGGTGATTGTCATCTTAAATTTAGAGAAGCCACCCATCGATTTTACGCGTAATTTGCACTAGTTTAGCAGGCATGCGAAAACATCCCACTTAAATTAAGCTGAATTTGACAGCTGCTCTGCTTATTTTACACATCATTCATTCAAAATTAAATTTATTTATCATCCATCCTTTTCGATTCCCATAAGATTGAAAGAGACTAACAACTTTTTAGAGATTTTAGCGGCCACGCCGGAATTGAGCCCATTGTCGGATTGGAAATCACAGTACTTGTGTGGTTACACAGGTGAAATAGGAGGTATTTCGCTAAATTAATACTTGTACTAGTAGGTATACAATCTGAACCGCGATATTTCATTCGTTTAAAAACCTTTCTACTTATGAATATGAATTCAGGTTTAACATTATAGGAAAAACTCAGAAATTGCAAAAAAGAACCCTTATTTTAAATCAGCTATTTCATGCAAAGCTAACTTTTTATACATAGTATATTACCTCTATAGTGTGCTACACCATTGTCTCAGTAAACTAAGATAATACGGACGGATAATATTCATTCATAAGTGTTTAAGCGTTGTGTGTTGAATAATAAAATCTACCTCATTTCAGTGCTTTCACCTCCCAAATTAGTATTCCAAACACGTTTAATATCATATTTCGTCTATGTTCTTCCAATTACTCCATTTTGTAAATGTTAACACAAATACATTATCTATTAATCACGTATAATTAGATTCTATTATCAGATCCAGACCGAATTCACGAAAACCCTTTAAAGGTAAGTTGGGTACAGTAGCTAGTACTACTATTTGGTTTTCTGTGCTAGTACATGCCGTTGGACATTCGCATTACGAAATTCACCCCTACCGCTACCGAATACGGGCACTTCTATGTGTCAGCATGGGTCGGCTACTACACATTTCTCTTAGTAAGTTGCGTAAGCTTCGCTCAATGGTAAGCTAATTAGAGAATAGGCTACAATCAACGAAGGGCTAAGTGGCATAGAAGCCTTCTATTGGTTAGAACGGGGTTTAGAAAAAAGACACAACATTGCCAAGTTCGATATTTCTTACTTTTTTTTGCTTCTATTTTAAATCCGATTTCAAAACAAAAGAGATTCTTAATTCGTCGGTATCTTTTATTTAACTGACTTTTGCGCTTGTTACAAAAACAACAAATTAACCTTCACCGACTTCGTGGTTTGTGTTCCAGTTGGAGTATATATTTTCTTGCAGTGCCTAAATAGTATGTAATTTTCATTAGGGACATACAATCTGTAAGGCATAGCTATGTATATTTTGAGTAATAAAAATATATCAATAACTACTACTACAGCTCTTTAATATAAAAAAGTACAGTATTATATAATATACTTTCACGCTTTACACCCACGTAAAAAAAAAACTGGTAATGAATATTGAAATCTTAATTATTTATTTTGAGGAACCTTTACGTAAATATAAACTTACAGAATATAAAAGAAGCATTACGATGTCTTAGAAAACTTTAGAATTGAAAAACTAAAAGTAATAACAACTTACAGCTGGCGCCGCCCCCGCTTTTGACTAATTAAAATATCGCAATGTTTTTTGAAAAACAATGTACATAAAAAATATTTGGATTGTTCAAGTACAGTAGCCAACATATGCGGCTGAAAATGTTGACCTTGCGTAGCGGTAGCACAGAAGAAAATAATAGTACTAACCCGCGGTAGTGAATTATATTATGTCAATATCAATGACGTTGCCTGTTTCATTCTCCCATGTAATTTTATGTTTTGCAAAGTTATATTTTAGTTCGTATGTACTTGTTACTAGGTACGTATAGGTCATTTTGCAACGTGTAAGGGTTCACGGCTTGAACAAGAGTAAATAAAGGTTTGTTAACTTTACATTTACCCTCTTGACCCTTTTGAAATCAAATTACTACAACCTTTACGTAAAACTATTTGCAGAAACTGAATTACGGACTGTTTTCTTCAGTTTAAGCAATGTATTTTTTAAAGATGGCACTAGAGGGAAAACGAAGAATGCTTTTTGTAAGATTCAATAATGAAACTGTAAAGTTCAAAGTTCAAAATGTGTTTATCCGAAGTAAGATTTTACAAATCACTTTTCGACGTCGAGGAGAGTTCACGATTTGGCTGTCTTCTGTGGAGAAGAACTCATCGGAAGAAACTCCACAGGCGTTGCATCTTTTCAAAATATTTTTACATCATTATCATTTTATACAATTTGATTAATATAAGAAAGAGTGCAAACGAAATATGCAATTAGAGGAAGGCAACCAGTCAAAGAAGAAAAACTAAATTATATAACCAATAAAACAACCGGCAATCGACTAGAGCAGACCAGCCAGTCCCCCCAAGCAGCACCACGTTCACGGGTTTGACTGTAATATGTTACTTAGCTATATTGTGTACTTCTACTACTATAAACTGTGTACTGTTAAAGGTTATATAAACCTTAGTCTAGACTGAAAAGGGGAGGTGTAGCTACAATCTCTTCGTTTGGCACACAGTTGAGGATCGCACACAGACGTCGCAGTTATTCCACATGGAGAGAAAAGCATCTCCATAACATCAGCTTCCTCATAAGTGATAGGATGATTCTACAAATGCCAATATTTAGGGCATAATTACAGCCTTCATATATCCCAGTCTTAAAATAGGAGCCACAAACACTTGGCGAATATGAACCGTTTAGTGTGTGTCAGCTGGAGAGATGTCACCTCAGCCAAGCAATACAGGCAAACCAGCGAATATAGGGTTTTGGACTATTTATAGTCACTAATTTAGGGCATAATGAGAGCACAAGGTAGGAAAAAACTGAACGATAATACACAAAAAGATTCGAAACTACGATCAAAGAACAGTGTGTAAGCTGGTGTTACGTCACTTTAGCTCTCACTTCATATCTTGCGAACGAAAGAAGATATGATTGTGTGTTATACCTCAAAAAAGCCTATAATTAGAGCTCATTATATTACTAAGTCTGGAATCACACATACGTACTCAAAGAGTACGAAAGTAATTAAAAGAGATAGTAATAAAGCCACCGAAGCAAAGAAATACAGTGTGTTATGCTCAGTCAACGAAAAAAACACTTCTCCATACAAACTGTTTGACTTAAACGACTATTTTTTTTTTAAGTATCGTTTTTTTTTTCAATTTTCTGGGAATGTTCTCACTTAAAACCATCAACTAAGGAATTTCATTTTGCCACTAACCACTAACACCCTGTATAATATACCACTCGACAGTTTAATATCCGTTTGACAGCGCGGGCGTCTCCCCTCAAACACTGGCACATTTGTTGTCTTGATCTTTACAAGTGTAATTTGGTGTTAATGGCAGGGCAAATTCATGATATCTATATGACATTTTTTTTTTGCATATAAGAATAGCTTTCCGCCGCGGCTCCACCCGCGTTAACAGTTTTTCCCGTGGAAATGAGGCATATAAAGGTAGCCCGCGGTAAAAGGTAGCTTATGTTACTCAGGGTGAATGTAGCTTTCTAATGGTGAAAGAATTTTTGAAATCTGTTCAATAGTTTTTGAGTTTATTCATTACAAACATACACACACACACGCACGCACACACAAAAATACAAATCTTTCCCAATAATATTAGTATGAGTATGATGAGTAATGTACAGAAGTCAGCACATGCGGTTGAACATTTGCACTACGAAATTCACCCCTAAATACAGGCGCTCTCAAGGTCAGTATGTCCAGCCGCATGTGCTGGCATGTGTAAGTAAGTAACACTTTATTGCAAACACATAGAGAAACACATTAATCAACTTAAAACTAGAATATGCGCAAAGGTGGTCTTATCGCTGTAAGCGATCTCTTCCAGACATCCTTGTGTATACATTTTTCTTCTTATATCTACGCAGAATATTAAATATTACCTTCATTATTTCATCACGAAGTCATTAGTTATGCACTGAGTTCATAATTAAGAGCATGTTGATCTATTTAGAAAGCTTTCAGTCCTAATTGGCAACACACAATTAAACTAAGAGCACTATGATCACACGAGTAACTATGATCAAGATGGATGTGCATACCACTCTATCACTGTGCCTGAAGGCCTGAAACACAATTTTGTTTTGGTTATAACAACAACATACTTACGCCATTTATAGTGTAATTTCGTGGCGTTTTTCAAAAGCCAGAGAAACGGTATAGTTATCATTTAATTTTTTCAAAATTGTTATTTTGTAATGCATAGAAATCGTACGAGCTATCTCTATTCCACCGTTGTAGAAAAATCATCCGTAGCCATAACCATAGATTTGAGAATAGTTACTACACTTATAACGTAGAATAAATAAGGTAGGATAGGAAAGACTTTGTAAGGGTCGTAGCAGTAAAATATACATAAATGTTGATAGTGTTCATGTTAAAAGTTATGAGCAATTTATATGTATGCAACATATCCGACATATCAGAGGATTTGGAATAATATCCTAACCATAAATAAAGGAAGAAAGTAACAGCTATGCCGTAGTGCAGGATTATCCTTAAAGACACTGTGGGTTATGGGATACAATGGAAGTCATTTGTCGTTTTTTATGTGTAGATAAGAGAGAAAAGAAAATATTAATAAAGAACTAGAGTTAGAAATGTATTGTAAATTTTAATTTTCTTACTTGGTTATATCTCTCTACTCAGCATGTAATATTGCTAGCGGCTAGATAATGTCTGGGTGTGTTGTTATAATTAAGAATTATTTACGCGATTTTGCCAAGGTTTTTTAGTTTAAATACATTCAATCGCTTAGGAGTCAAATCAAAACGATAGAATTTTAATTTATGCTTCGCTGCTGCTAGCTCATATATGTCCCCACCGAGGGGCTCGAGCCTACCCTGAAATCAGGGTAGTGGGCCATAACTTAGTCGACCACGCTGGCCCAGTGCGGGTTGGTCAGCTTCACACTCGTTTATGCTTATTTTGTGTTTTGTGAATTTTACTTGTGTAAGTTAGTAGTCATTTGGTACTATGCGTGCCAAATAAGAATAGGATCGCGCTTGCTGCTAACGTCACGAGACAGATGTCAAAATACGACAGAAAAGTACGGTCTACAAAAAATCTAATGATATGAATATATAATAATTAATTTGAATTAAATGTTAAAGATAACACAAGCACAACAAACAGCAAAATAGTAATATTATTACTGGGCGCACCGATAGACGCGTCTGTGTTGCCAGATTATGTGGATTTTTGTGATTAAGGTTACCTCGAAGAGAGTTGGCCCCACTGAAAATTCCTAATATGATTCTAATATGATTATTTTGATTATGTTAATTAATAATTTAGGTATGCAGGTATGCATAAAAATCACGAAAATTCACATAATCTAGCAACACGGACGCGTCTGTCGGTGTAGTAATAATATTACTATTTTGCTTATTGTTGCGTTATCTATATGATTTAATTTATTGAAATTAATTATTATATATAAAAATTATTACATTTTCTTGCAGACTGTACAAAGTCATTTGGTGACATGTGTCTCGTGACGTTAGCTGCAAACGCGATCCTATTCTTATTTGGCACGCATAGTACAAATGTCAAAATTTACAGTAACATGCGCAGTCGCCCACCATTCTTGAACAGACAGTAAATATACCATAAACGGAATATATGCCGCCCAATCGTTGGGATCATATCACACACACACTTATTTCACGCTTATTGATATTCTATTACTGTGCCCATTCTTTCGCACCATTCGCAGTACACTCGCCATCAAATATTCAGGTCAGAAGCGTGGCCCAACCAGTTCAGGGTCAATTTAGGCACAAATCTTCCTTAGAATGGAACAGAAATTTTGCAAATATATGATGATTTGTATTTACTAAAAACAAAGGTTTAAAATCAAACATCTAACAGAAAAAAGCGAGTTTTTGTATTATAAGACGTCACACGCTTTTCCTTTGCAATCAATTTTTTCAATAAGATCAATTTATAGTTTAACAAACAGTGGGGAGTAATTCGTATTACCGTAAAGTAACACGTCTCTTTTAAAATAGAGGTTTCGATACAGCAGTGGACTATTAAAGTACTTGACTATACTATTCTAAGATAAGTGATGCTGGAACATCTCTACGTTATCTGCTATAGAAAGAAAGCCACGTTGACAATATAAATAATTTAAATGTTTTACTTACGGAGTTAGGAAAATACCTGGCGAAGAATTGAGGCAGGGTAGTAATGCCATAGTATTTACCTACGCATCTTTGCCCACATTTGATTTGTACACAATTCGTGTACTGTTATGTGTATGCGATAAAGACTTTTTTGCTGTGTTTCTACAGAACAGTATTTGCTATTTCAGTGGTCGCACTATTATGGCGTAGCGTAGGTCATGACCTGTGTCCTGATACATCTAACTAGCAAAGTACACTCGATAGTACGTCTAGACGTACTATCGAGCGGAATTTCGTCCGTTTCCTTTTTGACTACTTAGCTACTTTAATTTGAACTTCATTTTATTGGACACATAAAAGTAGCTTCGTGTTACAAATAGTTGGGTAGTCACGCGATCAATAAAATTTTGACAACTATGGTTGTTATGTACACAACGTTGGCGGTTTAAATACTTGCTATAAGTTTTATTTATTTTTGTTTATTGTATCAAAATTTATCCTTTCACCTGAAATTTCCTTAGTTTCCTTTTTCCGTAGAAATAATACTATTCCCGCAGTAATGTATAGCATAGTCTACAATGTGTAAATCTAGCATAAAAAAGTTATTTCATTCAAACTTTTTAAGCCATTTAAAGAAACAAACATTTGGATTGATGAACATTATTTCTTACTTCTTTAAGAAAAACATAAGTCACGTAGTAAATACTGCAGATACTAAGTACACTTATTAAAACTTCATCGACTTGAACAATTTAATTAACTCTAGTAAGTAGAGCCCAGACGATTAATCCAGTTTACCTTCTAGTCTAAGTTTGCTAAGTAATCTCTGATAAACATTTGTTTGTACTAAGTCAAAGATAAAGTACCGAAGATGAATAGGTTTAAATTCAATTTGAAAGATTTCTAATTAATTTAGTCCTGAAACTCAGTGAAGTGCTGGGGTGCCCCTTAAATTGCATAACATCAATATCCCTATTATGAAAATCCATAACAGACTTGCCATAACTTTAATTAGTATAACAATTAGAATCCATAATTCAAAAATACATACCATTATTTAGCATAACTATTAAAATCCATAATTGTATAATCTTTCAAAATCATAAATTTAAGATATTTTGGTAAAAAAGAAGATAAGAGAAACAGCATTTTTGGTGATAAAAATAATAATTTAATATATGTTTACTGTATTTGTCAAATACATACTAACAGTATTCATATTAAAGTTAGGGCTTTTAAATATATGTATTACAAAATTATGGATTTTAATCGTTATGACATTTATCGATTATGGATTTTCGATATATACAATTTCAATCGAAGTGCTGAGACATTTTTGCACTTATCAAAATTCCATATTTGATGCAGATTGCACTAAAGTTACTATTTACTTAAATAAAACTATTCATATTTATAGCTAAGAGTGAACGACATTATTTTCTTATGCTTGTGTTTCTTTATACTGTGTCTCACTCAGTTCATATCAAATCATATTTATTCATGTTGCGGGAACAGGGACATTTGAAATATGCAAATAAAAACTTACATTGAATCTTGAACCGTAAGTGGTTTACACAAGAACGTACTTTGAATAGTGAACCGCAAGTTTTTGAAAAACACAAAATTTTTAAATACAAAATACAAATATTTACAAGGCACTATTTTTTCGGCTTTTCCTGAGGTAAACCAGTAGGTATTGACAAGTATATTTCATCCAAATCAGTAAACCCGTTCTATCGTAAAATCAAAATGAGATATGAAATATATACTGAATGAATAGATATTTCGAACGGTGCGTGTTCGAAACAGATAATATCAAATAGATTTATTTATACACTGTACAAAAGTCTTATTTATTTAATTTACATTTTGTAAAACGTAAATATTAATAAAATGAAAATTTATTTAAGTCATAAACATACAGCACAGACGTGAAAGACCCTTGTTTCGTATTTATAAATAAAAATATTGACTTGTCAAATTGGTTTCTTATGTAAAATTTCAAAACTGTGCACAGTAAATTGCTTACTTTTGTATTATTATTTGTAACTAGCTTTCCACCCCGCAGATCCACTCGCGTTAACAGGTTTTACCGTCGGAATAAGGTATTTTCCCGCGGTAAAAAGTAGACTATGTGATAATCCAGGGTGTCAGTGGTGTCAGCTAACTCCACACCAAGTTTTATTAAAATCACTTCAGCCGTTTAGACTTGTGATTTAATGTGAATTATATTTTTGTTCCAGATAGACTGATGCAGACTGGTATATAGAAGAGTACCAGGTAAATTAAAGTGCCTTCAGTACTCTTTCCTTTTCTTATTCATGAAACGTCACTAGCTGACGGTGACAAACGCACGGCGCTTTCTCATAGAAAAAAAATGTCGCTTTCTTTATAAGTTCAGCTCGTGACTTGTACGAAAACGTATTGAAAATAATAAATGTACCTTAATTTTTTTCTCAATATGCAGTTCAGGCAGAAATAAATAGAAGCTCGCTGTAACCGTTTCTTTTTGAGAAAACTTTTCTCGGAAACGATAAAAACGTCAACACACACTCCCATAAAAAATAATTATTTCACACTGAGAACCATTGGAGAACTCAAGTTTGTTTTTGATTCCGAGAAATTTCCTAGGGAAAGTTAATTAGATCTTTTGTCTGAGCATTTCATCATTATTTACACTCTGTGAACCTATAAAAGCAATAACACTAAATTAAAAAAATTAATAACCCCGATACAAAACCGTTACTTCATCCTTTCAATGACTAGAAAAGAGCTGATTTAAAGGGTTCGTCCCCGAGCTTACCGTTCCCCGAGCTTACCGTCCCGGAGCTTACCGATTTGTAATTATTATAAAAAGTCGATTAAAATGTCAATCGTGCTTTAAAGTACTATTAGCAGCAAAAGTGCAAATTCGAGTTTTTTACTTTATAGGAATAAATAATAAGTTCTAGATCACGGTTAAATAATCACGTTTATTAATCTGCTGGTGTAATTATCACAGGTTTTAATCATCACAATAATTTATTTTTTATTAATAATGATGGCAATTATTATCTTAAAAATATGGTTTTGCTATATTTAATTTAATAGTTACACACATTTTAGTCCTATAACTTTCATCATTAAGTTCACATAATTCTGCCTGCAGTAACCAAACAAACATATTTCATACCTACTTTAAAACACTTTTGATGTCTATTGTACAAGTTGGAAATAGTAGAAAAAAAAACAAAATAAAATGTAATTAATTTTATCAAAATCGGTAAGCTCCGGGACGGTAAGCTCGGGGAACGGTAAGCTCGGGGACGAACCCATCTTAAAATGGCTGAAGATATTTTCTTGGATCATAGCTAAGAACACTCTCGAGTGTGACACCTTGCAAACAAAAAAAACTAGATCTACGATGCTACAGATAGACAGACAGACAGACACGTCAAACTTATAACACCCTTCTTTTTTGTCGGAGGTTAAAAAATAGACTATATTATGTGCTCGCTACCAAGTCTGATTTTACTAGGTTAGGTGCGCAAGGCAATTGCAACTCACCGTGCCCTCTAATTTCATTAGCGCGAGTGCGTTCATTGTTTTATGACCTCCCATTACAACTACGGAAATAAATACCATTTAGCAGGACAGTAAGTAGGCAATCAACGTTTATTACTTATCTTTGAGTAGCTACAGTAAGGGACTGAACCACGTATAAATTGGATCCTTTCTTCGACAGCTCATACTTAAAAACAGTACACTGCATGGCAAATCTTTTGGCTGGAGATTGGGGTTTGAGTTTTCTTTTTTTTTACGTTGTTAAAATATGCAGGAATTGTAGTGTTTCCCTTTTTGAGTCACAAAAATCACATCTTAATTCAACATAAGCTCTCAGTATTGGATCCAATATTAACTTACTTCTGTAATGTGGTTTAAGTTAAGATACGTCCGACACATGACATCGAACTTTAAAAATATGTATCAACTCACGTGTCTAGGAACAAGTCCGGAGAAGCGTGATTGGTCGTACCCTCTAGGAACAAGTCCGGAGAAGCATGATTGGTCGTACCCTCTAGGAACAAGTCCGGAGAAGCATGATTGGTCGTACCTCCTAGGAACAAGTCCGGAGAAGCATGATTGGTCGTACCTCCTAGGAACAAGTCCAGAGAAGCATGATTGGTCGTACCTCCTAGGAACAAGTCCGGAGAAGCATGATTGGTCGTACCTCCTAGGAACAAATCCGGAGAAGCATGCTTCGTCGTACCTTTTCGACACAAGCGTTGGTCAATTTTGTTGGGTATGCAAATGTTTGTTTATCGAATAACCTTATGAATATAGTCTATCTCCTATCCGTATAACTTTGCTAATAATGTAAGTAGGTATATTAACAAACCTACTAACCAATTACTTAAGTTAGCAACAGGACTTTGGAGAGTTTGATTTATATCCAGTCCTCAATACCCGGAGTAGCCGTCTTTGAGGGACTCCAGCCAAAGTTCTAACCGCACTGTATCAACGCTGATAGATGCTTGCTTAGTTCAAATACCGTTTTGGAGAGAAGATGGCAACCCAGCTTTGTATAAATACTTTGACACTAATTAGAACGAGCGGATGAACTAGTACAAGGAAAGTGTGTTGCGAATGGATACTCAACAGGTTTCGGGGTTAAATTACCATTCCATTCATTGCGAGAATAAGGTCCTTTTATAATATTGCCTTTTTGTTGCTATAGGTCATCTGCTTGTTAGAGGATATGAACCTTTGTTATTGATTACATTAGGTTCAAAAATCTTTAGTCACTTTTTACGACAGTGAGTTGAGTTGGTCGTATTCGCCTTCCCAGCGTGCAAACGGGACTTATAAGAGCTGTTAACAGTAAAAACGTCATTTAATAACATTATATTTAAAAAAATATATACCCGCGCTGCAAAACCGCTACTTGATCCTTTCAACAACTAGAAAAGAGAATAATCTTCAAATAGCTGAAGATATTTCTTGGATCTTAGCTAAGAACACTCTCGATTGTAAAACCTTGCAAACAAAAAAAACTAGATCATAATCGGCGCATCCGTTTAGGAGCTACGATGCCACAGACAGACTGACACACACGTCAAACTTAAAACACCCCTCTTTTTGTTGGGGGTTAAAAAAGCCCCTAGCATGTCAGTAGGTCGCAAAGGTAACATAGTAAACTCATACGTTCGCAAACAGTTACGGTGTCCCAATTTACGGCGTGCGTGCACCAATTATGTAACGACCCTTAGTCACGCAACAAGGACCGAAACGTAACTGAGCAGGGAAAGTGTAAACGTGAATATGAGTGTTTACTATGACACAGAATACCCTATAATAAATAACTAGCTTTCCGCCGCGGCTCCGCCCGCGTTAACAGTTTTTCCCGAGGGTATGAGGCTGTTTCCCGCAGTTAAAGGTAGCCTATGTTACTCAGGGTGAATGTAGCTTTGTAATGATGAAAGATTTTTTGAAATCGGTTTAGCAGTTTTTGAGTTTATTTATTACTAGCTGTCCGCCCTCGGCTACGCCCGCCTTGTTTTTCGACTTTTCCGTGCACAGTTTCCCGTAGGATTTGTTATTTTCCCGTGGTAAAAAGTATCTAAGATGTTGACTGGAGATATAAGGTACAAAATTTCATTTGAATTGGTCCAGTAGTTTCGGAGATTAGCCCGTACAATGTACTGAGCAGTATGTAAGTTACTATAGTTTTTTAATTAACCCACGGGAGCTCTTTAATTTCCCGGATGAAAAGTATTTAAGATGTTGACCGGGGATATAAGGTAAGTCAGCCCAGCACAGTATAAAACTTGGCATAAAATAGCTCAAGAATACTTATCTAGTAAAACAAGTTTACATTTTGTTCAGGGATTCATTAAGATACCTAATTAATGAAGGCCAGAATATTTTTTAGCATGTTAGCGCAATTTTAGGCTTTAGAACTTTACCTTTGCATTTTTTTAACAGATAAGTCGCGAATAGATATTATTTTTTAATCTCATCTCCTTATCTATCTATATTTAAATGCCATAAAATCTGTAATAAAAGGCCGTAATAAATGTAAACACGTATATTATTATATTATGATACTTTAATCATAGGTAAATAAAATCATACTAAATACATATTATAAACGCGAAAGTTTGTGAGGATGTATGGATGTTTGTTATTCTTTCACGAAAAAACCACTGAATGGATTTTAATGAAACGTTACAATAACGTAGCTTATACATCAGAGTAACACATAGGGAAAATTCCTCATTCCCACGGAAAAGCTGTTACGTGGGGAGCCGCGGGGCGGAGAGCTAGTAAAATGTATTTAGAATTTGTAGAAATGATATTCCACTTGAACCCGTTACCTCTGATTTTCCTTCACGTTGTTTTTCAATATCAACGCGCTAGGCCGTGGACCGAGGCTCCCTTGAGCCGCCCCTAGACGCGTTGGTATATGACTTTTTTGGGTTAGAGTCTTCCGCTCCCCCGCATGTCCGGTGAAGCTTGAACCGTCGTACTTTTTCGACTCAAGCATAGGTCAATAAAAAAAAAACTGATTGAACTCCGCTAGCAGCTAACAGCAGAAGTTAGCTATACGTAACGTAGTACATACATTTCTGACGAGAAATTATTCGTCTCTGAAATATTTCCACATGTTTCATATGAAGAAATAAGTATTTGCATATTTTGTACGTTGGTTGAAGTTACTGAGAGGTTTTGCATAAGAGATTACAACCTTAATTCTGATAATTTTGAGTATAAGTAATTATTAATTGTTTTTATGGGTAGCAAATTTTCCTAATATGAAAAATGCGAATGAAACCGATTGATTTTCTAATTGTTAGTTTATTAACCACTAGCTGTCTGCCCGCGGCTACGCCCGCGTTGTTTTTCGACTTTTCCGTGCACAGTTTCCTGTAGGAATGAGATACTTTTCCGTGGTAAAAAGTATCCAAGATGTTGACTGGGGATATAAGGTACCACCATGCAAAATTTTATTTAAATTGGTCTAGTAGTTTCGGAGAGTTTTTTATTTATCCCACGGGAACTCTTTAATTTTCTTTTCAAATTGTCAGTTTACTAACCATATTCACACTGAATTTGTGAATGAATTAAATTGACTCTTATGTGCGTTTTATTCAATTTAAGAATACCTATAATCATTTCTTTCTTTATATTTTCTTTTTTACAGTTATGACATTTTTCCTTAATGTAATATTTAGAAAGTTCAAATGTTGCCTATACCCTTTTCATATTTCTATGTCTACTCAACCCTATAATTTATTATAACCATACATACGTAAAATGTCAGTCTTGAAGATCGTCAATAATATTGAATAACTATTATAATATAATAATATACGAGTACAGTATATTTCCGGAAGATATAATTTTGTTATTATTGTAAGCCAATGTTTGTAATTCCGCTGCCGAGACGTTATATTATAATTTGATTATTGAAATTACGCGTAAATCGTTAGCAAAGCAAGTCGCAGTATTCGTGATACTGATGATGATATCCGTTTCCGTTATCTTTAAAAAAATAAAATATGGCACTACTGATTGTAACACTATTTAAATTTAATCGGTAAAGAAAGCGAGTAGAGTATTTAAAACTCTAACATATTATTTTGTTGAAGCTTAATGACTTTATTTCGACAGTAAAAAAATAGAAAAAAAGATTGGTCTAGTGATGATTGGTTATGCATAGAGATATCTCCGTTGTTGATTCTGCGACACGTATCGGTTCCAGTTATTGCGTTACCTGCCAGGACTAGACAATAGCAATAGGCTCGTGTCGACGGAAAACTTGACACCACGACCGACATAAAGGGCCTCGCAGAACGATAACATACTATAATATTATCTCAACCGAGATCTCTCGCCGCGTACTGTTTATATAAATAAAATTAAATAAATTATGTGGGACATCTCACACACGGCCATCTGACCCCAAACTAGGCAGAGGCTGTACTATGGGTGTCAGACAGCTGATATACATACATATATAAATATACAACATCCAGACACAAGGCAAACACAAGTGCTCATCACACGAATGTTTGCCCTAGGCGGGATTCGAACCCGCGACCTTGTGCTTCGTAGGCAGACGTACTACCAACTAAGCTACGAGGCCGTCATATGCAGAAGGGATGTTTGCCATTTTGTGTTTCTTTTTAGTTTACTTATCGTGTGGATTTTTGACCCACAAACCCTGGTGTCAACATTCTTCTGACATGGCTCGTTTAACAACTACATCTGTATATATAATAGCCGGGACGTGGCTGGCATCAACGGCTTGACGTGCCTTCCAAAGCGAAGTATATAATAATCTTTAGATAACTTGTGTCCCACCTGGATTGAAATCCGGAACCTCCGTAATGTAAGGCAAGCGTTTTATTCATTGGGTCACATCTTTTTGTAGGATCGGTGATATCACCAACTTCTTTACCTTTAAAAATATCTTAGCTGTCTTTGACTCCCTTTACCTTGCTGCTAAATACGCACGTGACATATCGTATATTCAGAGAGTAAGGGACTGAACTCATTGATTTGATTTGGAAGACAAACTCACTTTGAGTCGCTGGACTTGAAGGGTACCTAAGTAGGTACTTAATCAATATAACATAAAACTCTTCATCATAATAAAGGCGGTATGAGGCGCGTTAGGACAATGTAACGTGATGAGCTCGATGGAGTAAGTGGTGAGGCTTCCCTTTGACCCAATTCGGTAACCAAGGACGGTGGATTAAAGGTACGCTTGCTCGCGTTTTAGAAAAGGGTTCTTCGGTCTATAAAAGTACCTATCTTCAAGTTTCTATACACACTTTATGAATGGGTAACGTATTTCATACTCTGGTCTAGTTGTGTGGTAGATATTATTTAAATTTTCGTTTTAGTTTCTTCTTCTTAAGTTTTGTAGGTAATGTATTTTTGAGGTAGATTTTGACAATCTTATTCATTCAAAATAAAGGTATTTTAACGTCTTTATGTTAAGGAAGTCTATTATGAGATTCCAAGCTACGTTTCGAGAAAATTTATTCATTTTCGTGGTCATGGTTTAGGTTTGTTTCAAACATTTTTAGCTTTCTTTTTTTTCATTTGATCGATCAAGTTTCATCGACTTAATACAGGTTATCTTAATCAGGACTTTTAATACAGTTGGTATTCCATATTGGTACCTCGCTTGCCTTGACCAGTCCGTTCACCGCATAATTTGTTCTCACATGATATCAAATCACGTGAGATTATCACAGCCTCTGTGACCGAGAGGTAGCTTGTCCGATTGTCGTTCCCGTGGTATGGGATACGAATCCCGTTGCACATTTTTAAATTGAATACAAAACCTTATGGGCACATTCTATTAAAATAAGGATAATCATCTAATTAACATTTAGTGCGAGACTCATGAAAAATCGTGACAGGTTATATAATTAAGTTTAAACGTAAAATTAAATTTGGAAAACATATTACATTTTGGCAAATATTTGTGTAGGTATGTAAAATTTTAATTTCTGTTTTTCCCTACCAGGAGCTCAAGTCAGCTTAACCGAAGAAACTAGGATAGTTATATCCGCTCTTAATGTCACTGTTGAAACTCAGAGCCAGGAATACGGAGCGGGTTTTTCTCCCTATTTTATTAGACAAACTCACGAGTCTGGTTAAGGCTGCTTGCTGTAAGGTCGTGTTTGAACCAGCAGGTTTTTATAAATCTGAACATTTTATTCAGTTAATGCAAAGGAACTATCCTGCGCTGAGATTATGTCTTAGTTTGAACTAGTTTTGAAGTGTTGTCTACGCCTCGAGTTTTTTTTGTAATGGTGTATAAAAGTGTGTACTTCAAAAACTATCCTTACAGATATGAAAGGTGCTCAAACCACTGGGATAAGTAAGTAATTTTATTTACATAAATTATGAGAAATATACCTAAACGAACCGTTTCCTAACCTAACCGAACCGTTTTTATAACTGACCTAGAAATGAACATAGTTTGTTATACTTTTAGAACGCATCTTTATAACGAACTAATTTTCAACGTAAGTTAAAACGAACTAACTAACTATGCACTTTCAATGTAAGTTAAAATGAACTAACCATTCAGTAAACTAGACTTAGATTTAGTTAAATGTTTATCAAAAGTGTCGTATTAAAATCTCACAGAAGATTATTTGAACACGCTTTCAACACGTATTTAATTTATGATAACACGAATAATGTCTGTATTAAAAACATACCTATATTTTATCCATAATAATCTGTTTTTTTAAATAGGATATGTATAATATTTGTATATATGTATATACAAAAACATTTCTTAGAAACTGGCAATACAAAATTAACAGTAAGTAAAGAATTACGGAATATATACCAAATATAACCCACTTTGAACATGAAAATAGTCAGAAAACTTTATTACCTACTTTCTCAGAAACTCGGTTCCATCAACATCTTTCTAAATCATTTGGTACATTTCTTTGGCTTTGACACTGTTTATTTTCACAAAATCTCTCCCTTCTCTTAAAAAGACTGTATCTAACTAGTTTTAATCATATAATTACAGTTACAGTAGTGATGTGGAATGTTCGTCAATCAAATCAGTAGGTATAATTAATATCGTTAATCGTTATTAAATTCAAAGTTCAAAGTATTTACATATTTTGAACTTTAAGATATTTACATCGCTTAGTTAACTCAGTTACATATTCTTTTGTAGCGAGTTCAGAATTTTGGCTGTCTTAATATTTCAGCATTATAGAAAAGCCTAAAAAAAACTGTATTTCGATTTTACTCCTAAGATACTAAATAATAATAATAATAATAACTACAATTTAGGATTCATCAAGATACATTATATATTTTTTTCAAAACATACAATGAAACCATTTCATATATATTTTATTAACATATTAATGTAGTATTTCTTTTTAATTCCCCGATACTAGTAATGCAGAGTGTAGAAGTGATAATCCTTCAACAAAGTGTCCTGTGTCGTGTCAATGTCAATGCGACGACGTTATCGCGAGATAGATCCATACGACATACTACTCATTGCGAGTACCTAGGTATCTCGTAACCCAACGCAAGATCTTTGCGTCTTCATATAAATGCAATAGAAAGGAATACATGCAAATCTTAAAGAAATAAATTCTGTCCATTAGCTGAGGTGCGCGGGGGTTGTCTCGAGGTTGTGATTGCTTCAAATGTCATGCAGCTTTCCATTAGTGACTTTCTATTGGTCGAAACTGAGGGAAAACAAAAATATTTCAGTATCAAATCACTGAGGTGTTGACAGGGTCGGTTTGCCTTATATTATGTCTCTATCTATTTTTACACAAAAACAAAATATTCCATCAAAAAAGAAACTTCCTGTAAATAAATATCAATATATGTATATTAACTACCTTTTAGGGTATCCGAAAACGACGATAAAGTTTTTCTGTTTATTTTACTGGTGAATTTCTTGAGTTATCCAGTGAATGTTTTAACATAAATAAAGCAATACAAACACACCGACTATTTCAACAAAATAAATATCAGTATAAGTTTTATTTTACACAATATTACACACTAGCTTTTCGCCACGCGGCTCCATCCGCGTTATTTGTTTTCCCGTGGGAATTACGAATTTCCCCACGATAAAACGTAGTCTATTTCATTTAAATCGGTTTATATTTCGGAACAATCAAACCTTCCCTGTTTATAATATTGATATAAAGTGATACCGATTAGACGTAGAGTGCATAAAAGATACACCTTATTTATAAAAGCAATTTTTTTACAGGCAACTTTAAAAGATTTTGTATTGTCTCTACATAAAACAAGACAGTATTTATAGCCCGTGCATTTACCGTTAACCTTGCCGTTTTCTGATAGCGTCTAAATTGTCAATAAAAAGGGTTAAAGAGCCATTTCCTGCGGCAAACAGTCTACTGTGAAATAACGGCTTACATGTAACGTGACCGGATAGCCATCCAGGGAACCGTTTACCTGACACTCGTGTGTTATGGTGACTACTTATTTACTATAGGACTATAGGTGGTTTGAAACCCAAGACTCATAATTATTATAACAATAATCCTCTTGGGTCGCAATGGTCTTTGGATAATAATTGCCCTTTTTCTCCCCCCCCAAATCATAATCACTAGTGTACTTCGAGTCCCACATTCTGTGGTCACACGAAAAAAAACTAATATTTTAAAAATATTTATTATTACCTATGTCTGTTGCGTAGTAAACTTTACTTTGTTTGTGAGGTAGGTTAACCTCGAAACCCACTCGACAAGAAGAAGAAGCAACCCATGTTATATGGTTTTCATCTCCCTGCTGTATTATAATCTTAACAAAGATGTATGTTACTATTTTAGCTTATTTTATCTGTCCATGTTGACAAACGTACAATGCTTTACGCAAATTCTGTCGCATCGAGAGGTCCGCGTATATTCTGTGAGCCAAAAAATTTTGGAAACCACTGTTTTAGGACGATATAAACGCAGGCAAGACCACTATTTGGTATTCTGTGGCAATACCTAGTGTGATGAAAGTACTTAAGGGTAATTTTACCCTGTTTCGAAAGGATGTGCTTATGAGTAGATATCAGTTGAATTGAACTGAATTACTCTGGCTAGATAATTTTGCAAAGATCTAACTTTGAGTTTATAATTTTAGTATTTATTTCTATACAGAGGTATCCTACAGGTTTTACTTTTGACGTAGGTATTTATTTGCCTTCCTATGACATATTCTCGTTGTTTGTGAACGTTTTTGTATTACTTTTCTAAGTGATATTATTGAATGTACAATATTGTAAACAACAACAAATATATACATAGGTAGCGGGCCTTAAGACAAGAATGTTCTGATTTTCGGAATGACAACTTCATTATTTCCAGTTATTACTGAGTTTGCTCATTGAACATAGAGATTTCTTCTTGTATGAAGGTGACAAAACATCAACCTGAAACCACGAGAATAATACAAAATGGCATTATCAGAGAAACGCACCAGTTATAAAAAAGAACAATAATAGAGAGTCAAATCTTCCACCGAACCTGATGCGTTGGTACGATGTGGGCTCAGATCCTGTTTTAACCATATTCGCGGTACCCCCTTCGGGGTCCTCTATGGACTGGCTGAGTGTTGCCCCACGTCATTGTACCTGCGGCATCGCACGAGCCATCCAACGAGTTACACTGAACACCCTGCCAGCCACTCACCAACAGAGTCATTGAGTGTAACCTACTCCGGACTCCTGGTCAGGATTTGTCTGAGATTTCCATTCTCAGACCTGGATCAACTGTATATTCAGTAGAAACGGACTCCCTAGGATCCGGAACATCGTTTTCGTATATATCCTTGAGTCGGAAAAAACTTTGTAACCGCGTTTTAGAACTTTTGCTTATAACTCTGTAATTTGACCGAATAGAGCAAGCTTTTAAAAGCAATCGACTTTTACTGTACGTTCCAAATAATTCTTACTCTAATTTATTAAAATATTACTGTTCTAAGCCGAGTAATTTGCAATTTTGTAATTAGACAGTGATGCAGGATAGTTTCTATTCGACGAGAAAAAGGGATAGTGGATGTATTCCTTTGCTTTACTACCTGGCGCCACTACCTGTCCCATTCGGCTTTGTGTTTGTTATTAAGTAAAAAATCTTAGGGAGACTTACATAAAAAGGTCACTAAAGAAACCGTATGTACGAAGTTTTTCTGTGACAGACGAAAAGCCGGACACTTTTTTTTAATTGACTTGTGCTTGAGTCCAAAAAGCACGACGAATCAAGCTTCACCGGACTTGCGGGGGAGCAGAAAGAAGACTCTACCCCACCCAACGTAGTCATGTACCAACGCGTCTCGGGGTGGCTCGAAGGAGCCTCGGACCTAGCCCTAGCGCGTTGTTATGGAAGAACATTGTGAAGGAGACGACGCCTGAGGAGTTTCGTCTCTGATTAAAAGGACGGACACACGAGTAACTTGAACCTGGGTTGGAATTTTGCTTTTTGAAGTACTTACCTCAAAAAACTGAACATAATAAGTAGATGAAACACACCTTTAAATATTGAAATAGAAAAATACTACATATTCCACAAGGCCAAACGTTTTCCATTTTAACTGCTACTTAAACTCGTCAATAAATAATTACTATAAAGCAAAAAAGAAAGCATGACCTCTGAAATCAATTTTGTGTTTACATTTTCGCACTAAAGTTATAATATTGTGAATAAAATGCTTGCTAAGTGATTTGTTCATCAAACTAACTTCCCTAATAGGTACTCTAAAATATTTCTAAATTGAAATGAAATTATTATAAGGCTGAGGCCAGACGAGTGCAATTTTGTGAGTCGTGAGTGGCAGATTTTCGGTCGCGCAATTTCTGCTGCATTTGGTTTCATACAAAACTTCTGTTTCTATGTCTTTGTATGAAACAGAAATTACAGAAGCTGTGCGACCGAAAATGAGCGACTCACAAATAAAAAATTACGCTAGTCTGATCTCATACTTTTTTTTTTGCGTGGGGCTGCTTCGAATGGGTGGAAATAAATGTTACATCTCGTCAACATCTTCGTTGATATAAATTGAATATTGAAGTTGTTTGATATTACTTTTTAAACTAGTTAGTCTTGTTCTTTATTAAAAGAAAGTTCTTTATTTATTCAAAATATGAAAGAAAATAGAAGAAACAAAGACATTAAATATTGGTCACCAATTAAGTTATTTTTCGACAATACTGCTTCTTAAATGAGTGAGGTTTGTAAACCACTTAAAGTAAAGTTAAAGCATATAAACAATTAATAATAACTATACCTTTCACTATAGGTTAGTAAATGCTCCGAAAGTCAACATTTATTCTGATCGGAAAATTGTGAGTTTTTGAATTTTATGTTAGTTTCTCCACATAAGCAATAAATAATTGTGTTTCGCAGAATTTTTACCCACGTATGTATAGTCAAGCTTGAATATATCTGACCTGACGGTAAGTGTAAAAAAAAAAAAAAAAAAAAAAAAAAAAAAAAAAAAAACGTAAACACTTGCTCCAGTAATTTGTGCAGTTTTTGTTAATTTACTTGCGTTGCTTAGTCTAATAATCATCTATATCATTTGCAATGTGCTTCATTAGTGCTAATAACTGTTATCTTGCGCCGTACTAGCTTACCTCATTGGTTTTGTGTGATTTGTGGTGAACTTGCATACAACTGTTCCCGGTCCGCGTAATATCCATTTTGTCGTGTGTTCCTCACTATTCCTGATTATTGTCACCAAATTACTGTGTTCTAACTGTACAAGTGATTCACTGTGACGATTTATGTGTCTGTTTATCATTATTAAAATAATTGATCGTTAACTTTTAAATACGGGTGTGTACATTTCTACAAGGAACGAGTATTTTGATTGAAATAGCTGTCAGTCACGTCAAGCGTCAGTCAGTCACTGACCATAGACAATAAGGTGCCGTTTCACGCTCGCCTGGGTTACGGGCACGCTTCGCACGCTTTGCACGCTTGCTTTGGGGCGGCTTTACACTAAGCGAATTGTTTTCAAGAAAATTCAAACATGGACGGCAAACAATGCGCAGCTTGTACCATGCCTATATCTACAAATTATTACCTCAAGTGTTCCATTTGTGAGATGTTTTATGATCTGCAGTGCTGCCGATTTTCTGAAGACGAGTTTGCTGCACTATCTGCTGCATATAAAAATACATGGAATTGTGCAATCTGCTGTGGAGCGAGGCGCAGGGGTGGGGATAACTCTAATACTCCAGTTCGCTGCGCAGCGGCCGCCACAACAACGTCTGCTGCAGAGGTTGCTACAGGGGGAGATGAAGTCAGCAATATAACCTTACGTAATCCCATTAAAAACAAGGTCATACCTTTGGACGAAGGCTTTGGTTCTGGGGGTGCTGGAGATTCAACTGTGATTACCGTTTCTCTGATCCGTCGCATATTTAGGGAGGAAATTACTACTGCCCTGAATCCCACTGCTACTGAGTTGAAGGATATTAAATCAAGACTTGAGTCTATGGAATCATCTTTGTCCTTTCTGAATTCAATGGTGGAGTCACAAAGGTCTAAACTGGAGGAAAAAGTCGCAATCATCGATGAGTTGAAAAAAGCAAATGATTCTCTTCAATGTACTGTTTCTGATCTGGAGGCTCGAGTTGATCTTATCGAAAATAACTTGAGAGAAGCAAATATTGAAATAAATGGGATTCCGGAGCATCGATCGGAGAATCTTCTGACAGTCGTGGCTGACTTGAGCAAATCTATTGCTTGTGGCTTGTCTGATGGCGATGTTTTATCTGTCACAAGAGTCGCAAAACTAAATAAAGATAATGATCGCCCTCGAGCGGTAATTGTTAAAATGAGGAACCGTAATTTACGTGATAGTGTGCTGGCTGCTGTTGCGACGTTTAACAAACAGAACCCCAAAGCGAAGCTAAATTCTAAGCATTTATGTATTCCTGGCGCACCCATGCCTGTGTTTGTCGCTGAGCACCTCAGTCCCAACAGAAAGTCTCTTCATGCTGCAGTCAGAAAGCGCGCTAAAGAGCTTAATTATAAATTTGTATGGGTACGTGATGGACGTATCTACGTCAGAAAGGACGTAGCCAGTAGTGCCATACATATACGCAACAAACTCTCTTTAGACAAAATTAAATAGACAGTATGCTTCGGAATGTTTATGGGGTTAAAAAGTCAAAATGATTTCCATTTATTATCAAAATGTGCGGGGAATGAGAACTAAGACTAGCGATATCTATGCTAACATTCTACAACAATCTTATGATATATTGGTTCTTACTGAGACTTGGTTGAATTCTAATATCGCCAATGGTGAATTCATTGATTCAAGATATGTAGTTTATCGTCGTGACAGATTGATTAGCAGTAATAGTAAGAAGGACGGTGGTGGCGTCTTAATTGCGGTCTCACGCGAAATTGAGTCTACCCGTGTTAAAAGCTGGGAGAGTCCTTGTGAAGACATTTGGGTAAAAATTAAAGTAAAACATAAGAATATCTGTAAAAGCGTTGCCATCTGTGCAGTCTATATGCCTCCACCGGTTAGTTTTGGTACACTACAAATGTTTTTGAATAGTGTTGATGACGTTGTAAGCCAGACTGAGGATATTGTCATAGTTGGTGACTTCAACTTGTCTTTCATAAATTGGCTTAAAGCACCTGATTCTTTAGCTACAACTCCTACCAATTATGACAATAATCTCGGTTTATTGTTGACGGATTTTATTTCCGCTACAAATATGCTCCAATTCAATCATTTTCGTAACGAAGATGATAGAGTACTTGACCTTGTTTTGAGTTCATTGATCAATATCTCTGTTGACAAGCCGCTTGACCTCATAAGTATTCTTGATCGTAAACATCCCCCTCTTATATTAACACTTAAATTTGATAAATTTAAGTCTCTTTGCCATAATAATAAGCTGGAGTATAATTTTTATAAGGCGAACTATGCAGAAATTATTGGGGAACTGGACGCGGTGAATTGGTCTTCTGAATTCAATAAGACTTGTAATGTAAATAGCATGGTGTCATTACTTTATAGTAAATTAAATAATAGTATACAAAAGCATGTTCCTAAAAGAAAAGTTAATCGTAACAAGTATCCACCATGGTTTACCAAATCATTTATAAATTTGATGTCTGAGAAAGATAAACTCCGTGTACGCTATCGTAAATACAAAAACCCACGTGATTTGATTGAATATGATATATTAAGGGGTCGCTGCAATCATTTGTATAAGCAGTTATATTCAGCGTATGTAGCTAGAACTGAAGTTAGCATTATGAATGATCCAAAATCCTTCTGGCGGTATATTTCTGATAAAAAGGATAAGCGCTCGAGTTTTCCTTCTGTCATGAAAATGGGTAACGTAACAGCGGTTACTGGTTCTGAGATAAGTAACATGTTTGCTGATAATTTTTCTAGTGCATTTGCTTCAGGCAGTGTATTGAATGCATCGGTACCGCTTTCTCAGCATCCACACTCAGACAAATCTATTAGCTCGATATTTATCACTGAACGCGAAATCCTAAAAAAAATCAAACAGCTGAAAGTATGCCAGGGTCCGGGGCCCGATGGTATACCTGCATTTTTTATAAAGCGCTGTGGTCATAGTTTAGCATGTCCACTTGCAATTATTATGAATAAATCACTTAGTGATGGTGTATTTCCTGACGAGTGGAAAAAGGCAACCATAATACCTTTGCATAAGAAGGATGACATTAGTGATGTAACAAATTATCGCCCAATTTCTATTCTCTCTTGCTTTTCAAAGATTTTCGAGTCACTTATTTATCCCATATTTAGTAGGTATGTTGATCACTACATCACCATTCATCAACATGGATTTAAGAAGGGTCGTTCTACTGAAACCAACCTAGTTTCATTTATTTCGGATTTGTCTGAATGTATGGACAAGGGTCTCCAGGTGGATGCGGTGTACACGGACTTCAGCAGTGCTTTCGACAGGGTTAGCCATCCGATACTTCTATCAAAGTTAAATGAAATTGGTGTTCACGGGAGCTTACTGGATTGGTTCGGGTCGTATTTAAGCGGAAGGCCACTTGTGGTATCGGTGAATGGGTACTTTTCTAATCCATATACGGCTGTATCGGGTGTACCGCAAGGATCGCATTTGGGGCCTTTACTATTTTTAGTTTTTATAAATGACATTACTAGTCACATTCGTAATTGCAGCTATTCTCTTTTTGCTGATGACCTGAAAATCTATCGAGTTGTTCGGGCTGCATCGGACATGCAACTCGTTCAGGATGACGTGGATGGTATTTCACGGTGGTGTGCAGTAAATGGTATGACTGTGAATGTGACTAAATGTTTTCATATAAAGTATACCCGGAAAAAGAAACCTTTCAATTCCTTCTACACATTGGCGGGGACTGGCATTCAGGAGGTTTTGGCTATTCGTGACCTTGGCGTTACTATACATAGTAAGTTATCGTTCAATGCTCACGTTGATGCAGTCGTCAAGAAGGCTGCGAAGATGCTGGGATTTGTTAGGAGGAACTCTCAATGTTTCCGGTCTACTTGGACTAAGTTGCAGTTATATAACTCACTGGTGCGTAGTCACTTAGAATATGCATCAACGGCCTGGAATCCTTTGTACTCAGTGCATTCACAGCGAATGGAGCGCATTCAACGTTCATTTACTCGATGCTTGGCGTTTTCTTGTCCTGGTATTTCCCATCGAAGCTCTTATAATGATCGTCTTCGTTATTTCAAGTTGCAATCTCTCCATCACAGAAGGAGGATGCATGACGTATTGTTCCTTTTTAAGGTTTTAAACGGTTTGATTGATTCTCCAACCATTCTTGAGTGTTTTAAACTTACTGTCCCTTACAATCATCCTCGTTATGCCGTGAAAAGTATATTTTCGTGCCCGAGTTGTAAAACAAATATTGGCGTGAATTCACCAACTAATCGTATGTGTCGTACTTATAATGAGCTCAGTCGGCTTGAAAACGGTACTATTGATGTTTTTTGTGATTCTCTGCATGTGTTTAAAAATAAGTTACATAATTTGTTTGTTAAAACTGACAGTTGTTAACAGTCTTTTTGATAACTTTTGATTTTAATTTTAATAGTCATTATTGCTTGTAATTTTTGGTTTGTGGGTATTTTTATATTCATTTTATTGCAGTGTTGCAATTTCAGTGAGTGTCGTGTACGCCTGTAATTGGTGCACATATCAGGATTAAAAACTGTTGTTAACTTGTAACTATACTAAATGTAATATGTGTGCTGTTGGCGTTCCTATTTAAATAAATAAAATAAAATAAGTGTAGTAAAACTTGCCCATAGAGTCTAAACAGGGAAACAGGGTGAAGGTTATTTTCAACTTTGTCAGTGGTTTGGTAATTATTTAAATGTGACATCATACTGAAATGCATTTCTTCATACTTTCTCTGCTTGGAACGGATTTTAATTTTAAATGCAAACGTCTACCCTGCCAACATTTCAGTCAGCTGTAGAGCGACATTAGTAGGTCAGCACTAAGCTAGATCTCGAATTTTAATTTAAGCGAATAAAATAAAAAGCTTGTTAAAATTGTGAAATGAATAAAAAATAAATTTTAACGTGTTCTATTCCATTTTATTTAGTCCATGTAAAAAGTATTTGTCAGAAGACTGCTTTTTATTTTCAAAACTCAAAAACAAATCCGTCTAAAAATAGAAATAGCAACTTTACATTTATGTACTTTTATAAAAGTTATGGCCAATAAGATCTCGTTTGTTTGACTAGAACTTATATTAAATTCGTTTTCAAATTCCTTTTTACAAAACAATTGAGAGCCTGTTATTCAAACGTTGATTCAATTCGAAATAAATGATTGTGTTTTCATTTGTTTCAGACGTTTGAATGTTAAACGAAACGCTGAAAATAATGGGACCATTTGCATTGCAATTAAGCTGCCATTAACTTACTGCGTAATTTGTTTGCGATTTATGTGTGGGATTAAGTGATATTTTAATCTTTACGTTGTTCTAAGGGAAAAGCTGTTCTTTTGATAGACACTATTATAAGAGCGGCGGCGGGCGTATGCGATGCAGAAAACAATAAGTAAAAGGCTGTCTTATTGATAATGTCGCAATCTCTACCAGGCAACCCTTTAAGAAAGCAAACATGTGCATAAAAATAGTTAACACTTTACATGTGATAACCATTTTTCTTCGTGATCAAATTATTATAATTCTTAGATGATCAGAAACATGTTTCCACTGAGCACTGTTGCGTATTTAATAGGAGGATGATAAAAAAATATTATTTAATTAGAGGTGCCTATTTTTCATTTAGGTAAACAATTATCTTACAAGAGGTACTTAGTATGAAAAGAAAATTCTACTATGTAAGTGTACGTTATATGCGTCGCTTTTCCTGAATAACAAGCTAGGATAGCAAAGTACCTCATTTGCCCTGCCTTGCCCTTGCCTTGCTTGTGGTCGGACACACCCTTATCCGTCCCTGCTCACATTGCGATCCATTTTTAAAACACGAAAGTTACATTTCTGATTTCATAATTATCTATAAGTACCTACTAATATTATAAAGAGGAACATGGTACCTTTTAGAAATACAGTTGATAGGAGCAGACTGTCATTTGATTATGTTGGCATTATTGATTTCTGTATTACCACTGGTCGGTCACTCCATACAGAAAACGTGTTTTGACAAGCTACTTCTTTTTGAATAACAACTGAATATCATCTAGAAGTCAATGGCGCGCTATGTAAAACACCCCCGAGCACCTGGTAGAGTCCCGCGGCGCCTGCTGGGTGCGGGGCGTGGGGCGCTATATCGGGCGGGGAACTCATTTTGGCGCGGGGGGTGTGTGTCCTTTCTGTACGGGTTAGTACTATTATTTTCTTCTGTGGTATTACTGAAAACGTAAATAGAACCTAATTTCATTATCTGACTGTACAAAAGTTAGGACTACAAATTTTTTTCTTCTTTTTTTTCCATTTAGCTAAATAAATGCGGTTTTGTGATAGTTTTTCTCCGACACATGATTGAACTCTTCCTAAGTTCCACCTTTCCTTCCAGACCTTGGAACATGGAGACGAGAGGGGAGGACGACGAGGCGCCGACAGATCCAGCAGCTCGGAAACTCACCCATCACGACTACACCGAACAGGACTTCGAAGGTAACATACAGGTGTAATGGCAGCGTCTGTGACCAAGTGGCTTAAGCGATTGACTTCCATTCGGAAGATCGCGGGTTCAAGCCCTTGCAAGTACCAATGTCGCATTGATTTTCGAATTCATATGTACGTTTCTTCGACACTCTTACGGTGAAGGAAATATCATAAGGAAACCTGCACAACCTGCGAAGTAATTCAATGGTCGACTAAGTTATATTCACCCAGATTTTTAGAATAGGCTCGAGCCATAATCGGTGGGGACATAATAATATATGAGATGTTGTCGAAGTGGCATCTTAGCAAATACTAAAAGGGCATTCTCACTTGCTCAGTGAACGATTTTTTTTTCACAAAAACAAAAATCTATTCTATCGCTGTGTTAGTGCGATAAGGAAAGTTGCTAAACACACTAGAAGAAATAAAAGATAAGTACAACCCGAAATGATACAGTTCTAAATCGTATCACCGATCAAAAGGCGAAGTTTGAAACTGAATCCAAATTGGATTTGCAGTCGGCCCATGCATGATATTAACTGGGATGGAAACGTGACCGACTTCTGTAGGTACCGGGTCGGAATCCAAACCCCTATGGATTTGTATAAACGATGTCATATCGCTTTACCTTTTTGCTGCCTTACAAAACACAAACCTGAATTGACATTTGTATGAATATCACTACATAGTATAAAACAAAGTCGCTTTTTCTGTCCCTATGTCCCTCCCTATGTCCCTCCCTTTGTACGCTTAAATCTTTAAAACTACGCAACGGATTTTAATGCGGGTTTTTTTAATAGATAGAGTGATTCAAGAGGAAGGTTTATATGTATAATACATGCATAATATGCTTAAGGATAACCCACAATAACCATTTTCCCGTGCGGAGCCGGGGCGGGTCGCTAGTTATGTTTAATTTTAAGCATAGGTGCACGTGCAGACTGTACAGCGTAAAATTTAACTGGTTGTTTATCCGCAACATAGTGGTAGTACTCATGAAACTTAACAACTTTCCCTAAGAAACATAGGTCGAAATCTAAAAAATAATAATATTCAACTTCACTACAAAGTATAAAACAAAGTCGCTTTCTCTGTTCCTATGTCCCTTTGTACGCTTAAATCTTTAAAACTACGCAACGGATTTTGATGCGGTTTTTTTTAATAGATAGAGTGATTCAAGAGGAAGGTTTATATGTATAATACATGCATAATATGCTTAAGGATAACCCACAATAACCATTTTCCCGTGCGGAGCCGGGGCGGGTCGCTAGTTTCATATAAACTTCAGTCACTTACTTTATGTGACAAGTAAAATTTTTAATTTTGAGATCTCAACCTATGTTCCCCAGGGAAAGGTTGTTCAGTTTCATGAGTACTACCAACCATTACGTTGCGGATAAACTACCAGTTTTTCACGGTGTAGAATAAACAATGGATAAACAGTACAAGTTGGTAGTGTGTCAATGTTATAACATTTTCTTTTAATAATACTGATGTAAAAATATAAATTAAATACATATTATTATTTTTTTTTTTAAAATCGACAATATAGCCACTTGATTTATCTCCTACTTTACAGAAATGTATCTAATATAATGTCCACAAAGCTACACGTGCCGGGCTTAGTGGACGTCTGGACGGTGTTATGCAAATCCATCTCAGTCTACTGACTTCCACTATACTTAATAACATAAGTATAACCCTTCCTGTTCACCAGTTTTTGAAGATGTAAAGATTCTAAATTTCTTATATAGAGCCGGAAACTATGTTGCAGATTAGAGTAGTATATTCTACTAAATACGTAATAAATTTAGCAAATAAATAAATAAAAATGCATTTATTTCTTAATACTAATATACTTAACTAGCGACCCGCCCCGGCTCCGCACGGGAAAATGGTTATTGTGGGTTATCCTTCAGTATATTATGCATGTATTATACATATAAACCTTCCTCTTGAATCACTCTATCTATTAAAAAAAACCGCATCAAAATCCGTTGCGTAGTTTTAAAGATTTAAGCGTACAAAGGGACATAGGGACATAGGGACATAGGGACATAGGGACATAGGGACGGAGAAAGCGACTTTATTTTATACTATGTAGTGATAAGCTTATTTTACTTGACGCCACTAGTGACGAACAAATATACGACAACCCTCACCATATTATCACCGCTCTGCCGCCATCTTTCAAATTCTTAATTTTATAGTCTACTAGTAGCGATAACAGTTTCTCCCGTGGGAATGAGGTATCTTCCCGTGGTAAAAGTTATCCTATGTGTTATTCTTGATGCATAAGCTAGATTATCGTAAAGTTTCATTAAAATCCATTCCGTAATTTTTGGGTGAAAGAGTAATAAACATCCATCCATCAATCCTCACAAACTTTCGCGTTTATAATATTAGTATGAATGATATGCATACTTATATTATGAACAAGAACGTAGTAATATAAACTTATACATTTTGGAGTGTCGAATTGTCGATTCTTCTTCTTTTCGTGTTGATTCGGCGACTAGATATAAGAGGACCTGTGAAGAAGACCAAGGAATGATCAATCAAGTCATATAAAAGGCGACTTTTAATGAGGAGCAGAAAACACAAATGGTCCTCATTCCTCAGCTAACATGTCACTGCACTTCACAATCTACAGACTCGTGTAGGTACATGTGAACACGAGTCACAATCGTGAGGGAGGACTGGACGGTGTTATGCAAATCAATGCAGATTGCAGGCTGGCGACATACAGTCTGCTGCCGTTCAAAGGCCTTCCATTTTCCCGTTTTCTTTTTAATTGTGTTTGTGGCTTTGGCTTCGGGGGCATTAAAATTTATTTTGATTTTTCAATCTCAGATCGCGATTTGGAAGTAAGTCAGAATAATAAATCAGTTGTTATAAATTACTTTTTAGTATCTCCATTTATTAAACGATATTATGTTTTTATTACAGTAATATTTGTAACTTTTAATATTTATTTAGATACTTAATATCTATATGTATAGATAGAGTAGTGGAACAATAATACAGCCCACAAACCGACAATGTATTATTTGCAAAATTGTTCACACTCGGATCCTCATCAAGACATCAGGAAATTAACAAATTCCCCAACAGAACATACAACACAGAGAATTAACACCGATCAATGTTGTTTAAAATTTGAAAATAGTCCAGCATAAAATGGACCCTGATTGCCCAAAAGTCGCCCCTTTCACAAATTGGCGTGTGTCTGCAGTGTGTCTAGTTAAATTGGTGAAATGGTGCCCTAAAAGTGGGTCAGGGGGTGTCGGTAACTGGGGAAGAGAACTGCGGAAGATCTATTTGTAGCTGTTGTAATATACACATCACGTCACGAACGAACCCTTGGGTAACTCTATACCCTTGTGATAAAGTTTCCTTTTGCACAAAAATAACGTCATAGGGTTTTGCTGATTTTACATTTGATACGCTTTTTCGATACATTGGCATAATCTGATTTTATCTTTGTTTTTCCGGCTTTGCGCTTTAAAAGATTTGAATAATTAAAAATTCTTTGTAAGTTAACTGTAAAGTAATATGGAATTTGGTAAAGGTATTACTTAGTAAAAAAGTTGCCTGGTAGAAATTGCCACCTTATGGACACTTCTGTTTTGTTGTATTTTTCTGTATTATATGTTTTATTTCTGTTTGGGTTTTTGTTCTGTATATACAGAACCCAACATATAATACAGAAAAACACAACAAAACAAAAGTGTCCATAAGGTGGCAATTTCTACCAGGCATTTTTTTATAAAATATATTTTGTAATTTAAATTAATTAGCAAATCATGTCATATTATAAAATATTATGTAGTGACGGCTAAGAATCGGACCATCTCGTCTATAGGGGCCTACCAGGTGCTGAAAAATTGCGAAAAGTGGCCGTTTTCCGCAATTTTTCCATCTATAACTACTAGCGAGATATAATAAATTAAGTTAATGGCTTCTATATATTCTAAGAACACCGCCTCGTTCCTCGCCGTTCTAGATTTTTGAAATATTGATTTATTTTCCGAGTTAGTATTTTTTAAAGGGTGGCGGCGCTACTTAACACCTGTAGGCCCCTTAAAGGCATAGGTACGTTCCATAGGATTCTCATGTTAATATCCGTCGTAATAATGAGCTAGTCGAAGTCACTTCTTCTTCTTTTCGAGTCGACAGCAAACTCAGACAGTCTTGGCCCAAAAACCAGCCACACGAAGTAACTTATACCTAACCTACCATTACCCAGGTAGCTTGTACTTTTTGGGGACAAGAGCAGACCAATTTAAAAAACAAAACAACACTTCCCTAGGCAATGCTTGTATGATACGTACGAGTATATCAAAAAGCCCTGTTCATTTCCCTTCTCATTTCGTTTAAGCACAGCGTCCAATATCGGTAACGATCGGGCTCTCCACGCCCCCTCGTGTTATTAGCCTTATTAAAAGCGCAATTTATTTCAGCAAAGTGTAGGAAGTGATCCATACATTTAATTAGTCAGGGAAAAACCAAAGGCCCTGTTTTCTCTCAATTATGTTCGTTTCTAAAATGTTGATGAATTTGAGTTTGCTAACAAGTTTCAAAAAGTACTATTACATACAAATAAATACAAAAATTATTTAATTACACCATAATATTGTTATACATGCAAATTCCTAAGTATGTTATTTTTCGTGTCTTTTTAGTGCAAAAAGAGTTACCTAAAAAAATCATAGTAACAGTCATATCATAAGGCATTGTAAAACATACCTATTTAAAATTATCGCGTAAAAGACCCGTGAAAAAAAAGTAATAATGTAAATCATAATAGTTCAGAATTAGTAGGTCACTAACCTTTAGTAAGCCTTAGTAACGGAGTATTAAAATTGCTTAAATTTAAAGTTCTCGTATTCACATTATTTTAGAAACTTATTGACCTGAAAATCGAGTCGGGTGTCCGATGTGGGACTTGATAGTACTGAAGCCCCGGATTATGGAGATCAAACGCATCAGTCCTCTTCTGTGACGTGGGGATTTACCGCTCTTGGAATGATTTTCCCTAATTAATTAAGGAAATATTTTCACATAATAGAGCTACATACAGTAGCCAGCACATGCGGCTGGAAATGTTGCTGGAAGGGGTGAATTTCGTAGTGCGAATGTCCAACCGCATGTGCTGGCTTCTGTACTTTAGTTAGCAATATAGATTTTGCACGCTTGCTATCAGGCTGGATATATTGATGAACATTAAATCATTTAAGATTTTTAGTAAATATCTGTATTCTTGCAAATAAAAAATATATTTGATTTCATTTCATTATGGCAAAATTATACAGAACAAAAACATAGACACATACACTTACTGAAAGTTAGACGGCTTTACAACGAAGCAATTTTATTTTTGCTGAACCATGCTGAATGAGTGCAAATTGACAGACTTCACATACAACTTTTGAATTTCGTCGCAGTATTATACAGGTTTTTATTCACGTGAACGAATATTAATGAGAATGAATTTTTTTAAAGTAGCAGCGAGATTCTTGTCTACCTTGATCTTGACTGTACGTACAATGCTACAGAAATTCTGCCAAACAAGCGTGCACCACTAGCATGAACCCAGTGACAAACTATGTATCCCACCACCTTAGAGAATAATCCCTCCCAGAAATTTTTATATTTATACTCTAAGCCACATTGAAATTTTCTAGAAATGGATAACAGTAGACGCACGACAAAATAATGTCTGTCACGTGTAAATGGGGTTCACATAGAAATTTATTTCGCTTTGTTAAACGTTTGTTAAAAACAAAATTACCTTACGGTTGAATTATTCATAAATGCGCTCGCTCGTTCATAATCCGCTTTTTAATTTCTATTGGCAGTTAATATCAAGTAAAGATGAAAATAGATATCGTAATTGTAACTGACGCAGCAAATACAGCTGAAAGAATCCTTAAACTTACTAATCAATTTGCTCAATTGATAATGAAAGTAAACGATTGCCTATCAGTCTTGGGTCCACGAAATAAAAGTGACCCCATAGGTTTTAAATAATATATGGGTATACGTGAAGATGATGATCAACTTCTAATTTAATGGGGTGATTGCTTGTGCACTCGAATATGGCTTATATATGTTACAGTTAAAACCAGTTTTTAGATAGAACGCGTTTTTCCTAGTTAGAACTAGGTTTTACTTTATGGCTTTGTTAATACTAGAATTAACCAATGCTCAAAATTGAATATCAGTTAAAACTAGTTCCTACTAGACAAAACGCGTTTAATCTTATATATAAAATTCTCGTGTCACAGTGTTCGATTCCATACTCATCCGAAACGGCTAGACCGATTCTCATGAAATTTTGTGAGCGTATTCAGTAGGTCTGAGAATCGGCCAACATCTATTTTTCATCCCAAAAAAAAAAAAAAAACAAATAAAAAAAAACAACGCGGGCGTAGCCGTGGGCGGACAGCTAGTCTTATATATAAAATTCTCGTGTCACAGTGTTCGATTCCATACTCCTCCGAAACGGCTAGACCGATTCTCATGAAATTTTGTGAGCGTATTCAGTAGGTCTGAGAATCGGCCAACATCTATTTTTCATCCGCAAAAAAAAAAAAAAAAAAAAAAGGGACGCGGGCGTAGCCGTGGGCGGACAGCTAGTATTATATAATATCCATTTATTCTTTAATATCCATGTGTAACCTAACACGAAGGGTATGGCAAACGATCTGGGCTCGCTACGCTCGCCCACATCGCTTCTGCCATACCCTTCGAACCTATACTATCCGAAGTAGGGGTGCCCTGAACTCCCGTGCTCGCTGCGCTCGCACCCGCCTGGTAATGAGTTGAACGTACAACTAGTTTTAACTGATATTCAATTTTGAGCATTGGTTAATTCTAGTATTAACAAAGTCATAAAGTAAAACCTAGTTCTAACTAGGAAAAACGCGTTCTATCTAAAAACTGGTTTTAACTGTGACATATATAAGTGTAAATCTTTGCAACGAAATTTCGTGCTCCTGTGTTTTTTTGTACGTAAAAGCAGTCAGCCTATTTTAGTGACATTACTATTTTAATGTCCGTAAATAAATAAACTTACAGTTTAAACTCATTTACCCTCTTATAAAACAAACCCAGTCTTTCTCATATTGGTACATTTTTCTAAAGACCAGGTTCGTATTCTGAAGTGAGGACACCACTCTTGCAACTAAAAGGCTTCTGAAATGTCACTCTGTAAATGCATTAGGTAGTTCAATGAGCAAATGAAAGAACATAAAAGGGTAAATGGAAACGCCGCCGCCGGTCCTTCAATTACTTCCAAGTGAGAGTATTTTTAGTAGTACCTTTTTAAAGGTCAATCTCTACAAGGTTAAGTATATTATGCTAGCATTCGCAAAGTTGATTTTTCATGGGCTATCGATTGTTTTCCTGGGAATTTGAATAATCTTTTCCATTACTTGCTTTATTTTGAACATACTACTGGACAGTGCCGGATTTATAATTTTTATGAGTGTAGGCCACTTTTTTTCCGCCGCCCCATGTCTTACAAACCTTACTAAAATAATCATTTTCCATTGGTAGGTAGGAAGGCTTTAAAGTAAATAAACGAATAAATTATGTAAGAAGTAATTAAGAAAGAGAGTAAAAATTATAAACAAGATATTCAATTTTTTACGGGACTTTTAATAGCAAAATTATCACTATCACTACATATTATAAAACAAAATCGCTTTCCTTTTCTGTCTGTCTCTATGTGGGCTTAGATTTTTAAAACATACTCGTATTATAGTATAGAGAAACACTGATAATTAAGGATGTTTCTAATGTGATGTCGTAAATAAACATATTTTTTTGCGCTTACATTGCAAATGCTGGTTGAACCCTACGTGGTAGATCAAAATAATGTTCTACATTATTGTACACCTTAAAAAGGTCTACAAAAAAGTCCGCTATGGTATATGTTTATCTCTTAGGGACCTTATGTTCCCATCTTGTTTTTAAAGCCTGACCAAAGAAATAAAAAGCCTCGCCATATTGCGGAATTTCAATGGAACTAATTTTATAAGAGAAATTGTTGCCATAAACATAAAAATATACACGTGGCGCCCGCCCCCAGAGCAGGATTTTTACGAGAAATAATGACTTATTTACGAAGCGATTTTAAGAAATTACGCATTAATCCTGATCCAATTAAGTACCCTAAATACATTGTACATTTAATTTAGATTAATATGGCTTTTACAGAATGTCATTTAAATGAATACTTTCGAAGATATTACCGTAGTAGTAGGCCGGCCGCTTAGATTTGAGTATTTTTCTCGCAAGCGCAACGGTTGCGAATCGCAGTAGCGAAAACGGCCGGAAGGATAAAAATATGTCGCTCTTTCAAAAGTTACCTTTAAGTATTGTTTGAGACAAAAAAGCTGTGAAAGGAGATGTAAAATTTTGTATGGGAGGTGGTTTTTTATTATTTCAAAAATTGAACGGGTATTCTACGCATATAGGGTAAAAGGGTATATTATTACGATAATCAGGATCACTTGAAAAAAAATAAAGAAAGCTCCGTTTTTTTTATAAATTGATTCGAATATTGGTTGGTAGAAAAATAAACCTAAGATCTGGCAATACAATTATACCTATGGCAATCCTTTCAAACCGATTTTTTGTTGCGTAGTTGCTGTGAATGCTTTTTAAGAAAGAGATAGCGCATAGTATAAAAATGATCTATTGTCTCTTTCTTAATTTTTATTAAGATTTAATCGATATTTTTACTTTTTTTCTGATTTTGGCGCTAGTGTTACTTTGCGCCAGTGTCAACTGTCAAGTTTATTTTCAAGGTAGGAAAACTAAACGCTAATTTCGGTTAAAAAAAAACGGTTATTTTTCTGACTGTCAGTTGAATACCTGTCAATCCTGTCATCTATCACGTTGACATTCCATTTTTTTTTCTAGTTTACTTTCTCTAAAAATAAAACGAAAAGGCCTCAAGTTCTTCAATAATTATTTTCATTAATTACTGCAAAAAAAAAAAACTACAAATAAAAATAACGTTATACTTGGCTGTAAGATTTTAATACAAAAAGATAATATTAAAATAATAGCTCTTGGAAATTCATTGATCGTTCGTTTCATTATAACTTTTTAGCTTGAATAAGTTTGCAATTTTTACGAAAACGGAGCATCGATAAAATAATTTGATTAGTTATCCTGAAACCCACTTACATAAGCTTTCTAAGTAGGTATACTACTTATCCGTTCAATTTTTGGCCGAATAAAAAACCACTTTTTACGTCTCCTTTGTATTTAAAGACATTCTGTAGTATATTTAGTATCAGCATTGCACAGGCGCGTGCGTATAATAACCAGTGAACTTGTTGGACTTTTATCCTCTGAAATTGAGTGACCGTCCTCTGAAATCTGCCGCCCCTAGGACGCTGCCGCCCCTAGGCCGCGGCCTATACGGCCTATTTATAAATCCAGGACTGCTACTGGACATATAAATAATTAAGAGCTTAATGTATTTTCAATTGCTTTCTTGTGTGTTTTTTGGTGTCAATAAAGTATTTTGTATTGTATTGTAAGAGCAAAATTGAATTAGTTTTGGCTTAGTAGTTAGTACTATCGTTATCATTATAATTTCTTCGAAAAAAATCGACTGCTGAACAAGGACACTGTGACAAAAGCCTACCGCAAGGTTGAGGTAGAAATAGAATTCACAACGATTACGCGTCCTACGCCGCGTCGTCAACCGCAAAAGACAATAACAATGAAAAAAAAAAACATAATGAAAAAATTATACTTAGTATTTTTTAAAATAAAATGAAATACTTCCTCAATTCATCCCTAGGTCGTTCAGCTCTTTAGAAGCGGGCACGTGAAAGGTCAGCTTCAAGAAGTTTTTCTTCACAGTCAAGAGCCTCTTAGCTAAGTCGCACTACGCGGAAAATAAACGTGTTTTCAAATAGGTGTATAACGTTGACTATACCTGCGTCAATGGCACAAGTGGACAAGGGAACCTACTTCTTCTTCAAACAGAAGTATTCGATTGTAATGTCATTCTAAAACATAGCTACGACATTTCAAATAGCGGCTAGATTTTAAATGTGTAGGTATACTAATGATATCCTGGTCTATTCAATTCGATTATTTTATCAATCATCCTGTGCGGTTTCCCTGTGAAATTTTAAAATCTGCTTAGTAGAGGTCTTCCCATAAGAACAATGTACAAAAAAAGCAATGGGAGCAGTGAAAGAAATGAGTTAATCTCCATGCTAAGTGGCGCCGCCGTCTGTTAAAAAATAATAACTCGCGAAGTATACATTTTTTATAAAATCCGGTAGGTCATTTTCAAGTTGGCGTGCTATAGTATATATAGCGGCCATAAACTGTATTTATTATAGTCCGCTGTAGTTACAGATAGAAAATTTGCTAAAAACGGCCACTTTTGGCAAATTTTCTATCTGTAACTTCATCGAACTCAAACTAACAGAGTTGATGGCTTCTATATATCCTAAAACACCAAATCTTTAAAATGACCCACCGGATTTTTGAAAAACTGTTTACTCATAGAGTAATTATTTTTTAACGGATGGCGGCGCCACTTAGCATAGGGGAGCCCCTTAAAGCAATGGAAGCTTTATTGGACGTCTATGTTCTTTTTATCTTTGGACTCCTGTTTTCCATTACAATTAAAGTAACAAATATATTATTATTATTATTTTTTAAGTAGCTACTTTTCTATTAAGGATAAAATAAATAAATAAAATAAATCTTTTAGGAATATTTTTTTTTGAACATACCATTTCTATGATTAATATAACTTTGTTTTTATAGAAAACCTTGTCGCCAGTTTGTTAATAGCATCTTGTTGGAAGATACATTGCTACGTGGCGGCTTGCATAAAAAAAGCACTGCCTCTTCTTTATTCGGAATAAAACAGGTAAGTATTACGAGCGGCTTTCACGAAAAACAAATTAAAACGATATCGCATTTCCAAAGTTATCCTGAAGTTTTTCCGAATCGATGCGATCTTCTGGGACGTGTCCTGATTATATAAAGCGGGAAGAGAGGCTTCAGTCCAATTCTTAACGTAGATCAAAAACATTTTTAAATGTATAATCTGGAGTTTTTTACTCCCCTGCTAAGATTCTTATCTTGAGCAGAAAACGAAAATACAAATTAGAATTGTATCTTACGCCCGTAATAAAATATAGACAATACTGTTTGCCTTCTACTACTGTTTGACTATTTACCGCTAATCGACGTCAAGTGCGCCTATTTTGCGTGATGTCTACAGTATTATTTTGTGTAATAATAAAATACTAAGTATAATCGCACACAAAAAACTACGTGCTTGTATCACTATCACTACATAGTATAAAACAAAGTCGCTCTCTCTGTCCCTATGTCCCTATATCCCTATGTCCCTATGTATGCTTAAATCTTTAAAACTACGCAACGGATTTTGATGCGGTTTTTTTTAATAGATAGAGTGATCCAAGAGGAAGGTTTATATGTATAATAAATTCATAATATACTTAAGTATAACCCACAATAACCATTTTCCCGAGCGGAGCCGGGGCGGGTTGCTAGTAATTTATATAACTAGAATATTTTTGCAATGTTTCGTTTGATTATTGTAAATTTTCCTTGTTTAAGGAAAGTTAATAATAATAACATCATTTACAAATCTGACACCAGTTTTGTGAGGCAGATTCACTTCAAAACCCACTCAATAAGCAAGCAGCCTGAGACTTTCCCCAGTATAGTGAGGCCAAGCATCAAAGTTTCCGTTAAAGCTAATTGTTAGTCGATTCAATTAAAATCCATCGATATTGCAATCCTATAATATCAAACTAATGGGCTTTTAAGTTGAATTTAATAGTATCCATTCCATCAAAAACTCAAACGTAACAAACGTTATGTCTATGTCTATGTCTATATGCGTTAATATACACACATATACGGAACATAATGATTACATGGCAGTGTTGGTTAGCTGTTAATAATTTTGCTGTTATTTAGTCAATGTTATCATCTATATTATCTATATAAAAATGAACCCCTATTTCTCCTGGTCACGCTATAACTTGAGAACGGCTTTTACGATTTCATTAATTTTTGTATATATTTCTAATACTTTGTAATCTTAGTAAATTCATGCATTAAAAAAATAAGAAAATAAACGGGAAAAACTATTCTCACGGGCGGGGCCACGGGGCAGAAAGTTAGTATTAAATAACTTTTAAATTGAGATAAAATATATTTTTTAAACAGGGTTTGTAGGTACGAGTAGGCTTACTAACTATGGCTACGGTATCCATAACATGCTTGGTGACAAATGGTTGCCATAAGGCACCACATTACGATACAAATGCTAAATCGACCTATTTAAACTTATTTATACTTAATCCATAGGGATATTCAAAAACTTTAACATAATAATTGCTATGAACATATTTAAAAAGTTTTCCACAAACTCTATAAATGAGACTCACTGATGCTGCAGACACTCCGTGAAACTGATGTTTCATAATGTCGTGAAACTTATTTATTACTTTGACTCAAAAGTTATCCTGCCCTTCTGCCAAGTTCTACAGACAAATCCCAGACGCTACTATAGATGGTAGCAGCCCATAAAAGTAGGATGGCACTTAAAACTTGACTGGAGTACTTAGTTTATTTTTACGTTATTATTACTTCTAAAACAGCCGTGGTTGAGTGGTCAATAACTCGCCTGACGTTACAGAGGTTCCAGGTTCGAATTCCGGTGGGGACTCGTCGAACAAATATCACTTTGTGAGACTTTCCTTGGTTTGGTTAGGAAATTGCAGGCTGAATCACCTGATTGTCCGAAAAGGAAGATGATTCCGTGCTTCCGAAGGCAAGTAAAGCCGTTGGTCCCGGTTACTATGTACGAATGGAGTCGTTACATGAGCCATGTCAAAAGCCATTGGCGGCTCAATGATTCTGACACCAGGGTTTGCTTACAAACCCTGGTGTCCAACCTACCTTAGTAGGTTAACCTCGAAAACTACACGCAAAAGAAAGAAGACTTCTAAAAAATCACTAGCCATATATATTTGATAGAGCAGATACTTATCTTACTTAGTTGAGTTAATAGCATAATATGTCCCCACCGAGGGGCTCGAGCCTAACCTGAAATCAGGGCGAATAGGCCATAGTAGACCACACTGGCCTAGTGCGGGTTGGTCAACTGAACACATAACACTTTGAATTACATACTTCGCAGGTTTCTTTACGATGTTTTCCTTCACCGAAACACCGTGGAATAAACTTACATAACTAACGTATCTAACTTCTAACTTAGTAGTAATATGAATACTACACAGCCTATATTGGCCCAGACTAAAAGCTTTCCCTTAATAAATAAAGATATTTTCTCAACAACCTGCTCAAGGCACTCTATAAATCAGTCGAGATGAGCCAACGACTAGATTACATGTACGTCAATCGTTTTACTCGAAAGAACATGATGAGAGGTGATGCCATAATCCTCACGCTTAGCAGGCGTGCTGATGATTGCAGGTTGTCGTTGATTACACAGGTGAACATTGCTGGCTATTCCCTGGGTATGTCCTACCAGGCACCTCATATGACACCTACAATAAGACTTGCAAATATCCGCGTAAGTTGGGAACGGCAATATATTTTCATAGGTAAATGTAATTTCATATTCACATATAATTTTTTCTATTTATTAATCCATTTTACTTTACCGGTCAAACCCCATTTCGAGGTCAATTATTTTTATATTATTCAATGGTTGGCTCAATCGATCATCCAATCGAGTGGAATCGCCTTTGAATTGAAAATCGATAAGTAATCACGAGTCTCGAAACGATAATCCGATTTAACGAGACGAAGACCACTTTGCTTGTCCTGATTACAATACAAATGCGAACTTGCAAGTTAAAGACTGAATAGGTAGTTGATTGTATTCAATACATAGATTTACGAGTATGTGTTCATGGAAGCAAAAGTTTAGTTTGACAATTTATTGCAAAAGCCATGTTGGATTTACTTAGGGCAAAGCATTAACTCAGTTTTATTATTCATACAGGAAATTAACTAATCCACCTATAATCTATTACTAAAAACCATTTTGCTGATGCTAGTATCAAGGATCTGAACTGTCCAGGATTGGCATGTTCTCTAGCGTTCTACTATTCTGTTACTCATAGAACACCACATCAAAATACGATCCTCTCTGACGTCTGTAAATACAGAATTGAGAATAGGTAAATGGTACCAAGGGCACTCGATATACAAAAGACTGTCAAAAATGACGGCTCACAATACGGGTACTTTATTTTTTAACGTTTGTTTTGACCCTTGTCAGAATGTATATAAGAATGTTATTCCTTTTTTGACAGGCCACCGAGCACACACAGTGTTTGTGGGCGTCCACGTGCCCGGCAGGAGACACAGCCACCGGAAACACAGCAAGCACCACCACCGCAACGGAGAAGAGGAGAACAGACCTGGTGAGTTACATTACAGACAAGATGCCAGGCCTTGAAATCTGATTTAAAAAAGTTATTCGTTGTTTAATCGCTTCCAAATAATGTTGTCCAACAAAATAGATTAAAAGCCAAAATTAGTAAAGTTTAGGCGTGAAATTGTAATACACAGTATAGAACTTGTAATAAAACTCTTAATAAGAAAGTCAGACATAAGGCATCATGACCTACCTTTAGTGACCTTTGAGTAGCGTACTGACTGGTAGGTGTATAAAAATACTATATTTTATTACGATTTCATGACGCACTTTCTTGGAGTACACAAAGAGGGGCTGATTGTTACACAAACGACTTGTTAACTGAATCACAGCGTCACAAACATCACTGCGTTGTGTTACGTAACAAATATCCAATCAGACTTTTATCTAAACAAACTAAAATTAGTAAGTACGTACTACGTACCTACTGAAGTCAGACTCTACAACAATTACTTCGCAAAGTCAAAAGCTTTTCCCTTTGCAATGATAAATATTTTAGTTTAATCAGCATTTATTCAAATGGTACTTAATTTGAAATGAAACAGAACCTTTATAACGTGGTAACGTAACTAAAATGGAGAGTTGTGGCCTACGTTTAAAATGTATACCTGCGTCAGGCTGCGTCTTTTTAAAGATTCTATTGATATTTTAGATGAAAATAATTATGCCTGTCAATCTCGTTTAAGTAATTATAAATATTATGGCCGAATTCATATTAAATATAAAATACATTTTCGTATGAAATATGAAGGGATACTTTTAGACTTAGACTCTGAAGATGAGGAGAGCTGTCTAGACTGATAATAATAAACGAAGAAACGAAAAGTCTATTCAGTAAATAAGATTAATCTAATAGATACACAATTAATAATCTTCGTTATTAAAGTAACTAAGCCTAAATATAACAATTATTATTCATATTTGACATTAAATTGTACACAACATTAATGGTACACAAGAAAATACAATAATGAGACAATTATATTAATTTAGTGCTAGAGATTTGGTAGGTAGCCCTGATCTAAGATTCCAGCGACCTTCTTGAATGGAACTTTAATTATCAAAGAAATTAATCTAAGATCGTGCGTTGCTTCAAGTAGTACTGTAAACAATCAAAGAATAACTAGAAGTAATAATGAATTAACAAACAAATAATAATAAACAAACAAACATCAAGAAAAAGTATCTAATTTTTTATGTGAGAATTTCTTGCCTATCTTTTGTTCAGATATAATTTATATAAATCATAATCTTTGTCACGGAAATGTAGAATACCATTACAATTCATAGGCCCCGCAATAATGGCTCGAGTTAGAAGACTGAGTGTTACGGACGATGGAGAGACATGTAAGGCAATGGAGTAGATGTCAACTTTAACGCCTCTTTTTTTCAATATTTTTATCTTTCACATCAAATGCGGATTCACATCACCATTACGCCTATTGTAGCATGATCTTTCATGTAATAAGCTGTCGAATTAACAAGTCATTTTTCAAAATTTATCATGTTGGTGCGCCTTCATGCTCGCATGCTCATACCCATAAAGCTATTTACTTTCCTACTTCCTCTAATAATATTTAGAATCGTTTTTATCTTAATAGGTATGAAGATTTAGCAATTGTATATGTGTTCAGATTTCCATCGAACTAGGTACTTTTTCTTTCATCTCGGTGTTCTTATTTAGATCTTCCTACTGAAGTATAAATTAATAACGATATTAATACATCACTTTTTTCAGTAACGCCACCGGCTCAAAGAGTTCAATTTATACTTGGCGAAGATTTGGATGATGCCGCTCTCGAATCTCATCCGTTGTTTTCTGAAATGGAAGAACTGGTCAAAGAAGGTGATGAATTGGAATGGAAAGAAACGGCACGATGGATCAAGTTTGAAGAGGATGTGGAGGAAGGAGGCAATAGATGGTCAAAACCACATGTCGCTACTCTATCATTACATTCACTGTTCGAACTTCGAAGTCTTATATTGAATGGATCAGTTATATTAGACATGGAAGCTAACTCACTTGAACAGGTTGCAGACGTTGTACTAGATAACATGGTAACGGATGGTATGCTTGGATACGATAGTAGGGAAAAAGTTAAAGACGCTCTTTTAAGGAAACACAGACATCAACATGAAAGAAGGCATCACAATAACATGTCCAGGCTACCACTCATTCGATCGCTTGCAGATATCGGAAGGAACCATTCTTCGTGTAAAAGTAAGTTTATTTTATAAAACTTTGTACGAGTACATAGGCCCCCTAAATTAATATTTTGAAAAAATATGTTTCATTAATATTTCAAATGTCCTGGATGGATTACACGAAGAACATAGTCGTTAAAAACTTACTAAGATATTTTCATTTCGTTTCCATTCGAAACGTATAGTTGAATTGAATCGTACATTCCATAAACTGTTATCAAATTCGTATTCTAGACTAGAGGCTTATGTCGGTGTATAATCGGCAAGGAATTTTTTGACGCATACAATGCCAACCGGCTGGTGGATGGTAAATAAGATCATTATAGAGATAGTATCCCGTCAGATTTTCAGGAGGGCTCTCGGCGGTCTAGCACGAGGAGTTGCCGAGGATCTCAAGTCCAGTCTTCTCCCCACACAGCCCTCCTTGAGGCAGGAGATGCTCGCGGCTCCTACCTCGCCGTGCCAGGTCAGAGCGTGGGCAGTCACGATCGCAAGCACACACTCACGCCGTCATTTACGATCACGTGCACTCGCACTGTAAAGCTCTTGTTGTAAATATTTATGTATTTTAGCTATGACGTTGCTAAATTGTGTACAGTTCTTCCCAGCGATCACAAAATTGTCCTTGTATTACAGTGGAAGAAGGAGGAGGTACCAGTGGACATTCTCACAAAGGAGAATTCAGTCGTTTCCTAGGCATCCCTACTGCGGGTAACCGCTCTATCTTTCATTGGTGTTTTTTCTTTACAATATCCTCTTTTAATTGTTTCTTTTTGTATTTCCACTACTGTGTTTAGGTAGTTACTTTGCTAGTTTTATTTGATAAATTAATCACGTTTGTTTGCTCGTGCTTAGTTTTGAAATCACTATTATTGTTAAATATTTGCTTTTTTTTCTACCTTTTTTAAATTTTAATCAAAAGCAATTTGTTAAATTTTTGGAAATTTTGCCAATCTGTTTGGAAACTTTCAATATTGATGTCTATTTAATTATACGAAAATGTTCTGAGTTTGGTAAATAAATTATTTAAAATTTTAGGTGGAGGCCAGGACGAAGGTATGGTGAAAAGCCCCAGTAGTATTTCAATGCAAAGAAATCACAGCTCTGGAGATTTACCTATGAACGGGGACATAAATCACAAGAGTAATACTCACTTTATGCGGAAGATACCACCAGGAGCAGAGGCATCTAATATTTTAGTAGGAGAAGTAGATTTTCTAGAAAAAACACTGTCTGCTTTTGTTAGACTAAAGAGTGCCACCATTATGGGAGATTTAACGGAGGTTCCTGTACCCACAAGGTTTATGTTCGTATTACTTGGTCCGCCGAACAGTAACTCCAGCTTTCATGAAATTGGTCGTGCGATGGCAACTTTAATGTCAGATGAAATCTTTCACGAAGTAGCTTATCGAGCAAAGAGGAGAGATCATTTGCTAGCTGGTATAGATGAATTTTTAGATGCAGTTACGGTACTGCCACCAGGAGAGTGGGATCCTGCTATTCGCATTGAGCCACCGGCAGCTATTCCTTCTCAGGATCCCCGAAAACGCCCAAATGATAATAATCATAAAGAAGAACCTGATGAAGAAGAGGAAGAAGCCAGACAGAGAGAAGAATCTGGATTAGCAAGAACAGGTTTATTATTTGGTGGTTTGAAAAACGATATAAAGAGAAAAGCACCTTGGTACTGGTCAGATTTTAAAGACGCATTAGCTCTTCAGTGCGTCGCCTCGTGGATCTTTCTATACTTTGCTTGTCTATCACCTATAATAACATTTGGAGGTTTGTTGGGTGAAGCAACTGGGAAGAACATGGCAGCTATGGAATCATTAGTATCAGGGTTCGTCTGTGGAATGGGATATGGATTCTTCTCAGGGCAACCATTGACAATTTTAGGGTCGACTGGGCCAGTATTAGTATTTGAAACTATAGTATTCGAATTTTGCAAGGGAGTTGGGTGGGATTACATGGCCTTTAGGTTTTGCATAGGAACGTGGACTGCAATAATTTTGATAGTGTTAGTAGCGATCGATGCCAGTGCATTGGTTTGTTACATTACGAGATTTACCGAAGAGAATTTCGCGACATTGATAGCATTCATATTTATTTACAAGGTCAGTAATTTAAAATAATTATTTATTCTCTGTGTAATCCAAATAAATTTTCAGACTGCTTGACTTGCTAATGTTTTTTTTAACTTTTAGGCTGTGGAAAATGTAATTTCTATCGGAAAAAAATACCCACTTAAGACACGCCCCGACGAGGTTCTCAATTACGAGTGCTACTGTTTACCAAGTAATTACTCGAGAGTACCGGAGCACTTTAATTGGACCGCCATTGATAAGGAGTCTTGTCAGGTATTCAGCTTTGAAACAGTTTAGTATAATAGTTAGTTACACTATCAACTAGATACGTATTTTAGTAATTAAGTATACGTGAACCGAATTAGATTGTCTGGGATATGTTCTGTTTGATATTATCACTCCAAATAAAATGTTTACAAATGATGAATTAATTTATGACTTTGGTTTCCAGTTCTACAACGGCACGCTGGCTGGTGGTGGATGTGATACGAAGGTCTACGTGCCAGATGTTTTCTTAATGTCCATAATCCTTTTCATAGGCACGTTTATCATATCAGTTATTTTGAAAGATTTTAAGAACTCTCTTTTCTTCCCTTCTAAGGTATTGTTATTATTTTCACTCATTATTTATTTATATTTTTATAATAATTTATTATTTACTTATCACAAATTACTTTTTAGGTTCGACAAGTAATAAGCGACTTTTCAGTGATAATTGCAATTTTGTCAATGTCGTTCCTTGACTATAAAGTAGGAGTTAAGACTCCGAAGTTGGAAGTTCCCTCTGAATTTAAACCTACTTTGCCGTCAAGAAATTGGGTTATAACTCCTTTTAATGGCAATCCGTTCTGGTCGGCTATCGTGGCTGTACTACCAGCCCTCCTGGGAACCATATTAATATTTATGGATCAACAAATCACAGCAGTTATTGTCAATCGAAAGGAAAATAAACTGAAGAAAGGATGTGGTTACCATCTGGATCTATTTGTATTGGCTGTTTTGATTCAAATCTGCTCTGTTATGGGCTTGCCGTGGTTTGTAGCAGCGACAGTACTGAGTATCAATCACGTGAATTCTTTGAAAGTGGAGTCGGAATGTGCAGCTCCCGGAGAAAAGCCCAGATTTTTGGGCGTTCGAGAACAAAGAGTAACACACATCTTGATATTCCTAATGATTGGATGCTCAGTGCTGCTGACGCCAGTTTTGAGACATATACCTATGCCTGTACTGTTCGGAGTGTTCCTTTATATGGGTGTGGCTTCACTGAAGGGTTTGCAATTCTTCGATCGAATTCTGATTATGTTCATGCCCCAAAAATATCAACCAGATCACATGTTCCTGAGACAGGTACTGAAAATATCAAGTTTATAACTGGAAGTAAAATAAGCTAGTTTAAACATTGGTTATACGGTGAATTCTATTTTCAGGTTCCAATTCGTCGTGTACACATTTTCACAGCTATTCAATTAGCTTGTCTGATCTGTCTCTGGGTGATCAAGTCCTTCTCCATGACATCCATATTATTCCCGTTGATGTTGGTTGTAATGATAGGAATAAGGAAGTCTCTGGACTTATTTTTCACTCGTCGGGAAATGAAGATCCTTGACGACGTGATGCCCGAGATGACCAAGAGGAACCAGGATGAGTTGCGGGAGCTCGGGAGCGCTGAGGTGGGATGGCATGCAAAGATTTTACGTCTGTGCAGCGGGAAATGAATTATCATCTTCAATCATTTATGTTATTTCCGCCATCCTGCTATGTAGTTCCTAATTTTACCCACGCAATCGCTGTTCTAAAAATAAACTCAGTGTTACTTTGAACACTTGATTTTCATTTTATGCCATCGTATTTTTTATTTCCTCGCCTTACTTTTTCACATTTTATATTATTAATAAACAGCACCATCTTCATAAAGTAAGTAGAAACCACATGGTTTATTTTTATTTTATTTATTAAAAATTATGAACTCGCTCACTGTGTCCTTAAATATTACGTTGTAGGAGACGGGAAAAGGAAATCCTCCTCCCTACGAAGAAAATCTTCAAATCCCTTTAATTAACGGCAACATAATGAATATTCCGCTAGCTTCGATAAATATATCCGAGGAGGTGAACAAAACTGGAATCTGGAAACAAGTAAATAGCGGGAACAAGATTAAGAAAAACGATGGTAAAGAATCTAAAACAAAAACTGGAAAGAAAAAGTGAGTAAATCAACCTTTTGAACTCAAAGACCCTTTATATCTACCTACTAGTCAAATGTAATTTGTTCTTTTGAAATTTGTAGCAACAAGCACAAGAAAATGTCAAAAACTTCACAATCAGAGATAGAGCGGAGGTTGTCGACCATGGCAGAGGTGGAAGAGGAGGACCATTCAGTGAAGGTGTGCGTTAGTGACACCAAGTTTTGAGTTAGGCATGGGACCCCCTGTGGTATGGCCTCGAAGGCACCGCATGGCATGAGACACCGGGCACTGGCATGTTATAATCTCTCCTTCTAGAATAGACCCGATCCAATAAGTCAATTTGAAAAATGAAATTTATGATCTAATAGATAAAAAGTTCTGTGTATCATATTTTCCAAATTTGATTTATTGGTGTATTGGACTCTCGTAGATATCTCATGTTTATGCTACAACAGAGGCCAAACGTTTTATCCCTTATGATTATTATTATTAAGTAGATCCTTATGATTGTAAGAATATGTGTACAGATCAATTGAATAGATTTATTATCACTGCATTGAATTTAATTGTGAAATATCACAGGAGCGGTATTTCTTATGATGTGAGTAGTTCCTAGATTTATAAGTAGTTTTGTGTGTCTGTGTTTTTGATACATAATATTAAATTTTAAATGTATACCTAACTGTTGTCAGCACTTATTTTGTATCACATGTTTTATATTTTTAATATTTCCTAGTAATTACCAGGCTTTCTTTTCATACAGATTTTGCAATAATACAGGTAAATACCTATAATTTTATTAATGTATTTATAGTTTATCGTAATTTTATATACTCATTTTATACTCGTATAATGTATGTGTCTATTTAGATAATTGCATGTAGTCAATGTTTCTCTACTTTCCGCTTCTAAATATTGTAAAACAATATACATTCTTATTTGTTTATACAAGTGACTCAGGATCTTCAGAGGTAAGACTTCAAATAGAACGAATTAATATATTAATAAGACTATAATATATTTCAACAATTATTTAAACGGGCCTGTCAGCAAACACATAGGAGAAATTCTAAGAAATTGTTGAAGATAAAATTTTCCTATTCTGACCGAAGTTAAAATTAATTCGATTATATGTATATATCCCATTCCCATCTTTCTGGTATTATGAAATACGACTGACTAAGATAATCAGCCAGTCAGTCAGAGTATTTGATTTTTTAACTGGATTAAAATGTACTTAAAATTTAACTAAGCATAATATTACAGCTCCAAAGTTCCAAATACATTTTGTCTTCTAAATGGTTTTCAGAATGACGTCGCGCCCCGTAAGGAGTTGTGGAGTGGCGGGTTAAAAAAAAGTGACTCTAGGAAACACAGTTCGTCAGCCGAAACTTCTGTATAAACCCTCTCTTTCCACACACACACACACATGCACACTCAGCCTTTAAATACTGGAAGGGAAAAATAATTTGAAAGTAATTACCTAATCTCTCGACGATCATTCATCCAAGCGAATATTATGATTGATGGATGAAGTTTAGGCAGAAAAAAAAAACAGTTGCCGCTGGATATACTGGAAGATAAATCCAATAACACTAAATTAAAAAATTTAATAACCCCCGACACAAAACCGTTACTTGATCCTTTCAACAACTAGAAAAGAGCTGATAATCTTCAAATGGCTGAAGATATTTTCTTTGATCATAGCTAAGAACTCGATTGTGACACCTTGCAGACAAAAAAAACTAGATCAAAATCGGCGCATCCGTTTAGGAGCTACGATGCCACAGACAGACAGACAGACAGACACACACGTCAAACTTATAACACCCCTCTTTTTCGTCGGGGGTTAAAAATTAAACTAAATAAGTTAGATTTTTTATTTTATTTTAAGAGGGTGGAAGGTAACTTATTTCATCGTATTGACATCATGCCATCATCATGCAAACCAACTTTGAGAAAAATCTGTTTGGTAGTAGGGGGTCTAAAAACATCTTTCAGACATATAAACATTTTTGGCGAAAACGATGGACACAGGCTTCGTTTCTTTGAATAACTATTGATATAGCATAAGTAGACTTTTGACCATAAGAATTATGTAACGTCAGTATGTAGGTTTAAACATAAAAATAAATAAAATGTTTAAAAAAACGGACAGAAGACGAAAACCTAGTCTGAGAGAAAAAAATAACATATAATCAACATAATTTTATGTACGTTATTATATGTTACACTCTTAATGTACGAGGATTGAGTCGAAGAAAAATTAATATGGTAGTTTGGCTTGTATTTAATAACAAGAATCGAAGCCACCTCTTCGCCTAAAATGTATGACGATATATTTTTTTAATGGTTATAGCACAAATTAATTTTAGATATTTATTGTAGGTAAGATTGTACTGAGGCACTGTCGGCCTCAAATTAGCAATTGTAGGTCCCAACTTTTAATAACAAATAATCTTCATAAAATTAGCTTTTTAATCTAGCCTCAACTTAGATGCCTAGTCAACCTGTACTTACTTAATTACCTACTACTTGAACATTTTGTCCACTGCTGGACTAAAGTTAGCTATAATATTCACGATTAGCAAGCGGGTTATATATAGATATACACAAACCAAGCGAATTTTACAGTTTTTCTAGATATCATAAGTGTAAGTCCTACCTAGATATTAATGTACAATCAATTATTTCAGCTATAATAATCAATATTATGAAAATAGTGATATCTAACACTCTACTACTTCACTTAATTTACCTACATTCATTCAGACTTCAGGTCTTACTCAACTATAGTAATGTACTAACGAATTACTTTTTGAATAGGTATGTTTGTGATAATTTTCTTCTTTCCCTAGGTAAAACGATTTCCTGTAAATTTTTGCAGCATTAAAAAAAACAAAAAAATATTTAATCTTCTTTGTCGAAAACAACCAATTAAGTTTCACCGTACTTCGACTTTAAAAAAGTTTACATAATCCTACCTATCTCTTTATTGGGACGAAAGCAAAGACAAAAGGTACCATAGAAGAACCTATACGCAAAGTTATTTTAGTACTTAGTTAACTATCTATTCTTCACGGTTTAGAGATAGTTTTCAAGAGGTACTTCGTTAATATTTTTTTATTTCATGGTGTAGTTGTACTAGTAACCTACCTAATAGAGTAATGAAATAAACACGCAAAGAGAACGAAGTGCCAATAGCATAACACCACTAGATGTTAGGTAACTGTATGTAATAATGTCATTTGGTATTACATATTAGGAGAGCACCTGCCCCAACTTTTAAAAAGAATTTGTAGCTGTTACATTATTTTTGTAGTTTAAACAGATGAACATTGTCACAGATAATAATAATACTAGTTAAACCCTAGGCACAACGCATTTGAATTTAATAAAGTATTTTATTTGTGCATTAGATCTATTTAGTCAAGGAGGTAAAATAGCTAATTTATTAGGAACTTCGTGTATTCATAATCTAAATAAGATAATTAAGAAAACAATTATTATTATTGTATGTACCTGGGCCGCTGTTTGTTATAAGAATTTGTAACATTTTTGGACATATTTGTGGAGTGTTGAATAAATGGGTTTTTATAAATGTGACTGGTGATTTTATTTTCTCCCAAACGATAAAACATGGGCTAAATTAACATAGGCAAAAATTTGCATCTTTAAAGATGGTAGTGACATCTAGTGTGCAGTAGTTAATACTAAATATATAACTGCCATCTAGTGTGGAGTAGCAGTACTATGTTGATTGAAGAATGTGGTGTGTCAACGAGCTAAGCAGTTAGGAGAAACTTTACTAGATGGCGCTTTTGTTATCGTAGTATCTACATATTTCGATAGAGGGCGTTGAATTTCTACATAATACCACATAGTAACTAATATTTTAAATTCAAATTTAGCATTTTTAATGGTATTGGTGTCGATTCGGTGTTGGCCAATGCACTAATCTTAACTAAAATTTAACTAAAATTTAGTTAAGATGTGTCAGATGACACATTTAGCTATTCGGAACGCACGACTTAACTTAATTTTGTATGGAATCTGACAGGACTAAAAATAAGTTGAACTAACGCCATTTAGCTATTCGGGAACGACCATTCATCTGTCATTTTTAGTTCGTTATCTGTCATTTTTAGGTGTTTTGAACTTAAAATGGCCTTAATTTAGTTCCGTTTTTTTAGGTGTAGGCTTAATATATTTTGTAAGTTTTGAGGTTAACAAACTAGGAAATCAGGAAAAAAATAAATAGTGATGAGTTGCTTCAGCCAATCTTCTTTCGTTAATCCTGAATATTTACTGAATAGCTCATCCTCAGTCAGGTCAGCGGGGTCGGTCGAGTCTTTCAGTTAAAAACTCCATAAATCGTACAAGCAAGAGCATGCTAAGCAGATAACTTTGGATTTTGCACCTTTCTTATGTCCATCGAATAAGGAACAGAATCGCAATCGCGTTGGCCCTGCTTAACCTTCACTTAACAGTACGTACAGAAGCCAGCACATGCAGTTGGACACTTGCACTACGAAATTCACCCCTACCGCTACGGAATACGGGCGCTCTCAAGGTCATAATGTCCAGCCGCATGTGCTGCTTACTGTACAACAAATCGACCATAAGTTCTATTTTGCTATTTCGTTTTTGTTATACGCAGAAAAAATATAAATTTCTAATTTCCGAAACTAAAACGGAACGTAACACATACTAAGTTGCGTTTCGTTGCGCGTGCGTTCGATTCACATTCACTAACGTTCACTTTATCGCGGATTAAGGTTGCATGACTTTATACCTTTGCCTTTCTGTTCAAAAAAAACATTGCAGGAGCGTGCACAGAGTGAGATAATGTGTATCCGAACGTTAATCGTGTCAAGATTTGTTAAGTCCTGTCAAAAATGAACTAAAATTAGTTAAGATAAGGCGGGTGCAATACCGAATTAGCCCCATTGTTTGTCTATCTAACTAAAATAAGAAATTTAGTTAAGTGTTATTTTTACTAATTATTACAATTATTAGCCTGTACACTGAAAAGGATTTATTTGATTGTTTTGGGATTCCGCAGGTTCGTTCACGTCACGTCTCATCCTCGCGCGTTTAGCAAAAGCGGAATGAAGATGCATCCGAGATATTATCGGGCTAATGCATGTCGATCGCGAAACATTATATGCGTGGAAATATGCGCCCGAGAAAATGTTAAATCGCTGTTGGTATTTTTATACAAAGTTCATTTAATTTCTAACTCTGTTCAACAGTCACATTCCTTGAAAATAAATAACATTACAAATTAATTTCAGTGGTAGGCGCACGTGGTAGGTCTGTCATACTCTCTTTCACTCTGTGGGTCAGACAGACTATATGAATTTCAGTCATTTTAAAATATCATTAAGGTATATGTATAGCTAATAGTTGAAGAAAATGTTAACATACGTGGGCATTTATTTAAGATAAAGAATATTAAGTATTTAATTACATATTAACAGGTTATCTGGAAGACATCGCTAGCGTTAGAAATAAGATCGCCTTTTGCCCAAAATTATATTTCTGCTTCTGTACGCGTCAATCAATAAAGTAGGTAGGTTTGCAAAATATAAATTATTGTTCCGCAGTTGAACTTTTTGCAAAAAATATTTTTATTTACGCTTTTTTTATATCTTAACATCCTCAATGAATCACCGCCACGACCATATCGTATTAGTGACTAAAAGCTCGCTCGGGCTATTATTATAACGCCCAAATTGACCCATAAACGCGACCGCAGTGCGGTCACTGCTTGAAACCAACTAACATAATTATAAAGGAAAAAGCCTAAAAAACAGCAGCTTACAGATTTATTTATTTATTGACCTTTTGGTAGAGCGCCTACTATAGAAACTCGACTTAATTTTTAACTACTTTATTAGGTATATTAGGGATTTCAATTACCAGTTTTTGTTTGTTTTGGAACATACTCACTCGTAATTAGTTAAAATTTTATTTATTTTTTGTATACCATGTATTGTCTTGTCCAAGTTAGAAGGACTGAACTAGCTTGGACATAGACGGACAGGATTGAAAGGGGAAATTTTTCTATCCTCCCATGGTCCTACCGACCTCCCGGTCATACGGACCGTGTCGACCGAAACAATGGGTCAGGGGAGGGCGCATGATCGACGCGATCCCCCCTACAAATTCTCTATTACGGAACCCTCTCTTCACGAATTCAATTATTATTTGCACTTGAACGGTTATTTTTTGTATTACTACTTAGATACATTATACTAATAAGTGCGGAGATGACTTTCAACAACGAAAATAGAGGACGTGTGTGTCGGACTTTAAAAAAATATTTTTTAAATAAATCTTGTGTTCGTGTTTTCTTAGTAGAGGCGATCAACAATACTAATAAAATGATGTTACCTACTCCGACCAATTACGAACTATTATACAAGAGTTTAATAGCTTTACAGATTATTATAATAGTCGCGGGCGCACTAAAATTAAATATAAAACATGTATTTATAGAGATACTATTTAAAATCATTCACATGTCTTTTGAGGAATGTGTTTTTATTGAAATGTGTGTCTGTCTTTTTAGGTCGATTTTTTAAGTTTTTAAATACAATGATAATACTTCTATTTCTTCGTTGTTCATTTCTAGTGTCATTAAATAAAGTGTGACGGTCGTGTGCGCATTTTTATTGACTGTTATAAATATTTTATTGCAAACAAGTACAAATAAAATATGTATTTAAAAATAAACGAATTAAAGATCTAACTAACCAATGGTAAAACATTCTCAAGAAGCTCATGTTAAATTCATAACCTAAAACGCGACAAAGCAAAAACAAATAAAAAGTCCAATTTATTTTGTACACAGAAACCTCGCATTCCACTTGAGTTATTAACTTATATCAATTTAAAACTGACCTTATCGCCTAGATTAAGCTTATATGATTAAGAAGTTTAAACCGTATGGAGTGTTATCTTAAGTTAATTCTTCAGGCTTGTTAATAGCGGCCGAGCTGAATACTGGACGGAAATCAAACGTCACTGCCCATTACTTATGTTTGCTTAACCAATGTTGTCGATACGTAGCCTCATTGACGAAAGAAACCAATTAGGAGAGCTCACTTGCGGTATCTGTTAATTGGGCTCGTCGTGAGCTTTCCACCTTAAAATTTGAAGTTATCTAACACTTGCTTCGTACAAAGTTACTAAATGTATCTACATAACTTAAAGGAGTGAATAAAAGTATTCAAATGTGTTACTTACAACGACAGAAATCCCCAATCCGCTTGCCAGGCGTGGGGATTACGACAATGTAGTTACCAGTTAATAAGCTGTGTCAATATTTTTTCTTAAATTAGGTAAATCTGCGCGCCAAAGAGTTTGGAAAATCTGCGCGCTTCGAGGGTACAACATTATTATAGTTGGTTGTGTTAATTTTTTACATTACTGGAATATAATTATTACCGATTTTTATGTCTAAAGAATTAGGATAAACAATAAAAATTACTACGATGAAATATAACACAATATTTTATCTATCTTTTTTTACTAAATAAGCATTCATATACAGGGCGTCCCACAGCTATGCCACATGGAGGGAAAGTACCTTAAATATTGTAAGTAGAACATTTTACTGAAAGAAGACATTATTTTATTTCTAAAAACTATTAAAACTGCATTCATACATTTTTTAATAATTACATGGTTGAACCGGGAATCGAACCCGTTATACGAGAAATAAATATATCCTGTAGTTTTATCATACCGAGCGAAAGGCTTCATCATAAGGGTTATTTTTTGCTAAATAACATAGTATCAGAAATAAAAGGAAGACTATGTATTTTAACATTTTTAATACAAAATTTATCAATTTTATTAATTGCTATGACCCCTACGCTGTTGAATACAAAGTCGCACTCTTTTGATTATTTCACTCCCTGTCTTTAAAACTACGCGACGGATTTTGATTTTAATAGATAGAGTGATTCAAGAGGAAGGTTTATATGTATAATACATGCATAATATACTAAAGGATAACCCACAATAACCATTTTCCCGTGCGGAGCCGGGGCGGGTCGCTAGTAACCCCATGCATAAAAAAAATCTCGGCGACCACATCAAATGTTAAAATTCATGATCTTTCTTTTATTTCTGACACTATGTTATTTAGCAAAAAATAATCCTTATGAAGGAGCCTTTCGATTGGTATGATAAAACTACAGGATGTTTTTTTTTCCTCATGTAGCGGGTTCGATTCCCGGTTCAACCATGTAATTATTAAAAAATGTATGAATGCAGTTTTAATAGTTTTTAGAAATAAAATAATGTCTTCTTTCAGTAAAATGTTCTACCTACAATATTTAAGGTACTTCCCCTCCATGTGGCATAGCCGTGGGACGCCCTGTATACCTACTTATACTTACTCCTCTTATTAATAAATTAATAATTATGTTCCATATCTCGATGCGAAGATGTATAAAATATTTAACTTTTTTGTTTTGTCAACCTGTCTCTTTGGAGATCATTTAATTAATTGCTTTAAAATATGCATACTTCTTAAATCGTGTCACACGGATCACTACACCTTCTCACTTACTTTATCTGTGCGTTAGTTAAGTAACTACCATACATAATATCACGAGAAGTACCTACTTATAAATTTTATAGAGTTGTAAATTCAAGTTGGTGTTTGTCTGTCTGTCGAAGCAAAATCTTCTCTTTATATAAATCTAATGATTGCTCGTCGAGTAGGTTTCGGGGTTGCTTTTCTGAACTCGCCACTAAATGTAACTTTATTTAAGTGATGTAAAATATCCAAAAGTTAAAATAACTTTTTTTATATCAATTTGAAATTTAACCTACCTCACAATTGTTGAGCCGCCTACATGGCTCCTAAAACGATCACGTCCTTATATAATCATTGTTTAGATGGCTGAATGATGAAGATGAAATAGGAATTCACATAAATTTGGTCGTACCATTTTGTAACTTTTAAAAATTTAAATTCCTAAGTTAATATAGCAATGTGTTTCTATAAGAGTATTATTATATATAAACTCAATGAAAACATGAAACAAAATTACGCTAATATCTTTGATATTCACTCAAATAACAACACAATTTAAGATGATTACAATCAGGATAAGATTACATAGCATTAGTCGATTCACTTCATAATGAAACCACCCACAATCTTACTAAGAACCCGCGTCACTTACTGGCTCAATATACAACTAACCGAAAGATAATTGAACGCAATTTCTTATACTACTTAAGGCTACTTATCCGGGCGTCGTCAACAGTCCTCAAGGGATTACGAAACAAAACCTCCTTTGACCACAGTTTGAGTCTACAAAGAGTTAACAGTTGAAATAACAACTATGGACAATTAGGCCTCTTAAACCTCACACATTGTAAATTTTGCTATTTTTTCCGACAGTTTCTACATTTTTGTGTATGAGCGTCCGGCGCTTCTGCAAAGGCTGCAACTGTGTGATCATTGTTCCGGAAAATTACTGCGATATTTTGCTTTCAAATATTGGCTAAACGGGTTGAGATGAGAACCGTGCAAAAAATGAAGACAAATTTTATGAAGACATCAAGCTTATTACTTTATTCGGAGAGACGTTTTTGCAGCAAGTTTATTTTGAGATACCTACCAGTATTGTTATGTTATGACGGAAGCTTTGATGGAGGCAATCAAGATTTTTTTTTTACACAATGGTTCACACAAATAGCATACACACGTTGCACGCTTGTGTAAAAAGTCTTGTCTTGGCTCAACGCGAGTTTCACATTGTCATGACCCCCTGGTCTAGATGGGTTTAAAAAAGTTTAATAAATTCCCTAATTTAGAGTAGGTATATACTGGCGCCTTAGAGAATTTTTCTATTTATACTCTAAGACTGGCGCATAATAAAAATAGTACTGGATGGTTGTAGGTTGTATAATATTAAGTTCCTTCATAAATTGTAACTCTGACTCTGAATGTAAATTGTGATTCATTTCCTCTAGTTCTAAAGATTTAAGTTAAATATTATTAGAAAACCTTATACGATGCAATACAAATACCCTATACAATAGGATATAGAATACTATATCCTTTACTATTTCAGCAACGAGACGTGATTTCAGCAACCTCCTTACACAACTTGAAAAAATCTGGATAATTCCTGAAACTTTTTGGACAAAAAAGGTGCATTATTAGAAGCATCACAGAGGAGATTAAGATCATCGCACACCAAGACAAATAAACCATTCAAATAAGGATCCAACTGAAATATATCGGATGCGTAATCTTACCTGCACTTGAATATGGATGTCCGCCTAATCCGTGGACAATGGTTCATCGATATCGGTCTAGTATTTTGTTTGTGACAAAATTTACAGTTACGTGTGTTTTGAAGTGCCGTGAAGCGTGCCGTAGGTACTACTGGGAGCACAATAGGGATTGCGTCTGCATTATTGTTGAGTTTTAATTATTTGTTACGGCTATTTTATTGTATTGTGTATTATTGTCAAGTATGTTTATTCTAAACAGAAATCTTTTAACAGAAGAAATTTTCGTCATTATGATTTTCCGTAGTAGGTCCTTGTTTTGTTTCTTGTATTATGTATTTCGGTGTTTCTTGTATTCATATTATTATTATGTTATTAGATTTAAGAACCATGTATCTAGTTTAATACGTACCTATAATGTTGAAGTCGAATAAACTTTAATTCATTCATTCATATTATTTTTGCAATTTAATTTTACAGTCAAGCTGAAAATGCTCATCTATATTTTCTCTCTTATTCAACGTAAAGACCTGCGCAAAGTACAAAGTGTCTAATTTAGTGTCCTCCTGACTGGTCAATGCGGTGGTGCAGTGGATGCGATTTTACTTAATATATCTTCCAGAAGAAGCGCGTTTAAACCCTATCATTCTGTCCCACCCAGTCTACCTTTCTTTGACTATGCATATTATCAGCCACCTGACTGTCGGTAGCCTATGCCTTTCACCGAGGTCTATTCTATCTTTGCACCAAGTTTATTCGGTTTTGGATTTCGGTTCCTCGTTATAATTATTAGTATAGATAAATAATTTTACTATACGTAGGAAAGATCGATGTAAAAGCTAGTTTTACATTTCGATGATAGGTAATAAACCGTCGGAACTAACATACATTTTCTGTAACTGTAACCAAAAAAAGTATGTGCTTTCTTAGTAGTCCAATATGTTTAACTATTTTGCAAGGCCTGTCAACCAGTTATTCATTGATTGACAAACACTTGCAGAATGACATTCTCTACCAGACAACTGTCAATCTACCTCACTGATGCCGTGAAAAAGTGTCAACCAACATAGTGGCTAAACATCGCGGCTAAGGCATGCACTGAAAGCGGGGAAAAGTTATGGCGTTAGTAGCTTCACTGTATTTATATCTGCATTTGTTTATTTACTTCGTAATTATTTTCTTAATAAACGATACAGCTAAACTGTTGCTTCCATAGGGAGGGGTAAGTTTAAAAAAACACACATACACACACACACACACATTAATTTATATTGTTGTTGTTTTTTTGTACCCATAAATGTTTATTTACTGCGTTAAATATTTCTACACACACGAAATAAATGTCAAAGATTGATGTTTGGTGCAATTTGCCTATGGTACGTGTATTAACACGTATCTACATTTGTATACATTATCGCTAAATGACGTGATGAAGTGAACCACCCAATAAGTAAGTAACTATATTTTAGTTACATTATGCCGTGTAAGCAAACAAATAATGCTTAAGAGGAGAGTTATAAACATTAAGGGGCCGCCAGGTTATAGGAGGTATAGTTATTATTTTTTAAAGAGTGAGGGCGCCACTTATCACCTGTAATTAATATTTCAAAAATCTAGAACGGCGAGGAACGACAGTTTTAAACGGTGGCGGCGCCACTTAGCACCTGTAGGCCCCTTAATGTTTATAACTCTCCTCTCTATAAGCCAATTCCTCTCCTAAGTCCATAGCTTACACCACAGTCGTTCTCCATGGGGTGCCAACAAGAGCCCAGTTTGACAGGGGTATAGTGTTAAATAATACATTAACGAAGTAATACATAATTGAAGAGCACCACCTCGATGCCAATTTTTACAAGACAAGTGTGAAACCTGAATCATTGATGGAGGCAAGATAAGTGACGACAGAATGCTGTATGGCATCCATTGTGTTTTTATATCGTTAGGAACAGGAAAGTTTAATACAGCGATGCTCATTGTAAACGTGTGTGTGTATGTAGCCTGCAATGACCTAACCAAACTGAGGAAAACCTCACAAATATTTGTTCGACAAGTTCCCCACCGGGATTCAAACCCAGAACTTTCGAAAAAACAAATGCTACAATTTACCGCGGGAAAATTTCTCATTCCCACGGGAAAATTTGTTAAAGCGGGCAAATTTGGCACATAGATAGAATAGATCTTGCAAGAACAACATAGGAACAACAACATCTTGGAAGAACATAGGCTAACTTTTACCGCGGGAAAATTCCTCATTCCCACAGGAAAAACTATTAACGCGGGCGGAGCCGCGGCGGGAAGATAGTATATTATATTATATATATGTGAATAATATTCAACATCTAAAATGTTTCTCTTTAAAGTAGCTTTTGGTACAATTTACTCCTAAAAAGTTTAAGTAGGTACTTATTCAAACTCAGGCGTTGGTCCAACAGAACTACTAACCAAACTGAACTATTTCAACATCTCAGGATTGTACCAATGAAGAGATTATAATTATTAAAATGGTAGAGGAAGGCTCGAGGGACCGGTCTGGCGTCATTCCTGATTATCAACGGGCCCCTACAGCCGTTTATTAACTATTGAATAATTGTGTATTTGACTGGCTAGGCAAATGAGCTTCTTTATATGACGGCCCCTTAGCCTAGTTGGTAGTACGACTGCCTTCGCAGTGTCTGGATGTTGTTTATTTATATATGTATGTATATCAGCTGTCTGATACCTATAGTACAGGCTTATGGGGTCAGATGGCTGTGTGCGAGATGTCCCCAACACCATATATTTATTTATTGTATGTATTTATTTTTATGAAACATCAAAATAATAGTTTTTATTAAATAACGTAAAGATAGAAAATGCGACATTACACTTTACATTGACCGTTTCTTGCCCGATTATTACTTTGATTTAAAATAATTTTGAATTTTTTAAACATGCAGATGATTTATTTATTTATTTTATTTTCGTGGTGTCTGCAAATAATTCAGCAAGTATTTGTCAATTGATACGTTGTTGGTGTTGTGGCTTTGACACACACACACAAATCCATTAAACATCGTAAATTTAGTTAATTGTGCGAGTTCCCTAGAAAATTACTTTAGCTTAACATTTAAATTAAATAATTAAAACTAATACAAATCAGCGTAAAACACGATTAACGTGTAATTAATATTACCATCGGGAGGAAGTGGAGACGGCGCGGCGCTATTATTCACGGTAAATAATATTATTCAATTTGTGTATCTTCTTTATTAATACTAAGTAACGCAAACGAGTCTATTAGTGTTAATTAACACCTCTCCCATAATATATCTTACCAATTAATATCACTGGTTGTATGCGCAACGCAGCATTGGCGACAAAATAAAAAATATAAAAATCAAAGATGGCTATCTGGTGAATGTCGTCCGTGTTGGATTTTGTAATGAAAGTGTGATCTTGTTTATTTCTCATGTATTTTTTTTGTTTTTGATAATAAAGGGTCATACTCTACGCTCAATTGTAAAGCTTTCTTGAGCAACAAATTTTGGATTAGGGCATATTATCAACAATACCGATTTGTGAAATTTTTGCTTTATACAATCATATTTGTACAATAGACTTTATAATTTCCAAATTTATTTTTCGGATTTCCACACTACTGTTAGTTTAAAGGCTGGGTTTAGGTGTGCTGCAAACTTTAATTTACAATATTTAAGAAGAGAATGATTCAGGCAAAATAAATCAAATTGTTTGTCTACATGAAGAAGAAGATAATTAACATTGCATATTGATATATTTTTACATCATTAACGTGTGTTAGAAACAGTTCACTATTATTCTAGTGTAGAGCACACGATTACAATATCAACGACAATACCAACATTTACCGAGTTAAATTAATCGCCTGTTACTCTCGATCAGATTTTACGACGAATAAATATTTATCAAGTCATCAACTCGTACGCATCGAATTTTCACCGATCGAGCACAAGCTCGTTTAATTTAATTAGTTTTAATTCCGACTCGGTTTTGACACTCGATTCCGATGATAAACACGTTAATGCTCAAGTTTATCTTCGGCACTATCTCACTGCTAAAATGAGATGATAGATAAGTGAGATATTCTCTCGAAAAGGATTAATTAATCAACAACCTTAATGTTTATTGCAGGCTTTCGCTCTTTGAAATTTATTATTAATGGTGAGTACTAATAAACATAAACACATATAATAAGAATAAAAATTATCATATCTTCAAATATTTTTACAATCTTTCACTTTAAAATAAAATTGTATAAAGAAAGTGTAGTAAAGTAGCTATAACTTATGGTGTCTTTAAAACACTTCATCTTAAATTAACGCATATTTACAAAATACAAAAAAATAAACTAGTTATAAACATCCGGAGCTGTTTTAGCTGTACACCTAAACACCGGCCCTCAAATGGAAAGTCTTTCAAAAACCCTTCTCAGTTTCAATACCGTTTCCCTCACATTAGGCAATATTTTGTGGCGCCAGTCCCAGCACCGACGGAGGCAGCCATTGTTCTTGCGTTTCATTCACTTGTTGTACACCATTAAACGAATTAGTACCAATAAAGATTCATTCACAGAAGCGACCTTGGGCGACGCGGTGGTCGGAGGAATAAAGAGAATGCATAAAGGGCCGCCAGACAACAACTGTAACAGGTTTTTGGTAATATTGCTGCGACTGTTCTAGATTGAGTTCTAAAATTAAATGCTGTTCGCTGGTGATTCAAGCCAGAGCTTCATTGTTGGAATTTGGTTATTAACGAGATTTTAAAAGTAAATTTAAAAAATAACGAATTTAATTCACGGCACAAGATACTGTACAGGTCAGTTCAGCATTAACAGCTCCTATATGTCCCCAAAGAGGTGCTCGTACCTATCCTGAAATCCAGGTAAAAAATCCGAAAAAATACATTTATTAACGGAATAAATTTTAACGAAAAGATAGACCGTGAAAAAAGTTACACCTTATTTAAAGTATTTGCCAAGATGTAACAGTTTCATAATGAATGTGGCAATTAGAAAGCTCAAAGGAAATTGTCCATAAAGTTGTCGTTCGTAAACGTTTTGTATGCTCAAGAATAAATTAAAAAGCAAACTGTCCAACTGTCTTCCTTTGAAAGGTCCTTTAAACAAGGTTATCTATTATTTGGTTACATTAACATAGAGCCTTAGGAACACCCACCACTGGTCACAATCATATGCCACCACGAAAGCGCGAAATCGCAAAACGGCGTGTCTACAAAAAGATGCAACAAATTCATTTATTTATGTGTCAAAAGGGGAATGCAGAGGTTGAAAATAAATATGTATCAGTGTACACAATCAGCCGCGTTTCGAGTTATACTTTGCTGTGTGAAAGTAAGCTTTGTGTGGAGGAAATAGAGTTGTTGAGGGTGTGAGATGGTGGATTGTAGCGGGGCCATTACGGAGGCTACGCCTTGAACACCTTGGCCGACCGGCGCTAGCTGCACAAAGGCAACAAAGGGGAAAAAATGAGAAAAAACACATTGGGATCATTCGTGGACAAGACGTGATCCGAAAGCGGTTTCATCAGCGTTAGTCTAGCGACCTACTCATTGTTGGTTTACGAAGACGCTGTACTTCTCATAGCAAAATGCTACGCAAAGTCAACCCCTCCCTAGATATTAATTACGCACTTATTTATTTAGATATAATTTAGTTTTTCTTACTGAATAAGAATCCAAAGAAACTGCTCGCGTTGATGTCTTTTTAAAGAACTTCCACAGGTTCAAACATTGCATTGCAGTGTGTGTGTTTTGCTTTGCGATTGCAGTTGCATTATATATAATCTACGACTTCTTATTATAATAATTTATCTTTTTATTTATGATATCCGTTCAAAACTAATAAATTACAAAAATACTTTCCATTTACTTTTACATTAAAAGTGGTTCTACCTAAAATGGGTCACATCGTCCAAATTAAGATATTTTTCATAACTTTTCCTTCACTTAGGTAGAACGTAGCTTACGTTAACGTAGCTATTTATTCTGTGACGTAGCTCGATAAAATATTACTATAGGTAGGTATGTCCTTTATTCTGTTATAATTTTAGTTTGAGACAAGACTACAAGATTGTGAACGTAGTAACAGAATCCGCTGAATTGCATCGTTTGGACCGCTCCCAGAAAGCGTTGTCGGATCTTTTGGAGGCTCCGGGCACCCGGGTGCAAGTTTTTTCACCCGTTTCACGTGGGAGGCGAGGCGTAATTGCCGAAATTCCTAATTTTTGACAATCAATGGACAGGATATTGCTATTATGACGCCGACAGACCCATCTCTCGAGTCTGAGTGTTTCATAAAAATAAAAATATGAAATATGTTTGAGAAAATATTGTGTTTTTTGACAGAATGGTCAATGGCTGTTGGAGTGGGCGGTGCTCCTTTGGTCACACTTCATGTCCCTGGTGTGGAAACGGCGGCGCTCGACATTTTTTCATAAATTACAATCACGAAGCTTTTTCGCCTATATAGGTAATTTACATTGCATCTTGAGGCCATTCAAAATTTGCCTCGGAGCAGACTACGTTATACGACTATAGAAAATAATTATTTTCAGCTAGATTTATCGAGCTAGGTACCAAAAGTATGAACTTTAATTTATTTGACTCGATGCGAATAAAGATAGATAGATTTCTAAGTTTTAGGAAAATTAACGCCATATTCAGCGAGACCCAATTCTGTTGATATTTTGATACAGTGGAGTATTCGATTATGAATTAAAAAATCAAGACTAAATTATTGTAGTAGTGTAAAAAAATAAATTTTCGGGATCGTTATCATTAACCGTCACTTTGTGTAAAGTCTACAGAATTATAATAGAAAAAAAATCATTTTTTTTATTCTATTGTGTCATAAGATTTTTAATTAATTAACTCATATTCATAGAATTGATGAGAAAAGATCCTATAAACTATGCTCATTAATTTTTTTGCTTCACGCATAGACCACCAGCTGACCTCATAAACATCAAAATTTATGAATTTTAACGTAATTATGTTTCACGCTTATGGTTAAAAACACTCTTATTTAATATTAAAGATATAAAATATTAAACATACAGATTTAATACGACATATTTATGTAAAAATCTAGTTATAGTAGTAATAGGCGCAGCCGTATCCAGGTTTTTGACGCCATATCAAAGAAAGCAAAAAAATACTTATTATTCATAATTTTAGCAGTAGACCATCACTACAGCCCCTCTAACATGCCCGGTCCACGCGTGACAGACATAATTTTGTCGTGCGTATTCTCTTATCCTATTGGATGATATTACAATATGGCGGGTTTTTTGACAGTTAAATGTGCGACAAACTTTTGTCATAGCACTGCACGTTACGGGGGCTGGTCTACTGCTGGACAAATATGTCTCCACCTAGAACTTCTTGAGTAGGTCATGCGCGGTTCGCATCCAACCATTATTTCGACTCTCATCACATCGCCGCCCCCTTGTTTTGTGACGTCACCAGCACAAGCTCCGTCTAGCAGCGCGTGGTCTCTAGAAGGGTCTCTTCAGAGTATGTAATATTTATTCTCAACAACTACAGTTGTTACAATACATACTTTTATTTAACAAAATTACTCTGGAAGAGAATCGAATAAAATTTGTTGTCGTAGTAGCGATTTTTAACCCAACCTACCCAATTTTTGTTTGCAAGGTATCCTGATCAAGAGTGTTCTTAGCCATGATCCAACAAAATATCTTCAGCCATTTGAAGATTATCAGCTCTTTTCTAGTTGTTAAAAGGATCTAAGTAGGTTTTGTGGCGGAGGTTATTTAAATATCTTCTTATGGTGTTTATTTCCTTTTCTCATGTATAAAGTATTTTTTAACTTACAGAATTTATTTTATTCGTATTTCCTACAATTTTTCTTTTTACCGTTTGATTTTCGCAAAAGTGTCGCTTACCATAGTACAGCAAATAAATTAGGTGTACAATTTAGTCGTCAAATGATTTTCTATTTGTATAAAAAGTTTAAATTGTTCTTGACAAAGAGACCCAGTTTGTATTAAAAGTGGGGTCAAAAATTCTCCTGAGTACGGCTCTGTTCCACCCCCATCGCGTGAAGGCCTCCAGGACCCACACGTTGATAATGAAGACACGCGGTGATGTTTAATGAATTCATTCTTATTTTCTTTCTCCTTCCAACGCCATAGTGAATGAAAGAGATGCAAGTATAGTGTTGGAGGCTTGTACGACTCTCCACATTCGTGATGCTCGTCTATTTTCAAAATATACAAGTAATAATGTAAAATGATTAAGTGCTGGGAATTATTATATTCGATAATATTGCTTTGAAATTCTGTTGTCTAACATTTACCTACTCGTGTAAGTGTAAAAAATTGTAAAAAAATATTTTTTTATCGGGTAAAAATACATGTTTCTGCCTTACTTGTCTCCATATATGTGTTAATTTAATGGTATATGGTGTACACTACTATGTTATTCTTACTTATTATTCATCATGTCTCTTGGAAACTTTCGAGCGTAACTATTTTACGTAAAAATTGTGTCATTTTATACATTACTGAAAAAGTAAGTTCAGTTTTATAAATTTATACAAAAGTAGCACTCTATACTCTAGTAAGAATATCAATAATACCAAGATATTAAATTAAATTATGTTAATTTGTAACTCATTTTGGGCGGGTTAACCAACTAAAATTATATCGATATCATTAAAAATATTATCCATCTTCATTCCCATCCCTATCCCTTCGCTTAAAAATCAAGAACATAATCCCACAAAACAACCTTAAATACCGTAATTTACACAAAAATGTGGCGATTTTGTCGCCTAATTAGTTAAAATTATTTCCTTTCAACATTTTTTGCCGTTTCACGTTTCAGTTTGGCGAAATGAGTAAGCGATTACCGCGGCCTTTGTGGTTCCAAAGATAAATTGTTGTATATGAATCATTATTAGGTATAGAGCGATTTTTTGTGGGGATGTCTCTATTAATATTTGGGGTGAAAAAAGTGGTTCTACCTGTGTGGGAGGCGTAATGATTTGTTGAATTAGTTGGTAACAGATTTTTCTCAGTTGGCTTTTGGCCCGCCGCGACGCATTGCCGCAAGAGGCGTTTGAAATAACTTCACTTAATTACATTTGGATTGACGATCAGTCGAAACCTTTAAGGATATTTTATTTATATTTTACTTATTTTTTTTTTGTATATAAAGTAAAAAATGACAGGAGTTGTATTAGAGACCTTTTAAAAACTCATACTTAAGGTTTTTTTAATGTTGTTTATAGGGAGTACGCCGACCGACCGTTTATCATCATCACTTCACTACATAGTATAAAACAAAGTCGCTTTTTCTGTCCCTATGTCCCTCCCTTTGTACGCCCAAATCTTTAAAACTATGCAACGGATTTTGATGCGGTTTTTTTTAATAGATAGAGTGATTCAAGAGGAAGGTTTATATGTATAATACATGCATAATATGCTTAAGGATAACCCACAATAACCATTTTCCCGTGCGGAGCCGGGGCGGGTCGCTAGTTTAATAATAATGTATTCGCAAGTTGCAAGCTATTAGTAATGTACCAAAACATGAATGCACAATTTGTAAAACTGACCATCGTACACCATGTTTTAAGCAAATAAGTGTATCTTTATCTTTGACCGACTCCTAAGTCTGCACAGATAACGAAAAGTGCTTACGGCTTAGATCTGTCTTTGTTTTCTGCTGTTCAAGTATATTTGGATGCCAAGCCCAAGTTTGGGATCAATTAAAGAGTGTTTGCGATCAATGAGTCAATTCTAGCAGAACCACGAAAAATTGAGAAAAGTATAAGTATTTGGACTTTTCATAAAATAGTAACAGAAACTGTAAGGTTCGCTATTATTTAGTCAAAACAATATACTATTTTAAAATATTGGTATTTTGCTAATTGCCACTGAATTTTGTTTCCACAATACGCAGGTGTTTCTCAGTAGATGACCGATTGTTGGTGTCTGGCGAACAAAACTGTAATCTTTTGTTTTCTTTATTAAGACTAAATTGCAAACAAACACCTATTGTTCAAAGAACCCGAATTTCTGGCCACATGTCGGGAATATAATAGAAAGCGAATATGGCCATAATGGGAACCAATAAACTATTGATATAGAGTTCAACAGGACTCTTTTGTGTTGCCAGACAAGTGCAAACTTGTGACCAGACGAAAACAAGGAAAAAATAAAAGGATGCAGTAAGGTAACCCACTCAATAAAGTTTTATTGCCGGGTCTATTGTAAGTGATTGTTCGTGCTGTAAAACTCCTAACTGTTTCAAAATTCTTATCTCTAATATTTTTAGTTTGACTGTCTCTGGTTATTCCTACCTTTTTACTGAGTAATAAAATATTTTGACTAGAATTACGTCAACGCTAGTAATTTTCGGGAAATACGTAATAAGAATTTGCCTCACTTTTACACATCTCACCGGCACGGAATCTCAGGTAGTTACGCACCAGATTTGCGATATTTTCAATTCGAAGTCGCATAGAGCTATAGTTTTCACAGTACAGTCATGAAGTTCAGTTACAGGCCAACTAAAATAGGATGTTATTTGATTAAACTTGATACTAACAACTAAAATAGGATCTAAATTATTAATTATTTCGTATTGTGGTCAGAAAAGGAACTAGCACTTAAGCCACATAAACATCATATTTAAATATCTTGCTTCGCTGAGGTCCCTCGTATAGCTAGTAGCTCCTGCGTCCAATTTCAATTTAATTCCGTCAAATTTTAGGTATTATGATCCTGGACGGACTACTCTCACTAGAGTATTATTTTTGCTGATGGGTTTATTTGTTGGCTGTAGGTCAGAAGGCATTAACAATAATATTTTTCACTATAACATCAGCAAAATTTCCCAAGAAGGACCTTTATAGAAGTCATCAATGTCATCATATCTTATCAAGACATCTCAATTCTAACATTCGCATTTTTACTTTGAAACCGATACTTCCTCCGAAGTTGCAATTGTTATCATTTGTTTTTGGTGGTATTTTAAAGGATTTTGTTAATTTTCTATTGTGCCATACAATGGTTACCGACTACAAAGACACCGTTCTTCCCTTTTTGGCTAAATAGCAAACACTACATTATCAGATAAGGTAAAAAGATTTTGTTCATTATTGGTTACCCAGCCCTTTGTTTGTGAATGGCTTTTGCGGAAATTTAGGTTAGAATATTTAACCAAGAGGTAAAAGTACGAAGATATTTATGATGAGTTAAGATGGTATTGTGATGAAATTATAGTAACGAAATCGCTGCATCTCTCAATCGCTCTATCTCTTTAAATTGAATGCTTGTAGATTATGTTTTTGTAGGTCTAAGTAGTGTACTTATGTGAGATCTGCGTTGGTAATTAAACATAGTGCCATGTAACTGTGGACCGAGGAAACTAATACATATTGCATTAGTAATCGAAATAATCCTCTATGAAACAGTCAGCGCAAAAATATTGCTGAAATCTGATTTTACTCGTACTCCTTGGCAACGCATAGTCGACATGTATAATAAACCATTTGAAAGAGCCAATTTTTTTGTAATTTTTAAGATATTTGTGAATACTCGGTCCCCTCCGTGTTATCTGAAATACAGAGTAGGTCAGTTACAAAAAACAGCAACCAAAATCTGGACCAGGTAATAACTAATTTAGTTATGACAGTGTTAAATTCCGACATCCTGTTTCTCCAAGTTTGTGGACTATCAAGTTTTATCTCCGTGTCGTTCAAAATATTTACGAATAATTGGGCGGCCAATAAAAACAGTGGCCCTTACAGTTTACGACCTGACAAATGTCTACGAAATGTGCTCCTGCACAGATAATGTGTTTGGAGCTTGCCGGTAATATTGATTGCTGTCTTGGTTGATTTGTCAGCCCTAAAATGTGCATCTAGTTTATCTAAGTCTCTGGGCTTCCGTCAAGATTTTCCTCTTTTCCAAGTAGAGATAAAACACTGGAAATTGATCACTGTAACATTGTTGGTATTGACTGGGCGTTTCAGCTTTCCGCTGGCATGCAAGTCCTACTGAAGTTTTATGTGGCGTAGGTGAGTTAAAAATATATATGTATTTACTTCTTTCTCTTTATTAAATTATGTAAAAACTAAAACTTGTAATAATTTAGAATTTACTTACTGATTCTTTTCGATGTTTTTGGTGATTTTGTTACAATTTAATAGAAATGGGCCTTTGGTATACATGAAAACTTTAAATTCTTCACGTCGTCTGTACACTATTTTAGTACTATATTATATTATGACACACCGTCTCATTACAAAGCGCGGCGCCCGCTCCCACAATATTTCGATACATTTCTTCAATGGCGGTCTTTTTTCATCGTTTGTTTTTTTATCTCCTCCCGATTCACACGGTCTAAAGTGAGACGTCTTTGGCGTGAAGTTGACTCAAGAGTTGGTACAAAGTTAGGCGTCCATTGCCGCAGCGTTGAGCATCTTTTGCTTATTTCGTCTTTCACTGTGAGTAATGTAAGACAATTTCATACCTGTTTTGTTCAAGTCTGTAGATTCCTTAGTTAATCGTAGTTCGTAATCGCTAGCATTAGTTCCGATGCGATTGATGGTTTTGATAACTTTCTTTAGCGCTATTAGATTAGAATAGGACTTTTTAGGCGCCAACTTTGGGAAGGTATTTTAGTTATTATTTCTTCATGATAATGACTTTTTCAATAATCAACCGACAACAGTAGAGCAGGTGAGTTCTGTAGTAGAAAGAGAGAAGACAATGTTAAGGAATAAAAAAAAATTACATACAAAGTGACTGGCAGCGCACAGTTTGCGATTGTTGGAGAGTAGCGTATGTCCAGAGTAGAGTACTAGCTAGCTATAGGTACCTACTTATATTTTAACTAGTTTAGCTAGCCCTTCTTCAGGATCAAGACGTCAATTGGCACTGAAGGATCTTATTGTAACTCTTTGGTAGTGGTGACAACACCATAATAATATTTCCAATCTAGCAATAATCTAGCAACACTGATCTAAAATGGCAGTTCATTCTCTCGCTCTCGAGTGTACGTGTTAAAGTCAAGTGCTCTTTTAATAATCGAATAAATACTACTCTATTTGAATGTGTTTTTTGCTCTCTACCACGCCACCCCTATCAACAACCCTACAGTCCATTCATCGAGGAAGAAACCAAGCTAGAGACTGGCGTAGTACTCGCCAGGTAGGTCGACGCGACACATACATACATCTCCATAGTCATAATAATTTCAGCCTAAAGATGTCCACTATTGGACAAAGGCTTTTCCTAAAGATCTCCACAATCCATCGGTCCTGCGCTGCCCGCAACCAGTGATTTCTCGCAACCCTCACCAGATTGGTCCACGTTGTAGGGGGCCTGTCTACGCTACGCCTCCCGGCACATACCTACACACATACCTACTTTAATTTAATTAGGACAGCAACATAGAGTAGAGGAATCCTAAGCCATGTCGAAAAATTCTTTTAACGATTGCTTATACAATTAATGCGAAGCTAATTTTGGTCGCGGTTACAGATAAAATCAAGATTTATGCTAATAAAGGTTCCAGTACGGAAGGGTTAATGAATTTCGGTGATCGGAAATACCATAAAACGTGTCGGTGGCCAATCGGCGGGATTCTGGGTGGCACGGTGGTGATTTACACGCGTGCTGCTAAAATGTTGTTAATAGATAATTTAAGTGGCTTTTAAACATGTCAATGTGTTTAGTTTAATATTTAAATCAGTTGCTTATTTTTTATATTTTTTGGTTCTTTGTAGTTCCATCGATGATGATGCCTCCCATCCAGCCAACGCGAGCCTAGTTTGATTAACACCATGTACGGTTGAGAACGCGCGCGATTCTGTTTCTTATTCAGGGGCCATAAGAACGGTGCTTAGTCTAAAGTACAGCTTAGCGTGCTCTTGACTGTACCAATTTAGATTCGAATTCATTTGTAGATTTTCTATTTTCGTTCATCATCATTACGATACTACTTACGCTCATATCATAACCATTACTTAGTACAGTCAAGATTGGATAAATCTGTACACGTTTGCCTTTGCACCATTATTATATCAGTTGAATAAGGGAGAGAATCGTACAGTGCGTGTTGAGCTTGACCTGTTCTTGACCGTACAAATGGTAACATTCGCGAGATAAATGAAATGCGGTCAACCGCGCGGGCGGTCGCGCCCGTGCGGTCGACGCGTCTTAATTGTATTAAAATGTGTTTCTGCTGTTCTGTGTTACTGTGCCGCCAACTTGCCACACTCATTGGCTGATCACTTAATGGACATACAAATGATCTAGACTTGGAGGATTCTAAACATTTCAGCTGAAAGACGACGGCTAAACAACTGCTGGACCTGCGTTGCCCGCATCAAGTAATTTTTTAGGACCTCACTAGATTTTCGCTCAATTAAACAAAAGTACACTAAAACCTGAATCACTCTTACAACTACCCTGGAGAGGCGTAACTACGTGCTATTGAAAAGATACATCGCCTATGGTTCTTCCGATGGGTTCTGTTCCACAGAAACCGCCCTTTTGATCTCGCTGGAAAAGAATATGTTAGAATATGTTTTCCCTATATCCGTAGTATTCATTTTAAGGGTCTTCTCAGAAAGACATGTAGACGAGGCGGGTTCTAACCTCCCCGCGGAACATGAGGTCATAAAGGCTTGACCCAAAAGAACCAGAGGTGTTAAAAGTCTGTGTTTAGTAGTCAACTTGTCAAACAGACCACCGCAATTATGACATGCTGCTTTATAGGAATGCTATGATAAGAAAATACAGGTCAAAACCGGGTAAGTTCTTTGGCAAAAAAGACTGAAAAATTCTTGTATCTACATAACTCTTGGAGTATGGTGAAATGAAGTGTGAGGGTGTCAGTGTGGTCTGCCCTCGGGCTCCGCTTGACGGATCAATTACTTTATTGTTCCACTCTCCTCCCATTTACCGAATCTCACGCGTCTGCTGCCTCCGGACACTCCTGCGCAACCGACAGTTATTGTTTACGTCCGTGTGATTTACTACGCACACAAGCAAATTAAAGCTTCTTTTAAAAGTGGGAAAATGTTTCTTTGTAAACGCGGAGCTACGTGGTGGGTAAGAATGAGACGAGGACTGGGAAGCCACAAAAGGCAATGTGATCGAACATTCTCTTTCAGTGTTGGATTGTTGATAGTATTACAAATTGTAATTTTTCCGAGAGAGGTTCCAAAAAGGTTTCTCAATGATGCTCTTATCAACTCATGACTCCATAATTATCGAAGAACAGCACATCCTCCACGCAATAATGGAATTAACCACCAAAGTGACCTTGGTCAATAAAAACTCGAATCAAATTCATCCAAATTATTATGACTGTTGGACATGATAAATTGGCTGTTCTCTGACATTTAACCAGCTTAATTTCCAGTGTTGTGACGTAGGAATTCCAAAAATCCATCTTTAATAACTCCTCGAGCAGACGTTGCCCGGGGGCTGTGGAATATTATATGAGGACCACTAAAATGTTGCCAGGCTAAATCTAATTTATTTAACACTTAAACAGGTTTATACTTGTTTTCGGGCAATAAAACAAATGTTTTATGCTGTGGTTGGTTTATACAAAACCAAGGATGTTATAAGTACTATTGACTAAAACATGCCATAAAATGTCAACTTTGTGCAAGAAATATTAACTAGGCAATAGATAGAAGTTGTAGACGAAAAACTAAGTATGATAGTTCTATATTTTTTCTAGTTTTTTTTTCTATTCTAATTTTTCGTCCTTTTATAAATTCAGTTATAATAGGAATTTAATTATCATTTACAACTTCTCTAATTAAAGCCCAACTGAAATCAACTGATTTGAAATCCCTGGTACAACAAGACCAAATTTTAAATTCAGCCAAAATATAAACAATTACTTCGAAGATTATGTTTACAAAGGCTTATAAAGGTTCCTTGCAAGCCAAGAACAAGTTCATTTTAACGTATCCTCAGCAACCTTCTCACTCTAATCTAACCAGCCGTATTCCGTGACCTTCACCAACGCTAGATGATACCAATTATGTCCAGCTGTGAGCTTCACTAACTGGAGCTTAGCGAAAGTGAACTCTCATTCTTTTTTAAATACCTTCTAGCTAAATAAACGAGTTGAATTGACTACCTGTTGTGGATTTGCAAGGTTTTGATTGTTAACATTTCCATTTCCTTGGCTAGAAAACTAGGGAACAGGACTGCATAAGATAGCAAAAGATAGGCAGGTTAATCAAGAGGGTGACGTTATTCTGAAACTTTATACATAAAAATTTTTTTTAAGCCAAAATCAAAACTAATTAATCAGAGACGGAGCCCCTCAGGCATCGTCTCCCTCACGATGTTTTTCCGTATCAACGCGCTAAGCCTAGGTTCGAGGCTCCCTTGAGCCGCCCCTAGACGCGTTGGTACATGACTACTTTAATGAATTAATGTTCTGTGCGTTATAGAGGCACTAGAAGTCTAGAGGCCAAGGTCAGGTATAGTTTGACAGGTAATAACAAGTTATAACATGTATGAGAACAAATAGTTTAACTTTCCCACTGGCAGACTCTAAGGACTGCTGTTGTGTCTGAGCATAGTCTAAGAAAACAAGGTCTAACCGTTAGACCATGTGACTGCCACAAGCCTACGTCATTTTGCGCTGTTCATCCTTTTCTATTACACGCATTCGACAAGGATGAATAGGCAAAATAACGTATAAATGACGTATTCTCGTGTCAGTCACGTGGTCTAATGGTTAGACCTTGTTTTCTTAGACCATGTGTCTGAGCTTCTTCACTGAGCGGGCTTGTGAGTTATGAACTTGTCAATATTCAGTTTCCCCCTGAAGTCCACTTCTTTTGTTGATAAATGATAACAGAAAATCAGCTCTTCTTTAAAATATTTAAATCATCAAGTTAATGTAAATTACTACAGCAAGTTACCATATTTATAAACCTCAAATATGACAATGAATGTTATGGTTCCTCGCAATTACTTTTTGTATATTACACAAATTCGTTGAATTCATAACAATCCAATGAATTTAGGTGAGTTTTTTCACACTATCGTATTAATGTGAACAGCCTGTTATTTGAATCATCATAAACCTCATCCTTAACTTTTTTCTGAGTGCCAAATTCGCACACTTTTTTAACGTCGTTGTTGATGTGATGACTCAGGCTCGATATTAAAACGCTATTAGTCTAGACTCGCACGATATATCATTCTCAGTGATTTTATCTCTCCTAAACGTGGACAAGAATTCGCTTGTATATTTTTTGTGTGGTTTTTAACAATCGCCGAAGCTACGCAGATGCGGCTACAATGTTAAAATAAATCTTTGAATTTCTACGCGTTAGGTACCAGGTTGGTCCAAAAAGATTATGAATTCTAAATAGACATTTAAGTATGGTTTATGTGTGAGTCTAGATTGTCTCACGGCTTTCAGACCTCCCTGAGTTTTCGCTACTGGTGGTAGTGTGTGATTAAGCCAATAGGTCTTTAAAATATTTTTATGCTAAAGCCCGTAGGTGATTTAATGAAGTGATGATCGAAATTTATTAGTGGTTTTCTTTACTGCTAATATTAGCATAAAATTTACTCATTGAGATGCTCAAAAGTATCTTAAATTAGGATGAATAGACAATATTAGACGATCACGGTGGCTTAACTTTTTTTGTGAATACTCAGAACATTTAAATTAATTCACTATGGTGAGCTGGTAGGTATCCTAGCAAAATATTTTTACTGCAAGAGCGTCAAATAAGCATCTAACCTGGCAGTTTCATAATGAAGTACATACGTTCAAAAATCAAAATATTAGGCAATCCTCTCTACTACGTAAAATAGCCTTTATCGCTTTTCCACTTCAACACTAAATTATTTACTATAAGTTATCCAAAATGTAGTATCTTCACTATTTTTCTTAAAATACAGTCATTGATAGACAAATCTGTACATTTTTAACCAGTTTTATTAACAGACTCATCTTCCAAGCTATTAATTTCAATCGTCAAACATCTTTCGTCAGGACCATTCATTCTGAACCTCAAGCATGAAATAAGTAAAGGATTAGAAGGTGATGACATCGTATATTTTAAACATAATGTTGGGTAAAAAATTAATGTAACTTGCTCAGTCACAGATAAATCATCAGCTTCTGAGTATAAAAAGTGTTGAATTTGGCGCTCTCTTCCCAATTCCTTTAATACCTGCCTACCGATAATAAAGATATTGGTCGTGTTATGCTGCTGTTACAGTTAATAGTTTGTACTACATTGCTCCATATACTAAACTTGAATATTCAGTGAATTTAAAGGGATTAGAAGAACAAATGTGTTGTAATTTATTTTTCAGAAAGTTGGTTGGTTATTGCAGTTGAATTCAATTTTGAGAACATATATTCATAAACAAATCACGGTGTTTAATGAAACTTTTCAACTAAATTAAATAGGTATTTAATCCTATATTTGGCTACGAACTACTAATATTGAATAAAATTTGTTGTTGTAAAATATACATTTAAAAAAATTTAATGTTATTAACATCGATGTATATTAAATAAATATTGTCGGTGTCAGATATATTTCCTACGGTGTTACACAATGGTACCCAGAAGGCTACTTATATATTTGTCATCGCCATACAACGATATTGTGAGGGGCGGTTGGTTTTTTCGAATCTATCTCTCTATGGGAGGCGACCACACTGACTCGCATCTCTATAGCGGCCGCACCTATCCGTAAACACAATAAAACTTAATATTTACCCTCACTCACAGCAATAAAGATACAATGAGCAAGTACAACCCGCCACAGCGGCGGTTTCACATCACCAGTACAAATTGACCCAAAACTGCTAGTAGTACTTTTACCACCGGAAGTCCTCTCAACGCTGGTTTTGTTTAAGTTACTCTGTAGCTGATCGTACACTAAAATGCCATTGCCCGCTTTTCCGGTTGCTGACAAAAGAAAACCGTCCGTATTATACTACCTCGTAAGTTTGAATTCGTTTGATGGGAAAACTCCGTCGAATCTCATTGTCCGTAGAACTTATTTGTAAAGTTGCGTTTGCGCATACATTGTTTTAAGAGTAATATTTGTTTCGTAAGAGATAAGCGTGGAAGGAAGAGGAATTGTCGAGAAAAGGAATGAATCATTCCCGGGCCGTTTTCATTCATGTTTATTGTTTGCAGTAAGCACTTACATTGTGCGCATATGCAGGTAAAGCGGTAGCCTTCAGGTACAGTGTGAGGCTGTGTGAATGATGCGATGAAGACGAAGTGGCGATAAATGTCGCCTGAAAACCTTCGACTGAAAATTATTGTAGGGTTGGTATTCGATGCCCCCCCATATACGGTAGCAGGGCTGCTCTAAACTAATGGAATTTTCTCAGGTATGCTAGTGTATTTTCTCTGGTAAGTTATGCTTTTACTCATCTATATAATAAATTTGTAGAGGGCGAAATTCTGTGCGTAGAAAAAAAAAGCTAAAAATCGAGTAAGGAAGATGTAAGTAGCGATGTATGTAGAACTTATCTTTCTTCTGTACGGAATATGTTTTACATAAATTGATGAATTTAAAAATAAAAGTAACAAAAAAAGTCCTTTGATATTATTTTTATTATTTTCAAGGTGTGAAATAAACTCAAAAAAGCAACAAAACATCAGAAGCACTTTTGAAAACAATGAACTTTTACTTAAAGACATTATTACTTCCACTTCGCAAAGTTATTGTTAATTATCGCTTTCTGGGGTGCGTGACGGAAATCCGAACTGGAGCCTTTTACAGCAAATTGTGTCTTAATTTTTGTATTTTAAGTCAGATAATGCATTGTAAAGTAAAAGCTTTTTTAGGTGGTAATGAGACATTTTTCACTGGGTGCTCAGTAGGAATTTCACGGTGCCAGTTGGTCGTATTTCAGTGAACGGTGACTACGCTTTCGCAGTAGTTCGGAATGCCATTCAAAAGTCAAGGTACAAAGGATTCCTAGAATGGAGTTTGGCACGAGACTGGCTTACTTTGACGTGCTACTCATAGAAGGTTTTTTATATTGACCTATGCTTGTGTGACAAAATGACGTACATATATAAGTTTTACCAAACTTTTCACCAGAAGGTTCACTGACGATCCTGAGTGAATTTGAGAGCGTCCGTATTCTGTAGCAGTAGGGGTGAATTTCGTAGAACGAGTTTCGTCCAGCCGCATGTGCTGGCTTCTGTAAAAACTACTAGGGGCGGCCCGAGGAAGCGTCTAACCTACGCTTTAACAAGGACTATTCCGGCTTCTACATTGGAGTTTACTCATCTTTCTAATGGCTTGAATTGCTGAAAAGCTAAATTGATAAGTATGTAGTTACATCTGATAGAACTTATATTCTTGCAAAATAGCAGCAGCTCTCAAACACCATAAAATGTATGGAATGATTATGTACTGATTTATTTTTAATAAGTCCATTGGGGCATCTGGGGCGTATTTAATTAAACTGTATCGAAAACTTTATTCAAATATTATATTTCATAGAATATTTTGTAGCTAATCGAAATAAAAACCAGTGATATGAGGAAAACCAGAGCTTTAATATAGCGTCTTCTTAAATAACATGATTTTATAAATATAAACAAAAAAAGGTTAATTGCCTAAGAAATATTTCAGTACTGTTTTACTTTAAGTGGTACATGTAGAGCAAAAAAAAGGGCACGTGCCATACCATCCATGTGGAGTAACGTCGTCGTCGCGTCACGGGGCAACAAAAAAATGAATATGACAAAATTGTCACATGTCATCGATACGTCACGCTAATTGAAGAACCGTGTCTGTCTGTTTGTAGGGGTCGCAATTGGTTGCAGATGTCTTTTAAAAATAGAACCAATCGATTTAAGAGTTGTATTTTTGTTATACCTGTACATAGTCTGCTTTTTAATTTCAATAATTTAAGTTATTGGGAAAGAGAATGAAAAAAAAATTGTAATGATTATTCAAGACAAATATGGATACCGAATACTGAATTAAATAATGTCCGAAATTATATTCGCTGACAAACGGCAAACAATATTGTAAATTCGAATTTATACAAAGATACTTACGATTACTTATGGATAATGTACCCAACCCAAAATTGCATGTACATTATTGACTATAACCATATTTCAAGTGCTTCAAGTAAACTCGATAAGATACGGAATTCAAGGCGCTCCTATCTTGTACAAACTTTATCGTCACACATTACTAATTTTTGAGTTTAGTTAGATAAAAAATAATTAAAAATTGTAGTACTAAAAATAGTAGAACCAAAATATGCTTTAGGTACTCAGGGTGAATGTAGCTTTCTAATGGTGAAAGAGTTTTTTAAAATCGGTTCAGTAGTTTTTGAGTTAATTTGTTACAAATACACACACACACACGCACGCACACAAATACAAATCTTTCCTTTTTTAATATTAATATGATATATGATATGATAACGTAGTCACTACTACTGCCCAACCAGGAGTCAACGGTTCGAACTCTGCCCAGTACTTGTAATTTCTTTTTAGTAAATAAATATGATTTTTATTGCTGGTTAGAAGAATATAATTATATTATTTTTAGTACTAAAATTTTATTATGTTATTTCTTTAAAAAAAAATTGAGAGAAATAATTTTACATTGTTACATAATGTTAAATTACAGGTGAGCATCACAAAATGCATACCTACTAATTACATTGCATACGAGCGCATGGCTTAAATTAATGACAAATATAAATCAGAGCATCTGATAGAATAGAAGGAACTAGGAACAAAAAAGCATTACAAACCATATATAATTGAGAAATACATATTTCTGCTTTATTTCTTAATATTCTAGTCAACCTTTATAAATATGAACCTTAATACATATAATGGTGATAGTAAATTAACACGTTGTAGTATGACCAGCGGTATTGTAAGTAACTGCCTTGAGCTATGTGGGGACCGCCCGCGTTGAAGTCTTTTGTATGGAGCCGTGAGAAGAGAGTCTGCAGTACAGTTTATATTACGTAGCGCTTCATGATTTTACGAAATATTACATTTTGTATATGTAAGTTTATTATATTATTGTTGCGAATTTAAATAATAAAAAAAAATCCTTTTTATATGTAAGTATAAGTTATCAATGAAAATAAGTTCAGGAAAGAAGGAAAACCGAATACAATTACATAGTTTTTTAAACATAATTTCTTTTTTAATTTTGACGCAATTTTATCACGCAAATTGCAATTACAATTTTTGTTATATCGTTTTTAAAAAGTAGCTAGATTTTAGACTGAAATTTATTTAATCATCAAACTTCAACAAGCTTTTAGAATTTTGAAAATCAGGATTCTATTTTCAAACGATAGTTGCAGGAGCAGCCGCGGGCGCTAGAATGCACGTGCGCGCAAGTCGGCGCGAGCTTGCAGCCCGCTGATTGGTCGCCGGGGCCACGCCCCCTGCGCGGGCGCGGGAATGCTGACTCATCGTCGGGCTCAAAACCATCTACAGGAATTCCTATTCTTTGTCTCAAGAACCTGAAAAATATACGTGACTTGCTTATTATTTCATAGAGTATGAAAAATGTTCACTTCTAAATCTGAAATCTAAGCTATTTCAAATGTTGTTTAAACAACGTCTTTTATACATAGGTAATTATTTAGGAAACGCACCTATTTCCTATCTAAAAAATCATATCTCTAAAATACGATATTACTTTCTTCCATCGATTAACTTATCTGTCTAGTGACGATAATTATAATCCAAACATCTTTATCTCAAATCAAAACACAATCTAAACCAAAACAACTGCCCAAACAGTGCAATAACCAACAATCGCTTAATCCCCAAACAAAAGCGAGCTTACCTCGATCGCTCATTATCTAAGATAGCCAAATTGCATAACGCTGACCTAATGACATGAAAAAAAGAATAGAAGTGCCAGTTTTTGTGAGACCAATGGCGAGCGGGTAGGATTCCTCCCACCATCGCCCCGCCTGCGCGCGCGCCGCTGCCGGTCAGACGTACTCGCGATCGCAGTCGTCGCGCTCATGTGTCGCGCGGGACCGCCCCTCACAGAATGAAGTGGCTGTGCTTGTTTGTGTTCTTAACTGTTTTGTGTCTGTGCGATGCCGCCGGCAGCAAGCCCAGGAGAGGACGCGGCAGCATGTGGTGGTAAATACTGCATTCCTTTATTTCCTTATACTTGGTACTTTCCTCTGTTGGTAGCAATTTCGACACTATTTCCTTTTTATTGCACTTAAATCTCAAAAAAATACAAACAATTAATTAAACTCCTTTTCAATTCATTAGGCAATTAAGATTCATACAAATAAAAGTATTCAAAATACTTTTACTTAAATAATTCTAACCTACAAATTTTACGTACGTAATTCTTGAAAGAAATTCCATCAAATATACTGTCAATGGCTTTTAATATTATTTATTTATACAAAGAATAAAATATTTTTAGACTATTCCATTCATGAGCTTTAAAAACCATGTTAATATTCCAAAATTAACTATTCTAACCTCTAAAACAGCAATTTTACAATCACGTTCTTGAAATTATATTACTTTAACTTTAAATTCCTTTTTGAATGACATAAATAAGATACTCAAGTCATTACCATAATGATAAACATGTAACGCAATAACAATAACATCTAAAACACAAGTCGCGAGCATTTAGTAATCCCACTTACTTAGTTGTCAAGCTCGCCTTGTCGCCCGCTAAAATCTTGCTAAACGAAACGTCAACATCACTCAAGTTTTGTAAGAACTGTATTTGTTTTGACGAGATTCTAAAAGGACTACAGAAAGTTCAATAGGTCTAGTGTTTCTAACAAAGTAAGCTTATAAACGGCTTGAAGATTCTCGTATAAATCCTTGGTGGATGGTTATAGTATCGTTAAAGCGTGCTAAACATGTTGTTGTGAATTGCTCAATTGTAGGCTGTAAAGTAATGGTCTAAAAAGTGTGTGCTCACGTAACTCCTAACGGTACTAAAACTTAACATTTATAACATGTAAGTACTTATACCTTTTTAGAAATGTGCAGTTTATTTCTATCTTGCACTTAACACTTTTCTGCTAAAGCTTACAGTTTTAAAACAAAACACCCTTATGATAACAGTCGGAATTAATATTAAACACTACAAAATCCAGATATTTTCCAATGCTCATGTTAAAAACTTGATGTGATATTTATTTTAAATTAATTAATTTATTTAAAATGACAATTATCAATAAAACTTGCCCTTAAAATAAATAATGAATGAATTATGAATTTGAATTTTGTCAGTGAATTCCTTAATTAGCCCTACAAATAATAATAATAATTAAGGAAACTATTTATTTATATTTTTATTTATATTTACAATAATGTTGTAAGATTTATTCGATATATACAATAGGGTGCTTGTTTGTATATAACGACAGTATTTCAGTGCATAACATTTGAATACAAAATGCATTTTTTTTACTTCATTATAAATGGAAGTAATCTAGCCACTAACTTAGATAGTCATGATCCCTGACGGACGGGAGTCGCGTGCGCATCAAGTTTGTATTTATTTACACTATCACGGCTCCTGGTATGCGACTTGCCTAATCCTTCACACACAGACTAAAGTAACTTTTAGAATTTAATCATTTTATTTTAGTAAATTTAACTAAAAGCTATCCAAATTTTATGTTTACTAGAATGGAGTAATTAGCTTTTTTTTCTTCGTGGCATTGTTTTTAAATGCCTTTAAACGGAAATAAAAGTAATTATTTTTATAATATTCATTAATAAGACTCAATTAAATATAAATCTTATTAAATTAAAATAGGCAACGATTGTATTATATTAAAGAAAACGTTTTTAGTTGAACATATTAAATTCTTGTCCATTGCCAATGTTTATTTATAGCCGTATACCTTATACCTATAAACATTATAGATGAAAAATCAACGCTTATAGTTTCAAAGAAGGCATTGCAATATTTATTACCACACTTTAAAGGAGAAAATACACTCGGGGCGATAAAATAAACAAACTGTCAATTTAACAGTCGTCTTTCAGCGATTGTCATATTATTTATATCACATGCAACATGTCGTTAACTGAAATGAATTTCGACGTCACGCGAATAAGAGCGTAAATTTATATTTACAACAGCTATAAAATGGTTCGTCGTTATAAAAATTTGGATGAACGTGTAAAGTCATCGTAAAACGCAGAGTGAGATGTACCGACGGACTTTAAACATTTCGAATTTCTTTTATACTCTTTTTTAACCTTCTTATTCCGACGGCAAAGATGCCATTGCTTCTAAGGTTTTGATTAAAAGTTTTTACCTAATATTTTGTTTATTATAACAGTTTAATTTCTACATATGTATTTGCGATTACAAAACTCAAAAAGTAATCAAACTTAATATATTGAGTTTTATATTTCAATCTAATTAATTTTAGTAATTGTATTATAATCAGGAAACGGTAATAAGAATTATTTTTAACATTATTTTTAATTATAAAGCATTATTCTTACAAGAACAGGAAATGCTTTAGAAGCTATAATGAAGCGTTTAGCTAATATACAATTATACACTTCCAGGGTTGCCTGGAATAAATTGCTTTAAACAATAACACCGCCTAACGCTAATTTGTCCATGTAGGGTACTGTACCTATTTAATTTGCGTGCGATAAAGTATTGTATAGTATAAATTTAATGTGATTAAAAATATCAATTAATCTTTTATTAAGTTAATTGCAGAGTAATTAATAACGTTTAATTACAATTGCCTGTTCGGTGAGATTATTAGGTCATTTACGCTATCGCGTTATCAGTCTTCACAGTGGCACGCGTGTTTTACATTAAACAAATTACTTTGAGCTCCTTGTTTTGTTTGTGTCATTCATTAATTATTCATTTGTTTTTGTCGTTATGTTTTTATCGGTCAGTAAAAAGTGCAACTTAAATACAATACAGAATTATATGAAATGGAATGATGGATGACTACTCTTTAACTCGTCCTTTGCACCATATTTATCCAGTTTAAGAAAAGAATAAAAAAATACGCACCAAATACGGGTCCAATTAATTATATCAAGAGTGTTTAAACGAAGTTTTAAGAAAATTCAAGTAAATTAAATTTCTTCCCATAAAATATTTGACACCTATTTTATGCATCAAATGGCGATAATTCGACTTTTTAAAATATGTAAATGAATAAAATAAAAATAAATAATATTTTTCATAATCTATGTCTACTATAAAATATCCGCACTGATTAAAAAATAACCCAGTACAAACAAACAATTTAAAAAATACTCTCAATACATAACCAACAATATTTCATGACATCAGCTTTACAACTATTTACAACCGTGATTGTGAAACTTATGGTTTTTTTTTCTAATCTAAGTGAAATGTTTCCATCAATTAAATCTAGTTTAATCGTGAACCACTATCAAAACGTCCAGTAGATTTAAAAGATAATTATATGTTAGTAAGTATACACAGATATTAAATATCAGATAAGAGTACACCTGTAAACATGTCACGATTACAAATGCAGTGATTTGAACACAATAATCAATCATTTTATCGATTTGATAGACAAGCTTCTAATTTTTTATCTGATATATAAAACTATTACCAACTTAGGTCAGCATATCTTTTGCTGGACTGATAGTAGAATTTTTAAAGAAAAAAGTAACACTAAAAATAAATTGTTTTTAATTTTTTTATAAATGTCTGATCGTAGATTACTTTTTGTAGGTTGGTTAAGTAAAATTCTAAAACTTACCCTATCAGTAAGCAATCAATTATTTGTAAAATCTATAGTAAATTAAACAAAGGATAAATGTCATTGTTTTAATTAATATCATTGAACTTTTCGACAGAAAAATAAATTTCATACGAATGTCGTCAAATCTTTTTATTTTACCAGGGCAGCAGAATTGAAAAGGATATCGTGTACCTTGGCCAATTTCATATGCATCTCGCGTACTCCATATTACATTACGATGGGATCTCGCGGTGACACGTCACTTCACTTCGCTACACGTCCGATAACACTGTCCATTATTTTATATTAACAAAAAGAGAAACTACATTTAGTACGCAAAAAAGTCGTACAACAACTATTTACGTTAAAATAAATGGACAAATGATTATACGTAGTTTCAGCTGATATTAATCATTTATCTCTGACATAATTTTTAAATCAATGATAAATATATTTTTATGAATAAGTAGTAATAATAATAGATTATAGAACATCTAGGATTACTAATAAATAAAAAAATGCATGAAATTGTTCTAAAACGCAGATACATTTCATTGGTACGAAAAAAAATGTTGTCTCTTACGTCTTTTTAGACACATTAATAAAAAATATTTAATAAGTACGGAGTACATTATTAAAATATTTAAAATCACCATTGCATTTTTCGCTTAGTAACAAGTTAATAAATATAATACCTAAACGTTGCGTTGCGCGTTGATTGATATTCAGTACGCGTGCGACGAATCAGGCCGTTCGTGAATTGCTTTAGATAACCGACGACGTCTTAAAGTTATTGCCTCACGGAATATTCTTGACGAGAACACGTAATGTGGTAAAACGTGTGATTTTTTAAATCTTGATCATTTTCATTGCAATCTGCTGAAGGTTTCTTTATAACAAGAACACATAAACAGATGTTAAATACTGAAACGAAAGTAATGAAATTTAGTAGCTAACACAGACTGGTTATACGATACCAACTTAATTTATTTTTCTTGGAAAAAGAAAAAAATATGAGTTTTCTTTCCAAAATCAAATCAAACCAAATCAAAAGGTTTTTATTCGAAGTAAGATTTTACAAATCACTTTTCGACGTCAAATTTTAATGTAGTTACTAGGCTTTGCTCAAACCAAAGCTGGCTCTCATCTCACACTAATGAAGAATAAACTCTTACAATTTTAAGAGGTGATGCGATATCAGTTTGAACAGAACTGGCAGGTTCGCGCAATGTGTGCGCTGCTGTGGAGAAGAACCCGCCGAAGAAACTCCACAGGATCGTATATTTTGTTCTTTCCTCTTTTTTTAAATAAAAATAATTGATCGATACAATTTAGCTTAATATTATTTACTAGCCTTCCGCCCCGCGGCTCCGCTCGCCGTAACAAGTTTTCCCGTGGGAAACAAGTATTTCCCGCGGTAAAAAGTAGCTTGTGTGTTACTCTTATGTCTATGCTATATTATTGTATAGTTTTCAAACGGAATATATAATTAGAAGAAGGCAACCAATAGAAAACTATAAAATCAATCTACCTATCAAAATCGATAAATACCATATCTATTACATATGTGGCACTACCTATATTATGTTCCTATCTTATACTTTAATCTGTAAAAGATCTGTTCCTGTAAAATTTGTTTAACAAAATCTAACAGGTACTGGAAACAACATGAAATATACTTCGAATGAGTTCAACGCCTAAGGAAACGTTTAATTACTGGAGGACGTCCACCCAACTACAAAGACAATATTTGTTATTTTGACACATTCATACGGACTTTATCTCTTAACAAACATTACGTTTGCCTGTGAAAGCCATTCAACATTTTTTCTAGAGGACTCCGGCCATCGGGGTATGTTTGGTTTCCTACCAACGTGACAAGTGCAAAGGACTCTATATGGACGGGCAAATAATCAAATATGGACATCCGTGGTTTTGTTTTCAAAGACGTGGGCGTCAATATTAAGACCAGACACATCTAATGCACCCACAAGCGGATTAAGATCGCTTAAAAGATTGTTGCCATTCCCCAAATCTTAAATTGAAATAAAAGGTCAATAAAACTCGATGACCCTCCGACACTTGTACTCGTAAACGAGTCAACTCTTTTATAGTCTTTTTCATAGACAATTTGTTATAATAGGTATCATTTGATTATGATTGTAGGTGGCCAGAAGAACATAAATAAAAACCCAATTGAAATATGCCCGGTTAAGTAGTATAAATAAAAAAAAAACGACTTAATATATTTTGGTCTAGTTATTAGCATTACCAAAAGACCACACAGGGCATAGGCAAAAAACTTTTATAAAACCAGATAGAAATAAATTCATTACAAAAACTGACACAGCCGTCATATTAAAGATTATGTTGTATCAAATTAATAAAGATCTCTAATATGGTAGTCGCGGTGTGTGACGAAATCTGTCAGACAAACTTAGTGGCCAAATATAGAACATAGAATATAAATTATAATGTTATGTCGGTGACAAAACTACAAATCAATAACTTAACAAGTTATTATATTACACAATCTACGATTAGTAAACTTGACAAAAATTACGTCATTGTCTAATTGTCTCATGACTTTAGGTTATAATGTCTAGTAGGGAAATGTTTTTAATTTAAAAAACGCGTAAAGGCTGATGCGTTGTATTTGCAAAAACAAAGACTTCAGAAATGGCCTTTGAGCTTGTAAATGCGCCTCCATGAATTTCCGAAGGAAATGAGAATTTCCAACGAACACGTCCATATTATTTACGTAACACTCGACTACAAAGAAAGGCAAATAGAAAAGTAATACGATTTCGAGCGAGCACACGGCGCGAGAGTGCTCTGTGTTTTTTGTGAGGAGGCCGGGGCAAGGCGGCAGCAGCGGCCGGTGGACCGCGAGTCAACACGCCGTGATCTCGATCGCTCTCCCTGTTTGCCCGCTCGCTCTCAAGAATTAATGCGCGACGCAAATATTTATCTAAACGTCTGCGGATTGACAGTTCGGTCGTCAATTGTTTGTTGTCTTTACCTTTTCAAATGAGCATTTCATTTCGAGTTGCACCCATTGCCTTAAGTGGCGTTCGTCCTTTGTTTGCTTTATTTTTTTAGTTCCCAGGCGTTTCGCTTGGCGCATTGTCGACGAAAGTTGAACTTGGAGTGTTACAAAGCGCGTGAAAACTTTGCTGATTGTTGTTTTTTTTTTCAGGGGCATAGCGAAAGCGGGTGAGCCGAACAACCTGTCGCCGCTATCTCCGGGAGTGTTGTATATGGACCCGGCAGTACACGCGACACTGCGTCGCAAGCAGAGGCGGCTAGCGCGAGAAAACCCCGGCGTCCTCGCCGCGGTGGCCAAGGGGGCTAGTATGGCCGTCGCCGAATGCCAGCACCAATTCAAGTACAGAAGATGGAACTGCTCCACCAGAAACTTCCTCCGAGGGAAGAACCTCTTCGGCAAAATCGTTGACCGAGGTGAGACCAATGAACGACCTTAATTAAGACTAAACAATGATAAGGGTTGACAAGTTAATACTCCGCTCACGATCGTCCCATCACTGCCGCATAAAGGACTTACAAAAAGCGTCATTTAAATAGTGGTCTCAAGAACACGCGTCACCCGTTGTCTCAGTTTCGGTATCGCGAAACAAAGCGAACAAAACATTAAAAAGAAGTTAAGACGATAAGCTTCAAAGTAAATGCCCTTCCCGAATACCTCGTAATCTGCTTCCTCGGTATTGAGCTGTTAAAAAATGAAATCGAGACCGTTCAGGCCTTCAATGAAGTCGCTCGCAAAAAAGTTCACAAAAAGGTTTTGTATTTTGTACAAGCCCTCTAATACGAGTTACAAAGAGTGGCTACAAATTAAGTGGTATCTTTAGTTGGCAACCCTTTTAGAGATGTTATCTGGGGAGGGTAGCGCCGACGGGGGCATATAAAGGGCTCATCAAGATAAAGCATCCTGGATCAATTACATGCGGCCGAGTGACATTCGAGTTCCCGTTTGTCGATGGCTGCTTTTTTATTTATCGAATGTAGGTATCCTTTTTTGAAACCAGCCAGTATTTATTTATAGACTCAGTTGTTACATTAAATGTAAGTAAGTAATACATTTTCATGTAAACATTTTAGAATTGGATGGAGAAGGTTTTGTCGATTTAAAAAAGGAAACTATTTAAATACGGTATGATTTCAATCAGCTTCACATTGATAACTTTAGAAAAAAGTGATATACACTCTACAATATTATATTGCACAACACAAACACTATTCACAATCGCGCCTGCGTCGAATCCATTTAGCTGCTCTGAATAGATGTAGATTTTATCAACAGATTAGATACAAATCGCCAAATAGACCCCCATTAGCTTCACAATACTGGTTTTACTATTAAATTCAATGGATAAGGGATATTATTTAGTGGAGCCTGACATTAGAAATTTTATACCCTATTCTAGCTTTCCTAGCTAATAATTTTGCTTCCTAAATTACAACTGTAGATCTCTAAAGGTGCAATTTTAAAAATTAAAATGTTTAATACACTTGCGAAAAACCACACTATTTTTAATTTCATTCAAAAAACGGAAGAGTAATTAAGTTAATTGCCACAAGGTCTAAATTAGATTGGCTGGCGATTTTTCGTCTGGAAGTTGTAATTTTGTAATGTGAATCGGCGCTGTCCTATCTCCGGTGTCCGATTTCGATGCTTTGTGTGCGATATGGCTTATTATGAGCTCGCGAACATCTGGCCGGTACAACAGCATTACAAGCTACGAAAAAAACGACCAGACCTGTGTTGTGATTCAATTTTGTCCTTTTCTCTGACTTTTTATGTTTGTTTTATAAAAGCTAGCGTTCATATTAAACAAAGATATTTTTTATTTATAGTTCATCTACAATATCTTTATAAGACAAGGTCGAATGCAAAAATACAGTATTGATCGAGATTGTTTCGTATTTATCTATCAGTGAAGCTTCTATAACAAACAGCTTTCCGTAAGATCGAAGTGAGCGCCCGCATTAGGAGGTTATCTTCAAAATTAAGAGCTTTCGTTCGATATCTGGCCCTAATTCGATCTCATTTCGAATTTGGAACGATATCGGGATCCGTCGGTTGGCTGTCTGTTCCGTGCGCTCCGGTTGTTGACCGCTAGCTTCAAATACGTTAATGAATTGTACAAGCGCTTTCGGTATAAGATGTTTCTATTAGTTTGAAAGTGTAAAATTTGAGAATACATCCGACATCTGTTATTTTTGACTCAACAGTAAAGTTATACTATTTTAATTTGAGTCATCTTAACACCTGCTTTCAAACAAAATTTTTTTGTAGACACTATAACTATACAAAGTTTATAAAATATTCATGAAAGAGAAAATTGGTAACAAATCGCAATTAGATTTATATGTTTACCCAATATTAATGTTTGTTAATAAAAAAATATGCCCGGGTCGACTCTAGCCCGCGGCTAATCTCGGACGGTAGAGGCAGAGCGAGGCGAGCTTTTAACACGTCCACGACTTATTCAAAAGGCATTAAAGTCTATTATAGTACATTTTTCATGGCTTAAAGTTTGTAGCAAGTGCGTGAATGAGCAGGTAAATCAAAAGAACTATTATCGGACTAAGCGTTCCTTTCCAACTTATTTATGTAGCTAAAATAACGTAAATCGTCGAGACAGAACCAATTAACTAAGTAAAGTTCATTAAACGAGAATTATGCGGTAATTATATTTGAGCTTTATTTTCCCTTCTAGGCTGGAACTTAGAAACACGACAATCGATAGCATAGTAAATTACTGAAACAATCTGTGTCTTCCAATAAGGCAGTCGAGGCAAAGGCGTCGTAAACCAAAACGCCTAGAGCGCACACACGTATTGATATTTTATTCAACCGCCCGCCGATAAAAGCTTAGTACATTTTTCTAAATTAAAAGCCAGATATAGCACGAAGAGGCCCGGACCACCACCGCAATAATTTCACTCGGTAAAAAGAGCAAGGAGATTACAAAATTTATGTTATATGCGTGTGCATTTAGAGCATATTACTTTATTAAGGGCAGGCAGGGCGGGCGAACCGCGCGGCCGCATATTACTGCCGCGCCGCAAATATACGCGATAAACTTTTTAATACATTGCAATTACGCTCATTCGAGAAATGCATAAAAACCGACAACCGATCGCTGCGGGAGCCCTACGCTACTCATTACCAGCGAAACGTCGCAAATATGATCCTAAACTCGCTTTTGAAAAGTTCATCAAATTCCGTAACATGTTCAATAGGGCTGTCTCGCACAATAATTACAGTTTGGACCCACAAAGCCCCCCCGGATGGGACACGAATAATTACTAATTTACACGTCGACACGCTATTGACACGTCGGACGCGACATCTTTATCTCATTGTGGTGAAACCTCAAGGATCGTATTAACACAAATGATGACAACGACACAATGCCAGGGTCTTTATTCGTCGCGTCATTGTCGTAGAAAAATATATGGTCCACGGTCCCACGGCGAGCCCTCCTGCGGAGTAGTTTAGCGACGCGAGCGCAGACAACTCCACAGAAGCCACGTTTACACCTAACACAGCTCCTAATAGCAGGTAAGTAACTCGCCCAATAAAACCTGACCCTTTTTCATAATATTTCCTGTTTTGGTGTGTCCGTATGTGCCTCCGAGATTCCATCGCCGTGGGTGGATAAAACGTATAAAACGATCGACACCGAAAATAAAACAGATATAAAATGTTCTCGATGAAGTATTCAATGCTCAATTAGATAAGTGTTTTGTGGTTTTGTGGCGATTGAATTGTTTTTTAAGGGACGTAAGTTTTGTAGATATGAAATGAGGCGATTAAGTGCAGTCAGATTATGTAAAAGCTTCGGAGCGTCGACTTCGAATGTGGTGTTTTTGCTTGAGGAGCTTTTGACGTTCTCGATTGCCTCTTTATTGTTTATGGGTAGCTTACTTATTTTTGGTGTTTTTTTGGTAGTTTGAAAACAAGTGTCTTTGTCCATTGTATGAATGGGTGTGAAGGTAAGGATGGATGGTAGCGGTGGTAGCTGCCGGCTTTGTGCCACTCACAATGAGTGATATACGAGCGACGTAAATTTGAATTGTCGCAGCGCTTGCGCGCACTCAATGTGGAATTATCACCCATACACGGCATAGCAAAAATGAATTATTGCTTTTTATTGCCCATCCCTGATGCTCTTTTATAGCTAAAATTACTTTGACCAACCATAGTCCAGTTTCTGTGTCCTTATTAAACTGCATTACCAGCTCTGCAGTGATTGTGTGGGTGTAGTCCAGCCGGAGAATAAATCATTTCAATCTATTTTTTATGTGGATGTGATGTCATTAACTCCTAGTAAAAGTTACTTTAAATACGAATAAAAGACGTATAAAATGACTTCATCATAGGTCGATAAAGCGGCGGCGCGTACGCTGACCGCCGGACGAGTGCCAAACCGGACAAACACCATATTATAAAACGCGTGATTTATCGATGTTTTGAGTAATTACGTCTCATCAAATTTGAATAATGTAAGTCGCCATAAATTAAAAAGTACAAGAGGTGCGACGCGAAACCGTCATAAGTCAATCCTTCAAATTAATCTTATGGAAACACCTCGGCGCGTGATGACTTAATGCGGACAGGAACATATTTAATTAGTACATTAATTTTGAATTATTTAATGGTTCGCCAGCGAGCCAGGTGTTCGTCAAATGTCAACAGTGATTAAGTTTTATTTTACGGAGCGGTCGGGGCGGCCGGGTCTCTCGCGCTCCTCAATTTACGGCCTTTTGACTTTTATAAATTCTTAACGCCGCCGCGCCTTAAAGCACCTTCAGTTAGGGCGTCGAGTCTGCCAATCTACTGGGATGAAATTATTCCTCTCTTGCTCTAAACCCACTCCGGGACCGTTCATTATGCGCGCGAGTAATCCACGGACAACACTTTATTGTCCGTTATAATAATAATTTACTTTTATAGATCCACATTACTCATGTTTGTTCTTATTTGACTGCGATTTGATGGGGCAAAATTGCCTTAATAAAATAATGGCTCACCTTAATTACGAATGTTATACCAGACGCAACAGATGAGTGGGAAACTGATGGTTATTTGTATTGGAAGACGCGCCCGGCGTCGGATTAGCGTTGTTTGGGCAGTTAATTAAGCCTCTATATGGGATTTACATTTTATTTAATGCCATGACTAATGCGGCTACTCGAACGATGTCTCCTTACATCTGTCATAATTTTTCTACGTCGTGTATTATTCGCGAAACGGCTTTGTTGCGCGGGATATCGATGGCTGCGGCGGCGGCGCGACGCGATAAATTATTCATATATTTTAAGCTCGTATAAATATTTTTAGTCTCTTATTAGAAGAACAAAGAATTACTACTGAATGATGTCAAACAAGTTAGGCTCGGCCGTGAATCATCGATCGACACGAGATACGCTTTCGACATTCTCACAGACCAATTAAAAATTATTTCCAGTCGCTGTTTATATTCCTAATTGGTCAGATAATGGGGTTCCGTTACATTGATGGCTATATTCGGTAAACTAGCGAAGAGTAGTGAGTGATATTAAAATCTCAGCGGGCTTTCATTCACGGGTGATCGGGGTTGCCTGGTCTAAAAATCGAAAAGCTGGACAGATCAGCATTTATTTAGACAAAAAGGCCGATCAACTTTAATATACTTTAATTTAAGTTACGAATATAACAAAGCTATTGTAAAAAGTTTTTGTATCACTTACTATAAAATATTGAAGCTCTAAAGAAACAACAATAAAATTAAAAGAATCTTTCTTCTTCATTATGGCCTGTCAAAGTTATTCAAATTTATAAACTCTAACAAAAGTCGGACAGCCTGGTCACCGTTTCATTTGGCCGGACACGCAACCAAAATGTCTGGCTGTCTGGTTTTATGGCAACACAGGAGCAGATGTGTGGAGGATTGGGGTATGAAGATGTCGGGCACGTGGAGTGGCCACCTGGCTGGCACCCCGCCGCCAGACCTCCGCCGTCTGACGCACAAACTACTAAAGTAAGAGTACTTTATCCGTAAAGGAGCGAACACACAGACAAAGTGCGGAAAGCGGTAACGTAATCCGAGTTTATATACAGCCTGATGTAGCTGGCAGCAGGTGGATGCGTGTGGCCGAAGATCGGGCCAAACGGCGCGCCTTGGGAGAGGCCTATGTCCAGCAGTGGACTGCCGCAGGCTGTTAATGATGATGATGATGATACAGCCTGAAACTTAGATTGCACATTTCTATGGGTCAACCTGCAGGAAACTCGCAAATCGTTCCGCACTTCGCTCTTTTCCGCGTCATTTGTGGATTGCCAGCTTCAAGCTTCTCTATAAGGGCTATAAAACCCCTATAATAAAAGGGCGCATTCCAAACTGTGATTTAAACATTGTTAATGCTTAAATCGATGATTCGCATTCATATCGTTACTAAAATTGCATTAATGTAAGCTTTGAGTGAAATCTACTTGAATTGATTCAAATTTCACAAAATAGATACATTCAACGGGTCGGAGGTCTGTGACTATATCGTAAAATTACTATTTTTTTATTTCACCTACTTTTCTCTATTTATTTTAGTTAAAGTCGGCAGTTTACATAATGTCATATGAATTCGATAGTTTAAATTATGCAAAATATTGGCTTTCAACGTTGATGTCTCACACACCTGCCAATGAGCTGAAACTAGAGTTTTACAATCGTTATTTACATTCGATATTTAATTGGCTCTCGTCTATGCGCTAAGGCACGTTATAGCAAATGCGAGAGAACGTTTCCAAGTCATTACAGAAGATGAATGCTTGAATGCGACCGCTCGTATTCGTATCTGCTCCTACCCTGAATTAATTTCGTCCGAGCATTGAATGATGGCGAAATTGACATTAAAATTCTCGGTCCAACGTCTCAAGTAATTGCTGAATAAAATACTTTTGTATAACATCCCAAAGGGAAGCACAAAAAGCGAACCCCGAGCGGGTTGGTGCTGCGCCGTAATTTATATCGGTGCACGATGACAACTCAATAAAAAAATGATTTCAGTTGCTTATTGAGCCCTTAATAACGCTGGCGCGGGCTCGTTCCGCGTCTTATTATTATAAATAATAACAAATACGCGTTTCTTATTATTTTTACGTTCGTTTTTTGTGATTTGTGTGTATCGCTCGAGGTGGCCGGAAGCCCACCAAAGGCGTCTGGTTGGCCAGTGCAGTATCGAATGGATGATATTAGCCGGCCAACGAGACATGACACGCGATTACACTTGCCTGTATAGAACAGCGTTAATTGTTTATTATTTTTTATATTAGTTAGTGCCTGATGCTATGGTTATGAGTTTCTTGGAGTTTAAAGTTGGTGAGAAATTTATTCAACAATCGACAACCGAAACAACATATAGCCAAATATTGTATAGAAATTTTATTCAATCGACAACCGAATAATATAGTCAAAGATTTTTATGAAGTCTTCTTTAATTTTGTTTGCGGTTCGTTAAACATAGGGAAGGACTCTTGTAACTTTATTTTTAATTATTTTTATCGTTATCATCAACACTAGCTCTGCTGACTCTCTTAGAGAAAATAGCGTTGTTTGTATCAAATTCCAGCAATTTGAATCATTTTACACACGCACAGATTTACGCAATAGGTATGTATTTTCTTATAAATATCTATCTCCTAAGTAATTTGAGATATCCTGTATTATCATTTTTATACCAAGATGCAAGTTATTTGCTATAAAACTACAAAGTGTACGCATGTAAATTAATAGCCAGATAAAGTCTGGATTTAATATCAGGTGATTAGGATGAAATGAGCTTATTACTCATAGATCTTCGCTGGTGGCGTAGTCGTTAAGGTCATTGCTATCCGTGAGAGCCTTAGTTTGGTCACAGAATACCAAATAGTAGGTTTGGTCCTAGTCTAGTATTAAAATTCCAAAGATGTTATTTCAATCTAAAGAGTAGTAAAACACTCGCCCTACACCAGTGGGGCAGTTGCTGAACAATGTCACTTTGTTATTATTTTACAACTAGCGACCCGCCCCGGCTCCGCACGGGAAAATGGTTATTGTGGGTTATCCTTCAGTATATTATGCATGTATTATACATATAAACCTTTCTATTGAATCACTCTATCTATTAAAAAAAACCGCATCAAAATCCGTTGCGTAGTTTTAAAGATTTAAGCGTACAAAGGGAGGGACATAGGGACATAGGGACAGAGAAAGCGACTTTATTTTATACTATGTAGTGAAGACTTTCCCCCTGGCTGTATTGCAAAATAGCAGAATTCATAAAAAAAAACTCCCTTCGGAAGGCACGTAAAGCCATTGGTCTCAGCTACAATAATCTAAGGATTTAGGCATTGCACACTAATTCTGACTCTAAGGTTTTTGATATCATGTGACGAAGTTTAGGCTACAAAAAAAAGAAAACGGAATGACCTCCCACATTCGTCCGCGTAGCCTAAGACCTGGTATCATATCAATCGTTAAAAGTACTCGAGCTATCAAATCGATATTAACAGAGAGAATTCGACGCGCGCCGTACCACTTGCTCTTTGTAATGATCGAATTTATAATCTCCCGGGTAGGTAAGAGCCACTTCTTTTATTTTCTTATTCGATCGAGATATACCCTCTCTCTTTTAATTGTATTTTATGAGTATTTGATTCTAATGCCGAGCCATTAGTTATTTATAGTATTCGTTGCAGGGACGAGAAGTAGGATTTATTGATTCGTGAGATGAATGGTCGCGAGTGATTGCTTTGTGCTAAGACCCTTTATTGCGTGGATATTAACTTAATTATCGTGTTACATTTTATTGCTGCCAGTTCATCTGTAAATGGTTCATTAAAAAATAACAGATTTTAAAACAGAATTTTATAACAACCAGCTTTACGCCTCATGGCTTCGTCTGCGTAAGATTTTTTCTGTAGGTAAAATATTATTTTTAAGATTTTCACGATTATTTACATTAACTATATCGACATGTCGGGAACTCACATCAAACAAAAATTATGCTAAATATCTAACCCGTTTTAAATCACTTTTACGAAAACAAAAAAAAATGATTTTGGCTTTTCGTAAAGAATTTGAGTCGATGTTGGATGGAAATAATAAAACTACAGTTTTTTTCCTTTCATAATCATAATTGAATCCTTTAGCATGTTTTGATTGCATATCTCAGAGAAGCATGTTTGGTATTCAGACAAATTAATTCTTACCAACAACTTGGGGGTCCACTATTTAATCAAATTTTATTGCTAGGGAAAGGGAGAGATATTCATATTATGCGTTATGAAATTGATTTTGAGCACTGCACTTTTCTATTGTGGCACTACTCTCTCTTGATATATAGAAATGTTGCTAGGTGGGTTGGCGATTTCACAAAGGAATCTGACAGCTGGAATAAAGAAAAAAATACTAATGTATCATAGTATTCCAACAGATGAGTCCTCGCCGGGTTTCTGGGACATTATTCTTAACAAAAAAAAACATACTTTATAAAATACTCAGAGAGGTGGGAGCCGCTTTGAAAATACTCAAAGGTCAAGCCTTCGTTAACGATACCTAGTCAAGTATCAAAGTCAGTGGTCTACGCAAATTAATTTGTCATGTATATGTTTTTTTTTTGTTATGGCAACAGCCCAACCCGGCTTTTACTAACGCCATCTATCGAAATAATTGAAACGTTCCTTTTATTTTAGTTGTCAAAAAATTACTCATTTCATCGTACAGCTATTTTAATGTAGGAATATTATACATATAATATTAAAGTACTAAGTAAAATTTGTTTTGTCGCAGGTTGCCGCGAAACAGCGTTCATCTACGCGATCACCAGTGCGGGCGTGACGCACGCGGTGTCGCGCGCGTGCGCCGAAGGTGCCATAGAGTCTTGCACGTGCGATTATTCGCACGTCGACCGCTCCCCGCACCGCTCCCGCGCCGCCGCCGCCGCCAACGTACGCGTTTGGAAGTGGGGCGGCTGCAGCGACAACATCGGCTTCGGGTTCAGATTCAGCAGAGAGTTCGTCGATACAGGGGAGAGGGGGAAGACGCAGAGGGAGAAGATGAACCTGCATAACAATGAAGCTGGCAGAACGGTTAGTATTGTCAATGCTTGCTTACTTTATCGTGTGAGCTTCGAGGTTAACCTACCTCTCAGGTGGTGGTGTCTAAGGAAATATTACGGCAGCTAGTTAAATACATACACTACATGCTTAATATCCCGCACATGACCACATCTCTGATTGCTCTTTTCCTTCATCATACATAAATTTTTCTATTTGTTAAATGGTATGGACTTATGTTCAATTGAATAAATTTCGATATTTCATACAAGTTACTTTAGATATACACCGTGAAATTTAACTGGTTGTTTATCTGCAATACCTATAGTGGTAGTACCTACTCATGAAACTGAACAATCTTCCCTAAGTAACCTAGGTTGAAATACCAATTTTAATTCAACATGTCCAACAAAATATTATTTTTGAAATTTCAATCTATGATCCTCAGGGAAAGTTGCTCAGTTTGATAAGTAGGTACTACCCTGTGGTACTACCACTATGTATCAGATAAACAACTATGTAAATTTAATTTCACGGTGTATTGTAAAGGAAAATATCTGATACAATGCTCACTACCATCTGGACTAAGCAGTCACTTTTAGTAGATGGTAAACTGATTCAAATATAATACAATCAAAATAAACAATAATATGTCGCAAAGCCCGTTTATTACTCGGCTGGGTGGTAAATAAAATAATAAGCAGCACTTAAAATATGATAAATGATAATCAAGAATAAACGATGTCCTCAAGTGTCCTCAACATTGATGAAGTCCAACCACTTGAGAAGTCAAAACAGTAGCGTAGCGCGGTGATGATTGGTAGCCAGCAAACCGATCCATTACTGTTTATCCAATCGCCACTTAGACGGTAGCACCTCGTAAAATAAAACAGACGAGAGTCATTGAGGCGGGCATTGTCATCGCTCATGTTTACATTACCATTACCGGTGACGATCGATCGTAAGCCGGTTGACGTGTCGCGCGAGTGTAATATTAATTATGTACTGGCGGCCATTCGTCGCCCGCGCATCGCCCTCCCACCACACACCCACATTTGCATGACCGCAGCCCGACCCTTCCCGAAACCCACCATCGCCTATGGCGCCTTGAGCCACCCAAACACATCATTAACCCACCGCTTAATTCCTGTCACGACACTCACGCTGGGTGTCCGTCCGCCTGATGAATATTCACTACATTCCGTCAATTGTTTCACACATAATTTGGACATTAGACTACCTATATACATACAGCTTGGCTGTTGCATATCTACATGTCAATGAATAAATGCTGTAGACATTTTATGAAGCGCCTGCGCTTGGTGTAGGGTGAAATTGACTGTCTCCGTCCTCACGTCATTTATCTACCTTCTAAGAATGATGAATGTCCCTAGAGTATGATTTATGATGGGGTTACGCGCGGTGACGACCGGCCCACCTCCTCACGATTTGTAACAATTTGCTCGATCGTGAGATGCGATCGATGAAGTGCGCTTAAAAGATCATCGATCACCTGTATCGACGCTTATCGGTGGAATTTAAAGATATTTGGACATCATTATAGACCTCCTGTTAAGATAGATTCAAATAAATTAACGAAGGTCCATAACTGCGGGGTGTAGAGATAGGGGTATATGTAAATATCACGAAGCTTATTGTATTGTTTTGTTCGCAGCACGTGCAGACAGAGATGCGGCAGGAGTGCAAATGTCACGGCATGTCAGGCTCGTGCACTGTAAAGACTTGCTGGATGCGGCTGCCTAGCTTCCGATCGGTGGGAGACGCGCTCAAAGACCGCTTCGACGGCGCATCCAAAGTGACGATGCGCAATGCCGACTTAGAGACGCCGACGCAACGAAACGACGCGGCGCCGCACCGGGTCCCGCGTAGAGACCGGTACAGGTTCCAGCTGCAACCCCACAATCCGGACCACAAGTCACCCGGGGCAAAAGACCTGGTTTACCTGGAGCCGTCGCCGGGTTTCTGCGAGAAGAACCCGCGGCTGGGCATCCCAGGCACGCACGGGCGCACCTGTAACGACACCAGTATTGGCGTCGACGGCTGCGACCTGATGTGCTGCGGCCGCGGCTACCGGACAGAGACCATGTTCGTGGTGGAGCGGTGTAACTGCACCTTCCACTGGTGTTGCGAGGTCAAATGTAAACTGTGCCGTACGGAAAAAGTGGTTCACACGTGTTTATAGGCATTCAGACGCTCCCAGCGTGTACATTTAATGTGATCGTATAGAAACTCAGTGTTGAATGGTTGTGATTGTGACTCGGACTCGAGAGTGGACCTGTTTAAAGTACTCGGAGGCAGATAACGGACCGTGTATATAATCGCTTCACTTTTTCTTCTATTGGAGCCGTCGAAATCGTAACTCATGTTGACTTGACTTATGTAAATAGAATCACTATCCATTTCTTCTTTTCTCTGCGTATAATTGATCCGGCGTGAAATTAATATAAGCTACTAAGGTTTGGTTAATTTATTTGGCTATTAAGTGCGAACATGTGATCTAGTTATTTTTTGTGGACTCCGTCGCTGGGAAACTAATGATACTAGTTTAACGTCGATTTATTTCTGTCAGCCTGTCATCCTTCGTTTACAATCGAAATTGGACTTATTGGTTTCCCAGCTCGGTCAGGTGTGTAATTTATTTATTTTAGATATCGTGCTTATTATTTTCGAGCGACTGCGCATGACGACGAGACACCTACGTGGACGTTTTACGACTTTAAATGGTATTCCTTAATATCATTTTAAAGTTGACATGTTAAAAAAGTTGTTCGCTGACAACAACGGCCAGTAATCGTATAAAGTTTTATAAAATACTTTCTATTTTATAAACGTCCGCGTCGAATGCGCGGGCGCATAACTGTTTTGAGATCCAAGAGCGAAATTATCTTGTAATTATAATTTTATATTATAATAAGGGTTGCTGATGAAATTTGTGACTTAACAGCATTAGCATAAAGCGTCTTCTTGGGTGTCCGGAGCGCAGGTTGCGCGCGCGGCGTTATCAGTCAGTAAGTAGCGCCATCGTAAAAGTGTCCCACATTACGAGATAAACGCTCTCGAGAATTTTAATTAAATATTAAACGAATTAAATAATCAGTATTATACTTAGATATAATATTGTATGCGTGTTGCGTCCGATATTCCAAGATAAGCATGCACGTAAGCTTGACACTTGTTATATTTATAATAATGTACAGTAAGCAGCACATGCGGCTAGACTTTTTGACCTTGAGAGCGCCCATATTCCGTAGAAGTAGGGGTGATTTTCGTAATGCGAATGTCCAACCGCATGTGCTGGCTTGTGTACCTACTTGTTCATATGCAGTTTTAGCCTAGTTTAAAAGCATGAGTTACTATACCAGTAACGTTATATTTTTCCATTTTTATACAGAATTTATATCAAGTAGAAAGACAACTACTATCGGAAACTGTTAACTAGTATGAGTTTGGACTATATTGTTTTATAATATAAATTCGTGTTAAATTCTTCTTTGTAACCCTGTGTCTGACCAGTATAATTTTGGACTTAAAATACCTATACTAATAAATTATTTGACTGCACGGTAACCTTACCCGACAATATTTAAGACAGTCCAGTTTCCAGTTTGCCAATGGCATTGAAGTTTTGTATCAAATCAAAATGATATTTCATTATGTGATATAAAATAGTTTAGCGAGTAAGTTTTGCTAGTTAACCTACTGAGCTTATTGTATCATATAAAATTGCAATGAACATATTAAATCAAAACGTAAGCATTTTAATGGAAGGTATTTATTAACATTCTTGTTTTAACTTATTTTATTTTAATATAAAGCGATGTAATGCTTAGTTTTAGCGTAAAATCCGATGTCACAGTGATCGGTGTTTTTAAACAGGTATATTTTAGTAGTAAACCTTTTCGTACATTAGTACAAACGATTACAATTTACCACTACATTCTAACACATTGTGAATGTTTGTCGTACAAAGCTGTTTTTGCCGTTCTTGTTATCGTATTGCATGCAAGTTGTTTTGACGAATGTTTATTTTGACGGCATATAATGTTTGTACTCGTTTGTACGTATGTTTGGAAAACTGTGTAGATTAATTATTCCAATTTCTGTACATAAAAAGCTCTTTTACATCACAAAGTAGGTACAGAAGAACTGAATTTGCCGCATCATCGGATTGAAAAGACTGAAACTTTTTATTTCGTAGTTTTACTAAAATAATGTCCATGTCTGGATTTGTAAACGCCATATTGCTTCAAATTATAGCAAAAAGCAATTGTGATAAAAGTATTTTAACGTAACCCAATCAAAGCCAGTGTTTTTTACTTTATATTTTAGTAATGAATTAATATTGAAAAATCTAATTTAATGTGCCATTTTTAAACATACCTTTAAACTATGACAGTTCAAAAATTTTACCAATTCCGTTTTCAAATCATCTTACATACCAGTATCAATTTTGGTGTAATATTATTTTTTTTACATTTGTAAATATTACAGTCTTAAATATTTTTAAGTTATTTATGTGAATGTAGCATTTTAAAATTGTAAATGTTAGTTAAACAATGTAATTGAAATCAGCTGAACTTACCTGAATCTCAAGTCTTATTGTTGTACAAATAAATAATTAAACGATGCGCCTCTTTGAAATTATATTTCGTCCAACAACCGCATTTTCGGGGTTGACATATTTTTATTATAATATCGGTTGTACATTAGCAGTATCTATTTATAATTAAAATATTGATTAGTTGTTACTAAAAATACAAAATTGAATAAAATTTTTGGTTTTTAACTTATCTCACCTATCCTATAGTTAGTTTAACATTCTTACTAATTATTTACATATCATACTCATATAAACAACTACAAGCAATAATTACATACACATTTATAATTTGTGTGACAAAACACAATACAATACATAAAATGAAAAGATAATTTAAAAAATATACAAAAACCGCCTTCAAAGGTCCTATCCAACACAAAAAGGTTAAAAATAAAATAAAAATATAGCTGAAATCATATAAATTTAATATGGCTATTAATATTTTTTATTTACATAAGTTGTAACATCATATAAACATGTGTAGACATTGTTATACACCTTCACCTTGGAGTCGAGCTGTCAAAATACCATGAAAACCGCGCCATATTATAACATCAATTTAAGTGTTCTAAGGTTATGTATGCAATGGGCACTAGCCCATCCATACTTCTTCACCGATCCACAAAGGCAGCTGATACATGGTTTCAGCCATCTTGTCAGGTACGAGTACAACCGCCGCCGTGTCCACCCGCCGATAAAGTTATGTTTTCATTTCGCAATTTATGCGCGAGCGTTGTTCGTACAACAGCGAAATGTCATATTCTCGACCGCTTCGTTTTGTTCCTTTTAACTGCGTAATTCGATCGACCCTTCTTGATACAATCAAGATACTCGTTTAAAAAAATGAATTCATTCTCTAAAAGGTGGGATGACATGTATTAAAAAAAAATTACAATTAAACTGACCATTTAATCATAATTTTCTGTAACAACCCTTATAGTGTCAAGAGCATTCACGACGACTATAACCGCAATTTTCTTAAACGACTTCATTCTCTGCACTGCGTTTGCTAATATGAACTGTAGAGTGTTGTTATAAGGTTTATTTTGAGACCGAAAAACATGTCGAAAGTGAAAAGTTGATCCGTGTTGGTGGTCGGAGGGCCGCGGGCTGGTTCCCACGAGTATCGCGCGTTGGAAAATTTATGTTTATGAACTGAGAAATCTGTCATAAAGGATACGAATGGCGTAGCTGAATCTGAAATAGCGTAAATAATTTTTCACGAGAAACGATTTTTGCATTCTACGGATGCATCACACGGAGTAAAACGTCTAAGCTCCTTTGCTTAGCTTCAGTTGCATTTTTTGTTCATAGTGGAAAAGAAAAATGTACTTTTTAAAACTTTCACGGTTGTTTTCATAACTATTAAGATTTAGCACGGGATATTCACACAAAACAAATACCACGGTAAATATCCCGTTTTAAATCTTAATATTCATGAAAATGGTTTCAAAGAAATCAAATAACATACCGATATAGTATAATAATGCATATTACGAATAGCTATTCGCCTAAAGTTGTTCCTTGGTTGTTTTTCCTGAGAAATCATGACATCTCTCGCAAAAAAGTTGGTCATATGACAAAAGAAAAGAAATCTAAGACTTTGCGTTAAACTCTCAACCATAGTTACATTTTCATGCAAATAAAACATATGCGGTTTCGTATCATTTTAACATTACGGACCAGACTGTTTCATGTTATATATTATTGTAGATATTTACAAGCAAATGCTACATATTTGATGTAAAATAATTCAAAAAGTTATATTGTAGAGGAAATAAAACGTTATCAAAATTGAAGTATAGTACTTACCATGAATATTCCATAGTATTTTTTTTATTTCTATTTTCCTTATTTTCCTCGTTTTTTCTTATCTGACATAACATTTAATACAATGCAAACACATTGGTTTGGACGATATTTATTTTTAAGGATATTTTTTGTAATTATGTACTCGAGAAGTAAGTTTTATTTCATTCTTGTATTTTTTTTTCAATTATCAAGATTATAGTCTCTGTGGCCGAATGGTAAAACGGTCGACTTACATTACGGAGGTTCCGGGTTCGAATCCCGGTAGTAAAAAGTAAAATGACTCCGTGCTTCGGAAGGCACGTAAAGCCGTTGGTCCCGGTTACTATCTACGGATGTACATGAGTCATGTTAGAAACCTTAGGCGGTTATTCTAACCCCAGAATTTCTAAGGTTAACTTTGAAACCAACACGACAAACAAACAAGCAAGCATCTAAGTAAAAAAAAATCTGATGAGAGTTTGTATGACTATTATTGTATAGCATATTTAAATTTGGGTTGGGCTATATTTAAACCAACTATAACAATAATAAATTTTAGCAACAACTTGGAAAATAATACTTTGCTTGGTGACTTTAAAATGCATCCTTTTGCACTAAAATGTTCATGACATCAAAACATTTCATGTTTTATTTTCTAGTATCATCAACTCAATCCGATGAAGATGGAGTAATTCTTAATATTGAACTTGATGTTGATGACGGGGACAATTATGGTTCGTATATCTTCTGTAAGAAAAGCATTTATATTTTATAAGACGTAAAAGTGACAAAAACTGCCTTTGAATCACTCTCTGTACTGAGTTTCTTTGTGTGACTTAAACTTACTATACTACCATGGTCTAAAAAAACAAGGTCTAACCGTTAGACCACGTGACTGACACAAGCCTACGTCATTTTGCTCTGTTCATCCTTGTCTATTACACGCATTCGACAAGGATGAACAGGCAAAATGACGTAGAAATTACGAAGGCTCGTGTCAGTTACGTGGTCAAATGGTTAGACCTTGTTTTCCTAGACCATGTATACTACTAAGTGATACAGATTGTCGTCGTCGTTGTCGCAGTGATGATTAAGTAAGTTTTAGTAGTCAAAAATATGCTAAGGTTTCCTCTCGATGTTTGTTCAACTGTATCTATTGGACTATTCTTTAGACACCAACGCTAACGTAACATTATATTTTAGGACTGGCGGCTGCCCAGGTTAAAGAAGGAAGCAAAGAAATTTTACCTAAAACTTCAAATGAACCTAATGCTGGATCTGTTGAAGAAGGAAAAGGAAATTTAATTGGTGCTCCAAATGACAATGCTGCTCAAAATGGAAAAGACAACGAACATTTACACTTACAGTTAAAAAAACACAAACAAAAGATGAAGTTGGAGCAAAATATTAATCTAAATTTGGAAATACATTCCGAGATTGGATTTAATTATACAGCAGATGAAATGGAAAAGTTAAAAATTTGGCCCAAAGGAGTAATACCGTATTTTATTGACGACTTTTCATTTGGTACGGACCAACTTCGCTTAGATTTTAAAAGTTCTTCATTATTGTAAGCTAACATATTGTTGAATAATTAAACTCAGATTTGGGCTAAGAATATACTACATATTTAAAGGCATTATTTAACATACAATAACGTTGTAAATATAATAACAACATGAAAAAATATACTGCACGGTTTCATTTCAGATTACAATATGCGAGAGAAGATCCGTAAAATATTAGGAAGTTTCAATCAAGTTACTGGTCTTCATTTTACGGAGTTGCCTACACCACCGAATGATGACAACGAGAGATGGGTGCTGCTTGTCAATCGCCGCGGTATCCTCGGCTGCGAGGACTATAACACCAACAGCTTTACCATCACTGGTGTTCAGGTATGTGGTTCCGATTCAAAATTTATTTCAGTCTAAAAAATACTTATCCGCTAACATTAGATATTGGCCTGATATAACTGAAAGCTTAGAAAATTGTGAGACCTAATTTAAATATATTTTATAATAGACTAACAAAATTAAACAAATTGCTTGATGAATAGGAGTATCTACCTCCCATTCATCGTTATTATATGGCCTTCAACATCTTTTAAGATGGTTTAAGCAGCGTTAGTCCCTCCCATTATTGATTTGATTACAATTACAGCATATAGCAGTTAATGATGGAAAGGATTTTCCTTCGTAAGTTATTTGTCATAATCCACAATATTAAGGAGATGATGACAGCTGCTATCGGTTACGTAAGTAAAAGATGGTATCCATTGCCTGGGTTATATATGTAGGATGCCACTTACAGCTACAATAGTCAAAACAAGTCAAATTATCTCGTCAAAAATAAAAAGTAAGCTTCTGATTGATAATTAGGGCGACAACTTTAGCTTCTTCGAACTTATTATAACTAACTTAATACTTAAGGATATGCTTCAGAGATTTCAAGCTTCAGTTGAGTAACATATTTTTGACGTCCCCGTAGCCTAGTTGGTAGTACGTCTGCCTTCGAAGCACAGGGCCGCGGGTTCGAATCCCGCCCAGGGCAAACATTCGTGTGATGACCACATATTTATATATTTATTGTGTTTGCCTTGGGTCTGGATGTTGTATCCGTCTAGTATGTGGTCAGATGGCCGGGTGTGAAATGTCCCCAAAGATTTATTTATCTATTTGTACCTAAATAAATAAAGTCATTTCCTTATACTCACACAGCGCGTGGTGCTGGGATATGACTGCTTGGGAGCCGACGCGAATGGAGCTGCGCTAGCGCCGACGATACTGGCGCTGGCAGGAGTACCACCACAGCACAATTCCCCCGATCGGGACCAATACATTCAAGTCAATATTGATACAATTATACCTGGTGCGAATGCTTCTTCCTCTTTCTTGTGTCTCTACAGGTGGACGACTAAGAGATCTAAGGGCTCTCTACGAGAACTCTCTAAGAGTTCCGCCTTCAGTCTCCGTTGACTTCCATCCAGAAATTCGCAGGATCGAACCTCGGCACATACCAATGTGTTTTCGATTCTCGAATTAATATGCACGTTTATTCGACGCTCATACGGTAAAGGGAAAAATCGTAAGGAAACCTGAACACACCTGCGAAGTAATTCAAGGGTTGTGTGTGAAGTTAACCAACCCGCACTGGGCCGGCGTGGTACACTAAGGCCTATTCACTTTGATTTCTGGCTAGGCCCGAACCCCTCGGTGGGGTGATGTATGAACTGTTAATGATGAGGTGGAAGGCATACCTGCTGCTAAATAGATCTACAATATTAAACTTGAAGGCGCGTACTCACAGTCGCGGGAAAGAGCGGGCTGCGGGACGGAATCCGAATTATATGCTGTTTGCCCTGTTTGCCCCATAGAAAGAGCGGATGCAATTTATGTTACAGGCTGCATTTAAATTCGGATTCCAACCCGCGCTTTTCCGCTATAACCCATAGCGGGAGTTCTTAAATAAACACACAGTTCGCTTTATATTAACTTCATCCATCACATCATTATCATCACCTACTCCGTCTATAACAAATAATTTAAATGGTGGGTAATATGTAAGGCATTTCTATCCTTGAGGTATGATAGCGATTAAATCTAAAACATAAATACATATTTAGTTATTGCCTTTACATCCCAACTGTATTTGACCTGCATTGCTTTGAAATATTTGTAGCTAGAAAGCAATTAAAGTTCACTTACTATTAATTTATTAGCCCGGTTGTGCAGGGACAAGACTATTGTGTAGAAAATTTAGGTGCTGAGGGGTTGCGGGGGGCGAAGCTAATGGAGAAAGACCAGTTGTGCAGGAGCAAAACAATTGAGTAGAAATTGGGTGCGGGGATTTAAGGGGGGCTTTGCCCTCTTACGAAGAAAACCCAGTTGTGTAGGGACAAAACTATTGAGTAGAAATTGGGTGGTAGAGGTTTGAAAGGTCTCTGCTGCTGGTTGCGGGATGAGGCAAGACTATTCAGTAGAAATTGGAGTCTGGGGGGTCGCCCTCCTCACAAAGAAAGTCCAGTAATACAGTGGCAATACTAATTATTTATTAGCCCTGATGTGCAGGGCCAGGGGCAAGACTATTCATCAGAAATGGAAGCTGCGGGGTTGGGAGGGGCTTTATCCGAAGGAAGTCCAGTTGTGCACGGAAAAGTCAAAAATAAACGTGGGCGTAGCCGCGGGCAGACAGCTAGTAGTTGAATAGTAATAGTAACTTATGATGTGCCTGTAACCGACACTAACTAGAGATTTAAATAAATTTAACTTCGACAAAATTGGTTATAATATGTATTATAAATTGATTTTTCTATTTATTTATAATTATGTTTTTGTAATTGGAACTATGCTATTCGAAAAATATCTATGTAAGATTGATTTATGTTATTATTTGTTTTCAGAAAAGCGTGACCTATTAAAAAAATTAAACAATAATGAATGGTTGTTTCATGACATTGAGTACGACTATCTTAGCGCTGGCCATTATGACTCCCATAAATTCACGATAAACGGCTCTGCTACGATTGTGCCGCTGGTAAATGTTTTGTAGTAGTAATATGAAATGTTGATATTTAACTGGTAAAATAAATTCTATACAACAACCTGTCCTTTCTTAGATCATAGAAAAAACTTATTAAATAAATTAATATTCAACGTGAGCTGTTAACACACACACAATGCAATCACTTAATTTTTCAGGGAAAATTCAAGCATTTTTCTGATGTTGGTCAAGGAGATGGAATAAGCCTTAAAGATATTTGGAAAATAAAAATGCTCTACAATTACATATCACTGGACAGACACAAAGCAAAACTGAATGATTGCTCTCGTATTTTCAAGCTTGGAAATGCTTTCCAAAGTATCAGACCTACGGAAAGTAGTATTATACCAAGAGATAAGCCCAGCAAATATTCAAGTCACAGAACAAACGAAAACAACAATGTTATTGCTAATAATGCTGTCAGTGACAATGAACACCAAGGTGAAATAGTTGATACAGTGTCAGATTCAGACCCAAATATAGCACTAAAAAAGAAAAAACCTCCAAAAAAATTAAAATCGAGAGCAAATTCGAAATCGAAACAGAAATTGAAACAATTTCTAGCTACAGATTTTGATACTGACAGACAATGAACAAACTATTATGAGGTTCATCATATTTCATTTCATGGTAATCTATATTTAATATGTGAAAAATAAAAATATTTAAAGCCACTTTTTAATTTTATTACCAGAATCCACTATTATAAATGCGTAGGTGTGTTTATTTATTGGTTCTTCTTTCACAATGAAACTAAGCAACAACGGGTTGATCAGATCTTTTGTACAAAGATTGATGGAGGGCTGAAAAGTGATATAGTCTACTTTTTACAACAGGAAAATATCTCATTACCAGACATCTATTCAGTTCAGAAGGAGGACCACTTTGTTCCGTTGATTCATCACGTCCACATCCACAATATTTGTGGAAAGTTCTTGAGTTTTTAATTCATTCAAGGGGTTTGAAGTGCATGGTATGATAATATGAATGTAATTAATTCAATTAACTGTTTACATGTTTTTATATTAGATTTTTCTACGGAGGTTGTACAGTCAGCTGCAGAGATTGCTACCTGCGCCACAATATATTTTTTAACTATTTTCAACGACTTTCATGAATTTTGACATACGTATGATTGCGAAGTTAGCTGGTGGCGCAGTTTGCAGAGTATTACATAGATTTTTGCCGGGGAGGATACCTGATTCTGAATTAGGCTGTACGTTTTTTTTCTAAAATCCTAGCTAGAAGATAAAGACCTAACTAAGGAACGCAATAACCGATAATCTAATTCATTCGCGTAGTAGCAAAACTTGCTAGCTTCGTGCTACAACCATAACTACAAGCAACCAGTACCAGAGTCAGAGGGGGTTTTATACATGCTCACAGAGTCACAGACGTATATAATGACAAAAAATACATGATATGTAACCATAAATACCTATCATAAGTTTATATATAATAATATTACGATTCAATTTCATATAAAATGTTTTGTCCATAAAACTGCTACGTACAAAATTTTCTAGTTCTCAGTCATAAAAAATAATGCATACACAATGTTTGCAAAAATACTTACTGATATGCTTAATAACGTTAATGTTTTGTCCTAAACGTGAGTATATACTGATACAGCTGTATCATTTTCAATGAAATTATAATCATACAGTTTATTTTTCATTTTAATACAACATTGCAACTCTGGACTCGCTTTGATATTGCTTGGATTGCTTTATTTGCTACGCAACAATTTAAAATTTCAATATAATTTAAGGAAGTTTGACAACGACAAACGATGTAGAAGATAATTCCAATCCCAAAGTGAAACAGAAGAATCAAAAATTGACACACTTGAGATTGTCCGAACCCGGGTTCAATTACTCGGAGAGTGAAATGGAAAAGCTGAAGATCTGGCCCGAAGGAATCATACCGTACTTCATTGATGATTTTTCTTTTGGTCAGTGTTTTATTTTTATTATTGTATTGTACTAGCGACCCGCCCCGGCTCGGCACGGGGAAATGGTTATTGTGGGTTATCCATAAGTATAATATTAATGTTTTATACATATAAACCTTCCTCTTGAATTACTCTATCTATAAAAAAAAACCGCATCAAAATCCGTTGCGTAGTTTTAAAGATTTAAGCATACTTAAGGACATAGGGACCTAGGGACAGAGAAAGCGACTTTGTTTTATACTGTGTAGTGATAGCGATGAAAAGCCTCACTTCACTTCACTTATCGTGTGGGTAACCCTGGTGCCAGAATCATTGAGCCGCAAATGCGTATGAAAAGCTTCAAAACTACTTTATTATAAAAGTGTAAAAAAATATACTTTTGCTAAGTCCATTTTTTATTCCAGATATAACATTACGGCAGAGGCTTCGTATTTTGTTAGGTTCCTACAGCAGCGTCACTGGTCTTGACTTTTTAGAGTTGAGTCGCGTGCCAGACGATGAAAATAAAAGATGGGTGCTGTTTATCAATCGTCGTGGAGTGCTTGGCTGCGAAGACTATAGCCCCAATAGTTTCACTACCAGTGGAGTCCAGGTTTATATATATTATTTTTCTTATTTACGTTCAACAGGGGTTTAGTGGTTTTTCGGGATTAGCATTTTGATAGCTTCAGTAGAGAATGGTATTATTTTCTAAAGTACTTGTGGTACTACTGTAGGTATACTTAAATTGAAGTCAGTGTGTCTTTATTTCTTATGGATACCGAAAAGGATCTGGAATGACTGGATCGATATCTGTCTATATAATAAAATTGTAGAGGCCATTTTGAATAAGAATGTAGCTGTCAAATTAGGCGTAATTATAAATTGGATTTTAGTATGTATCCTAAACATTAATAATACATAGTTTAAAAAACTAAAAAACACGCTTTCTGTCCGCCATCTTGGACGTCCGCCATATTGGATTTAAGTCCCGTGACTGTTTTTTCGTATTCCTGACAGCAAACCCTTTTCATTTGATACCCATATCATGGGGGTGGATTTCAAACAGCCAGTTCGCCATCTTAGGCAGGCCGCCATATTGGATTTGCAATGACGTTTCTTAGCTAGTCATGTATTGTCATCAGAACTCAGAGCGTGTGCAAAATTTCATCCTAATCGAAGACCGGGAAGTGGGTCAAATTAAGATTCCAAGATTTTTTACATACATGTAATGGGGAAGCCGCCATATTGGATTTGTAATGACGTTTCTTAGGTAGTCATGTATTGTCATCAGAACTCAGAGCGTGTGCAAAATTTCATCCTAATCGAAGACCGGGAAGTGGGTCAAATTAAGATTCCAATATTTTTTACATACATGTAATGGGGAGGCCGCCATATTGGATTTGTAATGACGTTTCTTAGGTAGTCATGTATTGTCATCAGAACTCAAAGCGTGTGCAAAATTTCATCCTAATCGAAGACCGGGAAGTGGGTCAAATTAAGATTCCAAGATTTTCTTACATACATAGTTACTTACAAGTGAAGCTAATTTGTAATAATGACGTTTCTTAGCTAGTCATGTATTGTCATCAAAACTCAGAGCGTGTGCAAAATTTCATCCTAATCGAAGACCGGGAAGTTGGTCAAATTAAGATTCTAAGATTTTTTTCATACATATAATGGGGAGGCCGCCATATTGGATTCGTAATGACGTTTCTTAGCTAGTCATGTATTGTCATCAAAACTCAGAGCGTGTGCAAAATTTCATCCTAATCAAAGACCGGGAAGTGGGTCAAATTAAGATTCCAAGATTTTTTTCATACATATAATGGGGAGGCCGCCATATTGGATTCGTAATGACGTTTCTTAGCTAGTCATGTATTGTCATCAGAACTCAGAGCGTGTGCAAAATTTCATCCTAATCGAAGACAGGGAAGTGGGTCAAATTAAGATTCCAAGATTTTCTTACATACATAGTTACTTACAAGTGAAGCTAATTTGTAATAATGACGTTTCTTAGCTAGTCATGTATTGTCATCAAAACTCAGAGCGTGTGCAAAATTTCATCCTAATCGAAGACCGGGAAGTTGGTCAAATTAAGATTCTAAGATTTTTTTCATACATATAATGGGGAGGCCGCCATATTGGATTCGTAATGACGTTTCTTAGCTAGTCATGTATTGTCATCAAAACTCAGAGCGTGTGCAAAATTTCATCCTAATCAAAGACCGGGAAGTGGGTCAAATTAAGATTCCAAGATTTTTTTCATACATATAATGGGGAGGCCGCCATATTGGATTCGTAATGACGTTTCTTAGCTAGTCATGTATTGTCATCAGAACTCAGAGCGTGTGCAAAATTTCATCCTAATCGAAGACAGGGAAGTGGGTCAAATTAAGATTCCAAGATTTTCTTACATACATAGTTACTTGCAAGTGAAGCTAATATAAAGCGTGTAAAAAGACGTTTGACTTTATTATTGTTCTTAAAAGTGTGTTAACGATGTATTGTCTTTATATTCAACTTACAACGCAATATCTAAAATCAGACCAATTATATTAATATAATTTCCTAAAATCACCAATTTAAGAAATTTTATTAAATATTTTCTTATTAATTACTATACATATTTTTAGAGAGTAGTGCTGGGGTACGACTGCTTCGGCGCAGGTGGAGGTGATTTAGCGTCCACTGTGCTAGCTCTCGCTGGAGTTCCACCGCAGCACAACGCACCCGACAGGGATACCTACATCACCGTCGTCCTCGATAACATAATACCAGGTATCATCGTCATCATCATCTGACTCCCGCTAAGATCTCCTGCGCTGCCCGAATCCAGCGGCTGCCCGAGACCCTTGCCAGACCAGACATTCTACATTATCTGATCACGCTACGTCTTACGGCTCGCGGCCGCCATTCAAGAACATTTATGCCCCAATGGCTACTCAAGTATCAACAGCACATCAAAAGCCAAAATAAATCCTAACATTTTATTTTAATTTCAGAAAAGCGCGATCTATTCAATGTGTTGAAGAATGACGAATGGTTGTTTCACCATGTTAAGTATGACTTTCTCAGTGCCGGCCACTATAATTTTCATAAATACACAATCAACGGTTCCGCTACTATAATACCACAGGTACACGATACTTATCTTCTACTGCTGTTGCGATGATAAGTTCATTTATAATAATACTAGCTTTCCGCCCCGCGGCGCCACCTGCGCCAACAGTTTTACCGTGGGAATGAGGGATTTTCCCCTCGTGAAATGTGCTGGTACCCTATGTGTTATTCTGTTGTTTAAGCTAACCATTAGCAGTTTTTGCGTGAAAAAGTTACAAACGTCCATAAATTCATCCATCCAACCACAATCTTTCGCGTTTATTATATTAGTAAGATTCTTAGCAATCGGTCGAATTTTTAAGTTATTGTCACAATGTTGTTTAATGTTCTTTAAATAAGAAGAACCTTTATTGGATGATGTTATCACTTTGTTCCAGAACCCAGCAACTTTGACTAGAGCTGTCGGTGAAGGCAATGGAATAAGCCGTACAGATATTTGGAAAATTCGAATGATGTACAATTTTATATCAAATAATAGGAAACTCCCAAAAGCCTCTGATTGTTCTAAGATTTTCCAACCTGGCAGTCAGTTTTCGAGCTTTAAACCACTAATGAAGGATATTATTATACCGAGGTCAAAACCGGCAAAATACTTAGGCTTGCCTGATGAAGAGGCGGAAGAACTCTCAAATAGAGATTCCGAAGACAGTGAAAATTATAACAATGATATGTTTAAGGTAAAAAAGAAAAAAGTTAAAAAAGGAAATGACAAGCTCGATGCCCTTTCAGACTTTGATACAGATGGAGATATGAATGGTGGAAGAATTAAACTACAAGGAAAAGTAAAAGATTATAAAAAAAGAACCGCGCTCAGTAGCCGATTCCACGCAAGCAAATTGGCAGCTTTGTCAGATTTTGATACCGATAAAAACAATAAATGAAAAATATTTATCAAGGTGTACAAAATCATAGTGTATTAATAATATAATAAATAATAGGAAAGCAGATTTCTACTTGATATATTTTTTATTTAGGGTTCAGTATCTCAATCAGATCTCAATTATTGAGGTTAACCCGATATCGAATTATTTAGCCACTTAAGGCTTCTGGGATAGCTCGTAAAATGACAACGTAAATGGGACGGAAGGCTGAAGTTTTAGAAGCATGAGATAATCTTTTTTTCGGACAATGCATGTCCTCACCATACTGGGGGAAGTCTCACAAAGTTATATTTGTTAGACAGGTGCCTCATAGTGATTCGAACCCGGAACCTCTATAATTTGAGACAAATGTTTTTACCTCACTAAAGTTGCTCAATCGATTTTTCAAATTTTGCTATCTTAGTTAACGCCTTCGGGAGTAAATGTTTGAAATACGGATCTTGTAATTGTCGAAGAGTGTTTGTATTTCTGAAATACGTTAAAATGTTATTTATTAATATCTGTCTATACCTAAAATGTATACCTATTAATATTTTAAAAAGTCAGAATTAAAAAGATATTTCAATTTTTAACAATAACTATTATTTATTTTATTTTATGCTTATACTATTCTGTAGGCCTACTCCGAGGCGTTCATCGACACGGCCGTGTCGTTGTCAAGAGGTTTGTCGGAGGGAGAGGTCCAGTTGTGAGGTAACTGAGGGCCATTGAGGATTTCAAGAGGTTCATTGAGGATTTCAAGAGGTCTACTGAGGTTTCTTTTTTGTAAACATGCCAATGTCATTTTCTGAAATAAACTTTGACACGCACCCTCTGACCAAAGCGAACATTGCTAAGGAGTATGCACTAAAAGACATGACGATATAAAATGACACAATAACACTATTACACTGTAACATTGCTTCTAGTCATATGTTGATGGGTGGTTGTGTAAAAGTTATAGCAGTTGATTCGATAATCTGTGGAGATTTAATGTTTTAAAAACTATACCTTTCAGAGATATATTGACGTCATACATTTTTCTGTCCTTATTTAACGACATTTCAGGAGGTTTCCGGTGGTCTTCTTTCTGTTTCGCGCCCAAATTTTGCCCCTCTGAAGTCTCATGTCACGATCGACAAATTGATTTTGAAGTTAAATTTAAAAAAAATGGACGACAAACCCACGGCACCAAAATTGGTGCCGTGGCTTTGTCGTCGGGACCGATTTCTCTTCAAATATATAATATTACCTTAAACTGATGACTGATACTAAAACTACAGGATATATGACACATGTTTACAAAAAATGAGATCTTTTTATAAAGCCGTCTTCTCATAATATCCGTTAGAAAAAAGGTCTCGCAAATTTCAACCTCTGTCTCTGCAGACTTCACAAGCTGTGTCGATAGATTCATCTCCTTCATTGAAAAACTTGAATAATACTAAAACTAATGACTGATATTAAAAATACGGGATATATTTTACGTGGTAAACAAAAATTGTATCTAAAAGTTTTGTAGTTTTGGCACCGTGATCGAAGGAAAACGAGTCTACCAAACTACTATAATCCGTGTCACCATCGACATATAATGTTAATATCTTTAAAATTATTCAAGTCTGAAGTAATATTGTACTTGATACTAAAACTTAAAAATATACGTGACATCTCTTTAAAATTTTGATCTAATTCATGAAGTAGTTTTGAAGATATATCTGTAAGAAAAAGGCCTAGCAAATTTTAGCTGATTTCGAAACTGTCACTATAAGCCGTGTCGAGAGATAAGTCTCCTTAATTTAAAAATGAATAATACTTAAAAGTGATGACTGTTTTTGAAAATAGAGGATATATTTAACGTATAAAATGAATATTGTATAAAAAAATCCAGTATTATTTGCAGCGTGACCGCAGGAAAATGAGTCTTACAAACTGCCATAATCCGTGCCACTAACGACATTATAAATGTTAATATCTCATGAAATATTTAGGTTTCGTGCAATATTTTACTTGAAACTATATATACTGAATATACGTGACTTCTCCTAAAGATCTTAATCATTATTAATGAACTAGCTTTCCGCCCCGGCTCCGCCCGCGTTTACATCTTTTCCGTGGAAATGAGGCATTTTCCCGGGGTAAAAGGTAGCCTATGTTACTTAGGGTGAATGTAGCTTTCTAATAGTGAAAGAATTTTCGAAATCGGTTCAGTAGTTTTTGAGTTTATACATTACAAGCATACACGCACACACACACACGCAAGCACACACACACACACAAATACGAATCTTTCCACTTTATAATAATATTATATTATTTAGTATGATTTTTCTTAAAGATATATCCGTAAGAAAAAGGCCTGGCCTATTTTTACCTACTATATAAACTGTCTTGAGAATTCTATTAAAAAAATATTTTATTTTTCATTACAGTTCGAAAATACCCTTCGTAGACTTTATGAAATAAAACTAACGAGAGTGATTTATTAATACTCGTACTTTAATTACAATAACAAAGCTATACGAAACAAATATACATTGGCATTTTAAATTAGTGGTATAAATATATTTAAACTAAGGTTTTACACAGTCTTTCTTTCACAGGCAAACAAACAATACGTATCAAATCAATTACAATTTTAACGTCGTCCTTGTTATGAACTATCAAAGAGTTATCTTAAGCCGAAGACGAGTTTATTGTGCACGTCTCTGTTTCGCTTTTCTGTGATTACTTTTCTCTTGCTTCCTTGGTCTGCTGTAAGACATTTCTTTGGATATAAGCGGTACCTGTTGTGTCCTCTTCTTTTTTGTGTACAATAATGGTTAAATAAATAAATAATTTTATATAATTCCAAACGCTTTAGGCTTTGAGCAAAGACATTAGAAATGCTTTATTTTTTTCAGCTGTTGTTGTTATTTTTAGTTTGAACTTCCCATATTGTGATTCTTTTTGATCTGTGTAACAATTATTGCAATTTAATTATAATTATGGCTTAAAAGTATCAATTCAATATTTATTTTTTTGTATCAGAAAGTAAATAAATATTGTATGACGTTGTCTGCCAGTTGATGCTATATCATAATCTATGACACAGAAATTATATTTAAGATCTTCAATAAGGAGGTTTGATTTCTGAATCATCTTGTTATGGACTTAAATGTTGCGATAAATATTTTATTAAAGACAAAAAAGTCAATGTACCGTTCAAAGTTTTAAATAAGTTAAAACAGTATAGGTATTATTGTAAAATTTGCCTGAATTATCGAATAAATTCCATCAAACTTCTGTCAGTCGATTTCCGGTTCAAAAATATAAAAATATAAAAACTAGTCCATGGCCTTGTCCTCCCCCTCTCAAATCTCCTGTCAGCCACTGACAGGAGATTTCAGAGGACTGCAGAGACACACTCAGAGTTTGAGTCAATTGCGTATCTATGTTTTAGACACATGGTTCTGTTTAATTTGGGAATATATCGTAAGAAAGTATCTCCCGACGACAACAAGAAGATTGTATCAATGGTCTCAATTCCACGCGTCCACCGTCTTAATAACTTAAAATTAAAATGTCTAAAATTTAACGAGTTTAAGTTGGTTATATCCACAAGTACTATTCTACGGAGCCAGGCCCACAGAACACTATTACTCCTAGCGGCCAGGCCAACTAAATTTAACGGGGTTTAAGCGACTTGCTAAATTGTCTAAGTTGAGTTCAAGTTGTTGTTTTTTGATGTTATTTTTATGAGAAAGGCAAATTGTATCCTTGCCATACAACCTAATCATGTTTATAAAAATTATCAGAATTTGTAAAAAAATCCTTAAGGAAGTTTTTATTTGTGTCAATTCATAATGTAGAAGTACAGTAGCCAACACGTGTAGGTGGACACTTTGAACTTAGGAACGCCGTTATTACGTAGGTAACAGTAAAGGCGAATATTACTGAGCAAATATCCAGCCGCGTGTGCTGGTTCCTGTACATCTTGAAATATAGCAAATAAGCAGTAATAGTAAATAGTAGCAGTAGTAGTAAATAGTAGCAGTAGTAGTAAATAGTACAGTCAAGAGCAGGTCAAGTCATACTGAACCCACGCATCGCGATTCACTCCCTTTTTGAACGCTGCAAAATCCAAAGTGTTCAACATAACATGAACTTGAATGTACAGTAAGCAGCACATGCGGCTGGACATGTTGACCTTGAGACCGCCGTTATTACCGTACTATACCAGTAGAAGCGAGTTTTGTATTGCGAGTGTCCAGCCGCAAGTGCTGCTTACTGTACCATACCTATGTTTCTTCCTATTTCTACAAAATTTTACATAGATATGAAATCATCTCATAAGCAACCCAATTGTATATTTTTTCCGATACAACTAACTGTAAACACAAATTTGTCATCCATTCCGTCTGAATTTCCAAAATTGTAAAGGTAATAATAGTCATTCTTCACAATTTTCACAAAAATGGCAGTATTTTATCAAGATTTTGAGGTTAAACGGGACCATTTTAATTGCCGCTAAGATTAATCAGGTTAGCGATTTTTCGCGTAAAAATGGCATGCATAGAATTGCGTTTGGCCAACTAAAGCTAAGTTGAATTATTATTAATTGTCTATGGTTGTCTAAAATAAGGAACGTCCGATTAAAATTAGAAATGTCAGTTGAATTTGACAGTTTGCGTAGAATTGCAAAGTGGTTTAGCGACACCTAATTAAAATTAGACATTTTAACGGCCGCACTGGAATTGGGTCCATCATATTCAAAATTAAACTGAAACCATTTTTTTTATTATTCTTTTATATTAATAATTATAAACTGTCATTCGCTGTTATTTGAACCAAAGTATGTGCCTAATCTGCAATAATTAAAAAAGCTAGTTGTTTAATAAACTAAACAAGATTTTAAGTGTAATCATGATCTGTTTTCACTAATTGTTGAAAGGATCCCTGATTTTAATCATCTGTGGCGGAGGTTCTCCCATATTAAAAGAGGAATAATGGAACTCTTTTCAGCCTCTTGTCTGTCAAATGATGTTTATGACATTTATTTATAACCATTAAATATTTATTTGTTAAATATTTCAACAATAAAAAAGCGCCAGGAAGAAATAGTATTGAATTGAGGTAAATCTGCGCTCTTTGCAGCTTCAGGCAGAAGAGAACGTAGAAGATTAAGACGTTCATTTTTAGATGAAGTAAAGGAAAAAGTTGAGGTTATGTCGTACCAGGAAGTCAAGAAGCTGGCTATGGACAGAGAGAGGTGGTGATTACTCCACGGACAAGTGCCTCGCTCTTAAATTTTGTATGTACAGTGATAATGGTAAACAGACATGCTTAGTTTGTCTGCTCATCAATCTAATCTGATACTATCCTTTTTTTTTTCAGATTTTATTTAAAAAAGTTAAACTTTTATCGAAGTACTTTCAAAGGACATGTACAATGTACATCGCATAAAGCAACGTTTTATGTGGTGTCTGGTGGTGGTAATTATATTGAATAGATAATATTCGTATCATGAGAAATAGAAAAAAATCTGTTACTTTACTATATAATCTCATTTAAAATACTAATCTTAACACTGAAACAGGGCGGTCTTTTTGTACAAGATTATTGTTGTTGTATCTATTTACTTGTTAAAATTATAACTGGTATAATATTATATACTATTCAACATTACACTTGTTCTTGTTTTGTTCTTAATCTGATTTAGTATGTAAAGGTAGGCAAAGCCTGACCCAAGAAATAAGAAAGCTACTCGGGGGGCGCCACGTGTATATTTTTGTTTATGGCAACAATTTCTATTATTATATTAGTTCCATTGAAATTCCGCAATATTCCGCAATATGTTTTATTTTGAGGTTTCTTATTTCTTTGGTCAGGCTATATACAGATATTTCCGTCTTTATGAGCATCTGTCCTTATGAGAATCTGTCTTTTTGAGAATCTGCCCTTTTGCGAACTTGCGAAATTGCGAAAGGCAATCATATACCTTGATTTTACGTGTATAAAAAATTGAATTTATTCCCTTGGTCGGTTAAGGTCAGATTCTGTTTAAAAAAACATAACTGGTACCTACCTAACCTACACACATAAAATTCGTTTCGGACGGTTGGTTCCACCGCTAGGTTCCACTAGTGGGTCCATCTGGATTTTCAAGTACTCATGTCTCCACTGTATATTATTGTTTTATTTTGAGGTTTCTTATTTCTTTGGTCAGGCTATATACAGATATTTCCGTCTTTATGAGCATCTGTCCTTATGAGAATCTGTCTTTTTGAGAATCTGCCCTTTTGCGAACTTGCGAAATTGCGAAAGGCAATCATATACCTTGATTTTACGTGTATAAAAAATTGAATTTATTCCCTTGGTCGGTTAAGGTCAGATTCTGTTTAAAAAAACATAACTGGTACCTACCTAACCTACACACATAAAATTCGTTTCGGACGGTTGGTTCCACCGCTAGGTTCCACTAGTGGGTCCATCTGGATTTTCAAGTACTCATGTCTCCACTGTATATTATTGATGGGGCTAATAATATCTGATTTCTAAAAAGTTAGGAGTTATTTAAAAAGAAAGTACTTTTTTTTTAATTGACCTAAGGTCTTGTGTCGAAATGGTACGAATATTCAAGCTTCACCGGACTTGAAAAAGAAAGTTCATTATGTGTACTTAAATATTCTGAAAGGTGCCCCATGCTTATGAAATACTGATACTATGCCAGATATGGGCAGCAGGGTTCCTTTTTTATCACGTGTAGCATTAAACAACAGCGGAAAATCTTCCTCACTTCCTTAGGACACAATACACTATAAATATACTTTATATTACACTTTCAAGGGATAGAGCAGTATGGTTTGTCTAATAATTGAATCATTCCATCAATTATTGCTTCAATACGATATTTTTATATTTTTTGACGATTGACAATAAGTTTACGTCTATGGAGTAAGAAAAAACAGCGAGGTCAATGAGATTGTCTATGTTTTCACTCTCACTGCTATCTTCGGTGCTCTTCTATGACCCTCTTTGGACCCTCTTTCAGCTCCTCTTCGTCCCTCAGAGGGATTTCCTCCTGACAACGACACGGCCGTGTCGATGCCGGTTCGGAGTAGCTATCCTGGTTATGCTGCAAGCTTCGTAAATTTTAGAATCTACCATAAACGTTGTTTTACAGTTTGGCAATTGGCATTTCGCCATTCAATTTGTTTTGCAGTTTTATTTTTTCAATATTTGTAGTGTGCTTACCATTAGTTCATGCAATTTAACTATGTGTTGTAACTTACTTCGCCGATACTTGCTTATAATTGCCTGCTTCATCATTTACATTCAGAGTAAGTGCGTTGTCTATAAAAATAAAAGTCATCTTCGTTTCAGCAGTCCGATGATGGGCGTCTTGCGTCTTGCGCCGCGTGTTTTTCTAGATATTAAAAATTTGCTGGAAAATAATTACTATGGTAAATTTAGGAAAATTTAATTTCACTCTCTAGTGCATTTGGATTTATTTGACTACTTGAGCGTCGGTGACCAAGTGGCAAGGACCGTTGACTTCCATTGGAAGTTCACGCGTTCGAGCCTCGGCACGTACCAATGTATGATTTTCGAATTCGAGTGTACGTTCATTTGACGCTCTTACTGTGAAAGAAATCATGAGGAAACCTGCACACACCTGCAAAGTAATTCAAAAACTGTGTGTGAAGTTGACCTACCCGCACTTGACCAGCGCAGCGTGGCCGACTAAGGCCTTTTCAGCTTGATTTCCCCGATTTTGACGACCCCGTAGCCTAGCCTAGTTGGTAGTACGTCTGCCTTCGAAGCACAGGGTCGCGGGTTCGAATCCCGCCCAGGGCAAAAATTCGTGTGATGAACACTTGTGTTTGCCTTGTGTCTGGATGTTGAATATTTATATATGTAGGTATGTATATCAGCTGTCTGAGCACAGGCTCTGCCTAGTTTGGGGTCAGATGGCCATGTGTGAGATGTCCTACATAATTTATTTATTTCAGTGTAGGGTCAAGCCCCTCGGTGGGGACATGTTAATGAATACTTGAGATTTTAATATTTCTTTTATGTTTAGATGTTTGTTCAGTGAATATTCCAATAAAACGCAGTTATGAACTAAAAACTGGAAAATCGATTAACGCTAAATATCGCAAATCTGGTATAACAGAAGAACAAAGAAGTAAACTAAACTTATGGCCTCGTGGAGTAGTGCAGTACTTTATTGATGATTTCTCTTTTGGTAAGTATTAAAAAAGAAAATGAAGAGAAGAACGTTAGTGGCCTAGGGCCGTCGGATTCCATTCGGAAGTTCGCGGTTTAAAGTAGCCACTAGCCATATAACATTGTTTTATCAATTTTCAAATTCATCTTGTATTATTAATTTGACGTTCTTATGGTGATGGTAAACATCGTGAAGAAACCTCCACACACCTCAGAATTAAATTGAAAAGTTGTGTGTGAAGTTGACTAACCCGCACTGGGCCAGCGTGGTCAACTATTCACCTTGATTTCAGGGTAGAGTCGTCGTGGTCATCGGTGGTGGGGACATATAAAAGTAAAAATATAAAACAATTTCTATCAGCATTCCTGACTCAAGTTTGGTTCAAAGATATTTTTATTCTCAAAACAAAACTGAATGAGAATAAGTCATTTATGTGAGAAAAGATTTTTTTTTATAATTGACTTACATTTGTGTCGAAAAGGCACGACCAATCAAGCTTATAACAAAAGAAGCAATACAATAATGAGTTTTCAGATTCATTGCATCGTTCATACAATATAAATATTCAACATTATTCTGAAACACGTTTTCCATAAAGCTAGATTTTTTTTTATAATTGACTTACATTTGTGTCGAAAAGGCACGACCAATCAAGCTTATAACAAAAGAAGCAATACAATAATGAGTTTTCAGATTCATTGCATCGTTATACAACATAAATATTCAACATTATTCTGAAACACGTTTTCCATAAAGCGTTCTAAATTCTTTCAGATAAAGTTCTTCGAGATAAAATCCGTACGGTCTTGGATGACGTATCTACCAAGACTGCAGAATCGTTGCAGTTTCTGGAGCTGCCTTCTCCCCCTACTAGTGAGCAGGAGAGATGGGTGCTCTTCATCAATCGCGTGGGACAGCTGGAGTGCGCTGACTGCTCTCCTGCTAACTTCACTGAGCAAGGAGTGCAAGTATGACTTGAAGTTGTAGGCCGAGTATCAGTACTGCTTTGAAGATTCAGTCCGTATGACAAAATAGATTCGATTTCATATCGAAGTCAAATGAAAAACAAAGTTAATACACTTACTAATTAATAGACAGATACTTGCTGATGAAAATTTCACTGACTATTAGCAGCAACGGTGATGTTTCCAAATCTGTTGACTTTCCACAAATTAGATAAAACCAGTACCTGTGCTATGGGTATAAACTTAGTACTCATCAGGGTGAGACTTTCCTTCAAAAGCAGGCACATTAGCAACTAGGCTACGGGGCCATCTTTGTCTTACTTAGTCTCCGTTGGGACGAGATTTTGAATTTTTCTCGATGAGAACTTTGCACGCGTACCATTTTAAGCTTGCAGCATTTAATGTGGCAGAATCATGTGTTATGATTTATAACTTACTAGCGACCCGCCCCGGCTGCGCACGGGAAAATGGTTATTGTGGGTTATCCTTAAGCATATTATGCATTTATTATACATATAAACCTTCCTCTTGAATCACTCTATCTATTAAAAAAAACCGCATCAAAATCCGTTGCGTAGTTTTAAAGATTTAAGCGTACAAAGGGAGGGACATAGGGACATAGGGACAGAGAAAGCGACTTTATTTTATACTAGCGACCCGCCCCGGCTCCGCACGGGAAAATGGTTATTGTGGGTTATCCTTCAGTATATTATGCATGTATTATACATATAAACCTTCCTCTTGAATCACTCTATCTATTAAAAAAAACCGCATCAAAATCCGTTGCGTAGTTTTAAAGATTTAAGCGTACAAAGGGAGGGACATAGGGACAGAAAAAGCGACTTTGTTTTATACTATGTAGTGATGAATATCTTTAAGCAACGGCTGTAAGAGCGTCGGTGGCCAAGTGGCTAGGGCCGTTGACTTCCATTCGGAAGTTCGCGGGTTTAAGCCTCGGCATATACCAATGTGTTTTCGATATACTAATACAAGTGTAAGCACGTTTATTCGACGCTATGCGGTGAAAAAAAGGAAAATATAGTGAGGAAATTTGCGCACACCTCCGAAGTAAATTAAAGGATGTGTGTGAAGTTAACCAACCTGCACTGGGCCAACGTAATCGCCTAGTCCTATTTACCCTAATTTCAGGATAGAGTCTCTCGGTGGGAACATATAATGAGCTGTTGATGACGAATATAGTACAGAGGTGAATTATTTCAAGCAACGATAAGTATATAGACAGATATATTTCCCAAAGTTTTCATGTATAACCTTTATTTGTCGTTTAGAGAATATTGCTAGGATACGATTGTCTTAACGAAGGCGGCGGTGGGCTTGCAGCATTAGTGTTGGCTTTGGCTGGAGTGCCGCCTCAACACAACGCGCCGAATCGGAACGATTACATCGCAATATTGGACAATAATATATTGCCAGGTAAGGACAAATACAAAATTTGGAGAATGCGAGAAATCTGTCCTGTACAGCCCTCTAACATGCCCGGTCCACGCGTGACAGACATAATTTTGTCGTGCGTATTCTCTTATCCTATTGAAGGATATCTCAATATCGCGGGTATCTCGCGCGACAAATTTTTGTCATAGCACTGCATGTTACGGGTGCAGTTTTGTCCTAGCTCCATCAGTAGATAATTTTAAAAGTTATTACTATAGTTATCAGTTTCTAGAAGATGATACAATATAGACTTTAAATTTTATTACATACTAGCTTTCCGCCTGCGGTTCCGCCCGCGTTAAAATTTTTTCCCGTGGGAATGAAGTTTTTTTTTTATTTGTCTCCGTAAGAACCATCCTTGGACTTCAACAAACATTTTAAAAAAGAATTGGTAAAATTGTTCCAGGCGTTGTTGAGTTATGCGCTTACCAACACATTTTTCGATTCATTTTTATATTATAGATTATGTACCTATTATTATCGAAAAGAGAATGACATAACAGAATGATTATATACATTAAATAATGTTAAGGATGTTATACATAGTTGCATGTTGTATACCTACCTTATTCTAAAACCTGTGTTAATTATAAATTGTATATTTATCTATGCTTAATATGTATAAGCAGAGTGTGTTGGATTTAATGTTATTAGGACCTATTGTAAAACCACGCTCTTGAAAAATAAGTATTAATTATTTGTTCTACTGATACGTGAAACATAATATTTTATTTGTCCATATTTAGATTTTTTTGTTTTTATGAGAAGTGGATTGCGTTTTACCAATTTTGTGGGTCAGGTTTTTGTTAAATTGTAACTTGAGAGAATTTTATAAATTTTCAGACAAAAAACATCTTTTTAAGATTGTGCCAGAAAGCAACTGGGTATTTTCATCTTTTGACTACGACTTTGCCAGTGCGAGTCATTATGATTTCTACAAATACACATCGAACGGTCAAGCTACCATAAAACCGATGGTGAGTCGCCATTTTTTGCCATCGTATTATTTATTTCGACAAAGAAACGCCTTTTTAACATATTACAAAGAAAATATCTCACTACTAGATCCACTATGGGCATGGGTTCTTTATGTGCAATAAATAATATTTGTATTGTATTGTATTTGTATGAGTCTTGATAATAGATTTACTGAAAACAAAATATTTCCTTTCATCTGAAAATAAAGGATATTTCTAATCTATATCTTTAGATATTAACCGATCACAATATGAAAAAATATACCTACAGTTAAGTTTTTAATCACTTACTTTTGGTGACGAAAAGCAGCCCAACTTCACACAACTTCTTATATTTCAGGATAATGTAGAAATTTCCGTGGGTGAAGCGACAGGGTTGTCACCGATTGACATTGCAAAAATTTCATTTTTATACAAAAACAGCAAAGCGGATGTCAGACCAGGTATGCAGGAAGAATGCTCAAAGCTCTATGTAGGTCAGAGTCAGAACAATCAGAAACTGTCCAATGTAATTATTTCCACTGAAAAAGAGAAGAAAGTAGTGAAATCCTTACCTCCTGTTAGTAGGGGAGCAAAGAGAGGCCTGAAGCAAATTATTGAAAAAGGATCTGATTTCGATACTGATACTGTCGATAGGGACAATTTTGAAAAAAATGATAAACGTAAATAAGGAATTGGATTCAAATTAGTTTAAGTTATGTATTATATTATAATAGTATTATGTATTTATTATTTGTTCTTTACCATCGTTCGTTACTCATTTATAGATATGAAGGAGGATTGTTCAAAACTGTATCAATGAAACAAATAGGGTCGATGCATACACCGTTCACTTTAATACTTACAAGCAAGAAAAGAAATTAACTAAATTGAAAGTGAGAAATTAAAGCATATGAAAATAGTCATGAATATTATTTTTATTTAAAGAACGTCTGATTATAGTAACCAACCTTCCGGTCGCCTTAAATAATAAAAAATCTACAGTTTTGACACTCCTGCATAATGGTGATATTTATAACCAATCTCCCTACCTTAGCTTCCTACAATGTTAACAATAATATATCAAATAGATAGGTTAAACTTGTTGCCGGCTTTTCGTAGATTTTCTAAAACGCCTACTTGCCATAACTATACAGGAGGCTTTGTGCTGCCGAGCCTTCCATTTATTGTAATGATGAATGTTACTTTTGACTTCATTTTGGAAAAGAAATAAACTGAAACGCAAAATTAATTTAAATTAGCCGTTTAATATAAACATTTCATACATTTTTCTATCACATTAAAGACACGTTTGAATGTCCCGTTTGACGTAGCACGTTTCGCAAATAACTTCGCAGCACCATTTGAATTGACAATTGCAGTTTTCGGCCTCCTTGACCGTCGTTTGTATGTAGCCCCTCCGGCAGCAGAGCTGGTCGCAGCTGTCTGTCCCGGCTGAGCTGACGTTGCACTGCCGACCTTCCGTGCCAAGAGACCCAGTTTTTAAATTGGGAATGCAGAAGTCAGGAGATTCTTCTGAGTATATGATGTCTTTCTTGCCAGGCCTTTTTATGTTCACGCTTTCTGGCATAAAGCTGTCACCGTCGTTGCTTGCTATAACCTGGTAAATCGAAATGTTTCGTTTAAGACATTATAGAACGCGAATACGCGATCATCGCGCGATTAAGCGATGCGATCATCGCGTGTTCGCGCGATCAAACATATTGATGTCGAATAGGTGTCCTAATGGACGATCGCGCGATAATACGATTTATCCATACATTTCACGATCGCGCGTTCTTATTAGAACGACGCGTAATAGATATTTTTCATATACTTTATGCCTTATGGTTTTGAAGTTTCACATATACAGTACTGACAATCAAAGATTGTTTAATAATTTTTATATTAAAGGAATCTGTAGGTCAATATGTATTCTTACCTTAGCAGCCCCTTCGAATCTGTCACGGAGTCGGTCACCCACTTGTCTGAAGGAAGGCATCCTCCACCAGCAAGTCCTTAGCGTACAGGATCCTGACAGTCCATGGCACTTACATTCCACCCTCATGTTGTTTTTTATTGCCTGGTACAGAAATTATGAAGTGAGTACAGTAAGGTGTCATCAAAAATTCAAAATAATAACAGAATGATCAAAAGAGATTTGAAACACATAGAGCAGAGTAGGTCTTTCGGTCTTCTCTTTCGGAGAGAATAGAAAAGAATATACTTTATTGCACACTAGAAATAAAACAGTACAGAGTGATTCACAAAAAGGATGGAAATTTTACATTGTCATGTATTCGTCCTTGTTGCTGAGTGAGTAGCAATTTCTGCAGTAGCGCGTTTTTCTAAGCATAAGTAAGATGTTTATATTTTAACACAAAATTTGACTAGGTTTTAGCCTTTCAATAGAACTTATAATGTATAATACTTTACTCAAAGCATCATACAGAAATGACCTCCAAAAAAAATCTTACTAACCAACCTCCCAGCATTATGGTTGTGTAGTTTGATCAAAGTTTTGATGTCGCTCCGTTTCCTGTAACGGCTATCCATGAATTCTCTGGACTTCTTGAGTCCAAAGCGGGCGTTGTCGCTGCAGCCGCCCCATTGCCACCTGTCTGTGGGGACGGGGGAGGGAGGCAAGGATATCTGCTGACGACCTCGACGAGTCTTCGGGATACCCTGCGAACAATTTTCTTTGTTGTAATTGAATCCAACTAGGTTTGAAGCAGATATGCAAGCAATACTTAATGCTTGCAGTTTACATAACAGATGAATCAACACCGATATGAAGCTTTACCCGTTTATAATTTTAAGACACGTAAGTAGAAAATGTTCCAGTTTTTGAGTATTTCAACTAGGTTCCTTAGCATGCATATCAAAATAGTTCAAATTGCTGGTAGTCTCTGTAATGTTTCTTACAAGCCATCTTATAGTCTTAGCTTAGAATAACTACACGTGTCTTAGACGTAAAATACAAATAGTAGAGTCATTACAACATCAGCTAAAAGGCTTGCAGTGTTTAAATTACGCTAAATTGCACAAAAACCAATAATATTACAGGGTATTAGTAATTTTTTTAGTCTTTTAGGGTTATCTCCGCGATTTCATTTTGAATTGTGTTGTTGTGGTTCTGTGTGGCGTTGTTCAATGTGGCGAAGCTGTGTTCAATCTCCGACATATTCATAATGTTGACAACATTTGACGAGTTTTACTATTTGTAGCTTTACCTTCTCGCAAGAGCATTCTAGGAGAGAGCCAGCAGTGCATGCTCTGGTGATGGCGTATGTCACCCCGGCAGCGGTGATCGCGTTCACGAAGCCGGTCTCTCGAGTGTCTGTGGACAATTACTATGTTAGAACAAGCAGCTGCTCAATATTGGAAATAGTCTTTTTGTTTCTTTCATTTCTCTAGGTGTGCATGTTCGTGTACTTATTTTATTACTAAGAGTAAGGAAAATATGCGCGATTGAGACTTAATTCTTACGTCCAAGATTCTGCATTTATTTAAAATCATGGTAGGGTAGTTATGTATTATAGTTTTTAACTTTATATGTAATGAAAATCAATTAAAAAATTATTATAATTTAGCTTCTTGTCGTCGTCGTCGTGGTTACGTTTATCATATAAACTATTGAACCAATTTTAATGAAATTTGGTATGAAATTTGGTACAATAATAACATAGGCTAGGAAAAAACCTAATTCCCTATTGGGAAAAACTGTTGACGCGAGCGGAAATATGACATAGTGACTTAATAGACATAATGCTAAAGTAATAAATAACCGGTTATGTTGGATTTTAAAATACATAGGAAATACTTACGTCTTTTACGTCCCTTTTTAAAGTAAGTACAAATTTTATGTAAATGAGTTAGGTATTTTGTTTTAGCTAATCGTTCAAAATCAACAAGACTAGACACAGCGTCTTGTTAAAATATGTTACTATGTTCCGATCGATTCGTCACAAAATAATTATTACAAAAGAAACGTATGAACTTACAGCTATGAACCTTATCGCTAGTAAAATAAAGCACTTGTACCTACATGATCATATAAAGTGAAGTTGACCCAAAAATCAATATTCACATGAGAGCCTCAATAAAATTGGATGAGCTTCACGAATCGAAGGTCCAATCCATAAAACATTCAGATGTGACATACAGAACTCACACCATGATTAATTTTATATTTCCAGGCATGAACCGTAATTGTGAGACATAATATAGGCGATGAGCGAAACCTATTGGCGTAGCTCTTTTTACTCAAGAAAACTATTATTTAAGTACCACTAATAAAGTCTATATTCGTATGATACATCTTGTACTACGCCATCTAGCAGATACTTGTAAAAACATTGGAAGCAATCACAAACTAACTTTACTTTCGACGTTTCACATCAGCCAGGAGTCCCGTGACGGGACACCATTTATTTATTTTGTCCTTATCTATGCAAATAAACATTTTATATTTAAACTATCAATTTCAAATTAGAACCATTAGATATTTTTTCCATTGCCAGAAATTACAGCTACTACTGTAACAACCTAAAACGAATGTCATAAATATCTAACAACATATCAAAAGGTCAAAATTTAAAAAAATAAAATAGTTATAGGCTCCCACAGAACACTTAATGACATCATTTTAGAAGTTAAAGCTTTGCTCAAACCATGACCGGAACGAAACCAAGACTAGACTCAAAGGAAATGTACACGTCTAAGTTTGGGGTAGAGTCTTCCGCTCCCCCACAAGTCCAGTGAAGCTTGATTCGTCGTACCTTTGCGAGCTTAGGTCAATTAAAAAAAAAATATATATATACAAGTCTAAGCAATAAAAAACAATCTAAAAAAGGCGTGGCGATAGTCTCAGAAAATCTCTATAATAATAGATTTTCTTAGTTATTTACAATTATTCAAATTCATAACCCCATTAGCAGCATGTGAAAAGCGCAAGGCAATCATCTCTAAAGCCATTTGATGCGGACCTTTTGAATATTAAACTCATCTTAGCTACCCATAAGTGTGAATTACGACAATTCACTTTAGTATAATATTATTCCAATACAAGCTTACAATAATAGCTCGCTAACCAACACGACAGTGTGTCCCATTTGTTAACAGGCACCCAGCTATAACAATTAATGGCCAAGCCCTATTTCTTAAACGTACAGTTCGTGAACCACAACAGCAATTTTATGTACATTGCCTACTTGATATGGTGAAAAATAATGTGTTCAAATTTGCGGCTTACTAGTACGCAATGAACGTTAAAAAGTTCTTGTTTCTGAAGTGTAGTGAAACAGACCCCAGGTCAACCTATGTTGGATGAATATTCAGTGGGTATGTATAATGTGAAAATTGCCTCAGCGCTCATCCATTGAATATGCGCCGGACATCAACTAAATGCATCTTTTTGTTTGCTCCATGACTTCATATTGACGGCTTTCAATGCTTCGTGCATTCATAAAATTCATAGGTGAAGTTTATTCTGCTGTTGGCTCAACATGGTGATTTCAATAAGAAATAATGCTACTATTTATAGTAGTATACTTATTCTATGATATTCCTCTATATGTTTTACTGTCCAATAGATGATCTGTTCTTTTTTAACAATTTGAGTGAGAGTTTAACAATTTTAACAATTTGGGTGGAAATAAGGCCCGCTGTAACTCCTCTAGGGATGGTTCAAGGGAACCTCGAACCTCGGTGTAGAACATTGGTTCGGAAAAGCATCATGACGTGATCTGAGGGGCTCTGCCTATATTATAACATTGTTATGTATTATAATATAGTCATTTATATTGAATGCAGGTGGCAAAGGACCATTAAGGGAAGCGAAGCGCTACAAGAAAGAGGGCTATTACTTAAAAACATTGAAATTTACGAATTCAGTTGAAAACATAATACATATCTGTCTTTCTCTCTCTCCTAGATGAAAATAACATAGATATCAATAACAATGCCAAATCGAAACAAAGTTAATCGAATGGGTTTTTTGAACTCTTTATGTCGTCAGAAGTTGAAAAAAAAACTCTGGGTTATCTTTTGTTCCACACGTTGACAAAACATTAAAAAAAGCTTTCAAACAGTTAGGTTTTATATTAAGAGTGAGCAAACCTTTTAAAGATCCTTCTACTTACAAACTACTGTATAATAGCTATGTCCGGAGTCACTTAGAGTTCGCTTGTACTGTCTGGCACCCTTTTTATAAGAAACACATTTACAGAATTGAGCGACTTCAGAAGAAGTTCTGCAAGGCTCTTAGCTATAGAACCGGTCAGCCTTACTGTGACTATTCCTCTTGCTTAGATCATTACAAGTTTGCATCCTTGGAGTGTCGTCGTAATCGAGCTGATGTTTTGTTTTTATATAAATTGCTAAATGGCTATGTAGACGCACCAAATTTGTTAGGCAAAATTAACCTTCGGGTACCGCGCGGGATCGAACGTGGTTGTCGTAAAAAACCTTTATTCAGTATTAAAAGGAGCACTGCATGTTATGTTGCCAATAGTTATGTAAGGCGTAGCTGTACTATATATAATGAACACTTCTGTCATGTAAACATTTTTGAGAAACACCTGGCTAAATTCAAAAAACAATTAGATTCTAAGTAGATCAACACCATTTGTTTTGTTTTATAATAAATTACGAGTATGTTAAGGTAAATTTAAAACCTCTCAATATGACCTTTCAGGGTACTATTAGGTCTTTAAAATTGTATAAGTTTTGTTAATAAGCTATGTATATGACTGTTTGTTACCTGAATAAAAGAAAAAAAAAAAAAAAAAAAAAAAAAAAAAAATTGCCATAAAATGTCGTAGAATCTAATTTGAAAGGTTGGGGACATACAATTACGAGTGCGCAAGCGCCGGCTGCGAGGTACCTGCGGCTATTAGCCCTCAACAGCACAAAGCGTACAATGGCCGCGTGTAGTAAAGCGACGCATTGTGCTTACACGCAGATTGCACGTATGTAAGTGCTAGCATGACTGTCCGTGGATCTGTGTATTAGAAGTTGCGATTCATATGATCGCTGATGGATGAGATATTGAATTTCCAATCACGATGCCGGAAAACTGCTGACATAAGTGAAAACTTAAGAGTTATAGCTCGGCTTGTTTGCTAAGGTACATGCGGTTGGTAAAAGTAGTGTGGCATTCGTTAAGATTAGATAACCGAGGCTTGCGCAATGCGGTGCAGTTGACAGCAGATCGGCATCGACCGAGCCTATCGATCCCATGCTAATTGGGCCCGCGAGTGGCTGCCGACGCCCGCGCCGCCGTATCGTTGTCGCCCGTCCCGCATTCCCGCCACCGCTGCCGCTCCCGTCCCACCAGATACAGCAAAATTTATTGCACGAACAATTTATATAATTGACGTGCGACAAAAAAGCGAGAGTGCACACCCATCCGACGCAGACCTCTGCCCGTAATTACGGCGCGTCACCGCCTGTCTCCCTCGCCCGATTGTCATAGGCATTTTTATCGGGTAGCGATTAAATTTCGCCGGACGTCTCCAAGGATACGTCCTCGGGAGGAATTATGAGAGGAATGTCAATTTCGAGATATTTCGCTAGTCATTTAGCGGTCGACGGGGTAAAAAAGTGGCGTCGCGGAGTAGCGGGGTGGGGGGTGGCGGCGCGGGGGCGAGGACCATGGGAACAGGTCCGTCCCGCGCGGATGCCGGGGACGCTCAGGTTTTTCTGTCGCGGACGCTGCGCTGTCTGTCGATAGGACAGCGGCGACACTCGCCCATCATTATAAATCCGTGGCGGTGAGCTCAGAGCCGAGCATTCCTCGCGCTCCACCGGCGTTATGTGCTGTAATTATCACAAAACGCAGCCACGACTCGCAAATATGTCGTTGGGAACGAGCGACATGACATTCTCATCACCAAACGCTGGCTTTTTTAAGCGTCTCCGGTTTCGAAATATGTTCTGTGCCGTGCTACTCCCACGAGGTCCGTCTGCGATTATATTCGGGGTGCTCCTGCGTGGTGGGTTTTTGCGATGGCTGCCACGAGCGGTCGCGGAATGTCGGTATTCGTGTCCATTGAATAATTCATCGAAATTGTCGATCGATCAATAAAACCAATGGAATCAAATTGATTCACACTTGAAGGTTGTATGGCTTCCATAACGCGTCGATCGGGGCGTTTTTTGCGTCGTCAAAATACTTGGAAGTCGTTCCGCCATTCACATCCAGTCAATCAGGAGGGCACGTGCTCCCGCTGCGCCGGAGCATCATCGGCGCTGCTTGGATGCGCACTTGGGATAATTGGACGCAGACCTGTCGCGATAACCACGTCAAAAATAGTTATTAATAGATACACAAGGCAAGTCAATTACATATATAAATTAAATAATCCTACCCTTTTTAATTACATCTGAATATTAGGGACAAAGTAATAAACTAAACTTCACTTTGAAAACTTTTTTTCTCTTCACTAAAGCCTCTTTTATCAAACTATTTACATTAAAATGTTGACAGTGTCAATTGCGTGATGTTAGTAGGTGCCAAACATCCACCCCAGCACAAAAATTAAAATGTAAATATAAGAAAAAATACAATGTAAAACCGAAATATCAATGCCAAAAATATAACATAATACAAATCTCCAGTTTCAAATTTACTAGGCATTGATTTATTTATCAATTCATCAACATGTGCCCCTGTCCCAAATCACTGATCATGGGCTTCCATTACCTCATCTTCGGAGTGGTCCTATACTTCACCATCTTTGGCGACTGGGGCCCATTGCCTGAGCCATCCCAGAAACTGTCTCCAGAACAGTGGAAGCGCCCTCATAACTGCCATTACAATAAAAAAATGTACGACTGGCCACCGAAACGTTGGAATAATCACGATTGCTGTCAATAATGAAAATGAAGAAGCCATACGTTCATAAAAATCGTAAAATGAATTTTAGGCAAATGTGTTTTTCATTAAATTGTGCTTATGTTCAGTTGTGTTTTTTTCTTCAATGGCATTTTCATGTCAATTAGAATTCATTATAATGCTGATTGCCGTATAAATGATGCCGTTACTTATGTACTAACTACCAACTATACTATTTTTTACAAGGTACCTAACCTAGGGTATATCATCAAGCCTTTTCTATGCTTAGCTGTTATTGGTTAAAGATGTATCTGGTATTTACTTTGGTACATAATTTATCAGTGTCAAAATTATAGAAGCTACTTTAAGACTACAGAGAGGTATAGACTATAAACAGACCTAGAAAACAAATGTAAAAATGTCTCTACTACAGTTGAAAAGGAATATAACGGACCTTAGTAAGAACCTAACCTAAGAGCATTATTAAAGCACCAATTACAAGGTTTATCATATGAAACAACAGCATAAATAACGTCGATACACAGGCAGCGAGTGGCGATGGCGAGTGACGTCAAATTGACGAGATAAGCCGTCGCAAGATCATCTCCTGCGCAGCCCATATGTGAAATTGCTGGGGATTTTGCAATTTTAATTTTATTTATAACAAGTCGGTGCAAGAACCGAGAATTTCGCGTTGAATATACATTTTATGATTGTTTGTCAGCTAGAGAAGGAAAAGGAGAGTCATAGTAAACTTTTGTCAATCAAGTTAATAAATTTATTTTATATTATTTATACGATTGCAATAGTCGGAAAAGGTTTCTAGGAAATTTTAACAGGTTTTTGAGAAAAACTAAAAGTTACAAAAACCTGAAAAATATTTTTCAAGGTTTTTGTCGTCCTGTCAGACGTTCTAAGCAGCGTCATAAGCGGTTCGGTTACACCACCGCACCAGCGGCGCTGCGTTCGTGGCTTTACATACAAGCTGATTTGAGAACGAAAAAACGACCGCCAAACACCGACCGAGACCCTTTAAGGGATTGAAATACATGAAACTTTCTGTACCTCCAATCCGCCGTCTCCTAACACCTGAAGCCTCGAGTCGAGCAGACGTTCCCGCTAGAGACTGATAAACCGAACTCGCTCCCGATACGCATCGCAGGCGCAGCTCGCAGTCCAGCCGACTTTAAATTAACCGTTCACGCACTCCCGTTGAGGAATTTTAGATGAGATGGACGAAGATCGCGACAATTCCTGCGCTTGCGGCCGATACAGGTGATTACACCTGCGAGTCTACTCTGGTCTCAGATATTGTGAGCCCTGAATTATCGCTGTCATCTTAAGCTGTTTGCTATATTAATGTTTGTTTAGTCTAGGCAATCATAAAACATATAAATACACACCTAAAACCATCAGAATGTAATACAAGATTCGGCTACTATACAAGTAACTTTCTTTTTTCTGGTTAATTAGTCATGTTACTTTTTTTAAACTTGTTGTTGTAACACAGTCTGTAATAGCCATAAAGGGGAAGGCACTTAAGCTTGTAGTACAGTACAAACTAACGCAAGCTTCAGGGCGTTCAAGAAAATGTACTTTTTGTGATTATAAATGAAGATTATGATTATTAATATAATTAATATTATTAGACAACTATTTCAGAAATTTATTGACTCTTTAGTGTCTCCTGTTGATTTGCTAAATTGACCTGATAAATCTCCCCGTGAACAATTTACCAGATTCTCAATTCACTAGATTCGCAACACGATTTTGTAGCAGATTTTGTAAAGGAAATTTATTTTAACCGTAGATAATTTCTATATAGAGTGACCCTTGACACAGACCTACATGTTGCTAAATTATAATGTAAGTTTAATAGTGGCTTTTACACACGGGTATCGCGAACAAGATTCCTGCACGTAACATCTTCATCCCCATTTCTTAGTGGCTTGAGTGAAACATGTGAAGTGATGTTTCCTTGCCGGGCTGCCAAGTATCGTGTGTCGCGCCACTCAACTCGCGCGCGTCATAAACATGTATGTCACACGCGCCCGCGCAGCCTCCCGCGAACCGCAACCGCTCGTAAAACGATCATAACCACATTTATAGCCATTTACCACCACACAAACTTGGAAAGTGGACTTTTAGTGGAAATTGATTAGCCTCTCTCTTTGCTCTCTCAACTGCGCAGTTTGAATGCGGACTGTAAATTGCTGTTTAACCAGTCCAAAGTAAAAAGACGAGAGATGACTTCTTTAAACGCGGATCAACTTAACGCGAGGACAATACATCGAGTTGTCACCGCGACCGCATTGGAATGTTTAAACGAACGCGAGCATTTTATCTCATCTGATTAATTCAAATATTTAGCGCAATAAATACGGGTGAGCGGGGGTGAGCGCGGCGGGCGGGGTGGATTGGACGGGCTCGTAACGTTGTCGCGGCTGTCTGCTGTCGGGGTGATGGCGGACGGCGCATGCAAGCAATTGCGTCAGTGTCAGCGTGTCAGCGCAGGGCCATTGTGGGCCCTTCGGCCGATATATGAGCGTGGCGCGATCTCAGCGGCTGCGCAGCTGATTTATCGACGGCCCGCGCAGGCCCCGCCGAGCCTGCGACGCGGGACTTGCTGTCGCCGCCAGAATAAAACGCATTCTCACGCTACCGAACGCACGCGAACGCTGCCGTTTCGTACCCGCATTTAAATCGAGCGCTCGTTTCTCATTCCTTTCCCCCAGATATTTTACGTCGGGTAATACGATACGACACTGTCCAGGCCCTTTCTGCAGTTTTCGCGGTCGTTTTTTCCCTCGGCCCGCTATTGTTCACTTGTCAATTTCTTTAGCTAATGCGAGTAAACGTCTCATTATGCGGTGCGGTGCGTCCGCGACGCGCATTGCGTGTTGTGACAGCAACCACCCACCGGAAGGGGCCGAGCGTCATTCAGCCGCACAAAACGCGAATACTTTATTCAACGAACGTCCGATGGCTAATTTGAATGGATTGTGCCTTAATGGGAATAATTACCTTCGGTTAATGTTTAGTTCACATACCTAGACGTAGCGAGTACGGCGCGGAATTATCTGTGTTAGAGGCTTAGAGCTAGGTTTCGTAGTGCAGTAGACTTTTGTTCTCTCAGTTAACGCTTCATTAACGCTTGCAACCGATGCACCGGCCGCACGTTGCGTCATTCCCCGCGCAGGTCAAGAGTCATTATTTGCCGCAGATATGCAGCGACACGCACCAAACTATTCGACCCATCGTATAATAAGGTATGGCAACAATTTGCAATCAGTCAAGCTGTTAACTGTCATACCAGGCCTTAAATGCATATTTCTCACGGTGACGAGTCGACATCGGCAAGCCTGAATACCACCGCACAAACGACTTCCCTTATTTTCCTCTCATTAAAGTTGACCGAAGGAAGTTTTAAACCAAAGTTTACTTTCGAATCGGTTTTATAATTCCTTAAAGAGTGTCACGAAAAAAATGTAAGTTACTTGATCGTTCGCGGCACCTATTTTACTGTTGTGAAGTATTTTCTTTAATTTGGCAACGCAACGGGGTGAACGGTGACAAGTGTGGATTGTCGGCGTCGCGCGCGCCTGTCACTCGTGACGAACAGACGGCCGGTCGTCCTCGGGAAAGGGAAAAAATAAAAGTGGAATAACCCAGAACTCACCTGCGAGCGAGACCGAAATATCTCACCAGCATGGCGAAAAAACGAGAGGTCCAAATGTCAGAAGACATGGACGAAGCTGTGAGTTTTATACTCAAACGATGGTAGCGAGATATCGTCTCTACCAACAATTTTGTGCTTGAGACGTCGATTACTCCTCGGAACTCGGTGTTTGACTTTCAAATAACTAGAGCGAGCTATTGTTTATTCCTCCACGAGTCAACAAGTTGCTATCGGCTACATCGAGCTCTTATAAATATGTAGTCGGGCTTTATTTGGTGTACCGGAATCGTTTGTCAGTCGGAGTCTAATAAAATGAACTGCAACCGATTTCTGAAGGCGATTCCGATACTTAACACCGAGCTTTATGATAATGTAAGTGCAGCACCCGGACTAATAATCGATATCTCGAGAAAAATTACGACCATTATCCTCGTCGAGAGAGCTGATATTGGATGGGCATCGACCATAAGAGTGGACAGATTAGATATCACAAAATGCTGCCCGGATATTACACTATAATTAAGAACATTTACGTGTTGAGGGGCGCCAAATTTACCGCCGAGTTTTTTGTTGATATGAAGTCATTCTTGGGTATTTATGCGGGGGTCTGGGGCATGTGTGAGGTCCAGTAGTCGGTTATCGTGTGGTAATCTTTATGGGCCCCTGCGGACTCCTCGCGGCGACCTGTCGACACTTAATGGCCGCCTGAGATTAGTATAAGGTCTTAAACCCCAATATTTTGGAGGCCCGTGTTGTGGCTTTGTTTATAGCTTAATTAGGCTGTTTTGTTTAAATGGGAATCGAACCCGGCGTCGACTCTAGCCGATAAGGTGTCGAGGTATTTACGATTTGATATCGTGGTGCTGCGTTTGATTATAAAGTTTTATGTCGTCGTTTTGTTTTGATTCAATTTTATGTCGCTTCATTCTTGAATCGAACTGGCTTTTAGTGTTTTGATATTTATATTCAAAGACGGTTTTTTAATAGTTTACATATCAGTGTTACCGCTTTAGTTATAAAAGAGAGCTAACGTAAATATGAGGCAACAGTTTTTTTAATATATTATGAAAAGTATATCTACAAAATTGAAGTTAAGCTTATTACTATAGATTCAATAACGGAAATCATTAAGTGAAACATTACTCAAACGCTCACGGTAGAGGACAGTGGCAGAGATAAGGGAATTTAAATAAGAATGAAATCCCTTTTCCATTGATAAAGAGTTGACACGAAAAAACAACGACCGCCGGAATGCACCGAGTTACTAATGAAAGGGACCAATTAACGATCATTATTTTTTCTCATCAGTACTTGAATACAGGGCGTTGTTTCAATGGCATTTGTTTAATCATATATTCATAGTTATAATTATATATACCTATTATGTATATTAGGGGGAGGTCATTACCTGCTAAAAACATCCAATGTTGGAGATAGGTAGGAATATCAATATTATTTTGATATATATTATAGGACAGATACAATAATTGAATGTATGTATAATAATAAAAAACATTGTATAAATGACCCAAAACTAAAGAAATATCAAATTTATAAAATACCACAAAAAAACTAATAATTCAATTATAAAAGATCCAATGTAGAAAATAATGCAAAACAATTTCACATTGAATTTTGAATTATAATTGAATTTTTCATATTTCATGTAGGTTCATGTTTGTAGTAGGACACCCTGTAACGTTTATTTTTTCTTGTCACAACGTGATAAAAATCCGGGACTAATTCAGTTCTGTAGCCGTGCGCCCGCGCCACCCATCACTGTTCGCATCAATTTATAGGCTTTTAACCTAATTTGTTGACTGTACTCCCCCCGCTCCCCTCCGCTTCCCATCCCCCCTCAGTACCCGCCGCCCACGCACACGACATCTTTTTTTCATAATTAATTTAGACAGAGATGATGACGTTGGTGTCCTTACAGACGAGCCGCGTCATGTTATTTTATCTGTAAAGTAGCGACTGTATTAACTTTGTAACTTTTCGTGATTATGAATTATTTTCCTGTGGTTAAAAGTACGCTATGTTCATCATGCTATATCTATTACCCTGTGATTTGTTTTAGCTATGCGTTTAGCTATTTAGACGTATAAAAGTAGAAGAAAAGTTACTTCTTCAGGAGAGAATCATATTTTGGCTAAAAGAACCTCATTCTTAGACAAATTCTGCCTAAACTTGTCTATAATTTTATTGCATTTTAATTTTTACACACAGGATAAAAAGTTTAGTTTTAAATTAAAATGTCTAACATTTTCCAGCAAAATTGCAGTTCGTTTGTATAGACCAGAGACACTCTTATCTCCAACGGACTTTAATCCTACGTTTAGAAGTTCGAGGTTTCATTAAATTATCTCAGCTCGCTAAAAAAACATGGAAAAGAATAAAACGTGCTAAATTAAGCTATCATGTTCAGTCATAAAGTGTCTAATTTAACGTTGCTATTTTATATTAGCAAAATGGTTGTCGATTTCCAAAGTCGTTTTGAAATAAGCGCTGACATTTAGTATGCGCAGTAAATTTATTTGACTTTTTATTTTTCGAAATGTGAGCGCAAATCGCAATGTCTGATATTGATAAATTATTCAGGATTGTTTTGAAATATTTGCTAAGTTTATAAATATTTTGCGTACTTGCTCGGATTTTGACAAATATACTACTTAATTTTCGCTAATGAATCTTAATTATTGCAAAAACTTTAAACGCTAATAGATAGAGTTGCGGCGTATTAAAAATTTATCGATAAACAAGGAAAATTTAAAACGTTATTATTAAAATAAGGTAATATGAAAACTGAATATGACAATTTGGAAGATCTACAACCCTAAAGCATATTTTCACCTAATAAATTACGATTAATATGGACATGTTACAGTTCTTTAATCATTGTAAAGAGGTTATCTGTGTTTCGTGGCAACATAACTTTTAATATATACCTAATAATTATATATATATTACAATTTACTTCGATCAAGTCACGCCAGGAGTACCTGCTTTAATCTCTGCATATTTTTGTAAGCCTGGGTCACAAAGTATATTAGCGTGAGTGAATTATAAAAGCTGCCATTTTTTAGATTACCTAGAGTTCCACATATTCGACTTATCTTAAAAAGACAGACGAACAAAGCATTCGAAATTAAAAAACATATCGACCACTTAAGCCTTTGCGTAGCACTAAAAGGCACATTTAGATAAATGGGCGGTCGCATAAAAATCAACTGTTTTGGGCTAATCGAATTAGGGAGATATGCATCTGTGCGATTTAACACGTTTCGCGTCCTTTGTGCAGAGGCTAATATCACTAATATACACGGCAGGTAGCGACCTCTAGGACCTGATGTCAGTGGCGGCGGCGCGGCGACTGCGTACGCGCAACGAATTGATTTTATATACATTGCGGTGTATATTTTAGTACACATTTATTTATACTATTCAAACGCCATATTTTTGGACTTTTCTCAAGCAGTAAAAACTAATAAACGACGTGCTCTGCAGCATTTAAAAAATCACTTATTTAATTAGTTTGATTAAACAAACTTTACATTTTTTAATATCTTTTCACGCAATAAAAAACAGTTGTATTATAAATCCTTTTTGCTCATAAAACGATACTTAAAACATTAATTCATAAAAGGCAGACGACAGACGAAAGAACTACAAATAAAATTTCCAATGCGTCTCCATGAAGTATATTTTTAATAGTATACAGCAGCGGTTGTTTAAAACTAGATTGAACAGACAGAAATGGACGTCAAAATCGTCATAGTTCGTCTCATTTTATTCATATTTTATTTAAGAATTTTATTGTGTATCAAATGCTGATGAACTCATCGCGATCATTCGATAAATCTATCGATTGTTTGTATCGGTACCTTTAGAGCCAATAAATATAAAATGATTCATTGGCGTCGTATTGTGACTGTGAACTGCGGTTTCGCGAACGTTTTGTAAGATACTTTAATAGGATATATTAACGTCATCAAGTATACATTAGCAGATATTAAATATATATTTATTGTTGGTATTATTCTTTTGAAGCAGATTTTTACAATCTATTGGAGCATAATATTAAACACGTATTTGAATAATAGAATGTGTTGATTTGTCTTTGATTTGTGACTTGAATGGTTGTTTTTGAACTTCTTTTTAATTTTATTTCCGGATACTAATACACTTTAGGTTAATAAATAGGTTTTGCCAATGCTGGAACTGCAATGACATGTTAAGTGCAAGGTAAACTAAACACGTGCTGTGCGATTCTCTTCCTTAGTTAAAGGACATAAGAACGGTGTAAAACCGAACTGTCCAGCTTAGCGTGCTCTTGACTGTACGATTTCGAAATTGTCGCCTCGGCAAAAGAAATGATCTGCTAAATCTAGTCACAACATTAAGGAATAGATATAATGCGTATTAAGAAATCTATAATATATAAGTATTTATGTATAGCAAGACTTTAAAGACTGACTTCTAAAAACCTCACTCAGTAACAAGCGTCTTTTTTTTTTTAATTGACCTATGCTTGTGTCGAAAAGGTACGACCGTTCAAGCTTCACCGGACTTGAAAACAAGCTTCTCTGTATATACTTGCTAATATCAGGAGCTTACCTCTCATAAGGATCTTCCTCATGCTTCGCCTCTGCGTGGTGCAGTTCCACCGTCTATTCCTGAACTGGTGGGAGCACTCAGTGGCCCCCAGGGTGACTCCTTTGGAGATCTCCTTCAGTAGGCCGGTCTCGTTGCGGCAGATTTGGGCGAGGCGGCCGCGCGGGCGCCGATTCTTCTTGCACACCATGCGAGGGTCCAGAATCACTGCACTGCCAGACGCCCTGGGGAAAACGAGGATTTTGAGCAGAGATTTTGGAACCGCGCTTATTTTGAGCGTGATTGGAAGCGCAAAGAGTAAAAATGGAAGTTCAAAGAGAATGGTAACGTGTTAGAGAGTTTATGTATCTAAGCCAAAAAAGAATTAATCCTTGAAAGACAATATAACGATGAAAATAAATTAAATAAATAATATAAATATTAATAAATAAACATATAACTTTGTTATTAGAGTAATGTAACTTAGCAAAAAAAGTCACGAACATAATCTATCCGAAAATAATCCAAAAATAACCTGGCCAGTTTTGAAACATTGACTTTGAATGCATAATATCACAGCTCAACGACGGTAGTGATACCAGTAGAACAGCAATTGTTGTTACAATTCAACTGAGCAAGTTTATTCTGTTATGTATACGACCAAAAATGTTAAATAACCCCATAGTACCAAAGTAATAAAAGTAACGAACTTGCGAAGCTATTAACTCACTTAATTAAATCAGAAAATTATCGATAGTATTAAAACTAACAGGTTTTGCTCGAAACTTGTACTCTACATAAGTACAAGACCAATCATTGCCGATAATTGCAAAGACGGCAGTAATTACGCCACAGATTGTAAAATCCGAGCTCAACAAAAAAACTAGTGTAGCGCTTAGCTTTTAAATACGGTAAATATCGATTTACGATCGCGCTTGCGTCGATTACCAGTAGTGCGTTCGCCAGGTCGCGGCGAGTGATCCACTGTTTACATGATAAGAGTTCATTGTCAGACTGGCGAGTGCGAAACACATGAGTAAATTTAGACCAGATTTTAGACTAGCTCAACAAAATTCTGCGTAATGTTGATCGATCACGATTGATTGATTAGTTACATTACGACGTCTTGCGTGCGTCCGATTCTTAAAACTAGAGTTCACTTCAATGAACATTTTACATTACTTATTATTTAAATTTACTAAAATGCACCATTTTCAAATCAGACAAATCCGTCGACTCAGTAAGATAATAAAATTAATAAATAAACCCGCAATCAGACTGGTCGTACAATCAAAATGTCAATTTGAAAGTAATTAAACGTCTTGACATTTTGTAAATTACCGACATTTATCATGTCACGCGAAAAAGAAAGCATGATTGAGCGAAATACGGGCGGATACGCGTGATTCATGGAGTATTCTAGAAGCTTGTTTGAGAAGCTGGTTCAACTAATTCATACAAACAACTAGAGTTCGACCTTCGCGGTTTTACTACTACAGTAAAAAAGCAAGTACAACAGTAAAAGTCAAGATGCGGGTAAGTTACGAGCCGCCCGCGCCGGTGGAACACAAGTTTACCTCGAAATGATTTTATTAACCCCGTAGATTGGCGGAAATGTTTACATTCGGGTAACTCTGGTTTCATAATAGGCGCGCGGGCATTCCGAGTGGTTTGCTCACTTAAGGGCTCGTTCTCGTTGCGGCAATTGGCCATACAAATTACATAACGAGTCGCATTCACAGAACTTGTCATAATACGGACATTGTGAATGGAAAGCGTATTACGAGTATTTGCAATCTTTTGGAAAATGTTCGTAGCTTTATGAATAATGACTTAGTTTGATGTTTTTGTACTTTTCAGTTGTTGCTGTCTATTTATTTAGCGGAGAACCATTCATTTCTGATCTATGATCATGAATAATAGAGATTTCGTCATTGACATAAAAAGACAGATATTCTTTTTTTAGCCTACGACTGCAAAATATTTGACTGCAATCTACTGAAACCTATCCCTAATCATAAACCTTACGCTATCTATGATTTAGTATTATGTGACTCTACTTTGCACTTTATCTACGACTATTGTGCGAATGGAAAAAATTGAAGGTGAAAAAAAAAAGCATACTTATACATAGAAACCTAGGTAAGCAGGATATCAAACAATGTTATTATAATATTATAATAAGTTGAATGACATTAAAAGTAAAGTTTGAATGCGTTTGCGCAGATGAGGTGTCTGGCGTTGATACCTTTAAATATTTATACCTATATAGCAATTTTTGAAACTGTAGAAAAGTAAAGATAAAATACGCTATATTGAACTGTTTGTAGTAATTTGATAAAAAATATTTTTGTACATCCAATGGATGTGTATTTAAACTAGACTCTATTATCATGAAAATAGACGTTAAGCAAATTTGCTCATCAAACACCGGAGTAACTGTTACGAAATACGTCACAGCACCGTTTCGCGTTTATTTTGGCTTCAATTTAAACGATCCTACTGGCGATAGTATTTCAGTGAACTTAGAAAATGGTGCAGCGAAAATTGCACGCTGAAATGCATTCAATGTCTTTTGATTTAGAATTGAGTTTACGTAGTTGATTCAGACAGTGGACTATTGCCAAGGTGGTGACACACCTTTAGCATCTAGACGAATAAATTAGCAATGATAAGTAGTATGCCAATTAATTATTCTTCAAAGCTCCATCTGGTGTTGCTCCAAGGAAGTGGCTTAATGATCTGGACGTGATAAGTTGATTGATTGGTTTAGTTTAAGATATTATTGAGCTAATCCGGTTAGAAAACTAATATCTTTACGGAAGTGCGTGAATAATAAGAGCTATTTGTAACTCAACTGAGTTATTTGAAAATAAGGCAATAAACTTCTACTGTTAATTAATTTGTTTGCTTTGATTTATTAGTGCGATACTTTAGAATTTACCTGCCAAAAACTGCCAAAGCAGGAATATAGAGCTTATTTTCTTTTCTTTTTTTAAAATTTTCTTCTATACATATTTTATTACCTAAAAAACAAAACCAAATAAGCTAAATCAATCAAGCCAGTTCTCCAGTGATGATTGCACAGACAACTAGTCTGAAAGTAAATTTAGTGTCAGCGTACTTACTGTTTTACTATCCGTGAAATTATCAGAAGCATGAACTATCCTTTGGTTAGCTAAATGTTTGTTTATATCTATACATTATAGAACTTTGCAGTCTGTGGTTGGGTTACATTAGTTCCCGCATCCAATTAATCGTCAGTGGAGCGCGGAAGAGTTGTGACAGTGACGCGTTGACAGACTAACCGTGACCCGGCGCGGGCGCAGCTCGTACGCTTTGGCACGGGGCACCTGGATCCCACTTCTGATATCGCGGTTTTGATAATTTAGGGCGCTAACTTGTCAACAGTCAATGTTTAGACACCTCTCTTCGGTTGAAATTTACTGAAACAATGACTAACGATTCGTATGTGTGCGATCTATAAAAATATGGCCTTAGTTTGTCTTTTTATGTGCGATCTTTATATCAATCTTCAACGTCAAACTAATAAAGGTCAAACGAAACACCGTAAACTAAACATGTTGTCATCCTTAAAAACTTGACCACCCCATAAGTCAAGCGAGTCATGAAAGCTTTTAGCTGTGTCCATCCGGAAGGAGCCAGCCCCATTCAGCTAGGGTGACAATGAATGACAGTGTTTGCGGACACCGGGCGAGGCGCTAACTCGCGAGACGCCGCGATTAGCGACCCCATGACGAGCTAACTGTAAACATCATTACCATCCACAACAATATTTACTATATTTTAAAATGGAGTTTTAACCTTATCACAAAGCGGTAGAGTTATGTTGTGTGTAAATAAGACGGACGCATCTGTCAACAGCGAGCAATTTTCAAGCGGGGAGTATACGGTCGGATCACACTAGTACTGTCTCCGTTTTTTGTCTTATAGCGAATTTCAGGGAGACCGCAAAGCAAAGATTTAATTAGAGGAAAAGAAAAACATTTTTAAATATCATACACCGTGTTTAACTGGTTGTATATCTGCAACATAGTGGTAGTTAAAACAGTGGTAACAACACAGCAGTTGACATAGTTGTGAAAACTTTCCCTATGGTTCCTCTAGGGAAAGTTGTTTAGTTTCATGAGTACTACCACTATGTTGCGGATAAACCACTAGTTAAATTTTATGGTGTATAAATTTCCACAAGGACACCATTGCCATATTACATGTACCATAGAATCATGAAAACTATTTAAAAATATCCATTCCAAAATTTTTAAGCTACTGATGTTATCAGTACGATAACAACGACTAAATCAGACAGTCCTTGCGGCCGTATGTACGCCCAAGCAGACTAGATCGCTCTGTCACACAGTACTTAAGCAAACACTTTTAAAAGTTTATGTGACGATGAGCAATGTTGTCGCAAGGTTTTAGCGGCTGCATCATGAGGAGACTGTGGCGCGCCATGTTGGTTGTCGCTTCAAATTGGACGGTACATGTCGCATTGTCAGCTTTTAGCGTTTAGAAAGCACATTTCAAGCGCTTTAGGAGCTTTTAGAGCTATCATCAGATTCAATGGTATTCTTTATAAGCCACACGAAAGATCATATAAAATACCTACAAAACAAAAGGCAAAAGTGATTCGAAGTAAGTTTGAAACAAATTTTTTGACTGCAATTCTAATAAATTTCAGGACCAGAGCTGTCCATGGTTGATTTATGGTCTGTGGTCTGAAGTGTTCTTCTGTGGAGAAGATTATCCAGAAGTAACTTCACATCATGTAGCATATTTTAACCATTCTCAAGGATACCTTAACTAAGAATAAATAAAACACGTTCTTCAACACAAGGAGATTGCTGAAACCCGAAGCTTTGTTGTTGCAAGAGAATAATATTTACACAATAACGATTACATTACAGAGTTAGCACTTCAGACTTCATGAGTCAATATGGCTCCTTCAGTTTATGACTCATCAACTCAAGAGCTGCGCACTTACTTGAAGTAAACCAAATCTTCACTGACAAGTCAAGTTAATAACATCAATTTTTAGTATATTTCAGTTGCGTGATTTCGACCTCGAGTTGGTCGCAGTGATTTTGTACTAATATTCGTCTGTACTTTTTTAATTGACCTGACGCTTGTTTCAAAAAAGTACGACCAATTATGTTTCACCGGACATGATTTGTCGCACTTTAGGAATGAACTCTTATATAAGTATTCTAAATCACGTAATGCTGCCGGCCGCGCTCTGGAAAGAGAGAAATATTATGCAAACAGGATTATGAATTGTCAATCACGAATGCAGTAGCCTTATTTAGCGAACTGAAGAGAAGACCTTGATTCAGACTATAAAAAAACTGACAATGACACTTACTGACCACGTGAGTATAAAACTTTCGAAGCAAATTGTAGCGTTACCTCAGAGCTGGAGATATTTGTGATTCTGAGTGTCGCGTTCTAGACCATAGAATACAGTTCGTGTCCATAATGGAGCTAGATGCGATAATTGGAAGAACTTTTACACACAATGACGAGCTCTGTGCGCTCTATATTACAGGAACAAAGAGTATGTAGAGTTCAGATGTGACGAGTTGAGCATAGAGTTTTTAAATTATATTAAAAATTACAGGACTAACTGTATTTTGAGTAATAGAAACAGTTATTCTCAACTTAAGAGCTTAGTTTGCAAATAACTTCTAAGTTTCCAAGATTGAAGTTGGAAGTATACAATAGATAATAAAAAATAGATTGTAATACTAGATATTAAAATATTTTTTCTACGAATATCTGTCCTATTTATTATTTATAAGGCAAAACGTAAGCGATATAGGAATTTTCTTGAACCTCTTGACATGATAAAACTTCATCTTTTATTTAGAAGTACACTTATTTATTGCTCTTCATTTTGCTACGCCGCCGCGTCGTAGCAAATTGCTACGAAGGTCTATAATTTAATTAATAAATGAATGATGCGTTTAGATGTATAGTGTCTACATAGGTACTTTAAAAAGAATCTATTATCCTCATATATTTTCTTTAAATTTTAAGCTAACAAAAAAGCAACTGCCTACCTACCTACCTATTACATTACCTAGACCTACTATCTGTTTTAACTGAGTACTGTCTAGCTAGACAAATAGCGCCAGGAGCATAAATTAGTCCCGATTATTAAATTAATTTAACTAGCTTCCACAAGGTCCACACCGCTTGCCTCTCAGAGGCAAAAATATATAGGCAAATGCCTATTTCAGCGTCTGCGATCTCATCTATTACTTATTCCTATGACATCTGTTAGCGTTGCCTCGCTAAGCGCACGGCAAACATGCGCGGGCGGCGGTCGCGAGGCGGGCAGCGCTCGGTGCTAAATGAACTAGTTTCTTGCGGATCATGGCATTGTGAACTTGTAGAGGTGCATAAGGTGCATGTGTTATTGATGAGTTTTCACCGGAATTGAAGAAAACTTTCAAGTATATAAATATAAATTTTAACACTTATAATTTATATTACACATTAAATTTATGATTTATGATATTATTATCCCGGTCATAAATAAATAAATCAGTTTCAATTAACAAAACATATATTTCAAAAACATTCATTCATTTATGTATCATATAAAATCTTTGACCATATTTTTTGTTGTATTAAATTAAGTGATCCAAACCTACTATTTCATAATAGAAAATAACTTAACATAACATATGTTATGTTTTGCCGCCACAGAAAAGTACCCTTGCTGCCTACATATTCTTTATACTTTGTCTTCCACAACACCATAGGCAGAGGAAATATCTGAAAACCCGCTTTGGGTTTCAGACATTTTCTCCTCAGAACCTCATTGGGGCCCATCCAGCATGAGCTGAGACATTGTCTTTTGCCTAAATTGCGAAATTCTTTGTAATTTGTTATTTTTTTTTTGGTTAATGTTTTTAAAAATATTAATTCTACAAATGGGAATTGTAATTTAAGCAATAAACTTGATTCTGATTCTGATGTTTATGTAATTTTTAATAACAATTTTTATATTTTCTTGATGTATAGACAGTGGACAGGACTATGTACATATATGGTTATCATGTATTAAAGGATGAAGGTAAATACACAGTCAAATGTAATAAAAACCCAATATTAATTTTTCTCATATCCGCGTATCAGCGCTTTAAGTATTTATGTAGTTAAAACTGTCCAAGAAAATGTAAGTATAATGAAATTTCCAACTGCACAAGAACCGGAATCTAATGTTGTGACTGGAGGCAACGAGTTACTAAAACGGATATTGCCATAATATTTATTTTATTATACCGCATGTTTAAGACACAGTTATCGAAATTAAAGGGTAGAGCGATGGAGAGGGCTATGGTTGGAGCTTTCATAGCCAATCGTTGTGGAGATATTTGTACAGCAGTGGTCTTCTGGCTGGCATAATGATGAAGAGATGATGTTATTGTCAATAAAATTGGTTTATGGACAATGTTACGTAATTATTAATGCTGTTATTTTGGCGCGTGAAAAAAAATAGTTACAGCAATTCTTATGTAATTTTTAAGTGAGGCTAAAATAATATGTAAGTAAGTAACACTTTATTGCAGACACATAAAGGAACACATAAATCATCTAATACAATTTTTTAAAAGAAATTCGGCACATTCTTTCATCGTTATTATTATTTTGCAAATATTTATAGAGTCCAGACTTTTCTACAATTTATAAAAGTATCTTTATTTCTATATTACACCAACGTACATAAAGCATTAACGTTTACCAATAAACATTTTATAAAGATTTAATTTGTGGTGACTCCCATCAGCCTTGCCCTTAAGTAAGTTGATAGTATCTTTTTAATGTGTCGTCAATAAATTGATTGCGCCGTAAATCTTCGAACCCACTACCTAGTTAACGGCCACTCATGTCTCGTACCAACACAACTATTATGAAATCAGACTATTTATTTTTATTATCTGGTACTTTGTACTGCCTATACGATGTTTATTTTGAATTGGCATTATAAAAGAGGAGTTTTACGTTTATTGTTTTATAATTTGTTCGTGTTTTTTTTTTATGTGCGTCGAATTATACTTGTCTAAATCTAATTACAATAGAAGAATGGAGAAAATCAGCTGGACGGAAAGGAAAAGCAATGACGAAGTCTTATAACTTGTAAATAAGGAAAGGACTATTTTGAAGATTATTGCAAATAGAAGGGGGAAGATGCTGGGTCACCTGATACGATACGATGACTTTATCCAAAACATAATTGAAGGAAAGATAGGGATAAGGAAGAAAGGACGACCTAGAAGAACATATATGGGCCAAATGAAGTAAGGAATATATTATGTCGTGTCGTATCAGGAGGTCAAACAAAGAACGGAAGACAGAGTGACGCTAAGAACGCGGCTCTTAAGTTTGAAGCAGAAGAAAAAAAAAACAATCCACTTATGTATATCCAAATCGTTGACCGGTGACAATATTGATATTAACACACGAATGAGACATAATATAATAGCCTAGTCTAACTTAACTAACTAACTAACTAGCCTAACCTAATGATACTTACATTTTCGGAATTTATATAATTTTTGTTATAATCTTTTGTAAAATAGTTCACAAATTTTCATTTAAATAGAATCAATAATATTATATATATTTCAATAATATTAATAATAAATTTATTTAAATTATGATAATTTTTTAACAAATAATGTGTTCTTCTCTGTCCTGTCATTACTTTGCTGTGCCCTACAGGGTCCAAGTTGTTGTTAATAACTATTGTACATTATCATGTATACTAACACTTACTGTAACATCTTTGTAATCAACTTGGAATGCAATAAAGTTTTTAGTATTGCCTATATAGAAAGCTTAAATTTAATTTTAATGTTCATGAACTACGGTTCAATACTCAAGTGCGAGGAAGTCTACTTCTAATACTATTAAAACGTTAAACGTAGAGTCTAATCGCTGTTGTAATTTGTAATCTATGCGCCAGCTCTCTTTCTCAACATTCTACTACAGGAAGATTCCTATAAGGTCACCTAAAGGAAGACTTAATAGGATAAAATAAAGATAAATAATCTAGGGATCTTTACGCCCGCCACAGAAAACGCTATATCTGTGGCGGAGTACTGGTCCTCGCAACGTTACACTCGCTGAGTCGACTCGTAAAAAGAAGATCTAGGGAATGAGAAGTAATAACTGCAATCCGCTGCCAAACGTAGGCATTATTATTTATTTATTTATATAAAGTTTACAAGCTTTACAGCAAACGCCAAAGCGCTAATAAACTTATGACATTACAAATACCTTAGTTAGAGCAACGCCGGCCTTCCGTACCGGAAGGGAGTACGCATAGGCGAATGCTACACGCTCGATATGTATCGTGATATTTAACGTGATATTTATCGAGTAATATTTTGGTATACTACACATACGATACGAATCGCGTCAGTACGACGGTAAATTTCATTGAATACACTCGTACGTTTCGTATTACAATAAATAAAAGCTATGAGTGACAATATAAATAAAGCTTGCGTTGCTATTATATTAGCGATAGCATTGAAAAGACGTATAAAGCGAAAAAAATGGACGAAATATTGGTTTCAAGATAGAGAAAAATATACACATCTGAAATTATTAAATCAGATTCGGGAATACCAAGAAATGGATGACTATGAAAATTATTTTCGCATGCCCGATGCTCGCTTTGAACATCTGCTGGAGTTGATTACACCATACTTGATTAAAAAAGATACAGTAATGAGAAAGGCTATTACTGTGAGAGAAAAGCTAGCTCTGACTTTACATTATCTATCAACAGGGAGATATTTTAAAAATATGAGATTTGCAGGAATAATGTCGTCTGAATCTGTGAGTCAAGCAATCATAAGTACTTGTGAAGCACTTACATATGTCCTACGGGAATATATAAAGGTAAGAAAAAAATTCAATAAAATTTTAATGTTTTTAATTATTTATTGGTACGAATCACAATAAGTAGAAAAAATACCTACAACTAATTTTAGACTTATTCACCTTGGTAAGAAGAGAAAAGCGTCCCTACATTATACTCCGAGGAAGTGCTTGATGTAGACGGAATATGCAACGTATAACTTGTCTCACTGTGTCTACGTACATTGTTCGTATTTGTTATGATCAAATTAGAAGGCACGCCAGTAGTGATTACATTGCTGTCATACATTTGAGTAAAACTTGGATCATTTGTTTGGGGGGAGGCTGCAACACAATTTTCCGGAGATGTAACCTGTGGTGACTGTAAAGATACATAATTCGAGTAATTCTTCGGTGATGGCGATGGATAACTGTTCGATGTCGGAGATACAAACCGGTTCAATACTGGAGAACCAGTATTAATTTGTACTGAGTCCCTGTGTAGTGTCTCAAGTTCAGCCTCGAAAAGAATTTCATTGATTGCCTTTTCGGCGAGCAGTCTTTGAGTTGACTTCAATTTATTTAGCTTCTGAGTCCAATAGAGAGCAGTAGGATCTATATTTGGGGATGGCACTGTTGGAGACACAGCTAGATGCGATGATTGCGACAAATAATTACACGCTTTTTCGAGAAGATCATTCTGTCTTGCTATTGGCCCCTTACTCTTAACTTTTTTTGACGGCGGAGCAGGTTCACTCATTGAAGAAAATGATGGCTCACTTTGTTCTTCTTCGTTTTCAGACTTATCTAATTCAGAGAACGCGTTCTGAAAAAAAAAACTTACTATTACTTATAATCGTACCTACCTACTTTTCAGGTGCCAACAACAAAAGAAGAATGGATGGACATCGCAAAGGACTTTGAAACATTGCACGGTTTTTACAACTGTCTTGGCGCGCTTGACGGAAAGCATATAAAAATTCAACATCCGCCGGAATCTGGATCTCTTTATTACAATTATAAAGGTCACTATAGTATTGTTCTTATGGCACTGGTAAATGCGAAGAAAGAATTTATCATGATTGATGTCGGCTGCAATGGAAGAGTTTCCGATGGTGGTGTCCTTTTTTATACCAAATTTTGGGATTCTTATCAAAAAGGACAATTGAATATTCCAGAGGCGGCCCCACTACCAAATACTACAGAAACATTTCCATTTGTATTTACAGCAGACGAGGCTTTCGCCCTTGGGCCTAATTTGATGAAACCATATGCATTAAAAAGTGCCACAAAAGAGGAACTAACATTTAATTACCGATTATCAAAAGCTAGAGGTGTGGTTGAGTGTGCATTTGGCATATTAGCTGCTAAGTTCGGTATTTTTCAAAAAGCTATATGGCTAACACCTGCAAAGGCTACAAAAGTGACTGCTGCATGTTGTTATTTACATAATTATTTACTGAAAACAGAACCACACTTTTATCTTTCGACAAGTGGAGATAACCAAAATAATAATGTATTAGTAGGTATGCAACGTACGACATACAGAAATACATTAAACAGTGCCAAGCTGCTGAGAGACAGATTCTGTAACTATTATAACGCCAATAATTAGATGTAATTTTTAGGTTATAAAATAAAAAAACTTACCATATCAATGGGCTTTTCATTTTTATTCAAAAATTTCAGCATGTGAAATACCCAAGACTTTGGATTGTACACATTTTCCGCTGCAGCACCAGATCGCTTCGAATCTGTTATTTTTTTTAATTCTTTTCTGTAGTTCGATTTCAATGAGTTAATCTTTGCTATGACGTCTTTAGTTGTGGCACATGGTTTGATTTTTTTAAAAATTTCAAGCACCTGTTCATAGGCATTCGCCCTTTTCACTTTATTAAGACTGTTTGCATTAGAGCTGTCCCATACCTCAGGTAATGTTTCTAACACAACTATGAATTCTTTCAAGTTTTGTTGATCCTTCGTTTGAAGTACGGCGGGCGCCGCTTCAATATGCGCGTCCTCTTCCATCGCTGACAGAATGAATACTGACGCGATAAATATCGATTAAAGACTAGACGCTCGATATTTATCGACGATACTAGATACAGATCGTGGATTTTTGGATTTCTAGAAATCCAGCGATCCGTATCACGATACGTGATACGCTATACTACACACTCGATAAATATCGTGATCCTGGATTACGATCCAAATATCACGATACATATCGAGCGTGTAGCATTCGCCCAGCGATTTTACTCTAGGCAAATTTTTCTGTCATTTTTTGGGGGGGGAAATGTGCACACAAGTGCAGTTCCGCATCCTTACATACAAAACAAATCACTGTAAAGACGACACTACAGTAACAATTTAGTGTACGGATGAAGTCATGTCATAACTCACACATTGTCTCGTTTTACCATAGCAACCATAGAATTACGTTGCCATAGCACGTATCAAGCGACTTCTCGCCGAAAGTCGGATTTATCGCGCGACCGACCTGTTTTTTGTACTGGCGGGCGGATTAGATGTTGCTGAACAAATCCGTCAACAAATAAGAATAAAATTTGGGAATTTCGAATTTAACTGTATTAAATAGCTATAATACGATATGAATTTACTTATATGTGAAATGTAACACTATATTTTTGTAAACTTGATGTACCAGACCTCTTTTTACAGCAAAAAACAGAGTAATTAGGTATTTTTGATACTACGGCTGTTCACTTGCGTGACTAGACTCGGTCTACGAAGAGATCCGACCGCAACTGGTTTTTATAAACGCTCATGCCCATTGGGCATTAAACGGCATGTACCATTGACAGAGGGGTAATGTGTCGTATGGCTACTCCCTTCCGGTACGGAAGGCCGGCGTTGCTCTAAGACAAATATCATGAAGGAAAAAAAATTGGGCGCGTAAAATTTTTTGTTCCTTCATGACAAATACAATACAAATATGCTTTATTGACACCCAAGGAAAAACACAAAAGAAATAAATACATTAAATTCATAATACAGAAGTCAACAGGCGGCCTTATTGCTAAAGGTAGCAATCTCTTCCAGGCAACCTTAGGGTAAGGAGAGTTAAAAAGAAAAAAAATCTATGCGGGTCGGTGGCAAGATATCATTACTTCTCTTTTACAGGTTTTTTCAAAAACAAAAATAAATTATTATATAAATTATTTGATATAAAGATAGTCTGTTTAATAAGCAATAGTGGAACAATAATTTACCTTTTTTTTCTCTATGATTTATTTTCACCATCACATTTGATAGAAGAATGTGTTTTTATTGAAATCACGAAATCATTTTATCTAAAATCTTCATTGAACTTTCTTGGAAACTTGTAAAATCATTTAAAACTAGACATCGCTTTGTATGACATCACCTCTCGACCCGTTATGTATTTTATGCGTCTAAATTAATTTGGAAGCGGCTAACATGAGCTAATTGAACCATTAGCAGAATACTTAAATTGAAATAGATTTGAGAAAATCAAATGTGATACTAAATGTAACTTAGCTGGTTCTGCCAGAATCAGGATCAAAAAACCACACAATATATCATAAATATCATAAGGCTAACAAAAGGGTAGCTTTTTACCTATGAGAATAAGGTTTTCCTGCAGTAAAATATAGTCTTTACATTAATCCAGTATATAGCAACCTCTTTTAAAAAATATTTTCAGCCACAAAAGTGAAAGTAAAGTAAATTTAAATTATCCGCACCTTTCCATTTCTGCTATTAAATAAAACCATACAGACCTACACATTGTGTTTTTATTTAATAAACTTTATTATACACATATTAAATATAACACTGACTAAATAGTATGTATTAGTTCTATTGGATAACTTACGATATAACCACACATTTAACAAATCTATATTTTTATTATACACAAAGAAATACTGCCCCTCTAACATGCCAGACACGCGTGACAGACATAATTTTGTCGTGCGTATACTCTTATCCTATTGGAGGATATTTCAAAATGGCGGGTTTCTCGCAACTTTTTGTCAGTTAAATGTGCGACAAACTTTTGTCATAGCACTGCATGTTACGGGGGCTGGTTGCTTATCCGCAACATAGTGGGAAACTAAACAACTTTCCCTAAGTAACATAGTTTGAAATCTCAAAATTTAAATTCAACTACAAAGTGAATTTAAATTTTGAGATGAATACAAAGTGACCTGTCACCTGACTAAAATTTATATTGAAAACTAGCTGTCCGCCCACGGCTAAACGCCCGCGTTGTTTTTTTTTTTCGTTTTTTTTTTTACCTTTTAAACCTTCCCTGGACTTTCATGAATATTTTAAGACCAAAATTAGCCAAATCGATTCAGCCGTTCTCGAGTTTTAAGCAGACGAACGAACAGCAATCCATTTTTATATATAAGAAGATTAGTTGGGAAACTTGTTCAGTTTCATGGGTACTAAAACTATTTTGCGGACGGAGTGTAACTTATATCGTTTTTTGTAGCTTTTCATAAGACGAGATGCGGTTCTCTCTCGTTTGACAATGGACCTCCGATACAAAAATCGTAATTAATTAGCTAATAGATGTCTGGTATGATGTCGATCCGTGGGCGAATCATCCGGCCACTCCTACGCATCTATAGTTGATCGGCCATTCGACCAAATGTAACTGTGATTGGAAAACGATTCAAATAATCAAACGTCGAAACTATCATGTACCATTTTAAATCACGAGTACATCGCGTGGTCTGTATGAATAAATTTGAAAGTGTTCATATTTGAGAGTATTTGACTACGCAGTGAATATACAATTCGCACTTATACCTTGCAAAATAGTAGCTCTGTGAAACGTCTAGGTATCGATACCTGTTAATCGACATTTTATTGAAGGAAGGAAGGATATTTATCGTCTAGATTTTAACACGTTGATTGCTTAATTAATCCCTAAGTGTTCTTTTCAAGCTTATCTCCAAGTCTGTTTTGGTAAAATGGGAGATCATTCTGCACTAAATTTATAGCTCACTTATCTGATTATTTTTATGAAATGCTAATGCACAGTCTCCTGCAAAGAAATCGGACCCCCCTGTCATAAGCGGTGACTACTCGGCGCTTACGATAGGGGGTCCGTTTTCTATGCAGGAGACCGTACGTATAATATTTGATGTTATCAAATCTAAGGCTAACATAGAGGAAAATAGCAAAAATAAAGCTAAGAAAAACTATACAGCTTTTTTTCCTTCAATCAGGTCACTCGCAAGGTTATCGTAATTTTCGTAAACCCTAAACCCACTTCATCTTTTCTGTGCGCTATTTATCTACCCTTAGGTTGCCTTGCCTGGTAGAGATTGCTATCTTAGCAATAAGTCCGCTTTTTGATTCTTGTGTGTGTTTTTGTATTGTTTTCTTTTGTACTGCGTATTTTGGTGTCAATAAAGTATATTCTATTGTTGTAGAATAGGTGGTCCTGGTCCTGGGAAAGCTAGGTCAGGTACTTTTAAAGAATTTCTGACCGGCCCTTTTTCTTGGCGGTCCAGTGTATTAGTAAAATTAAGAAATACGAATCAATGTGCAATAAGAGAGATAGAGAAGAGAGAGAGAGAGAATCAGTGCCTTTTCAGTCATTCCCGTCGCGTCATCAGAATCAATCATCCTTTCATGTTGCCTTTAAAATGGCCAAAATTGAGTCATTGCCGGCCATTATGTCAGAAAGTGGCCAAGTTTTACTAAAGCTTGTCTCACATCCAAACGCATCACTACACTGGAAATGTTCATATTAATAGGGTGTGTACAGAAGATGTTTTTATACAACTGATATTCTATAATAATAATAATAATTGTTTTTTTAACTTGATATATCTTCTTAAATTAATATTCTTCTTCGCGTGTGTTTATGATTATAATCATGATTATGATCATTTATGATTATAATTATCGACCCTTTTGTCAGAATTATTGAGCCGCCTTAAGCTTCTGACGCGATTCGTGCAACTTATAGTACTTTTCAATATTATATAACTAGTTTTGAGTAACTAGTTCCCGGTTTCCAACTAAGTTTGTGTTTTTCTTTCATACAAATAACTATTGTCCCATGGTCAAACGAATTTGATTAGTGTAAAAACGTAACAAACCTGATAAATCGGACTGAATATATCTTTAACTAGCTTTCCGCCGCGGTTGCATTAACAGTTTTCCCGTGCAAATGAGGCATATTCCCGCGGTAAAAGGTAGCCTATGTCACTCAGGGTAAAAATACACAAACACACACACAAAAATACAAATATTTTCTCTTTATAATATTAGTATGAGTATAATATGATAGTATGATATGAAATATAATATATTTTTGTTATAATATATTTTTTCTGGCTCTCATATTATACACGGCAGTGTGTACGCGGGCCAACACGCCACGGGCATCAATTTTCGTCGATCGCGTCTGAGGGTCCTAATTTAGGCGCAAGCGCAGCCGAAGCTTGATTAATTGCAAATTAAAGTCTCCTCCAAGGTGGCTCAAGGGTTCTCACTCGATAAACTCATCTTATGTGCCTTGGACTTGGCGAAATAGTTTAGTACATTACTGCTTAAAAAAAGGAAAACAAAAAGAACTTAAAATTATAATTTGTTTTTAGTATTCGACTAGACTTGCTGACTGCCTATCTGGGTGGGTGCTTGTGGTCCGGTTTTTTTTAATTGACCTGTGCTTGTGTCGAAAAGGTACAACCGACTCTTCTTGAAAAAGTTGTTCGGTTATCACGGAAAAATACTGCAGTAAATTGGATGTTGTGTTCAAAATTATATTAGAGGACGAATAATTTAAAATTTAGGCTTTATTATATCTAGAAACTAGTTATTATAAAATAATATTTCTAAGACTTGAAAACCACCCTTCTAGCAGCAAACCTCCTAGACCTCTACTTTTAAACAGATACCGTGTGTTAGAATATTTAACTATTTATTTGTATTTAGTAAGAGTGGTTCGGATGGCAAAGGAAATGCGGGTTCAAGTCCCTGCCCTTGCAGAATTTTTTTTTCATTTTTAGCTTCGATTATATAGTATAATATAGTAAAACCAATTTTCCTTTCAGACTGGCAGGTTGTTATTCAAATTTACAAAATGGGTTGGCGTTATGAAGTGTCCTGAGTGTAACCATAATATCCGGGCCAGTTTGAAATCGCCCCTAAATTAGTTGCAATAAAATTTGCTTTAAACATAATGTGTCGTTTACTTCCACAAAATTTCACGAAATGATAATTGCTACGCTATATCTCCGATTTTGGTAGAAATTGCAGTAGGGCAGTTCCAAAGAAATAAGACTTCCAGCAGTCAATGTATTATAAAAGAGACTCCTCTGGTTCGCCATCACGGGGGTCTACTAAATATTCTTCATATGACTTTATTGAATTTCATGTCAGAGATTTATGTTTTATATTACCGATTTATTATCATCGGTCCCGTAACGATTATCGCCCAGTTTTCGAGTAAAAACACGTTCAGTTAAATTGGAAAATAATTGCTGGAATTTCAGATATTTTGAACGCTATCTTGGGATTAACATGGTTACTGAGTGCGCTTGCGGTTTTTTTATCGAGTAAAAGAACGAAACCTAATTATACATACATTGATCTTTATTTTTCAATTGGTATCAAATATAAAGATATTTGTAAAAATTAAGTTTTGTGTTTGGTTTGTGTTTTTTTCTAAACATTTTAAGTACACTTTTTGTAACAATTACTTATTAAATTATTGAAAATTTATAATGATAAGGCACTAAACAAATCTATCAAAAATTTTAAGTAATTCACTTCTTTGTTTCCGCCAATTTCAAGACGATGCTAAAACATAATATTGACCATGTTTTCAATACACTTTTTTGAGCGATTCATTTTTATAACTCCAATAAACTGATAAACAATAAAGTATCAATTAGACCAACCAATCATATAACAAATAACAGTTAATCAAACTTGCGCACGCGACGAAAGACTTGTCCCACTTGTGTGTGCCATTAGAAAAGGTGGAGGCAAATTATACCCGTTGAAAATTGGTTATAGCGCTTCCTAGTTATAAATCTGACCGTTGTATCAGTACCGAGCAATTGTTTCTTTGTTGCAGACGTTATTCGTCACGCTAGTTAAGATAACAAGCTGATTTCCTTATAGTTGGTCACAAGCCAGTTTTAGGCTGAGCTCTGAGAGATGTTTATATGAATTTCGAAGCTTGTTTAGGAGCTTTTTAAAGCTTCCAAACGATTTTAGGGCTTGAGACGTAATGGTATATCTACCGGGAGTTTCGAGATAGAGATATCGACGGCCCCGTAGCCTAGTTGGTAGTACGTCTGCCTACTAAGCACAGGGTCGCGGGTTCGAATCCCGCCCAGGGCAAACATTCGTGTGATGAGCACTTGTGTTTGCCCTGTGTCTGGATGTTGTATATTCATAATATGTATGTATATCAGCTGTCTGGCACCCATAGTACATGCTCTGCCTAGTTTGGGGTCAGATGGCCGTGTGTGAGTTGTCCCACATATTATTATTATTATTATTAGTTTTAGTGATCATTTTAAGAGTTACTTTTTCTAGCATAATTGCAGACACAGATATTATAATAAACTAGCTTTCTGCCGCGGCTCTGCCCGCGTTACCAGTTTTTTCCGGGAAGAAGAGGAATTTCCCGCAGTAAAAGGTTGCCTATGTTCCTACCTAAGGTCTTTTCTATCTTTGTACCAAGTTTCATCAAAATCAGTTGAGTAGTTACGGAGCCTATTCAATTGTTAGGAATATTTTTGGTATTTTTTACACCTTGGGTTACATTGTCGGAGTTTTAGTAAAGATCCCAAATATTTATGAAAATATAATATAGCCTACGTTACCCGGGGATAATGTAGCTTCACAAGAGTGAAAGAATTTTTGAAATCTGCTATTGTAGATTTTATAAAATACAATATCACCAAATAAAGATGAATGCATAATATATCGGAGGTTTACAAAAAAGGCGGCTATGCTAAAATTGAAATTATTACTACATTCTATACTTTGCAGTAAAATATAGATGCAGGTTCAAACCCATGACCATCATTACTTTTTTCAATGTTCACTATTATTAAAAAAATATATATTCGTAGACGGAAAATTCTCAAACAACAAGGTAAAGAAGTGATATTATGTGATTATGACTCATTATAATATGTTTTATGAAAAGTCTCACGTCACGTATGTCAAAGAGACGTGAGTTGATTTTTAATTTAATACAAACTTATGAGTATCACTTTGTATAATATGATCATTTTCATGTTCTTTTATACCAGCAAGCGACTTTTAATCGCTTACAGAATAGAATACAATACAATGCAATACAAATAGTACTATTTTATTTTTCTTTACAGAGTTCCATTGCGCCTTAATCATTTTCAGATCATGCTCTTCTAAACTCTCTTCAGTTTTTTTAGTCCACGGCACACAAATGAATATTTTCCCAAAAGAAAAACCTACTTCGAACTTCAATCGCCTACCTTATGATTAAACATGTAAAATAAAATAATAAAATAAAATAAAAACATAACATCAAATTTTCCTTACCTAATCAAGCACATACTACAAATATTTGATACTCTGACTAAATTCATGCCAACTGAACATTTTTATTGTATGAAACTATCTTTAAAAAGTAATGATGACAAAAATGGAAACATATACATACTTATATTAGCCATAAAAAACACATATTTTTATGCATTACATTACTGCCTATTTAGTATTCAGCACCTTACCACACCTTGTAAGAAGGAGGCCGCTTATAAATATTTTACTTACTTCAAAAATAAGCCGCTTTGTAAAAATAGAACTTGTAATCATACAAAAAAAAAACAGTCTATTTTTTGTAGATTCTTCTCATAAATAATTCAAGAACTTTTTTTGTACTTACCTAAACTCGGTTTTAAAATCGTGAGATTTAAGTTTAAACCTATCAAATAGCGACTACAGAATAATCATAATTTAATATTAGGTACTCGTACTAAGTATATCAAATTTTATTCGAAAGAGTTACCCAGGAAAGAAAATCGTGTCTGTATCGCATATTTTGTGATGCTATAATTTTTCGTCATTGAAACTCTCCTACATGTGAAGCCATGTATGGGCATGAGGACTCACCACCAAGAATCGGTGATAGGCGCGAGCAGCAGCAAGCAAGAGGCGATGACCACTGGCCGCATGACTCGGGCATCACTGCGCCCCCGGGAGTCCAACCATGCCTCGCCCCCCACCGGAACACTGGCTGGTAGGGTTACTCTACCCCAACAACATACCTCGCCCTAGACCTCGCTCGGAAAAACAATAAATTCGAATTTTAAACTAATTTAAAAAGAATAGCGTTCGGATTTCAAAGCCGGTCGTGTACCGACCGCGTGTGTCGTGCGTGGATCCCTGTCGGCGGGAGATCGCGGCGCGACTGACGCTCACCTGAGCTCACCCCGCCGCACGAACACCGCAAAACGATTTTCGCGCTATTTTGGCTAATATTTAGCGGATTAGGCTTCGCGTGATTAGAAATTCAGAGTGGGGGATACGAGAATTGAGATTTGTGAGACGACGCGTGTGGGCGATTTGATAAATCGTAGCTTTCGCTCGATTAATGAATCGGGTATTAATCAACTAATCCAGTTTCTCGATTAAATGCATGTCAATATTCTTTTAATAGCTGTTGAGTTTGAATATTTATGGCGGTCGTGTCGTGGGTGCGTTTTGAGTGCATGTTTCGGTCAGCTGTTGAGTGTGCACTGTAGGTGTAAGTGTGATAGTTGGATGCGCAGACGCTGCTGGGAAGACGAGCGGGTGATGGACAGACCGGCGGCGCTCGGTACACATCTATAATTAGAGTACACGTGCAAAACGCTAATTGTGTTAAACAAACAATCGCCTGTACCTTCCACCTGTTCGCACGCTCTCTACGGGATATGTCAATTTGGAGGAGAATTCTCAAAGCTTTACGTCCTGTTTTTCATTTGATTCGGAGAACTAGATATTATTGTTAAAGAAAAGATCACTTTAAAATTGTGACTATCTAGATTTAGAAAAATTTTCAGTAGCAAAATATTTTTTTGTTTTTCCATAGCTCTTTGAAGATAGCGTAAAAGAACATGAAGGAAGAAAAAAATTTACGCGCCCAGGTGGAGTAGTAATCATGTCTATTTTGTAACGTATAAGGTTTTCTTCCTCATGGTAAAGAAGTAATTGAAGGTTGCTTTTCTTCTTTATTATGTTTTCCAAGCTACTTTTACGTCATTGTCACTTTACAGAAATATTTCATAAACCAAACGCCAAGTACTAAAAATCCCATTTCACACTTTCTTTTTCTATAATTATTATTTATCTACCACATGATGAAACTAAAATGATATTAATTTGGTCAAATTTAATCAAATCAAAATCAATTCAAAATATAGGTACTTTATTGCACAAAACAAATACAGTACAATACTCAAAGAGGACCAGGCAAGTGGCGGCCTTATCGTTCTAAGCGATTTCTTCCAGGCAACTATAAAATTATTTTATTAATTTATTTTGTTATTATGGTTAAATATCTATGTCTAAGTTATTTAGCTACCAACGAGCATACCTTCCTGTTAAGTGCGGTAAGTACCGCTAGAAGATTTATAGCTCATAATAGATTACAGAGAGCAAAACACTGTTGACGTAATTGGCACCTTTTATTACGCTATTAGACTCAAAAACGCGAGTAACTGTAAACAACTTTGAATTAAGTGTTTTACTATTTTATGCGCTTGCGTCTATTTGGTATTGAGTTAATTCGGTATTTTCTGTTTTTCGTTTGTGTGTACAAAATTATGAAATAGATCAAAATTACACTTTCTTAATTTTATTTTTATTTCGATGTTATTTCAATATAGGTGTTTGGAGGGAAAGAGATGGCAGAAGACAGCTAATACAATAATAAACAAACATTAAAATAATCCAATATTTATTATGTATTATGTAACAAACAACAGAATATAGATTACTTCAGAATTTTGCGCGTAGACATTTCTTCATTCATTTTTATATGAGATTTTTAATTGACCTTTTTCTTTTGCTTTATTTTTAAAAATATTCAAGATGCACTCTAAACATTAGCCACAAAGAATACCTCCTGCTTTAAGAATTCAAACAAAAACAGCTGATCTCAAAAACATTAAACATTTCTACATTCCTAAGCCCCAGCAGGAATTACCAAGCAACATTACAAAATATGAGCTGTGTTTACGTTCCGTCTACAAAAGAAGTAACGAACATCACAAAGGGAGAGATCAAAGCGCTCTCGGACGTAGCAAGTTGTTTGACAAGTATTCGACAAAGGGGAATTTCGCGCTCAGTAAAATATTACTAAATACATTTTTGCTAATGCCTAGACTTAGCTAGGGTTTATACCACAAGCCGAATGTTTCGCAACTTCTGTACAATCCGTTACAATTCTTGACAGATTATATTGTACAAGCAAAAAATGTTCTTCTTAAAACATAAATATATTTATTTATTTCAGACTTTATGTTCATAAGGTGTCAGTTATACAAAAATACTTATTCACTTAAAACCAAGACCGGTGAAGCTCGATTAGTCGTACCCTTTCGACACAAGCATAGATCAATGAAAAAAAAAGACACTTAAAGTAGTAAAAAAAAATCCGATTTTAAATCTCAGAGTATTCTACATACACTTGCAGAAGTAATTCGAAGGTTGTCTTCGAACTACACCATCTCACACTGGTTTCTGCTCAACCAAATCCAGTTCTAATTCACAATATATCTCAATGCTGACTAGTATGATAACTTTAAATATTGTCATTTACTATTATATTATTCTGCTATATTGTACTTTTGCATAATCGCCTAACCAATGAAAACCTCATCATCATCTCAGCCGAAAGACTGCTGGACAAAGGCCTCCCCCAAGGATCTCCACAATGATCGGTCCTGTGCTGCCCGCATCCAGCGGCTTCCCGCGACCCTCACCAGATCGTCGGTCCACCTCGTGGGGGGCCTGCCCAGTACCCACGCTACGTCTTCCGGCGCGCGGCCGCCATTCAATAACCTTTCTGAATGAAAATCTGCATTCGGCTAAAGGCCGAATAGAAATGTTCATAGCGCAGCTCTAATTTTTGCTTGAAAAAACTTCAACTTTGATTTGAACGTTGAATTGTTTTCTTTGATTGAAGACATGCAGCTGTTCACAGTGATGTTTATAAATTAGCGCCAGATTTTTTTAATTAAATAATCATTATTTTCACGTGTCCGTAGAGTATAACAGTTTAATAGGACATGGGTACGTATTAATTTGAATAAAAAGCAGAGTAAAAAAAAACTACAAATAACTTCAAAAAGCATGTAAAATCAGTCATAATTAATAACTTCATGTATTCATTACAATATACGTAACCCACCCTACCTAATGAAATTATATGTAGTTTTCAGTTATTAAAGAAATTATAATACCTAAATAATTTGTAGGGCATAAAACTATAAACTTTACAAACGAACTGTCATAATTATTTTTTAAAACAACTTAATAAGTCGCTACTATGTCGCCGCATACAAATACGGTAATTATGATAATGTTACTGGAAAAATCGCTTGTCGCTCTCTGCTTGTGTGGCGACTGTGCGACAGTTAACAGGCTATATATCAATAGAATATTATAATACAAGTCTATACACATAATATAAATATATTAAATTAGTATGGTTTCATAATGTCAGGAAATTAAAGAAAGATGTATTTGTTTTCAGTGTGAAAATCTGTATGGGTTAAATTAAATAGTAACTCAATTCAATCCGTGCCAATAAGCTAAGTCTAATTGAATTAGGATAAAGTGAACTAATTTAAAGTTAATCAGCTGACCACGTGAGATTTGGTCGACTTCACACATTAGGTATCGTTAAATTGCTCTGCAGGAGTGTGTTCATAAATCAACATGTCCATGTGTATATTGGATACACTATCGTATAGTTTTAATAATAGATTTCCACAATATTGCACATGTGTTTTATAAAATAACTACATAGTTACTAACCATCTTTACAATGACTATTTATTTTAATAAAAAAATCAAATTTAAATATTTACTTGCACGACATCTTAGAGTTATGCAATGCAATGAAGGTCCCTCGACTATATCTGACTCGGTTGTATCCACACTTGCGGCTCTTAAACAGCTCAAGCGTCCACAATATCACTCCTCTCTTCACGCCATCTTGGAAATTCAAAAACGGAACGGACATCGGAACCATTTTAACTGGAGGGCCCTCGACTTGTTTGCGCAAGAGTGTTATTCCTTTGCATTCTAGCTCTTTAGCCGAGTGCGCTATTTAGTTTGACAAGTGCATGTGTGGAGAACCCTTTATGTTATTTAGGTGAATGAAGTAATATTATATTTCTAGAATGACTTTGAAAGTGTTCTTGGTAATATGATTGAATACTAGGTTGTAACTTGTATGAAAAAGTGAACTTTTTAAACTCTATCTATACGTAGTAACAAATCAAAATAAATAATATACAATGCTGTACCTAAAGAAATTAGGGAAATACGCAATAATAACAAATTTAGACAACATGTAAAAAATATTTTAGTACAAAAATGTTATTATTCTATCGAAGAATTTATCTCTGACATTAACTAAATTGAATTGAATGTATGTAATTGATGTAGACCAATTTATAAATGTAATTTGAAATATTATTTACGATTTAGATTTTATATTATTACTTTTTGTACGCCGCAAGGCAAAGCATGGAGATCAATTTAATTAACCCTGACATCTGTATGTAAACAAAATACCCATGTTATGACAAATAAAGGATAGTGGGCAAAAATGTATAGGCGGCACACCCACTTCCGCCACAGATTCGACTGGTTTAGTTTGAAAGGTATCATATTCATATTTCTTTGTGCCAATGTGCATCAAATTCTGCCCCGAGGTTCTCTATTTATTTGAAGTTAAAACAAGCACAATTACAAACATTTTTTGTTTATTGTTACTTTACAAGAAATAAAACAAACATTTTATAATCATTATTCGTTGAAGAGCGTCGATGGCCTAGTGGTTAGGGCCAGCGCCGGTTCGATCCCCGCCAATTACCAATGTATTTTCGAATTTCGAATTTAAATGTACGTTTATTCGACGCTCTTACAGTGAAGGGAAACATCGTGATGAAACCTGTACACACCGCGAAGGAATTAATTTTTTAATTATCTGGGACACATTATTAGAGTTATTAATAATTATAAAAAATAACGGTAACCAGTGAAAAAAAAATATTATTTATTAGGTATGTATACATAGTTTTATGTGATGATCTGTCGGAGTGTCTGTCCGGTGAAGCTTGATTAGTCGTACCTTTTCAACACAATTAAAAAAAAAACTGTCGGATATTTTACCATGGCGTAATAATAAAAAATGTTCATTTTTAGAAGGTGTTTTCAGCCATATTTATTATATGACTGGCGGAGCTGGGTGTATTTTGCCCACCATCCTTTATCTTTATCTTTATCTTTATCAAAACACATGGATTAAACGAATGTTATTTTTGGTTGTGTAATATTGTAAAGTTCATAAAAAAATCAGCTGGAAAAATATTAAATTCAGGTAAAAAGGACATCTAATATTACATAGAATGATAATGTTATCCAAAAACTTCTCCATATTTCGTATAAAAATGCCAAAAGAAACTATTTTAATACTTGAATAGAAATAACGAATGACTTTGCTTCAATTATACCTAGATATAAAACAAAGCTAAATAATGAAACAAATAGACAATAATTTTAAACAAATGAGTCAAATAAGTTGAATATTATAACAATGACTGAAGTAACATTTAGGTGGTCTTTGACTAAACTATAAAAGATGTATTATATTTTAGACTCTCAATTAAAGGAGGTTCACTCAACAAGAAATATCTAACAAATCAATTAAAGCAATGCAAGGAATCCATTCACCTTTAGAGATGTGAAACAGACAGTATCGAAAAAAAGGTAATATCGCTGTAATTTATACAATTTTATAATAATTACAATAAAATAAAGCCAAGCATAGGACTTCCTAATCTTAACCATGATTGTACTGTCTTTGATATAGACTTTTTGCCCGCGGCTCCGCTCGCCTTACAGGTTTTACCATGGAATGAGTTACTCGTATTTATCGCAGGTAATATAGTCGAAAGTCAAAAAACTTTTATTCAAAGTAAAAAATATTTTTTCGACTTCTAAGCTGATCGATAATGAGACTGTCCATAGTATGCCACTTTGTTATGCGTATACTTGTATTGCACAGTAAGCATATTAAATCCAGAGGACTATCTCCATTCCAAATTAATCTAAATCAATTAAGTAGTTTATGGGTGTAAATAGAACAAACGAAGTATGATTATATTATGATAATAAATCTAAGCACTCATCTTTATATTACATTATATTGATCTCAGTAGACTGAAAAAAAAAACTAGCAAGCGTTTATACTTATTTTTATTTATAAAATTAGCATTAAAATACTTCAAAGGTGAACATGGCGTAATAATGAACTCTAAGTGCGTGAAATTAGCGTCTAAGACCTTGCTGGCTCTTAAAGTGTGATATTTCATTTTTGTGTCACAAGACCTAGAATATTAAATAGGTTTCATAAACAAGAACGTTTGTTGCATATTTAAATCACGTTGCATTTAATTTTACTGCTTTTAGTTACATAATTATAGTTTCACTCACGAAACTCATTTGCTTTAACAACTCAATAATAATTTCAGATTACAATACACCCATTCAAAGTTTATAACAGCTGTACCATAGTAAAATTATGCATCGACACGAAATCGTTAAAGATTTCTAATTAACAACTATCGACATCGATAAACAAAACAGCACAACACTGATGTTATCGCGTCGTCGATTAAAACATTTTGATTAGCTTTCAACTTACGAGCAATGTTATAATCTTTTAGCCTGAATGAAAGGTCGTAAGCGCCGCTCAGTTTCTACAACAACAAGTCTTTATGGTTTAGAGTTGGTTTTAGAAATTAAATTCCATACATTAGACGCTTAATATGGTACTAGATGGATATACAAAGAGACGTGATGCCACCCCAGTCAGGTGACTGTGCAGGAATCACAGATAGCGATCGGAGATTGACTCGTCGATACGTCTCGCGACCACGGCCACTCGACATCCCTATTCAAACGGCGGACTGACGAAAAACCTAATGAATTGTGACTTATAATGACGCACGCAGAATGAATATTGACTGTAGACAATTTAATGGAAAGACATTGGGATCTGTGATACTTATCAGCGAAGTTCTTAAACATTGATGAGTCCGTGAAGTCGGGTTGAACGACATTGGATTTCATACACAATTGATACAACTTCGATTCACATGCTTTATTTTTATTATTGTCAGTTTACCTACTCTGTTTAGGCCACCAACCCGCATCACTTTTATCTACACTTTTTCCATACGTAAAGGTTGCCTGGTAGAAATTGCTACCTTAGCAATAAGGCCGCCTTTTGACTCTTCTGTTTTGTTCTGTATTGTTTTTCTGTATGTTGTGTCTTTTATTAATATGTAAACTATTGTATTGTATTCTACGTATTACGCTCTAACTTAAATTTAAAAATCATATGTCCCTTTTACGATCTTAAGAACGAAAAGGGACAGATGATTGTCAACTTAAATTTAGAGACGTAAAACATAGATTTTACCTGTAGTTCGCACTAGTTTAGTAGGCATGCGAAAACATCCTACTTATAATCAAGCTGAATTTGACAGCTGCGCTCTTATTTTAAATATACCTAATTCATTCTAAATTACATTCATTCATCTCCCATCCTTTTCGATTCCCATATGAATGAAAAAGACCAACAACTTAAATTTAGTGATTTTAACGGCCACCCGGAATAGAGCCCATTGTAGTAATTAAAAATGATACAGGGTGAAATCGATGTCTTAGCAAAAACTGCAAGTAGGTTTATGCTCTTTTTTTTTTAATTTACCTATGTTTGTGTCGAAATCAAGCTTCACCGGACTTGATTTATGCTCAGTTAATGGATCCTGATTAACTTTTCAAAAGTTACGCGGAAACTAAAACTAGATTCCACATAAACTATCTGATTACAATGACTATTTTATGTTAGAGATGTTTCTTTTCCAAAGTTTCTTAAAACAATTAAGTAACAAAAAAATGTCCTTTAAATTTTTGCTGAGCCATCACTTACATCCCGCATAAGGAACAAAGCAAGAACGTCTCTTTTTACCTTAGAATTTACCTATAATATTTCATAAAACTTGTTAAGGAAAATTTTATAGCGAAAATTTAAGCTTTAAACATGACCTTTATGTACGTAGTACTATTATTATACCTATAGATATTCTGTGCTTAAGGTGAGCTACGTCAAAAGATTTCTACCATGCAAATAGCATAAATTGATACAACTTGTAGATAAGCTAGTTAAACGACGTGTGATGAAAATGAATTGTAAAAATCAAACAATAGAACTCTAACATTCCTTCCTTTTGTACCTGCTAATTAAAAATTAAGAAACAATAGTAGCATTTTTCGAACACGATGGTCATAATGTGGATGTGGTAATTATTTTACGTTTTAACTCGAGAGTTGAAGTGAAAAGGCAATTCAATATAGGCTGGCGGCGCAAGCGCAGCCGATTGGGGAAATCATTAGTGCCCCTTGAAAAATACTCATTTACAACGCGTGATAAATATTTACGAGTTATTGTTTCTTGACTGTGAGAAAGAATATTGTGGATCGGTAAGGTTTTATACATACCGACTAATGGTACAATATTTAATAATATAAATAAGTAAAAAGTTATAGAAAAAAAAGAATATAAATCATGAAAACTAGTGCATACTGTGCATAGTTATATAGTTTTAGTTGTATTTTTTGTGTTTTGCATGATTTTATTCAACTACTACCACAGTCAACTAATCGCGCAGTGGACCAGCGTCCTAGAGTGTCTGAATAAGGCCTTTCACCTGAATTCAGGTTCGACTTGTGCCTGCCAGTATGTAAAGTTAGTATATAAGTATAAAAAACCAAAAGTATGCCAATCTACTATTTCTAAAGAGCATTATCCTAATACGTTTTTTAACAGAATAAATGGTAATAAAACTGATTGGCGTATCCACGTTATTGTAACGTGACCAAGTGGCATAAAAGCGATATAAGAGCAGTGTAACAAAAGTTAACAATAATTTCTCAACAGCATAATATTTTATTAGCCAGCCGCGGCCGGGTGAAATGACTTAGTTAATTAGTATTTAAACAATGGTGCCGACCCACATTATGCTTTATTACACGTATTTGTTTACAGTGGAAAATATTAGAGGGCAATTGATTTTCAAAATTAAATAAACATAATTTTAATTTCTAGTAGTAAAATATAGGTGCAAAATTTTATCATAGTATTTTTTTTTTTTTCAATGATGATCAAAACAGATATAACTTTCTCGGGCAAGTCTATTTACATATAATTGTTTAGATTATCATAAATGCCTTGTACAAAATATTTCGTAAAATCATAAACAAAATTATTCTAGAAAAAATCACAATTATGTTATGAGCCACAATGCCATGAGAAAACCGCTTGTATTCATCATACAACACTACACCTTAACAGATAATCCAGTAAAAAACATAGTTGAGAATAAAATGGCCTCTTGAAAGCGCCTGAAACCTACGAATCTATTTTTTATAGAATCATGACTAATCATTAATCGAGGCCTGAAACTGATGATGGATGACACACCGCCCTACTTAAAATTCTCAGTAGTGACGTCAAAAGATTGTGACGTAGACGTGTAATCTAACTATCATAAATGCGGTTAAAGTCCAGTTAGGGATCGGGGAATATTTTTGCACCAATACCCTATAATTTCGATATTATAGCTAACACTTGAAGATTGATATATTTCTCTGTTCTTAGTAATAAATTAATAATAATTCTTCAGAGTTTCTCTGAAATAGATTTATGTCAATGAATCACAGAGGGAAATCCGGCACTGATTCAGAGGTTTTCGGGACTTCTAACAAAAATGACTCACGTAGTCAATAAAACAGGATATACTTGAAATCAATACTTACAGCGCTGAAAGTAAATTTGGGTTATAGTAGTAGAAAAAGGCAACTAAAACCGATCAATTATTTTTTATTATGACAAATGATATGAGACCTAGACAAATTCTGCGTCCCCATCTCTACGGCGGCGCGGCGCCGCCACCGAGTAACGGCACGGCGCCGTACCGTGATACGGTGCCGCGGACGGTGTGCCAATTCCGCAGTTGGTGTGGTCGAACGTACTATGGATCGCGAAAGGATTATTCTCCTATTTTTACTAGAATTGGCGTGCGCTGAGGTACACCGTCCGCAACACCATGTCACGGTACGACAATGACGGCGGTACACGGTGTAGAAACGGAAACGCAGCCTAAGATATAACTTGTGATTTTCTTATTAATTGTAACAGGCTTTTCGCGATGTGTTGTTGATCCGCCTTAGGCTTCCGACATGGCTCATATAACGACTAGATCCGTAGATAGTAGCCGGGACCAACTAACAAAATAATTCTTCAGTATTAAAACAAAACTAACTGTACTGGTCTTTTAGTTATTTTAGTGATTTACACATTATTTCTATTAACTACAAAACTTGGAAAATAATCTGGTTTATTGCATTTAACTGATTTAACAAAATAAAAAGTAAATATATTTAAGGGAGAATATAAGGTATACCTGAGTATATCTGAGTATACCTCAAATTATATTCTTCCTTAAATATATTATCTACTTTTTCTTTCGTTTGTACAAAAACCATAACTTTCACTTCTTTTTTCATAAAATCATTTCTGGGAACTCAAATCAAGTGAAATGTGATTTTTCAAGTTTTTGTAAAGTTCAAAAATCTGGTAATTCACGAAATGTTAATTTAAATCTCTCAATCAACGCGCAACGATGAAAGGTCAATGTATCGAGGCCCGCTTCTTTGATCGAATTACATTCAATAATTTATTATTTTGAACGAAACGCTGAACGAACTAACTATGTACTAACAAATTTAAATTTTAAATGATATAAATAATTTAGATAAACAAATAATTATGATCAAAAGCACCTAAACGAAAATTTAAAGAGTTCAACGGTAAAATTAAAATATAGTTTTTGTTGAAATAAAAAAAAGATTTCATGAATTTCAATCATCACTAGATAGTATAAAATAAAGTCGCTTTCTCTGTCCCTATGTCCCTATGTCCCGGACATAGGGACATAGGGACATACAAAACTATATTTTAATTTTACCGTTGAACTGATTTTCGTTTAGGTGCTTTTGATCATAATTATTTGTTTATCTATATTATTTATATCATTTAAAATTTAAATTTGTTAGTACATAGTTAGTTCGTTCAGCCTCCCTTTGTACGCTTAAATCTTTAAAACTACGCAACGGATTTTGATGCGGTTTTTTTTAATAGATAGAGTGATTCAAGAGGAAGGTTTATATGTATAATACATGCATAATATACTGAAGGATAACCCACAATAACCATTTTCCCGTGCGGAGCCGGGGCGGGTCGCTAGTTTATTTCATAAAATAGTGATTCTTATAAGACTAGACAACTAAAACTGGTCTATAAAAATAACGTGAGGTATACCAAATTATATATTTTTTTCAAAGGTTGTGTGTGAAGTAGTTCTACCCGCACTCGTCATCGACTAAGGGTTATTCACCCTCATTTCAGGGTAGGCTTAAGCCCCTCGGTGGGGATATAATATAGGCTGTTAACGATGAATAATAACACAAAGCGAAAATACACTTGGGATCATCTTGTAAGTTCCTAATTTTAAACACCTTGTATGAGCATTGATCTGAATACTTGTAGAAATGTATCCGAAACCGCTAATTTGTGTCATTCCCATGGCGTGGAGTCTGGTGGCGCGTCGCGGGAAGAATGTAGTAGACGGGAATTCTGGCGCTATGTGGTCTGTTCTGTTCGTCTGGTTCCCATACAACCTACCGCATTCACGTGGGAGGAATGGCCGGTATTTTGTACCTAATATTGCTGCTGTGTGAATATTTCAGCAGTAAAAAAGATCATTTCTTTAATAACTTGATCGCATACAAAAATACAAAAAAATATAATATTATAATTTACAGCACTAAAGTGTTCAAAAGAAAGACTTGTTGCTACTCTAGTACTACTATTATGTATTCTGTGTTGCTACTCAAAAATATACATTTACCTTATATTTCTCTAAGACTTCTACTAATTGATTTTTTTATTCAATATTTTTTTTTGCATTTCAGTGCACTATGTTCGCTAAAGATACGAAAATATTTTTGCTTCGGCAAAGTACTTCGCTTCGTAGTCATAAATCTCCTATTACACCTATTTCTTTAAACATAATCACAAAATTCATTTAACAACAAGCAATAAAAAGTGTGCACTGCCCGGGAATCGAACCCGGGTCGCAAGAATGGGAATCTTGCATGATACCACTACACCAGCAGTGCTCGCGGTATCACTGCGAAAATAGGTGCTTATATGGAACTGAGTGCTGGGGCGTTGACACGCACGCGCAGTAGCGATAATAGGATTCAATGACCGCGCGAAACTCATCTCACTTTACTCACTACACTACTTTTACGTAAAATTAATCAATAATAAACTAATTCTAATCAAACAACGAAAAAAAATATTGTCTAGGAATTTGTATTTTTTTTTCATACAAGCTATCGTATCTTTCCCGGACTTGTATGATAATATCCTAAAAAGTAGATTTTTATTTACACATTATTTTCTATTATAGATTTGGCGTTTATTTAACTTTTTTCATTATATTAGCTGATCGATCATTAAATAAAGTCTTAAAAATGGAAAGTTAACATTAATAAAACCGGGATTTAAACTCAGAACCTCCGTAACGAAACATAAACATTCTACCGTCAATTTCTTGAAACATCAAGCGATATACGACCTTAAACTGTGCTTAAATAACAAAACGTCGATTTTAATAACCTGAAATACTTCCCCACACAAGTGGTGGTTCCCAGCGCTCGGAATGCCGGATTCGTCTCGCCCCCGGCGGCGGGGTCTCACTTTATTTGCCCAAACAATTTTATTTATTCATATTAACATTTTAATTTGTCGGGACCCTACCCGGTGTGGGCAGATTAGGCGACAGCTCGCTGATAAATTTATTTCTTTATGCGATTTCGTCCTTTTTCAAACATTTTATTTGCTGTCTCAGGGCAATTAAAGCGCAGAATAAAAATTGATTTTTATTGATAAGGTCAAAAATTAAGAATCTTAATTGATTTTCTTATTGAGATGCGAAATTTTAATGGTATTTCGTAATGACGGATCGTAAGCGGTATTTTTGATATGTGTGGATATTGTAATGAGGTTTAAATATGTTCTTGGTATAAAATTGTTTGTAACCGTGTCATATAAGAATGGGTTTAACGCCATACCTAACTATTTTAATAGCTGTTAAATCGGAAAACTTGATAGGAAAATTATGCAAAATATTATAAATTATAACCAAGAAACGTTCTAATGGATGTATATACTGATATTTTAATAAAAACGAATAGGTATAGTTAGTTATCCTGTAACGGTAGACGAAAAATAGACAAAAACAAATTTGGTTTAAAAATGTTAAATTTTTAAGAATTTCTCACCTTAATTAAAAATGGGTAACGTACTACCAGAAAGCGGACCGGACGCCGACATGTAAACAGGCACATCGCCGCTCGCGCAATAAAAACGCTGTAAAATTTTGATGTTTCTATTCACCATCGGCCATCCCGCTCACACACCTACAATTTCATATCTGTATTCTCGGTCGCTCACCTGAGAATGGCTGAGATTATTATCAATGCACTTTACACAAAGCAGAAGTTCGGATCCCGGGCTGACATTAATGTGATTTCGAAAGTAAATTGTGTGGGTTTTGTGGTCGATAAGTGGCAGGCGAACGAGGTGTCAAGTGATAAAATTAATAAATGTAGCTAGATCCGTCGCGGCGCGCGTCACAACCGTCGTAAACTTGTTCAGGTGAAACCAAATCTGTTATCTGTTATGTTTCCTCATTTCCGTGACATGTTTTCACGCCTACAAACAAAGTGCCTAGCTAAGTTAGTCTTGTTTAAAAGTTTAAAAATGGACTGTAAGATGTAAGTATATATTTTAGGTCCAGCAGACGAAGCGTTAATAACTTGCATCGAAATATAAAAGCAATAATAATATACTTAGGTAGAAAGCTTTTATATTTCGATGCACGCTGCGGATATGGACAGAATTCACATTTTTTCTACTCCTAAGCAATTCTATGGCTTTGTATGTTCAACGAAATACAATAAAGTAAAGATGAAGAATGAAGACGAATTAAAAATAAACTGCTGAAAACAAATGTCCAAAATATTTGTGAGTAATTTTTAACTTAGAAATATTTATCGATAACAATAAAATAAACCTAAGGTACGAAAATCTAGTATCAAAATATATACACATCAGTTTGACCCCAGAAGACTAAAAGAAGTAATTTAACAAAGCCCAAAAAGTAGAATACTTTGATTATACAAAAAAAAAATTTGAGCCGCAGGATGCAGCCGTGGCAGCCGGGCAGGATAGTGCTAAATAAATTAATTTTGGTGCAAAACACATCTCGGGGCCTGTAATAAGCGGGCCGACGATTTTCCCGCCTTCGACCGACCTTGCGCGTGCGCTACCGATGTACGATGAAGGGCTCGGTGGATGCGGCAAGTTTATTTGCTTTAATAAAATACAATACAATATACTTTATTGCACACAGAACATTACAATGAAAAATTTACAAAAAAGGTATAGAAAGTGTACATGTAGGCGGCCTTATTGCTAAGTAGCAATTTCTTCCAGGCAACCTTAAGAAAAATACTTATGTGCACTGTTATGAACAACAACTATAAATTATGTATTTTGCAAAACCTATGGAGTTAGAAATTATGTAATAAACTTATAAAATAATGGCACCAAATAATGCGACCCGTGCGACGTGGCTTCTTTTGTAGCTTCCTTTGTCAGAATAAAAGAATGTCCTAAATCTTAGGAAGAAATAATGCGGCCTTGAGGCACTGAAGATGGTATGGTTGTTACTTGTTAGGTTTTAGTTTGTTTTACACTTGTATGAAAAATAAAAGGATAGAACAATATTTTGTTCCATATTATTATGACGCTAGATGCGGGCAACGCAGGACCGATCATTGTGGAGATCCTTGGGCGAGGCCTTTGTACAGTAGTGGACGTCTTTAGGCTGAGATGATGATGATGATTATTTATTATTATGACTATACAAATACCGTAGATACTTAAATATGCACGCACACTGATAACAATTGCCTATCATGTAAATGATTACCTAACCTTAATAACCTATAACTATAGGCTGTAGTAGCATAGTAGGGGCTATTTCGTAGCAAGTGATACCGCTTCGGGAATTTTAGAAATGGTTTACAAAATGTATGAGATATGAATGCAAATAATCTTTAAACCGCATCCACTTTTTCCAACATTGTGGGCGCAGCCCGTCTGGTAATGACCCCGGTTCCCGATCACCAATTTCATCGGAATGTGAGCGCAAAAATCGATACAATTCCCTCTTAATGGACAACTATTAGCCGTCATAATACAAAGAACACTAAAATATTGCTTGGTAGAACTTATAAGCATCGGTTATGCACTCATGATTGTACTAATTGCAATGCAGCAGGGTTGAGTTCAGGTAACAGAATGTTTTTTTGATGATTAAGACATTTCAGACCGAAACAAGTAATTTTCCGAAAAAGAAAGTGATTCTGTGTTTCAAAAGGCATATTTAAAAGTAAATCGTGGTTCTTACAAGAGCGGAGCTAATGGGATTTTTTAATAATAATATTATTATCATCAGCCATGTTAAGCAGCTGAAAAAATATACTTACTTTGTTTATATGTATGTTACAACAAAACACAACTACTGCTGTCGACATAACAATTAGGTAGATATAAAATAATATGACATAATCGATATTTACTTTGTAATCACATACCTAAATAGTTTTACAAAAATTAAACGTTTGTAACAAAACCACTGTATCCTCATCGTTATCAAAATAATTGTCATTTTTTAAGGTGAATAAATACCAAAAAGTATATATTAAATAACATTTAATCACGGACGAATTATTTTAATACGATTTATGAATTTCTGCTGTGTAAAAGGATTGACTATTTCATGAATTTAATTTATTTTTTATTTTAACTTTATGACTTTTATATTCGTACACCTAAATGGTTGAGTTAAAGAACTAGAACTCTATATAAAGATCTATATAATGTACTACTCTAGAACGAATTAATGTTTCATTATTTCATTACAACAGAATCACGTTCCCGCGTCATTTTAGCGCTCCGCTGCACCGACCGCTGCCCAGTGCGAACTCAAGTCGCATTAAATTAGTCATCATCGTCATCTCGAGATCATTATAATGTGACGTGCGTACACATTCGGCCTATTAGTCACCACAGCAAGTTCCTACATGACTCAAAACATCGCTAATATCGCTTTTCACCAACAAAAACCTCCGTGAGTCAACAAATATAAGAAGAAATGCACTACAAAACACCATCAACAAAAACACTAAGATCACGCTCCACTTCAGTGGATGTTTGAACATGACGCAGCAAGCTCCCACCACAATATAAAAATTAAATAAAATTAATTATACGGACAAACCGACACCGACAATTACCAAATAATCGTAATAATCTTGAGTAAATTAATAGTTACGGAGTCACTTTAAAATATTTCTCACGAGAGTGGATTGACATGATTATTAATAACCAAGCCGGGTAGGAGGAGCGATTGACACGTTAATATCACTCACCAACTTACATTTTACTGTCCCGAAACTTTTTGACGAGACCTTTTGTTGGTAAAAGAGTGGTTGGGAGCCGTAAATGTAAGTTTGTATGAGGCTGATGGTTATCGTGGAACGTTTCAAGAGGTATCTTCTCAGGCATTGATGTTTGAGACAAAGTGATTTTGACGCGTCATATCTTTATTATTTGCGTATCATTGCCGGCGCTCGGCATTTTAAAAATCGGTCGATTTTTCGTGAACTCTCAAGCCAGTTACTTACTACTTTAAAAATTAAAAAGTTTAAACAAATATTGTTAATTTTAAATTAAATACTATTTAACCTTTAAGCGAGCTTGGTCAATTTCTCACATAGTCAATTTAGAGGCACGTCATTAAGATCGCGGCAAGGTTTTGAGAAGAGCGGTTCGGAACAATGTTAATTCTCTAAGTAACAAATGTTTGTTAAATCAAAGTGATTACTTCGGTTGAAATTTCAAACAATAAATTATTTAGTTTCATTGACAAATTAAATAAAATAGTTTTTCCGACTGTTAATACCTTATTAAAACAACAAATCTAAAAAACTGAAATTAGGGATAGATTCTTCTTGTAAAGGAATCTGGTAAGAAAATAACTACAACGTTCCCATTACGTATATTTTCATAGGAAAAAGGCCGCGGGCGAAATCGCACGCCAACACTACGAAGACTTTATTTTGTGATTATTTTTTTTTAAATATATATGAAGAATCAAAGAGTAGTATAAGTTGCATAGATATAAAAGAGTCGACATGACGTTGGTCCAATAAACCACCTATTCCTACACGCTAGGAGCCCCGCCCGGCCACGCCCACTACCCCTCCCTCTCTTCCCCCCTTAAACACCCACACCAAATTTTCCATTCCTTAGGGTTCCTTAAGAACGATGAGTTTTGCTCAATAGATACCTACTTCTTAACCGTTATTGATGACCCTTTTAAAAGGAAGACTTCTACATAACATTTTCATCTACAGCCCTAAAGTAAATTGACAATACTGGCATTTCAGATCAACAGTTTTAAACATTGTATAAAAGAAAATAAAGGTAGAAACTTTTATCTAGAAATAATATCGATTATCTGTAAATCATTAACAAACTCATTTCAATCTTTTTTCTTCTTCTACATTTAAAAAGAATTATGGTTTTAGTTTAACCCTTGAACCCTTAACATGACATACACTTGACAATTTTTTCAAACTCAAATACCGAATGCCAAAGTTCCGAATTTGAAATTTCTCGCGCAACAATTCCACTCTCGAGCGCTCGCCCCGAAACAATGCGGTTCATAAAGTTAGTTTTTCGAATGAACAAAACAAAAATACTGGCATTCAGATTTATTGCCACTGTAAAACGAATTCTATGACAAACGTTTTTGGATTCTTAGCAAATCGTTTTAAACTTTGTTCATCAATCAAGGACACATACTTAGGTATTTTTTCCTTATGTTTCACATACCTAAATAAAGAAATAATATATGACATCCATCAGACACAAGGCAAAAACAGTGTTCATCTTAATATCTGCCTTAGGCGGGGTTCGAACCAGCCACCTTGTGCTTCGAAGCTTGTTTTACCTACCAACTAGGCTATGTATGTAGCAATCAACAAAAAATGCCTGACACACAAAAGAAAAAGGCGTAAAACCTGCAAATACATACGATTTTTAAATCTATTGTTTTGTCTTTATCAATGTGCTACGGGCTACGAGCTACGGGCTACGGCGTAGCAACCGTAGCAATTTATAAGTTTTTTACTATGTGCGGCAAAAGTTGATTACTTGACTGTAATTAGTACTTTTATGATTTTAACAAGGAACTTTCGTTATGTATAACAGGAAAGAATGTATGTATTTCGAATAATATACGAGGTAATAAAATAACATTTAAGAGAAGTAACACTGATTGTCGATACAAATATCTTTTAGATATTATGTAAGGTTAATGAACCCTTTATAAACGAATAAAACATTACCAAAGGCCAAAGCAATAAGTTCTTGGTCCACGTTTGAATCACTGACCACAATGGGAGGTAATTAAACCACAATCCAAATATTCGTGTCTAGGCGGATCTCTCGCTGGTGGTCGCAATAATAAAATATCCTCATAGATTAAATGGGAGCTTTTGAAAAGTATAATGCCTAATACTTGAAAGTCTCTCAAAGAAATCTCAGCGGTTTTATATTTTATGTGGGGTGCCCTTGATAGTGTAAATGTCGTGATAATTTAAGTAAACAAGGTTTTGTGTAATACCTATTATTTTCAAGCTTGGACCTAATTACTTCCACATATATGTATTTCTAGAATTAAAATTATTATAAACTATGGTTAAATTATTCTATATTTACAGTAATGGGCTGAATTGGTTTAGTGGATATACAGATTAAACAGTGATTAATAAGATAACATGATATTTTAACAAAGTTGTAAAAAAGATCACAGCGGAAATCTGTAATCTTTTTTACAAATATAAATACAAATATTCTTTATTGACACCAAGAAACACAGACAAATAACACATACAAAGGAAACATACAACATTTTTTATTTATTCGCAAACAATAAAAAATGTGTTCGAAATTACATGTACAGAAGCCAGCACATGCGGCTGGACACTTGCACTACGAAATTCATCCCTACCGCTACGGAATACGGGCGCTCTCAAGGTCATAATGGTTAAATAAGTAAATAAATAAATAAATAAATAATGTCCAGCCGCATGTGCTGCTTACCGTACCTATTAAACAATTAGGAAATAAGAAAAATCATATCATCTAAGATACAGACTACACCATATACATTCAAATTCAAAACCTAATATTTTTAATTTAAAAACTTTGTGCATATTTTGCAGTCTTCAAAATACGAGTACCTTGACTAATTTCACCTACTGACGCCTCTGTTGTTCGTGTAGTCTGTCCGCCCGATGACTGCGCACGCGGTGGCGCATGGCGTTCCCACCGCGCGCCTCCATCGCTCACCAGCTGACCTGACGAAATCAGATCGATTAATATGATAAATCTATCGATCCCCGCCGACGGTATCGATCTCCGCACCGCTGACAAATTACGCTCTGTCCCGTCTGCGCTCGCCCATCTAGATCTGTTGATGTCTGTTTGCTATTGAGTGGTTTATGAAGATAATTAATTGTTCTTGCTTGTAATGGAAATTAAATTTATAGTAAAGGTTAGATCTTCATCTGCTGGTTTATTGTTCATGGTTGCAAAATAAATTAATTTTATTCATGTAAGTTAATAAATAACGCCAAAGTGGATGTGTGACTGTTCAGTATTCAAACCGAAAGCGTCTAGACGGATTCGGGAAAATAATGCAAATAGGTAAAGCTATAAAAAGGAACATTACTGAAATATAGTAAAAAAATCTGAACATAGTGAATACTTAGTTAATCATAATGTGAGATAATGGTTGCCTGGTAGAAATTGCTTTCTTAGGTATAGAACTGCCTTTTTTACACTTTAGTTGTAAGTAATTTGTAATTCTATAGCTGTATTTTTGTGTGCAATAAATTATATTCTATTATATTAGTCTATCAACACGGTACCACAAGAAATACACCATCAATTTCTACCAAAGAATAACTAGCATAGCAGAAGTGACAGAGCGTCGTATCCCTAATTAAATGCCTAGAGGTACGTCGGCGCGCGCGGCATGTGCGCACGGGCATAAATCCGCTTAGGCATGCGCGTTGACGGCCGCTCTAGCAGTACTAATTGACTGACCTTACCGCTGCGATTGCGATACACAAACTAAATATAGGTTTATGGATTTGAAATTGAAAAGTGATATCAGATAAACTGTTTATAAGCCTCTTCAAGACTTTAGAGCTTTTTTATACGGTACTAGCGACCCGCCCTGACTTTTCACGGAAAAATGTTTATTGTGGGTTGTTCCTAAGTATACTATGCATTTATTATACACTAGCGACCCGCCCCGGCTCCGCACGGGAAAATGGTTATTGTGGGTTATCCTTCAGTATATTATGCATGTATTATAATATAAACCTTCCTCTTGAATCACTCTATCTATTAAAAAAAACCGCATCAAAATCCGTTGCGTAGTTTTAAAGATTTAAGCGTACAAAGGGACATAGGGACATAGGGACATAGGGACAGAGAAAGCGACTTTATTTTATACTATGTAGTGATATAAAACTTCCTCTTGAATCATTATAACTATTTAAAAAACCGCATCAAAATTCGTTGCATAGTTTTAAAGATCTGAGCATACTTAGGGACAGACAGACAGCAGGAAGCGACTTTATTTTAATACTAGCTTTCCGCCCCGCGGCTCCGCCCGCGTTAAACATTTTTCCCGCGGGAATGAGGTTTTTTTTTTAATTTCTCTCCGTAAGAACCATCCTTGGACTTCAACGAACATTTAAAAAAAAAAACAGCCAAATCGGTCAAGCCGTTTTCATGTTATGTCGTGACAACGGAAAACGGGTTTCATTTTTATATATATAGATTAGTGATTTTGATTTGACAATTAACATGTTTCTTTGTTACATGTTCTACATAAAACATACTACAATTTTTGGCAGGGTCACTATTATTTATTCTGTGGCAGGGTTGTACTTATTGTCGTTTATTTTATTCATTATTATACTTCTTTATTAATTACAAGATTCTCAATATAAAAATTGCATCCCTGCATCTTCGTTTAGCACTGCTAATAATGTTCATGATTTGACGGCTTCGTAGCCTAGTTGGTAGTACGTCTGCCTACGAAACCCAAGGTCGCGGGTTCGAATCCCGCCCAGGGCAAACATTCGTGTGATGAGCACTTGTGTTTGGCTTGGGTCTGGATGTTGTATATTTATATATGTATGTATATCAGTTGTCTGACACCCATAGTAAGTACTGGCTCGGCCTAGTTTGGGGTCAGATGGCCGTGTGTGAGATGTCTCACATATTTATTTATTTATTTTATTTAAATGATCTATAGATGTGCAATGAGATTCACTTCGAGCAGTCGCGTCATAAAAAGCCGCGGCCTTATTGTACCAGCCCCTATATCATGAAGCACTGTGTCATTACATTATCTTACATTCAACTGTCAACATTATGTGAGAAACAAGCCATACTAGTCTTCCAATAGGATAAGTAAGGTTTTGTCACGTGTGAATCATAATGGTACCCCGGCAGGCACGAACTTTTTTGTGACAAAATTATGTAAAAAACTACCAAAAAAAAATCCCATGGTATGGTGCCGAATCGAAGTATGCATTTTAGAAGGCAGTTTATTCATGATGGCTAAATGCTCGCAATTAGGCGATGTGAAATGTCGCGAGCGCACGCTAACGAGAACCCGCTCCGAGCAACTCTGGATGGCCGATGAGCTAAGTCTGGCCACACAGCTTGCGACTTTGCGACACGACGTACGACTTTGCTACACGTCGTGCGATTTTTCTACACGTCATGCGACTTTGCGATTAAATGCGGACTGATGTATTTAATTCCAATTCTTTTTTTTCCGTATTTATGAAATCGACCAATCCGCACTGGGCTAGCGTAGTCGACCAAGACATGTTCGTCCTAATTCGGAGTAGGCACGAGCTCTTCGGTGGGGAAATACTTATTTAAGGGCTGTTCTTTATTTATGATATTGTAGTGCTTTTGATGACACTTGACAAACGTTATAATAATTTATTCAAATATTTATCTTTGGTTTGCTTTTCAAACCCCACCCACGCAACAAGTACGGACTTTGAGCAATTTTTGAACAGAATAGAATGCTCAAAAATTGTATCTGTATACAAGTGACGGGCGACTAGTCGCTCAATATGCAGGCCCCCTAACAAAACTATCATAATATTCGACCCTCCACTGATTTATAACCCTTCACTATATAGCCCCTAAAGTTTCCTAATTGTACTCATGGCCATCAAACTTTTGTATAATTAGTAAACTTATGGGAATGTTTTATCGATTGGACAGAACCCATAAAATTTTGTTAAATGATTGCCTTATTATGTAGCTTCAAACACATGCTAATTTACATTCTTTGCCTTTGCTACCATATTTTAACTATTAAAGTGTAGTATGCATCTAACTAAAACATGCCTGTAGCATTATGTTACAAATTGCTCTACGGTTACGATGCCTAACCCGTAAGTAAATACAACAAGAGTTAAAGTGTTGCAACTTTCCAAACTACAGTGTCAACACCCACTTCCCACAATTTACATAAGTTTACCACATCAAAAGCATGACGAATCTTAAAATAAAACAACAGTCAGACGCACGCGGTGGGTAATTTCGCAATAGCTCTGGCAACCCCAGTACACGCCGCGGAGTCTCCCATCGACCGCGAGCGGTAATTGATAATGGCAGAAAATGATGCGTGACAGTAGCTGCGAGCGATGTGTTGTAAACACACAATCGGGATCTATAAGTGCTGATTGCGGGGCTGCCATACAAAAAAAATACCTTCTATTTTGCCAAATTTACAATATTCATTTAGATTTTCTAAAATAATCTAACAGTGGACAAGTATTTAACATGGAAAAATATCTAGTCTTGTTATTTATAGAAAACGAGAAGGGGCTGTTACTCGTACTAATGCAAACTTAGAGACATCTGTTACTTCACAACGATGTAGAAAATGACCACTCATAATAATCTATTAGACGTCACATAAACACCAGCTACTGAGTGTCACAGCATAGCAATTACACAGAAAATGGAGGAAAATTATTGTTCTACGCTGGCAACACCTTAATAAAATATGATTACATATACACCACATAATTTTGTTGGATATATTTACGCATATTTATTTAAACAGCAGTGTTTACGATTTAATGGCTTGGGGTAAGCGCTCATTTGCCGACAATTGCGCCGGCATGCGGCACCTCATAGTAAAGTTATTAAATATGTGGAAATTACGGTTTTGTAAGGAATAAAGAGGCACTTAATTTTAAAACACTATAGTTATGGAATAAAAGATTACTCTATCAATCTGTAAAAATATTCTAACATCAATATAAATATTTTCTTTTTTTTATTATGACTAATGCTTGTTTCGAATAGGTACGACCAATCGAGCTTCACCGGACTTGAGCTTCACTGGAGTTAAACATCAATATCCTTCTGATTTTTGTTATAAATATAAAGAAACTACTCCAGTTATTCTAAGTAAGTGCTTTTCACACAAATGCTTAACCTAGTTGGGATCCGAACTAAGGAACCTGAGATACGTAGGGCGATTCTCTACCAACTAGGCTAAGGGAAGCTCGATCGACAGTTCTAACTTAATATGGCCTTAGAACATAAAATATTATAATTTGTGAACTGATTACAAAACCTCAGTTGCTTTTATCATCTTACAGCACGACTACATCAAGTGCGATAGTAAATAAATGGATTTACATTGCCTGAACTTTTGCTTTTGGCCCTTAAAAATATTAAATAAGTTACAATTTACACCTAGTCTATCAAACGTTAGGTATTTTTTGCATAATGGTATGATTAATTTTATCTTTATCAAATGTGATCAATTCATCCGATCGTGCTATTTAATGCAAGCAAGCAGAGCTGTTTACAAAAATGATTTAAATTTTGCTCTGAAAAAATATAAATTAAGGTATGTTTGGAATCTGCATGTACAGAAGCCAGCACATGCGACTGGACATTCTGACCTTCAGAGCGCTCATAGCGGCAGGAGTAAATTTCGCAGTGTGGTGCGAGTGGCCAACCTCGTATGCTAGCTTCTGTACATTCTCTTCTACATACAAAGTAACGTCGAGCTTTACAATACAATATTCTAAACACACTTTTATTTCTTCTAAACGAAGAAATTATTGGATACGAAAACAGCAATGTATTTCAAACGCTTAAAACTTCTCAATAGTCATCATAGATACAAAACAAATGTTCTAAAGCTAGTGAATGACCACCAGCGCTTTACGACCGACAACTTCAATGAATGTTCCTCTATGTACAGCCAGTGGAACCCTTGATATGATTTGTATAGATGTGGGAGAAAAATAAAGAAGCTTGAGTATTTATGGCTACATGAGAGCCGTAGACCCGAGGTTTTATTTAACGTAAACAGAATAGAGATTGATTAATTTTGATTATTGATAGGTTAGTTTTATTATGATTATCTCTACATTGCATAAATTAAAAATCTAGTTTGTCTTGTGTATCACTACCAATTTCTACCACAGAATCTGAGATTTAGACCCGAAATCAGTGCAAAAAAAAAATGTTGTATCTAATTCGCATGTGTCTAGCTTTTCTCATCTCTCTTGTCTCTACTGAATCTCTCCTTCTCTCAAAAGAAGGTTTATATATGTATTATACATCTTCAACTCACTCACTCGGAAAAATTGTTTATGACAGACAGGAGGACGAACAGTCACACAAGAAATCCTATAAGGATCGGTTTTTTTAGTTCCCCTAAAAACACTTTGAGGAAAGGAGATTTCTATAGATTTTTTTTCTTTTATTTATTTTGAATTATTCTGATACTTAATAAAAAATCTTAAAAGCAAGAGCAAAACAAAAGTTCGCTCTTCGTTGAGTGCAGACGCATGCGAGATCAAAGTTAGCACTTATATTAATTTGCATACAACCTGACAGCGCATAACATTGTTTGAATGATAATAAACTCTACTATTGCTTGGGACTTAATATGAGGCCCATGCCAGATAAATTACTAACCTATTGAAAAGGGAAATTTATAGTCTTGACTCTCATGTTTAGTTTCCGAGTTAAATTATCTTTTTTTTAAGAATAGATGTCCTTTTTATAAAATAGTACTACAGTATCTAACCAATTTATTTTCATTTATTTATTTTCTTCGTAAGCCTTAAAATGGAGCGTTAGATAAAAAAATATTATGTGTAACAAATAAAGATAAAGGTTTTCGAGACAATTTTTTTATTAACTTATATGAAACTTACATCTAGACAAAATATTATTGATAGAACTTGATTGCTAGAAAACTCACATTATACTGGGATCGTGTCTTAATTTCGATAGTTTTTACTGTAAACGCTAATAATGATAAACATCTAGTAATAAAAAATAGTACATTAAATTAAATATCTAAAATAAATTTTTAAATAAAATATCACAATTTCCCCAAACCATTGTATTGATTTAGCATTGTTTATTTGAGGTCGGGATTACAACTGGCCGGTGACAGTGATAGTTTTTTTTTCTCCCATTGATTGTCAATTGTCATAGGGCACGCGACAACCCGCCGTAATAAGGGGTTGTTACCCTTAAATTAAGGGTTGAAAGAACCGTTAGCACATCCCAAGTGATTATTGAACAATTTGTCATTGAGTTTTATTATGATAATTGAAGGCCGTGTTTTTTTTATAATACTTAGAAGCTGGTAATGTATGCATTTTAAAGATATTTTATATTAAGATTACAGTCACAAGTCAAAAAAGTTAACATAAAGGGCATAAAGGTAGTGTAGATGGTTTTCTAATGAGACAAGTCCGGTGAAGCTTGATTGGTCGTACCTTTTCGACACAAGCATAGATCAATTCAAAAAAAAAAGAAAAAAAAACCTACTTAGAGATATATTTTTGAGATACCTACCTACAAAAACTTATTCCAAAAATATTTTTATTTGAGTGAATATGTATTAGTTACGTTGAATTTAAATAAATCCTATAAATCTGTGTTCAAATAATGACAAAAGATTGACAACGGGGCACCATTTCCCATGGCCGGGAATAAAACGTGTGGGGCGGCATTTTATAGGCAGGGATTGTGTCGACAGTGGCACTGTCAAACGAGACCGCTCTGTGCGCGGCCGCCTATCCCATCACCGCGGCTGTGCCGAAATATTGTGCGGTAATCGCGTAAATAAGGATATAATGAATATAAAGATAATGAACGAGTAGGTGGGGCGAGCGAGGCTGCACGCCCCTCTAGCGTTTTTTCCAACGTCTGGGCGGCGAGAACACGCCTCGCGACCCACGCGTTCAAACGCACTGGCATGCCCGGCCAAACGCGCTCTATAGACAACCCGCAAGCCGACGGCACCGCGCCGCCTCATCGCTTACCCAAACAACACGAAAATGCGAAAAAAGTGGCGGGAACACGACATCTTCCAAATTTCAAACAGTGAAAACGTGGTGATGAATTTCTCCGCGATCACGACGAAACCGGTTACAATTTTTTGAATGTCGAACGAGTTATCGCCGATTTAATTGCCGCCTAATTACGTAATAAAACGAACAGTTTTGTTGTGTTTTGAAACTTTACAATGTTAGTGAAGACGTGTTTTAGTAATTGAAATACATTAGTGACAAACTAAAACGATGAGCCTAAGAAGAAAGGAAGTGGTGCTGCCAACATGAGAAAACTGGGAACTAATCGGAATAAATGCAGAATGCGCGAACTATTTCCTGTAGCTATAGTTTTGCTGTTGTTTTTATACAAAGTGGCATGGTAAGTTGTACAATAACACTGAAATATTAAAAGTAGTGCTTTATTATAAAAAATATTGACGAATTTGTGGACGTTTGTCTGATACGCTGTTTGTCCACATTATATTCAAAAACCTTTAAGTAATTCTAATGTGAAATTAGGCATGGTCTAAACTCTAAGTCGTAACCATTGAAAACAAAACGTTCCGTTCCTCATTATGTATTTTGTTGAATTGCTGCTTATTCGCATATTCAGTTCTTAGTTTGCATATTAGCTACACGAGAGATGAATGACAATAGGAGTGAACGAGCTTCTAACAAATAGGGTGTTGAATGCGAAACGAAAACATCACACCGACTAATCATGCGGCTAACTAGGCGTGTTGGGTTGCCAACTATTTCATTTAAAGCGTTTTTTTTTTAATTTTCATCGATTGATGCCGTAAAACCTGACCAAAGAAGTAAAAAACGTGCTCTGGGGGCGCCACATCAAATGCGTGTTAATAGACAAGGATGATCAGCATGATGACGTAGGCTTGTGTCAAGTCACGTATTCAAACGGTTAGACCTTGTTTTCTTGGACCATGGACTATGGCAACAATTTCCCTTATAAAATTAGTTAAGCAATATGGCGATGTTTTTTATTTCTCTGGTCGGGCTTTACGCGGTGTGTAGTTTTTTAGCTCTACCTTTAGCTTTATTTTCCTAACTCTATTAATAAGTTATCAACTAATTTCCACTTATCCCCACTGAGGGGTTCGAGCATAACCACACTGAATAATCATCATTGGTCACAGCATCTGTAGTCTGTAGAACATATTTTTATTTTTATATTCATTTACTTATACAGTTTGGATTCAATGACCTTGTGTAAGATGTTCCCAGATTTTAATTAGATATTATGAATATGAAAGGCACTGTAATACAAGGCCCACTACTAGGACTATTTTAATTTATTTATGTTGCATGTTCATTTGTACGATTTTCTCTTCAGATTCTATTGTTTATACTTTATAAAAAAAAATAAACAGCCATAGAAGAGATCTCAAATAAAGAATCTTCCCCAAATACTCCCATTACTACAGTATTTTTAAAACGCGTTATCATGACAGAAACTGGCAACACTGAACTGCCTAAGTAGACCCGCGGACTAATGTTAATGAGTGATGATGGCAATGAATAATGATAGGGTAACGGTGATGAATGGTAATTGATGCAAATTTAAAAGGTGACAACGATTGCCGCGGCCACCAATGGCGGGAGATTTACCGCGTATGCAAATGGACGATATGCCATCGCACGAGGCTGTATAATCGGCGGCTCTTTGCCCTGATTGATATTCGCTGGTAAAAAGCTGGCTGGAACACAGTTGTTCTAAAATCAAACTAAGACGTCTTTGAATGATTTCAAGTATTAAGATGAATATCTATCTAGCAAAAAATTAACTAAAATGTCTACTTACTCTAGGCATTTAAGTAGGATTTAATATATTTCAAGGTAATTTACATCATTGTTAAATATGTGAATTTTTAATTCAAAGTCGAAGTCAAAGTCCCTTATTTGAAATTAGAAGTAAAATATCATTGTTATAAAATTTTACTTCCAAAATTGTGTTCTTTGTGAAGCTAATATCAAAACTTGTTTACACTACAGACTTATTAGTGAGTCTTGATGTCTTCGAGTAGCGACGAGCAAGGATAAATTATGTAGACAAAAATTATCGATATCGACTAAAATTGTGCAAGAGCTAATACGTAACCAACTCTATCAGTAAAGCAAAATACATTCAAGTAAACTCTTAATTTATACTAACCAGACTTACTTGCAAATGAGATAAATTTATGTCACTACTGTTTAAGCAGATAAATTATTAAGTCCATTTGTCTTTGAATCAATTTACGTTACCTTGAATTAAGTACATTGAAATGTTAAATAATACATTTGCTGCCAACGTTCACGAGTTGGTATACAGTCCTTGATAAAACATTAAAGTTTTTATTAGTATTAATTTGGAATCATAAATGAAATAAAATGTTACAAAATGGAGAGTAGGTGTACGCCTCCAAGCATAAAATTCAAGAGATTAAACTGTGCTCTCAATTTATGCGCATCTTAACACTTATCGACCGACTAATTGGCCGTATGGGCAACATTTTAAAGGTCGCAATACTCCACAAATCAGATGCTATATCTCCACTTTTCTCATAGTAGATTATAAGAAAACAAATAGGTATCAAGCACAGATACACATAGTTGGTACACGGAATTTCAATCAGACTGCATCCTCTTAGTTGAATAAAGCCGTAACTGCACTTAAACGTATTTACAAATTTTAATTTAATCAGTTTGAATTTAGAGTTGAATTCGACGGGCATTTTGACGGATATAAGATATTGTTTAATGCAGTGTTAGAGAGGAAGGAAAATATTTGCAGAATTGTCGGCATGCAGAGCGGAGCAACGCAAGTAGCTGTAATTTGTATTGAAATAACCTTTGAATGGGTATCGTAGCATTTCATCAGCCGGGCCTCGACATCGGATTTATTATTTTTTGCTGCGAGCCTTAAAGCACGGAATTATTGTTTTTATCTGGACAAAAGGAATTTCCGAAGCAATTATGTTAAGTTTTGCACCGGCTTTTAATTGGATCACTTGTGTTTAACGAGTGGTCGGAAAAAGCTGTTAGCTGCATCCTTCTTTCATTCCTCAAGTTGTTGCAAGTGATGTTGCTACTATTAATTGTGTTCGTAGTAATTTTATCTTGATACCTTTCTTGATAATTCACATTATACATGATTAGCTCTTTTTAAGATTAATAATTGTGGATAAATCGATATAAGATGGTTTTGTAGGTACATATAAATTAAACAAAAATATATCTGAATGAATCGTAGCAAGTGGAAGTAAGTGATTTCTGCCTCTGGGAAAGAAACGTCACTTTATTTACGCAAACCTTTTTTATTGCATATTCCATTAAATTATTTCACAGTCAGTGATGGTATAATGACTGTGCATGCGCCGACGTAGGTACTACTGACTGACTAAGCTACAATAGCTTATCGAAGGACAAACTCTATCTATGGTTCTGCCTTATTTACATAACACTAATAACCTCATATAACAAAATAAACATCAAATAAAAATAACGAACCATCAAATACAAAAAAAAGAAACCCCTATCCAATACATTAGCGCAGCATTAGCTCAACCCAGCTACCATACAAAACACATTCGAAAAATGACGGGTGTGATCTTAATGACAATCATTGCGGCGGGTTTCATTAAAATCATTAAACGTTACTACATAGGGCAACACCGTCAGAAGTAAACCAGTAAAACATGACACCGGATGTCAAGGAAACTGTTTGTGAGCAAAGTTGGATTTACGCTGGTTTTTCGTTGGAGGTACCTACACCCCATAATGACTCCTGCGCATTCTTCAGCCCGAGAGCGACCGTGAGAAACAGGAAGATAACTTACAGTTATGTAAAGACGGAAAACGCTGTTTAAACTTTGTTACAATTGTTTTTGGCGTTCAATTGTAAATGGTACTTGAAGATTTATTTTAAATTATATTTAGAGTTTTTTTTCCTTTTTTGCAGACGTAATTAAATAAAATAGATTTTTTTTTAAAAGCTAAGTGTATAATAAATAAAAACGTCCTAAAAAGAGGAGCAAATAAAGCTAAAAAATTGTTACAAAATGTTTGGGTTGCGCAGTTAAAATTTTTTTTAAGTACTTTTTCTTATAATTATACAGAACACGTCATATTGTTTTGGAGACATGCACTGTAAGTTCCAAAGCTACGTTCCTCAAACTGATAAGGATTGTGTTCCGTTGTCTATATTTGAGCATAGCCCGTCTCACCTACAAATTAGTTTAGAGTCTATTTACTTTATGGTACTTTTGTAACTCTCACAAAAACTGTACGCGTTTCTTGTGACAACACGACAACTCAATTACCAATACATAGGGAGCAAAATTAGATCATTTAATAAACTAGTGTTTCGTGAAACTCCCTGTGAAATTTTGTATAAAACAAACTAGTGTCACCAAAGTGTGATATGTAGGTATACTTCAATATCAGTACTTATATTTATAAGTAGGTATATACCTACATACTCGTATATACGTTTTTATATTATTTAGAAACAAGATATTTGGAATAAGAGATACTGGTCATACTTAGTTTAGTTCGCCATTTGGAATTGATAAAAGAAGACGAACCACGTATAATCCTTATACTTGTACAATTTGTGGGAGACATAACTTAGCTTATTAAGAACCTTTATTTAAGACTGTTTTACACCATACATACAACACATGATATTTAAGACGCTATTAACAAGGTTATGACATAGGTTAATGACTATACTAAACTTGCATATTACCATTGTTAAGTATATAACTTTACTGATGTATGAATATTAACATTAGCTAAATACATTCCACATGAACTTTAGTGCATATTTAGTGGAACTAGGATGTAATTTATCACATCTGTGGTAAGCTGTTTGTAAAGAATGACAACATCATAACAAACACTTAAAAATACCTCTTATTATGTAATGGACATTTTCCCAAAGATTTTCGAGGCAGTCTTTTAGCCCAGAAGCGGTTGTCATTTAGTTGAAACGATCATATCCGTGAAAAAAAAGGAAGAAGAAAGAAGAAAACTCATTATTCATTCTGTTGTGACGAAACACACACTAAAATGTAAACACAAACTATAGTATGCAATAGGGCACAACAGTGAAAGGATCACGACTCAGCATATGTGTAACTCAAGAGTGATAGACCCTGTTTATCAGTCGAACCTTATTCGTCAACCAAGTCCCAAGAGTAGGTACACAAAGGTACCAAAGGTACCAGGTACCCGGTATACACAGGTTTCAGTGTATATAACTAAAACCTAAACCTTGTTCATCCTATCTTAGATAGTCTCAAGACCCTAACTGAGGATGTATAAAGTAATAATGACTGTGAACATAACAATTGAACTCAGTAGCATCTTGAACTAATATGTACTTGCATTTAAGACAAAATCACTAGCATGTAACTTCATCCAAACAAGAACGAATAATCCATAAAGAATATCTCGTCATCGCAATAAAAGTCGCGTACATCTGATGCGCGGGAGTTTTACGTGCGATGTGGATTATATCGTAACACGACAGCTTTTGACGACTGTCGTGACTATTACACCTCTCGGGTTCAACAAAAAATTACGTGGTATAGTTATTATATAATATGTGGTTAAAGTACTCACCGTCTTTAACCCTTGTTTAGTCATCGACTTTTACGGGAGTAATGAAAATAATTATTAAATTATCATCGATTTGTTCCCTGTAATATTATTTTTTTATACTGCACTGTATTTATTTCCTATTATTAATCTCATTTTCTATTATTTTTAGGTTATTTTGTACATTGAGGTCGGTACCTATTATAAAAAAAAGATACATTTCCTTTTATTGAACAATACAAAATTATTATTTTTCTATGGCACTAGTTTTTACTTTTAACTAACTATACAACACGCTGTGTAACTTGCCAACAAAACTTCCTATCATAATATAAAATTCCGTTAAATTCTCCTAACAAAATTAATTAAAATCCCTGAGCTACTCAAATACCTCACTCTCGGGAGCTGTTATACAAATTGTTTGGAGTTCAGACAAACTATGTTCAATACCCAGCGCCCAGACAGATACCATCGGAATAAATTACTTAAAATGACATTAATTATTAAAAACAGCTTAATTAGTGACGATATAACGACACAACGTGAACATTATTGGCTTTGGTAATATATGTTTTATCATTAGCTTATTGGATACTTCTTTTTGGTTTGGTGATTAATCTCTTTATGGTTTTGTATTACGTGTCTATGACTTTTATTTTAAAAAATCCATGGTGGAAATTGAACCACTTCACTTTAAGGGGCTTAATTCTTCCTTGTATTCAGGGTAAACAGGCCTTAGTAGACCACACTAGCTCCAGTGGGGGATAGTCAACTTCAAACATAATTTTGAATTTCTTCTTAACCTTGTGCAGGTTTCCTCATAATAATGATGGGTCATCACATGCGTCAAATAAATTATAATATTTAATATACGTTTAGCTGGTATAAGTCGCAGTTTGAACCGGCGATCTCGAATTGAAGACGCAACGGTCCGAACTGCTACTGTACACCAACAGACCAACACACTTAGAACAGACACTAACCGATCTTGGAATACCTGTATTGGTATTAGACGTAGCAAACAAAACATTAAAAATTTAGCAACGAGTTGTTTAGTGCTATCTTCAGGTATCGAAGTGAAATTGTATCTCAATAAATATTTTCTTTCCAGCTCACGAGACAACATGTTTCCCTTGCCAAACCAGCTCCGTCTCAGCTCTGCGTTGACCTGCCGTCTGGTCGGTGGACTGACCAGAGAGCAGAGAGCCCTCTGCCACGAAGCCCCTGATACAGCGACCATAGCCTTCGAGGGTCTCCAGTTAGCGGTCAAGGAATGCCAGCACCAGTTCCGGTGGCACCGATGGAACTGCTCCAGCTTGGCAGTTAAAAGTTCTAATCCACATTCTAGTGCCATTATGAAAAGAGGTCAGTGTCCTCTTTAAAAATTATTTATTTTCCGTAAGTACTAGGTTTCCACCTTCGCCCTTGCGTTAACAGAGCGTAAACAGTACTTCCCGTGGGAATGAGGTACTTTCCCGTTGTAAAAGGAAACCTATGTCTTACCTTATTCCCAAAGTCTATTCTATCTCTGTACCAAGTTTTATCAAGATCGGTTTTGTAGTTTTAGGCGTGACAAACTGACAGACAGAATTATTCTCATATTTACAATTTATATAATTTATAATAAGGATTTTGATAAAGATAACACAAAGACCCGTAACTATGCAAAATAAAAAAATATTCAATAAACAAAATTATTAAATTAACAAATTATTACTAATTCAATTTTAAATTGTTACGTGGATATTGAATACGACAAATTACAAACAGATTAATCAAATTAGTCAACGCTGACAGGATAACTGACCAATATTAATTTTAGACATTAATAGGAATGTAAAACATTGCTTGTCATAGTCAATACGAGTTTATTGAGATATTAACGTGTATAAATTAGCAAGACTTGATAATAAATTTCGCAGTTTAGATGCGAATTTGATTACTTGTCAAAACATTTGGAGCTTTATTCAGAGACAAATTATATAGCCTTCATCTAATCCATTTGCTAACTATATTAACAATAAGTATAAATTTAGAAATAACAATATAGATACAAATTTTTATTTTAAGAACTAACATGTATTCAAGTAAAAGTCCAAAGTATTTATTTTTAACTGTAGGATTTTACATCACTTAGTGAAGTAATCACTTTGTAAATTACATTTTCTTTTCTGGCGATTTAAAAAAAAGCCAGGGTCCGCGGTCAGGTACCTACTAAAATTTGAATTGAGCTATCTATTGAGTTTAAAATCAACACTAACGAAACATAAATGCATTTAATACATACTCGAACGAAAATGTGCTTGCAAAAAATATTTCGGTGAGGAAAGATTAAACATTAAATTTTAAAAAATTAAAACCCCCGCCGAAAAACCGTTACTTCATTCTTTTAACAACTAGATAAGAGCTGATAATCTTCAAATGGCTGAAGATATTTTCTTGGAGTATAGCAAAGAACACTCTCGATTGTAACACCTTGCAAACAAAAAAAAACTAGATCAAAATCATTTAGGAGCTACGATGCTAGAAAGACAGACAGACAGACACATACGTCAAACTTATAACACCCCTCTTTATTGTCGGGGGTTAAAAAGAATAAGCGCAGAAACAAAAAGACACATGTTTCTTTAAACCTTTAAAACGACAATCACACTCGTAATTTATCCTCAACTCTTTGTCATTAATGGTAAGCCAATAACGCTACAAGCTTTACTTCCAAGTGATTTCAAAACTCGTAGGTGGTAGCAATCAGTATCAGCGTAATGCCAAAACCCGTCCTGTCCGACCTGTAATTCCATATGAAAACTTTATTAAAATAAACGCAACTGACCATCAAGCCAATCGCGATCAGCTATTACAATCCGAATTTATTACGACGAAAAATTATCCACGCGCATTAAGAACCACCAGAGGAGACGATCGGACGCATTATGTCAGCAATATTCATATTGACCGACGTCTCGCCGCCTTATGTGCACATGGCGGGTGTGAAAAGGCTTTGTCGCCTATTTTACAATAATCATCGCACACGTTGACGTGGAAATTTACGAGCATGGAGGATGGGAGATAACAAATAAAGATGGTCCTTTGGTGGAGGCCAGGTGTGCCTCCGCTCCCGCGCCCCGCGATTTCACGCTACGTGTGGGTCCCGGTCCCCCGCAGCCCCTCATCCTTCCCCCTCCCCGCGGACCCTGGCTTCTCTCAATTAATATCTTAACTGGAATTGCCTGGACTTTAGCTCCATAGTGAAGTTACTCGATTTTATCCACGCCTTTTTATAGCTGCCCGCATTTTAATAACATTACGTTCTCTTCGGATCTTAATGTGTCTATCATTACCAGTCGTATTGGGAAATGCGTTTCGCATCTGTGTTCCCATGCAGCTAATAGAATACGAAGGTGATTACAGCGTATGCCACAATTTGTTCCTCAGATTAACCTTCTGACGCTGACGCTCTATTGAGGGTCTTATGTCGTGTTTTATTAGTATTTGTAATTTGCCGTAACGACACCTTCCGGCTCTTCAGGGCACGATTCCGTTTAAATCGAAAGATTGTGAAAAAACAGCGTTACTAAACACTTAAACATCTTTCTTAACTTGCCCATTGTTGGAGTCCCGAATTGAAACGCCGACGGGAGAATGAAACCAAAAAAACGTCCAAGAACAAATCGAGAGAGGCTTTTAAATAGGATAATAGCGATCGATGATCGAAGAAGAAAGATAATAATGATTCGGGACCGTTGGTTTTTTTGCCATGGTGGATACATCGAGGAAAGAATGCTGCGGACGGATGGCATTTGGGATAGATCACGGGGATTTGTTCCGCTTCCCCGAGATCCTCCACACGTTGTTAGCGCTCTTGTTGTACGTGACGCTGGCACAATGCTCGGAACACTGGCGACGATTTAATGACTTTTGTGAGGCTAATGAGGCCATTGTGGGAAGTGGTTTTCGCTTCGGGCGTTGCCGGAGGCGATGGTGGGTGAGATTAGCGCGAGAAGACGCTCGCCGCGTGATGGAATGGCTGCAGCGAGGGAAGCAGGGTGGCGAACAAGCGCCGATACCAATCTGGCGACGCGGGCGCACGTGACACGATTCACGACGAGAATGTGTCATAAAAAAGTGACATTTATTGGCGTTTTATATCAACAACGTGTCCGCAGGTGACGGAGAGCCGTCAACAAAGTGGTTATGATGCTGCAAAAACACGGTACCCTGTCTTGAATGAGACGTCTTATCTGTTGTAAGCGTCGTGGGAAAATTGACGCGGAACATCTTCATTTTAACTGACGAAAATTATCTTGTCACGTATGGCATTAAAACGGAAAAAATCGCAGAAACTTTGAAGCAAAATTTTTAAATTTTAATGTAAAGCTAGATGGATCGACAAGGTTTAATGATGGCACTGACCTAAAATAACACTTTTGGGGGATTTAGACAAAAAAGGACGTGTCGAAATGTCTCAATGTCGCTGTTGTCCCTCTAATGGCCGCGATAGCATCTCTCGGTGCGTTACCGAATCGTGCTCCTTCAGATGCGTCTGAACTGTGAGAAAAAACACTAAAGCCCACATAAAAAATGTGAATTTGTCCAAAGATCTGGTTTTGAACGTGACATCGAGTGGTTTTTTGTTTCGTCTTTTTGTTGCTGGGATTATGAGTCGGCTTTTAAGGGTTAATTAACTCGAGAAGTGTGTTAGTGAGGTTGCGGAATTTTTGAGAATACTTTTAATGGAATGATGGGTCAGTTTCATTATTAGAAATGTCTTTTTTTTAACCATAATATTGAACATTTTTTTCTTATCAATTTATTAATCAGGTGCTTATGTTTTTTACAATCTAGTCACATTTGAGTAATAACTGATAATTTCTAAAACGTCTTACAATTTGTCGCTGTTTCAAGTTTTAGTTTTGTACTGTTTACTTTTCTGACCAAACTAATCACAAGAGAACAAAATTCGGAACTTAGCATACGAGAGTGGGTGCAAAATTTGTCGCCAGTGACGTCATCGACGGTTATCGTCCGGTTTCGGTAATTAGCGATTCGCAACAGCCTCGGATCTCAGGCCAGTCCTTAATTGGTACAAAACCCCTTCCAGCCACCGCCGAGCTTTAATCGACCATTTTTAATAAATATCTTATGTCCTGACAGCAAGAATTTACTTGTGATATGGAAATCAATTTTGAAAAAGAGCACATCCCGTTATGATCAATGGATCAAAGAAAAAAAATTGTCTCTGCATATTTATTGTGGTTTTTATAAATTTCTGAAGACGGAGTATATTTTTTACATCAGGATGGTTAATGTTAATGATTCAATAGTAAACTTAAGCGTGTTAATGAATAATGCACAACATCGTCAATGAACACAGCAACACCGTTATCCATAAAAGAAATCTCAACGAGTTCCATTCCGAAACATCGGATAACAATCTGTACTTTATGCGGAAAGTTTCCATTGATTGAACGCAGAAAAACTTGACGCGAGTTCATTCATTTTGGCGCCAGATTTATAGGCTATCGGCCGAGAAGCGAGAACCGTCATGAAAAACCGTTTTAACATCGCAAAGTGCACAATCGTAAATCACGCGACGATGTGCGCAGGAGCATGCGCGACGACGCGCGCACCGACCACGTAACACGACGCGGAAAAAGCCGACCACCGCTGCGACCGCGCTCGGAAAAACCTATCAGTATGCGCATTCGATTAAATTAATGTCGCGGACTCGCAGTTTTAAATAAAGAAACGGAGATGAAATAAAACGTTTAATGATAATTGAAATTTGTATTTACTTAGGAGCGGCTGTGAATTTTTTTGCCCGTTCGGCGCCGGGTTGCCGTATATGGTTTGAATGTAGATTTGCCAATTTAATCCGTTCGAGGAATCGAGGTGGCGCTGCAGTCGCGGGCGCGACGTGAGCTGTCGTCTGTAGACTGGCCCACTGATGGACAGCTATAAGTAATTAGGGCCCAGCGTTGCTCGTTTTTGTCGCACAACCGTGCAATGGTGACTTATAAGTAGTAATGAAATTGAAATTGCTTGGATTTCAATGTTGCAGAATGATTATGGATGAGCTACTAGTGAGGCCACCTTATGCTCGTACCTTAATACATATCTACTTGGTTGGCATTGATAAGTCTGTTTTTTTTTTTTTAATTGTCCTTTGCTTGTGTCGAAAAGGTACGACCAATCAAGCTTCACCGGACTTGAGCATTGATAAGTCTAATAAGTGAGCTGCTACACCACAACAAAAAAAAAACTCACAATGTTGCAATTAGTTTTAATATACTGAAAATAAAAGTAATACAAATTTATGCATGCAGTTCTAAAATTCAACAAAAACTAATATCTTCTTTTAACGAAGTTTTTACTTAATCATAAAAGCTGAATAACACGTATCATGCATTATTAAAACAAACATTATAAGAAATACTGAAGCAAGTGTAAGAGAAGAATTTATAATCTGTCACTTGATCGAAATTCAGGGCATTCTGAGCAGAAAAAGTCGAACAAGTCGAAAACGAGAATACATTAGAGTCGAGTCGGATCGCCGCGGGATCCTACTTGGCCGGCGACTAATTGCTGCAAATTGACAGAAAAGTTTTATGTCGTACGTAAAAACCTTGGAAAACGTCGCACTTATACTAACGATGAAATAATGTAGGACTGATGTATTGCAATATATTTACACATCGAAAACGTGAAGCACGAAATTCAATTTAATCGATGACATTCAAAAAGTAAACTTATAAATATTTAAAAAGCCCAATTAATAGTCATAGATACATTATTATGTAAATAATAAACTTACTTACTCTACTCCCTCTACGCTTATATAAACTCGTGTCTACTTTAACATTCCAAAAACAAACAAAGCAGACGTACTGGAATAATTCTACCATAAGCGCCATAACAGTAAAATCGACTCCCATAACTCGGATTCATCGAAATCGATCATTTGAGCGTTACATAAATCGAGAAGCATCGATTCCATCGCGTCCCGTCCATCGACAAATATAAATTTGTCACTGGCCACTTGGAAAAAACCTTCCACTTGGACGAGGAGAAATAGCTTCAAAGCGCTATGTGAATCAGAACAAGCTGTGTATGATAGTTGAAATACATTGCGTGGTACACTCAACCTCTAATAACTTAGTTGTTTTCTTACGCGGATATGTACGTTTAAATTTAGAAGAAATCTCAAGCAGTTTCGTGTAGCTATACGGAATAAATTGGTAGTTTATGCAGTTTATAAATAAACAATAACATTGCCCGTTTTGGTGAGTACACCGTAACATTCATCAGCAGTCCGCAGCCGATTCCGAACGATAACCATAGCAGAGGGTGGTTTATAACACACGACCAACCAGCGAAAGATGGATAGAAACTCGAGATTACAGATAAGTATATCGATTTTTACAAACAATAGATCGTAACTTTATTTTTTTATTTTTCTGACAAAACTGTCTTAGTTTCACTTTTTTCTCTATTTTATTACATAATACAAAAACCATTTCTGTACTTTTTTCGCAATTCGTAATTTGGTGGTGGACGGAAAGCTCCTAATGGGTTTTGGTTAATAACGTAGACAGATATATTATTAATCAGAGTCTGTGATCGATCAGAGTTAATATTTTTCTAAAGTTCTAACTGCAAACTCTAGGCCACAATGATGACAATAAATAAAGAAAACGAAGGTCAGTGATAACTCTAGTAGTAGGTTATAATAATCATCATCCCAGCCGAAAGACGTTCACTGCTGGACAAAAGGATCTCCACAATGATCGGTCCTGCGCTGCCCGCATTTAGCAGCTTCCCGCGACCCTCACTAGATCGTCAGTCCACCTCTTGGTGGGCCTGCCCACACTACGTCTATAATAACGGAGGTATTAAATAAGTTTTTTTTTTTTAATTTATTTTTACTATGTAGAATAAAAACGTCAATTTATAAGTTCGATTGAGTACAATGTACAGTCAAACACCACACATAAATGTATTTACTTGAAATATATTATTTATTAAAACCCGATAAGATGCATCGCAAGATGTAAAGTTCCCGTCTTTAAGCTCGTATTAATTCATCGGGGAACGATCACTTCTTCGAGATAATGCCTGATTTATGATGATTATCGTTTATAAAACGTGAGTCATACTAGATCACAGTTATAGTTTCATTTTGTTTATTCTATTAGTTCCGGTACACTTAACACTGCTTCTGAGGTTCAAGTTTCGTAAAAACTATTTTTCTCTAAAAGCGTGTTATTCGATTTAGAGGGATGGCGATTGGATTGTAAAATAAATTATTTTACCTTTTTTACACAATCAATACTGTAATTTAAATGTAAGGAATTTCACTTATATGAGCTAAAAAAATAGAAGTCAAGAAATCGCTTTACATAAGCTTGATCTCTTAACTATGTAATATTTACAAAGATCTACAGGACACTTCAACAAATTCACTCAGTAGAAATTCACTCGAAAATCTATGATGTAACTGCATAATCTAAAATCTATGATGTAACCTACCTACTTCATTTTGTTATTCTTTTCTTAGACATTGACTAGTCCGTCATTACTCCTGGCCAATTCGAAACCTAGAACGAGACAACTAATCTTCTTATATCTCCTAAGATTCAGTTCAGGATCTACAGTGTAAAAAAAGGAAATATTAAATTATCAAATACAGTGGCTTACCTTTTGATAAAAATGCATGACTCATCTATGCTAACCAATTTTAAAAACCCTTTGGTACAAAAGTCAACTAAACCAAAATGACCGCTTTACCAAAAGTTTGGTTTACTGATGGACACAGTGGCGCCTTTTTGATCGACTTCCGTCCGCCCATGTGAAAATACAATTTACCCAATAACCCATATCCCTGACTCCCAATTAGACTCAACGCACGCGAGCCACTGTTGTGTGTAGATAAAGACTTGATAGGTTGATGAATGTTACTTAATTTTAATTTTCTTTTGAACCCAAAAGCTACATACTTTTGTCAAAGTTGAACCAGAGAGATGGGAGCCGCTTTAGCGAAGCGGCTCTTCAAATCTCTTTGAGTTGAACAATATATAAAATTGTATGTGTCTTTTTATCTAACTTGATAGGCGTTTTATTTACTTATATCAAATCATACATAGAGTAAAAAAACGATATTTTTTTTTACAAAACCAACTGCATTCTCAAATTCTTAAAAAGTTACTTCTTGAATTTCAAGTTTTAAAAACATTTCAATCCGTAAAAAATGGTTCCTAAATCGATGCATCCCTCTTTTTTTACCATCCTCGTTTTGGTTTATTTGGTACCACTCAGAAAAATTAAAATAATTATAAATATTTTTTATTCAAGGTAGGATTTTATTCAACCACTTACAACTGTCTATGATTAGCCGTTAAAAAGTAGCGTTGGTCTATATAGAAAAACAACTAGAGGAAATTAATCGCATCGTATCTCCTGCCCTACCTAGGTAGTACCTACATAACTAGTTTAGCTTATTCAGTAGTCCTACAAAAACATTGATCTATTCAATAATAGCATACGATTCTATTTTCATTTGCTATTGAAATCATCAATAAATTATCCACATGTCCTTCAACAGGTTATTAATTTAAAATATCCAGTTTTATATTACGATAAAGAAAATTATTATCGATACTAGAAGCGGTAAAATACAAAAGAGATAACTGTCCTTTAACTTACCAATTAAAGATACTTTTAGCAAGAAAACGAACAAAAGAAATAGTAAAGTAATTAACGTAAATTGCGAAATTTCATCTCCCAATAATTAAAAAAGACTTTAGCCTCATAGAAAGTCCTGCACTCCGTAGCTTAAATACTATGAAAATGAAGAAAACGTTGGACTTCGTAATAAAATATTTTATATTATGGTCACCAATAAAATCATTAGGTTGCTTATATGAAGCTGAATCAGCTAACTCTTTCACCTTTCATATTGAGCTGTACATAATCTGAGTACATATTGGGAGTAAATCAAAATACCTATACCTACTTGGGAAAAATATAGAACATAACTTTCGATCCAAGAGTATTCTAGGTTGATCTCTGAAAAGAACATTAAATACGTATTTTTTACTATTAAAATTCTAGCACAACCTTCTTTTCTATTACATAAGTAATTAATATTAATATCAGTAATACTAGTAAGAAGTAGAGTTCACATATAGGCGGCTTTAACGCTGAGATGATATTTTTTTCCACACAATTACGGTAACACGAGAGTCGTAACAAGACATTTAAAAATAAAATGTGTGTTTTTTTAGATATTTAAGTGGGTTTTCGGCATATTATTAGGTATGTATATTAAATTTTTTTGTATGCTCATGAATCTACTTAGAATGAAAACGTGATGAAAATATTTATCCAAGCAATAAAGCGTCTTGATTCAAATAGTTTTCAGTTTACATTGAAATTTTTCGGTCTACCCTCACTTTTGTAGCCATAGGAATTTATTAATCCTCCTAAGACCTCAAGCAGATTATTCGCCTTAAATATCAAGAATTTGTTAATGGAATGGCTTTACCTAATGCAAAGATAGATAAGGTCGGTACTTAAACGTGCTTAAACCTACACGAATCACGGGCCAGGTGGCCTGCTCGACCTAAAGTAATTAATTGGCTATTAAAAGCAGAAGGCCCGGACTAATACTGCAGGCCTATTCACGTCAGCACAATGAAATAGCAAGAATAGCACATTATTAACCCTCGAAGACTTACAACCGAACACAATTAGCTGGATTAGCTAAATCACTGGCTAAACCTAACCTAACTCAAATGCAAATCGCCCATCATACTATTTATGGTAAAAAGATTACATTGTGCAGGGCTAATAGCTTATCTTCGCATCTTAGGAATGGACTCACTATTTAATTTATTGCAATAAAATAGATAAATGGTAGTACCGAGCGTTCCGCGTTCCTATAAATCGATTCAGTGGGCTTGAATGCCCTCACCAGTTTACGTATGACAGATAGCGTATCTCGATGCAATCGGAATGCGAGCCATCTGATGCTGCTTCTAAATTGGCGTAATTTAAAAAAGTGCGCACTGAAATGGTAATGGATGGTGTCCACCGATAAAAAGCGGTAAATTAGAGCATCTGTACAAAGTTGCACGCCGTTCAAATGCTGGTTTTATGGAGTTAGATGAGTAACGATAGATCTTCTATGCCCATATATAATGTATATAGACTTGAAGTGCGGCGTGTATCAATAATGCAATGTTATAAAAAACTTAGAAGTCTAGTAATGAATGACAACAGCAATATTTATTAACGTGTCAGTCAGTATCAATTACATCAGATCACTCAATATGCACCTGCTTGTTCATAGTTTTTATATCATTATGGAGATAGAGACGTTTGAATTAATAACATGAAATTATCGTCTCATTCCTATTTTTTTTTGTATTGCGGGTATTGAAGAATCAGTGTATATGTATGTATACCTTGATTTTGGTTTAAATACATGTATGTGTTGATTCATATTATGAAACTGAACATAATAATGCTGTGCAATCAATTACTTACTATGAAAATATGATTTTATATTTCATCCTATGGTTACATCGGCAAATCGTTCAGTTTCATGATCTGAATTGTTATTTTTAGATCATGAAACAGAATTGAATACTACGAAGTAAAATGTTATAAATTGAAATAAGACTACGCATGATCAATAATTTAATAATTCATTAAGTTTCCACAAATTACTTTGAATATGAAATGAAAATTTCATCCGTTTTGTCGTGAATATCTAAGAATATAATGGAATATATTTATTGAGCACAATTACACTAATAAAAACATTAATATATTAGCAAATAATGTGCGCATGGAGAGCGGCTTCAAAAATCTGTAAATTAAAGCGAATTGGAGTCTAAATTATTCATAATTATCTTTTTCTTCAGTAAGATTTTAAACGTTTTTAATGTAAAATTATATGTTGGCAGATATTACGCCGCACTATAAGACTGAAATGTATAACAAAGTGTGCACTCTGTAGATGGGATGTGTGAAGGAATGTTAGGTACATCCAGCTCTGGCCAGACGCCCCGAGTGCCGACCACACACCGAATATGGGAAATAAAGAACCAGATATAACTGCCACATCACCATAAATTGCATACTGGATGCGGTCGGAGTCGAACACGGCTTGAAATTACATTAATGAGCGAGGATGGAATGGTTAGAAAGAATTCATGGAAGCTCTATGTTAGATTTTTTTTTCTAATTCGGTGTCCTGATCTGATACACTGACATCCGTTTAGTTCGTAAAATTGTAGCGTAAATTAAAAAAGAAATCAAACATTTAAAACCAATGTCCATCTATCTACACCTCACACAAGCGAGACGTACCTATTTATACAAAGAATAAAAATGGCTATTAGAAAATAGAGCAATCCTTGATCGAACTCAATAAAGAGCTTTGATAACAAGTCTAGGCGTCCCGCTCATGCATTATGCGCACACCCGTAGGTGTTTGAATGGGCACATACAAAAACTACATTGGTGACAAAACCTGGCGCAGACGCCATCAATATCTGCTGTCAATTAGTACTGCAATAATTTACCTTTTTGCCACCCGCGGGGGGCCGTTCAACAAGACCGCAGTTACTTACTTAAACCACGCCCGTTAATAGCACTTCCAGTTTTTACTATTCCTTGTATAGTTTTTATTCTACTGCAGGTGCGTAATTTTTATGCGAATGAATAAGCTTGCCTCCGTGTTCTCAGCTAGTCTTCGGGTGGCCATTTTATACATATTTCCTTAGCGAAGTAATATTGAAATTGAACATGGTCGATTTGTTGCTCAATAAATTGCTACTACGTCTTTATTTCGTTGGGCAATTAAGATAGTTGGAATAATTTCATTGCGTGAGTGCGAGGAACTGATGAAAGTTTAGTACCAGGCGAATGGTTTAATCAGTTTTTATTTCGTTTTGCGCTAATAAAAGCCAGTAATTATAAAGTGATAACAATCTTGATGATGATCAAATGGGTAACCTAAATGGAATCGTTTTTGCATATTTACCAGTAAAACTTTAAATTGTTCTAATATCTAAACAATGAATCACAGATAATTTTCGAGGATTTCGTATTGAACTGAATAGAAACACTAATTTATTTAATAAAAAAAATTAATCAAAACTAATACTTTTGTGGTATGTTATTTTAGTTTACTAACTGAAACTTTGAAACCTTATTAGTACCGTTCTTATTTTCTCCTTTTTAACCGACTTCAAAAAAGGAGGAGGTTCTCAATTCGACGCGTATGTTTTTTTTTTTTTTTTTTTTTTGTGTGTTTGTTATAAGATATCTCCGCCAATTGTGAACCGATTTTCAAAATTCTTTTTTTAATCGACCAGGTTTACCTGCAGGGTGGTCCCATAAAAATTTCGCTAAGATCGGATGATTAAATTTGAAGATATGAGGAAATAACTCCTCAATTGACGATGCCGTTAACCCGATCGGTAAATTATTTTGGCAATATCTCGGCTTCTTATCAATCGATTTCAATATTTTTTTGTTTTATAGATAGAAGTTGTACTCAAAATGGTTTCATATAAATTTGGATTATATCTGATGGCAGATTAGAAGACTAAAACCATGAAGGAAGAAAAAATTTTACGCGCCCATATGGAGTAGTAATAATCATGCCTATTTTGTATCGAAACCAACGCGGCCGCTCAGAGGGGTGGGAGGGTAGGGGGAAGCGGGAGATGGGGTTTTTCTTTTAACTCTATCGCACATCTTTGAATACGGTACGTTAGAAAAAGATAGAGACATTCATGTTATGACTTGCCCAACTAAAAACAAAATATCAATAAAGTACGACATTTATTTGTCTTTATTTGGCATGTAAAAAACAAGAAACTTAATGGTTACTGAATTTGAAAATAGTGGTGTGATGTGGTATGAAGCGTAACGTATATTTATCGATTATTATTTTCGTACATTTTATCACATGGCTACTGGACTTATTTATCGAACTTCTCATATTTGCAACTTGCAATAATATTGGGAATTGCTTACTTCTTTGGGCATTAAGTATTTTGTCTTTTTGCTTTTCCATACATTATATTAGGTATATCTTTTATTTCCTAGAGAGCAGCGAACTACCTAGAGAGGCATGGAGACAGACAAATAAAAATACAGTCAAAACGGTGCCAGTAACGTAGAGTTCTTTTTTTTTCATAATTTGGTGGGAAACCTGAAAGCTTCTACCATTCGATACAAAAGTTAGAGTGTAACATAATAAAATCAAGTGTGTTATTTATCATTTTTAACTTTATTATTATTTATTGTGTATATTTGTATTGAATTGTTTATTTAATTCGTTATTATTTATAGCCGCTTAAATAAGCATCAACCAAACTCCTCTGGTGGGTGTCTTACTGTGAGAATGGACAACTAACAACAACCCGCCTTCTAACCGTAAAGATTTTTCCAAAAGCCTCCTGAAGGAACCTTAGTTCAGCAGCGGGACTGTTTCAGGCTGTTTGTTTCCATCACTGCTTGGCAATTGAAATGGGGTTCACAGTGGTTGTAGGTTACGCGCCGGGAACTATACATTCGTCTGTTTTATTTAAATATAAACAAGCAAGCAAACGCGCAGTGGACGGATGGATGGATGTTAGGTTGTTTATTATCACAACCCACAACCCTTACGCTAGCGAGGCGCAATTGTTTTTGGTAAGTCGCCGGGAACCACAAGGCGGCGTCCTTCATACCTTATTACCGGGGTAGTCAATAGCAACAACAGCGATCCCTGATCCGTCAACTAAGCAGTATACTATCAAAAGTGTTGCTTAATACCCGCGTAAAATGTTTTCTTCCTTCATGATTAAAACGAACGAAAACTAATAAACAACAGCACACTCATTGCGTTGCTTTTGTTATATTGAAATAACAAGAAATATGCGGTTTTGGTTCATATATTCTGTAAACTAGTCATAGATTGAAGATTTGAAAACCCCAAGTGAAGATAACAACTTAAGAATTTTTCCGTGGACTAAACGGGCGAGCGTCGTCGGTATCGTAGTGGTTTGGTCAGTTGTTCGCCATTCGGAAAACTTAGTTTAAAGTCCAATCAAGTATAGCAATGAATTAGAATTTAAAAATCAAACGTAATACTGTCAAGGAAACATAGTGAGAAAATCTGCATTTAATTATGTACTAAACAAAACAAATTAAAGTTTTGTGAGTACCTAACTTGTCATGGTAAATTTCCACTAAAAAGGGTAAAATAAAAAGATAATTAAAAAAATATATAAAACCGCCTTCAAGGTCCTAACCTACACTAAAAAGTTACAAATAAAATATAAATCTAGCTGAAAGCATAGCAGTTTAATATGGCTCTTAATATTCCTTATTTACATAAATTGTAACATCATATAAACATGTGTAGACATTGTTATACACTTTATCTTGGAGTCGGTGCCAGCTAATCACCATCATTTCGACCAAAAGACTTCTACTGCTAGCAGTCATCTATAGTGGGCTCAGTACCTAGTACTCTGACCGCGTTCTTTAAATTTTTTATATTCATCGATCTGAACTTTTGAGATCAGATGTGGTTCCGATTAAATAGCTAGCCTCAACTGGCACCGACTCCAAGGTGAAGTGTATAACAATGTCTACACATGTTTATATGATGTTACAATTTATGTAAATAAGGAATATTAAGAGCCATATTAAACTGCTATGCTTTCAGCTACATTTATATTTTATTTGTAACTTTTTAGTGTAGGTTAGGACCTTGAAGGCGGTTTTATATATTTTTTTAATTATCTTTTTATTGTTTTAATTGTATTACTTTAGTTTTTATTTCCTTGTTAGATTGCACATCCTCTTTTAGGGTAAAAATTGTATCACGAGGCTATGATAGTGTGCATTACTATACTATACAGCCTCTCTGGTCGAGTGGTCAAAAGCTCGCCTGACGTTGCGGAGGTTCCGGGTTCGAATCCCGGTGGGGACTCGTCGAACAAATATCACTTTGTAAGACTTTCTTCAGTTTGGTTAGGATATTGCAAGCTAAATCACCTGATTGACCGAAAATAAAGATGATTCCGTGCTTCGGAAGGCACGTAAAGCCGTTGGTCCGGGATGCAATCTACAGATGAAGTCGTTATTGGAGCCATGTCGTAAGCCTAAGGCGGTTCTATAGTTCCGACACCAGGTTTTGTGAGGTAGGTTAACCTCTAAACTAAACCCACACGATAAGCAAGCGAGTTACAACCCGTCGGAAATATCTAGGCACCTGACTTAATGACGTCATGCGTCGGTGCTTGCATTCGCACCCGTACTGAATAGGCGAAAACGGGCTGAGGTGCGGGGGAGCGCGAGGGGAAACGCATTCCAGCTAGGTTCCTAGATTTTTCTAACGGGTTTTACTATACTTATTTTACCTTTTTTTTAGGTTACCGTGAGTCGGGATTCTTGTACGCGCTGACCGCCGCAGGAGTGGCTCATGCTGTGGCCCGCGCCTGCGCACAAGGCCGCCTTCTATCCTGCGGGTGCGATCCTCTAGGCTACAGGTAATATTTAAACCAAGGCCCATTTTTAATCCCAGACGAAAAAGAGGGGTGTTATAAGTTTGACGTGTCTGTCTGTCTGTGGCATCGTAGCTCCTAAACGGATGCGCCGATTTTGATCTAGTTTTTTTACAATCGAGAGTGTTCTTAGCTACGATCCAAGAAAATATCTTCAGCCATTTGAAGATTATCAGCTCTTTTCTAGTTGTTGAAAGGATAAAGTAACGGTTTCGTGTCGGGGGTTATTTAATTTTTAAATTTAGTGATTATCTTTGCAAGTTTCATCAAAATCGGTTCTGTAGTTGCCATTTCCAGAATTTGCCATTCACCGAAAAAAGGAACAAAACTGTATGCACTTTTCCACCATAAATTGAAATTCCTAAATTCTACATTGCTTTCATCTCAGAATGTGAAAAATCTACCCACAATATGTGTGATTTAGAAGTCACAAATCCAGTTAAGCTATGTCAAATAGTTAGTTATAAAAGTCTTAATATTAAAATTAATGTGCTACATTTCATACCTGTGCTACAAATAATATGCAAAATTATCAAATTAAAAGTTACTAAACAATGCTACATTATAGCTAGTAATTTAATTCATTTAAAGTTTGACCCAGTAACTTTATTTTAGTTTGCGAACAGTGCAGATCCAATCGTTGTGGAGATAATTGAGGCCTTTGTCCAGACGTCTTTTATCTGATATTTGTCTTCGACTTGAGTAGGCCTTGTTCCAGACGTCTTTCATCTGATATTTGTCTTTGACTTAAGTAGACCTTGTTCCAGACGTCTTTCATCTGATATTTGTCGTTGACTTGAGTATACAGTATTCGCCTAAATTTTCAACTGTGAATAAATTTAGCTTTTTTATCCATTCTTAGAGCCTCTCACGACCCCCGAGGGCGAGCGCGCGTGAACAAGTGGGAGTGGAGCGGGTGTTCCCATAACCTGGCTTACGGGATGGAGTTCTCCAGGCGATTCCTGGACGTCCGGGAGAGGGTCGACGACCTCCAGTCCAAGATCAACGAACACAACAACAACGCTGGCCGATCTGTGAGTTCTTTATCTTGCGCGTAGAACCGACGCGACGGCCGTTGGGGTAAAAAGGTTCTTGAATGGCGGCCGCGCGCTGGAAGACGTACTGTGCCCCCACGAGGTGGACCGACGATCTGGTGAAGGTCGCGGGAAGCCGCTGGATGCGGGCAGCGCAGGACCGAGTATTGTGGAAATTTTCGGGAGAGGCCTTTGTCCAGCAGTGGACGTCTTTCGGCTGAGATGATGATGATAACTATTAGCAGAATACCTGCGTGATGAGAAGACATTAGGGTTTTGATTTTAGAAATGTATTTAGGTACCTACCATTTTATTGTATACCTTAGCCACTACCTACTAGTGTTCATCTAGAGCGGTCATTCTTCTGCAATTTCTCTTTTACATAACCTTGAATCATGCCAAATCTCACATTCCTCTGTGATGTAACATTATTAAGAAAACTCTACACGAATAAAAATGTTTGTGTAATATCGGTGCAATTTTTGTTGTTATTTATTCATAATATTCGAACACAAAGACCTTTTGTAATACAATAATATTAAAATTAAGGCATTGACACGTGCCACGTAAAATAAATTTAAAATACCTTTCTATTCCTCTCTTTGATGTATTCAAGAGCGGATCTTCGCTGGATTCAAAAGACACCTCTTGTCCAAGTGCACTCCAAATTACTTCATTAGGCGCCGACTGCATAACGGCATTTGATCATCGCACACGGGGTGCATTCTAATTTAGCCGCGTAAACAAATTCAAACTAAAATCAATCCAATTACTTCAAAAAAGACACGACACGCTTTGACAAACCGACAAATAACAATGGAGTGTTAGAACACGTAAAAAACAGCTCTAATGACTCAATCATCAACACGATATTACAGCAACCCAGTTGTTATCCCCGATCGTAAAACAATGTGACACGTACCCCATTTTTCTATTCTGACTTAACGACCACAAACTATGATGGTGGTATAAGCCTCCAATTTAAAATGACCCTTGGAATTTAATAACAGATTAAACTGGTGGGTTCATTGAGGGGGGTCGCGTTACGTCTGTCGGTTTCAGGGTAAAATTATGTAGGTGCCCAAAATGGCCCAGTGAGGCGTCAAGAAACACTTATTTAGTTCAAATTGGAGAGCGGCGAGGGGCGTACCCAGAGTAATCACCTGGGTGGGTGGTCCGCACCGTTACCACACATGTGCCTATAAAATATGGTATTATATTGCATTGGCTCGTTCAGATACAACCCCGCTTTATGTGGTATAAACTGTACCTACACGGCATTAAACATCGAACAAGCTTAAACGATAACAGACCTTAAAGTATCTTTTTTAGAATGCACATACCGATCGACTTGGAAGTGGCATTCTGAATCATTAAAGGAATGAAATAAAAAGTAATTAATGTCGTAAAATTTCGTTGCTTGATGATTGCAAATTGTAACGTAAAAATCGAAAATATTAACAGTATGTGAAGCTTCGAGCATTCCTGAGAATTACCTACTTCAACGCGTGTCTACTGTTTAGTAATCTAACACATTATAAATGTTATGCAGCTCAAAATATAGCTTCCGAGTGGTAGACAAGCCATAACTTGTCTGTCACGTAAACATGTCAGGGGTGTCAGTCAACCAATAAGTTTAGCTGACGTCTGCTGCTGACCGCGGCCACAGAGCAACGGATAAGCCAAAATACCTCACCTACTGCTAGGGATTACCTCTCATAATTTAATAGGCTTCTTCCGTCTAATAATAAACATGTCAGCTGGGGTTAAACATACCAACAAACTTCTACACTCAATCAACTCGCAACTGCTTACAAGATGTAACATAGAAGCATATTTTAAGCTGCAAAATTAAAGTGGTCAACAGTTAAATAGTTTCTTCTAGATATTATATTAGTAACGAAATCTGACATTAAGTCGGCGTACGTCTCTCGGTTACTTATTAAGGGGATTTACGATTAATACAATTTATAAGTTTATATAATACAAACACGACGTGTGGGACAAAATGTTTAATACGTAGTCAGTTTATAGAGGTTAATTACGTGGTTAGAGTTGCTTGTCTAATTTATATATGACTCGAAAGCTTGTGACATTTACAATAGTAACATATTATTAAGTACAATATTTAGAATAATAACGTGTAGACTATCTGCAGGTAACAACTTCATAGTGGATCGCAAAAAATGCATAATATAATGATATAAGTAGGTAACCTGTCATGGTTTTTTCGATTTCACACGCAATCTTTGAATTTTAGAAGTTGTAGTTTTGATCACGATATTTACTTTCATCGGAAAATCACACTTTAAAAATAATAAGGATGAAAATGTATAAAAATATAGTAAAATGCGTAAACAGACGAGTGTTCATGAAAATATTCTAGATATTGGTTTCACATTTACGCCTAACTGAATGGATTTATATGAAAAATATGTTTGTATCCTAATTTATTACATAGGCTACTTTTTACTCCATGAAAATTCTTAGGAAATCTGTTAGTACCTAACAAAAGTACACATGACGAATTAGGAAATCTAAAACATTGGTAGGTAGATCGGAACAAAATAATGCCTTCTCATCGTGCCTTCCACATCCATAGTAGCCTCAGCCACAATGCCACATAGGTTCTTATAGCTCAGGTATAAAAATCTAGATCTGAACTCAAACGACTAGAATAAACTTTAATAGTCCGGTAGCGATTGCGAAACATTCCGATCCAAATAACTAATTAATTTATATCATTCTATGGCTTCATAAATACACCATCAACACAATATTTAATACGACGTTTAACGATCAATAAGCACTTAAATTGCCATAAAAATAAGTTCTAAGCTTATCATATATTACAATGTTTTTTACGAGAATTAGGCTGCGTATACACCAGAGATGAGCGAGGATGCGTAGAAAGATATGCGGTAAAAGAACCAATCAAATCGCTGTGCTGATCGAGGCAAGGTAAATAAAACGATCCTATTGGTCCCAAACACTTCCCCCATAACAATCATGCTTACAATATAAATAAAAAAACTAGAACTTAAACTAAATGCTTTTCTTGATCATTCAGCAATAGTACAAATACAATGTTAGCATCTTATATCTATTACAGTACGTACCAAATCATGTAGATATTATTATGGCTACAATTACAAATTCAAAAAAAGAACTACAGAAAATGTAAAATGATCAACGCCGATTCATGTCATCATTGCGCAATCTAAGAATAGATAAAATTTTGGATCTGAATTGGCCAATATAATCATTGAAAATATCAACCGAATCCCATAAAGAATTATAATTTCTCTGAATAATTTTAAAATGAATATTCAATATAAAAACGGGCCTTCTCATTGATAACTAAAACTTATTTACCCTAATGATCACATCTCATATCTTCGCTCATCTCTCTTCTGGTGGAAACGAAACCTTAATATTTATTGCCAAAGGTTACAGTTAAAAGTTTAAATAATGAAGAATATTAAATTTGAGAGCAATTAACAGTAATACGAGTCGGCTAACTTTGACAGTTTTATTAAATCGTAAATTTCGGTATTGAATTAACACAACGCGAGGTCGCAAATAGTAGTAAATAATAACATAAAGACAGACAAAATATTTAGGTAGTTCCCTCGATAATTAGCATTTATACCACAATGGAGTGTTTTATTTTTATAGTTCGATCTATATTTGGTTGAATAATAAAATTTGTGATGTGGTTAGAGAAATATACCTAGTCCTTTTTTTTCTTATAGTATAAGTCAAGTTTTTTGTGTTACTAATTCTGATTATAGGGTTTGTGAGGTATGTATGTAATAGGATTTATAATAGGGTTTGTAACTCTTTGATATCTAGATCAGATATTGAATAACAAATAAAAACTACCTACTTCTTAAGCGTATTTTTGCTTAAAAAGTAGGTAGTTTTAATTACATTGGGAAATATTAAGAAATAACGTAAGCAGAGCCAAACTTATTAGTTCTACGAAGTGAATATACCTAAATTATCTGAAAAAATATTGTAGAATCATATATAAAACGTGCGTAAATACAAGTAGTGTTAGTGATTTCGAATTGAATATTATTCCCATACAAAAGACATCAACGCGATCATTATTTCAAACAGCAGCTTTTTTTAATTGACCTTTGCTTGTGTCGAAAAAGTACGACGAATCAAGCTTCACCGGACTTGCTGGGGAGCGAAGGACTCTATCCCAAAAAAAGTCATGTACCAACACGTCTCGGGGCGGCTCGAGGGAGCCTTGACCAAGGCCTAGCGCGTTGATACGGAAGAACATCGTAAAGGAGACGACGACGCCTGAGGGGGAAACAGCAGCCTTATTAAGGTTATTGTAACGTAGGACAAGTGCCAATGACATAATTTTATACAGAGGATCATAGAGAGTTTTGTCGCGGGGAAAAAAGCGGGTCGAACTTTCTTACTAACAAACATGTATTATAAATTGTCAAAGTTTGAATGTTTGTGACTTTGGATTTCAGTTACTGTTTTACGCAATAATAGCTAAACAAATTAGAATGATATTTGACATGCACATAGCTTATAGATTAGAGATCTTTAACAGCTCAGGGGCGTCGAGAGCCTACCCTGAAATCAGGATGATTAGGCTATGTCGACTAAGCTGACCCAGTGCAGGTTGGTCAACTTCACACACTACCTTCGAATTACTTCGCAGGCGTGTGCAGGTTTCCTCACAATATTTTCCTTTACCGTAAGAGCGTCGAATAAGGTAGACCTAGAGATACATAACATAAAGGTATTCATATCTTGCTCTTCACAGTCGGTTACAACTCCATCCGGCTAATCCAATCCGAAAAACGATGCGATCAATAAAATTAGCACTTATTATACGAAATGTTGCGTCCTCAATTAACACCGTGACGTGTGTGGATGTTATGTGAACTGTGTTTCGGCCGGCACGGTGGTCCGGCCAGACCGCACACTTCTCCATTGTTCGTTCGTCTACCATTTTGTTTTGTGGCCATGTAATTAACAGCCTCCCAGTGAGATCTCAGTTAGACACGCTCGGTTATTATAACCCCCGCGATGATATTTTTATTAATGTCAAAATAACGTCGGACGCGCTCACACCGTAGTGTAACGTCAATAGTGGTATAAATCTCTACTAAATAATCTTTTTTTTTAAGTTTATTATGTTTGACGGCGTCAAGACCAACTATGCCCTAGGCTATTAGTAGTACGTCTGCCTTCGAAGCACAGGATCGCTGGATCGAATCCCGCCCAGTACAAACATTTGCGGGATGAACTTTTGTGTTTACTTTGTTCTGAATGATCTATATATTTTATATATTGTGTATGTAAATATTTTTTCTGAATCTAACCATTTAGATTCAGAAAACTATTTTCGAAAATAGGAAAATTGTGCACTAAATTAAAACATATTTTTTACGACTTTTGATGGGACATGTAAGCTATAAAAATAATGTTTGGAGTAGGGGTAGCCGTTGGAGCCGTCACTATACTCACCAAGTACCTAGATGCTGCTGTGTTGATGTGTGTTCCAGCCACATACGTTTATTTTATAATTCAAACTAGGCTCGAGCCCTGCGGTGGGGTTTTAAGTTAGCAATTTCTCTAAGTGAAATAAAAAGTGAATTTTTGATTCACTATTTATTTCACTTAGAGGAATAAAAAAAGCTTTTCTATATGATAAAATGGAAAACACATTAACATTACGCGTCGATGTGAATACACCCCAGTCACAACTATAAAAGGCCTCGCATTCAACCCACACAGAAATTAGGTACCACATTAGAGAGCCGAGGTGATAATTACTGAACAAAAAATCGAATCAAGTTAATATTTTCTTATGTCTCGATGACTATTCGATATTATTCGAGTGAGTAACGTTTCTGTTTTTGTTGAGTTTTTGTTAATCTGTGCATGTTACGATATGGTGTGATATCCGATGAAATGAGAATTTTTTGGACTTAGCCAACCAGTGACGGAGAGAACAATAGAAAATGATACCAACCGCCTGTTTTTACCCAGAAATTGATAGCAATTATTAATTACTACTACTTTATTGATGCCATTTGTTATGTATGTGTGTTTGTGTGCGTAAGGCCGCTGCGCCGGCCGATGATTCTGTTGGAATAAATTAGTATGCAACTACCTGCCGCGTTTGCCTGTCGTTGTCCCTACTGCGCTCCTCTCGAATATACAACACGTGGCGACGATCTTACCTACGCGAAATAAAAATGGCTTCGGGAGTGACCTTTGGTGTTTTGTCAGTGTTCGATCACAAAACCCAAGATTGGGAAAGTTATAAATCACGTTTGAGTATGTGGTTTATTGCCAATGACGTCAACGACGAGAAAGATAAGGCGAAGGTCAAGCGGAGGGCGATTCTGCTAAGCGCCTTATGTGAAGATACACATAAGTTGGCAAGCAATTTAGCACAGCCAAACAAGCTGGAAGATGTCGAGTATGACAAGATAATAGAAATATTGGATTCCCACTTCATTCCGAAACGTGTCGGATTTTCGGAAAAACATCGGTTTTACTCGGCAGTGCAGCAACCAGGTGAAGAGCATACTCAGTGGGCGGCACGTCTCAGGGGATTGGCGACACACTGCGGGTTTAAGAGTCTCGAGGAGGCGCTGGTGGACAGGTTCCTGATGGGAATGGTGGCGGGTCCTGAGCGGGACAAGCTGTACGCACAGGACCAACAGACCCTGACGTTGGCGAAGGCTTTGGAGCTGGCGGAGAGCGTACGCTGCGCGCGCAAGGCAGCAGCCGCTGGCGCACCGCCAGCACGGCTCGGCGATGGCGCCGGCGCGGCCGGTGCGTTCGTACCGCACGACGTGTTCACCATAAGCAAAAGCGAGAAATGTAGTGTGTGTGGATATGCTAATCATAAATCCGAGAAGTGTCGTTACAAAAGTTATAAGTGTAAAAAGTGTGGGCGTAAGGGGCATTTGCGTAAAATGTGTGATCAAAGAGGGCAGGTTCACTTTGTAACGGAAAGCTCAGTAGATGAAGGAGATGACGGTAAGCGTTTATATAATATTAAATGCGTGAGAGGACAACCCATGACCGAACATGTCTTAATTTGTGGCAAATTAATTGAATTTCAATTAGATAGTGGGTCGGCCGTAAGCGTAATATCTGACGCCGATTATTCTAATCGTTTTAATAACGTGCCATTGTCGCCATCCAAAAAAATATTTTCTAGTTATGACGGTAGTAACATACAGTCGTTAGGGTTCATGAGCGTTGACGTAACGTACAGTAACAGTACACGAACACTAGATATTTATGTCATACGGAAGGGGGGTCCGCCGCTACTGGGTCGGGATTTTATCGAAAAATTCAATTTAGAACTAGCTCCAATATCAGCTGTTAACTATGTCATTGAAACAGACGAGCAGTCGATAAATGAGTTGTTAAATAAATATCCTAATTTATTCTCAGGTAAACTCGGTTGTTTCAATAAATTTAAAATAAATCTGCACCTAAAGCCGGATTCGAAGCCAGTATTTATAAAACCGAGACCAACGGCATTTGCACTAAAGGGCAAAATTGATAAGGAACTTGACAGACTAATTGAATTAGGAATTTTAGTGCCAGTAGATCATTCCGAGTACGCCTCCCCCATCGTACCTGCATTAAAAAAAGACGGCACGATAAGGTTGTGTGTAGACTATTCGGTGTCAATCAACAAGCAATTAATAGTTGATAAATATCCACTACCTACCGTAGAGGAAATGTTTGCAAAACTGCATAACGGAGAACGGTTTACAAAGCTTGATTTATCTATGGCCTACAATCAGTTTGTGTTATCAGATGAGTCACAGCTGTTAACGTGCATAAATACGCATCGTGGCCTTTTTAAATATACTAGGTTAGTATTCGGCCTTTCAAGCGCGCCGGCTATTTTCCAACGAGCGATGGAGGGCATTTTGGCAGGGATGGAGGGGGTTATTGTTTTTCTCGATGATATTTTAATAACAGGGAGAGATAAACGACAACATTTGGAACGGTTAGCTATGGTTTTGAAGCGTTTAGACGACGCAGGGTTAACCGTTCAGAGAAAAAAATGTGAATTTATGAAAACAGAGGTTTCTTATCTAGGTCACGTGATAGATCGGGAAGGAATAAGAAAGTCGCCTGAAAAGGTGAAAGCAATTTTGGAGGCCCCAAAACCAACCAACGTAGCCCAGTTACAGTCATTTTTAGGTCTGGCAAATTACTACCGTAATTTTGTTCCCGACGCGTCCACTACCTTAGGTCCGTTCTATAATTTGTTACGAAAGAATAGTAAGTGGCAATGGACTACAACTCACGAGCAAGCCTTTAATAAAATTAAAAAGTTACTAAGTTCCGACCAAGTGTTAACTCATTTTGATCCAGACGCAAAGATAATTTTAACAGTGGATGCGTCACCCACGGGTTTGGGAGCAATTCTATCGCAAGTCGATGTCCATGGCCGTGAACGTCCGGTTTCTTTTGCTTCCCGTACATTAACGGTCGCTGAGAAGAAATATTCACAAATACAAAAGGAGGCAACCGCTATAATTTTTGGCGTTAGACGGTTTCACCAGTATTTGTACGGGCGTTGCAATCCTTTTGTATTGAGGAGCGACCATAAACCCTTAATTAGTATTTTCGGGCCACAACGAGGCATCCCTGTAGTGTCAGCCAACAGGTTGCAACGCTATGCCATGTTTTTAGCAGCCTATAATTACGAAATACAATACGTACGTAGTAGTGATAATAGCGCGGATTACTTATCGCGGGCCCCGATTCCGGCGGGCGAGCTTGAGCATCACGGCTGCGACGATAAAGGAGCTGCCTGAGTGTGTGGAGCGCGCCGCCTATGTTAACTTCGTGGTGGAGGGAACTCTTCCGGTCACTATGCAAGCGTTGAGGCAGGCTACAGAGCAAGACGACGTACTATGCAAGGTTAAATATTTTGTAAACAATGGTTGGCCGCGTAAAGTTAACGAAGAAGGTCTTAAACCTTATTTGAATTGCCGTTTACAACTTGCTTGGGAGAACGGGGTGCTAATGCGTGGTCATAAGGTGGTCGTGCCGGTTTCGCTGAGGGATAAAATTTGCCAAGAATTGCATAGTTCCCACTTTGGCGTAGTGAAAATGAAAGCTGAAACGCGAAAGCGGTTCTGGTTCCCCGGCGTGGACGCAGCGCTGGAGCGGCTCGCGGCGGGGTGCGGCGTGTGCGCACAACTACGGCCCTCCCCGCCCCGCGCGCCGCTCGCGCCCTGGCCGTACCCCGCGCACGCATTCCACAGAATACACCTAGATTTTCTAGGGCCATTTAATAACAGAATGTACCTAATTATTGTAGATGCGTATTCGAAATGGGTGGAATGCTACACGTTATCGTCCTCGTACGGTTCAAAGGCGGTAATAAGTAGCCTATGTGACTTCATGTCAAGAGTGGGTGTACCTAAGATCTTGGTTAGTGACAATGGCACGTCGTTCACGTCTAAAGAGTTTGAAAGCTTTTGCGAGATAAATGGAATCAAACATATGTTTTCACCACCTTATCACCCGTCGAGTAACGGGCAAGCGGAAAGCTTTGTAAAAATAGTTAAAAAGGGTTTGAAATCAATTATTGTAGGCAGTAATAGCAAAATACCGCTGGATGAGAAAATAGCAAAATTTTTATTTGATTATCGTAACTCACAGAATAGCACAACTGGTAAATCTCCGGCAGAGTTAGTTTACGGACGACCATTGCGCTCGCGGTTGGATTTAGCAACGCCAGACCGGCCTCCTTCATCTACTGAACTCACTGATAGGGTAGAACGGGGGCAGTTCTTACAGGCTAAACATTATGGTGGGAAAACACGTAAAGAATTTAAAATCAACGACAATGTATGGATAAAAAGGACACTGAATAATAATAAATACTGTTGGATCGAGGGTATAATAAAAGAAAAAACAGGAAACGTAGTGTATAAAGTTTACATGCCAGAACTAAATTGTGAAGTATCAAAGCACGTGGATCAAATAAGACACAGATACCAGGAAACACCACAGCTAATGAGAAAAACAAACCCAATGAATAGCTGGGACCCAGATATTGTACCGGATTTGGAACCAGTGAAATCTACTTCAGAAAGTAACTCGCAGCAGGAAGAGGAAATAGAAGAAGATGATTTGCAAGAAGAACAAGAAAACGGGCCCCTGGATGGAGTAAACCTGAGACGCGGATGCAGACGCGGAGATTTGGATAGCGATCCACTAACATCTTCGTCAAGCAGTAGCAGCCCCCCAGGGAGAGAGGAAGATCGGAGTGCTACGACTGGAAACATCTCGATACTAACTACTCCCTCCGAAAGCGGTGAAGAATCGGAGGGCGCAACTAGTCTTCAGGAACCACCTACAGCTGACGAAAGGGCTGGGTCCCCGATCCAACAGGATAGAGTTCCGCGTACTAGGTTAAATCTAGATTTTAGACGTTTCTTCTAGTAATAGTAAATATAAGGGGAAGGGATGTTATGTATGTGTGTTTGTGTGCGTAAGGCCGCTACGCCGGCCGATGATTCTGTTGGAATAAATTAGTATGCAACTACCTGCCGCGTTTGCCTGTCGTTGTCCCTACTGCGCTCCTCTCGAATATACAACACCATTATATATAAGACGTAGGTTAGTTAAATCAGTGTAAATTAAATCAAATTTCCTAAACAAACGAAATCATCCATCACCATCTCAGCCGAAAGACGACCACTGCTGGACAAAGGCCTCCCAAGGATCTCCACAATGATCGGTTCTGCGCTAAGAAACGAAATAAAATTCTCCATATCAACTGTTACTGAAAGTTTTCAGAGGAAATTTGCTCAAAACGTTCCAGTATTTTCTAAGCACTTTGACATTGTAGGTACTATTTTTGTTATTTATATCTAAATACACCGGTGTCTTATCAGCTAATGCAAAGGCTCGAACCCAGCATGAATTGGGCTGATCAGGTAAAAGTTGTTGGATCGTTGGATCGACTTTACAGACATGGCCAAAAAAATCTACTCACGTCTTTCAATACCAATAAATTTTAAAAATATCCATGTGTCTAAAATATCTACATTGCAACTGCCTACACGCAGTTTTTTTTCGACCGCCCCGTTTAACGTCGACTCGAGACAAAAACTTAATCAAATTAAATACGTCTATTGAGCTCAAATTATGATGTTAACATAATTAATACTATGCTATCATTTAATGGCGAATTTATTATAATGAATCACGTCCAGACAAAGTCACCTCCAATTTATCTGCGCTCTAAACACACGTCATGTGAAATAACAGGGCAGGAACCAGTATTAATTGGAACTGTTTTAGATAATTACTGTGTTTCTTAAAGCATATGATTACGTGCAGTTCGCTACTGCGTTGTTTATATGCGTTCGATGACGAAGTGTTTAGTCTGGATCTTAAGGTCGCTAAGAGCTGAGTAAATATTAGTTGTTGATTTGTTGATCGGTTTATAAGTGAGTTTCTTAGAAGATCCTAAGGACTTAAGTTCTAGTGGTATGTAAGTAAGATGAATTTCATTGCTCGACTTAAAATTATGATGGGATTGGGCGTTCAAAACTAATGGTATCAATAAATTGAAAATAATACATAAATCTATATCGTAAATCTATAAGCGTGATGTTTATATAAACACAGCAGATGGTGGTATCACGAACTGTTGAATGCGTTGTGGAGTCGGTCCATGCGCGAGCGGCGGGCGCTCGAGGGCCCATATTAGCCGGCCGTATCTCACCCGCCGCCGCAGAGGTGAGAACATAATAAGCGGTTCGGAGCCATTTTTAATATTCCAGCTTCATTACGACGTATTACAAACGTCTTGGGTGGCGAATTCTATCGCGAACGCTCTTAATACCACGTTATTAGGGCGGCCGGGATCGAGAGGCGGGCCCAAACGCCGATTTATTTGAATTTTTGCTCCGACTCAATTTGGGAAATTGTTCCGCCGGCGGCGCTGGCGAAATTAAGACGTCAGCATGATTGCGCTGAGGCGTTTAATTATGTAAATGTTATGAGCTAGTGCTGTGGGTGGCGTAATCGCGTAATTGTGGCGAAGTTGCGGTCACGTATGAGGACAATCCAGATTTATGTCTGCGGCCGCGTGGAGAGTGCAGGTGGAACCGAGTGCGCCCTGGGAGAGCTCATTAGGTACTTATATAAGACTACAGACGATGATCCACTGCAGCGAATTAAATTAAAAAAAATATTTACGGGAATTAGGTACAGACGATTGTTGCTATGAAAACATTCAAGTATTTTGACTCTAAAGAAAAAAAACACAAACACTAAGTAAAGTAAACATCTCAAAAATATTAAAAATCGTTCAAAGCCGTACTAAACATCGTGCAATCCTTCTGAATTATAGTATTTTTTCTTCGCAGTTTTGTTTCTTTTTCCCTCTTTTTCTCCGAGCTGCCTTCGTTGGAATTTTCGGGAGAAGCGCGCAATTTCTCCTAGCTCTTTGAAAATTTCACTCAAGTATTTTTCTTCAATTTCAGATCCTAGCTTCGCATATGGAAGTGCGATGCAAATGTCACGGGCTGTCGGGCAGTTGCCAAGTGCGAACTTGTTGGCGAGCTACGCCGGATTTCAGAGTAGTAGCGTCTACTATCAAACGACAGTATAGAAAGGTAAAAAAATCCACAATCTTTATGCTCTATGTACAATCACGTGCATAAGTGCAGCCATATCACTTGTTTTTATACTTTAAAATAACTTTTTTTTTCAAAATCGTGTGTTCAAATTTATTTTGTATTACGAGTGCAATGTGCCAATACATTTAATATTTTAGATAAATCAGAGAATAAATGGTTAAATTAACAATCCCGGAACCCATTTGGTAAAAAAAGTTATTTTGTATAAAACACGTGACATGACTGCACTTTCGCAGGTTCGCCTTCTTACTAAAACTTAAAAAAAATCTCCTTTCATGATACGATACGGTCAAGAACAAGAAAAATCGACCCGCGCGTAGCGTTGCGGTTCTATCCCTCTTTCAACAAGTCCGGTGAAGCTTGATTGGTCGTACCTTTTCGACACAAACATAGGTCAATTCAAAAAAGAAAAAAAAACCCTCTTTCAATGGGTTTGTATAGGAACGGAAGGCATAAAATACAAAGCGTTGCGCTTAACTTTCAGTCTGACCTTGAAAGTACGCAGCTTGAGAAATTGGCTAGCTAGTTACTCGATCTATGTGTTTTAATACTAGTTCGTTCTGCACAGGCTCTAATAGTAGCACAAGAGGAGCTGAATAATGGTCTATCTGTGCTTCGCGGGCGTCCCAGAGGACGAAGTAGGAGCCGCGCGAGACCAGCGCCCGTCTCCAGCCTGCTGTTCTTTGAGAAGTAAGTAACATTGAGATTTCAATACTCTTTATGACACAAACAGAAAAAGAAATACACGATATTACTTTGATGGATCTCGATAGTATACGAAATGGACTACATATTTGAGTTTTACCAAAAAAAAATTAATTACACATTAAACGCTTGACTAAACAGTCAAAAATCTCATAGAAGTTAACTTATAAGTAACAACAAGGTTTATGTTTTATAGTCGGTAAAAATGTTAAAATTTTTTTTTTCTTACGAGCAGTTTAAACTATGTCCGGTGATGGTTGGTGGTGGTCCGGTGGTGTTGATATGTCGATTATGCTACAATAACGTAGGTCAATCAAAATAAAAACGGTTAGTTAGTTATCCAAATTTTCTATTATCGTTCCAACCAAAACAGTCTCTTAGTCACATTCTTCTTCAAAGTTAGAGAGAAGCCCTAGAGTAAAAATTAAAAAAATATGGGAGGCATAGCATAGAGCGCGCCTTCTCGAGTATGAACCGTAAGCACGACGGGTAGGTATAAATAGTCAGAATATCTTCAGTACGTTCTTTTAGCAGCAAGCAAATGGTTATCGGAGCTGATTGTTATCCCCAGTAAAAATAAGTAATTTAATTGGAGAACATTGTGAAATGTGCAGTGATAAGTTACAAACATGATTCGAGGAACAAATCTAAAAAATAAAAGTGTTATTGATTTCACCGCCCATAGAACATCTGCTTACGCTTGACATAAAGGCAGCGGAGCGGTGCGCGTACTCTATGTTTATTTATACTCTACTAGCGACCCGCCCCGGCTCCGCACGGGAAAATGGTTATTGTGGGTTATTCTTAAGTATATTATGCATGTATTATACATATAAATCTTTCTCTTGAATCACTCTATCTATTAAAAAAACCGCATCAAAATCCGTTGTGTAGTTTTAAAGATTTAAGCATACATAGGGACATAGGGACATAGGGACAGAGAAAGCAACTTTGTTTTATACTATGTAGTGAAGGTTAAACGTACTCCTCAGATCCCCAAGTTTCTGCGAAGTGGACCCTCGTATAGACTCAGCGGGTACGACCGGCCGAGTCTGCCGCATCGGCCGTTCCCGCAGCGGGTCCTGCGACCTGCTGTGCTGCGGCCGAGGCCACGCCATCATCAGGAAGTCGTCCATCAAACCCTGCAACTGCAAGTTCCACTGGTGCTGCCGGGTGGACTGCCAGAGGTGCCGCGACGACAAATGGGTGGCCATATGCAAGTAGCACAAATTATAAAAATGTCGGAGGGCCGCCTCGAAGCGCCTACTCCATTTGAAGCGTCAAATCTCGCACGCACACATTGACGTGACATTTACAGGCCAGATCAAGCCAAGTTGAAGCAGCATCAAGCAGCAAGTCAGTAACAATGCCATAGGGTGCTTCTACATGATGCAAGTAACTTGCGCATGTTGAGTCAAAATAAACTTCGTTTGGACACGCGAAGTAGTCTAATTAAATCTATAGTGTGACACCTACACTTAATTATTTAAGGAATGCCATGACATATTTTACAATTTTAGTGCTTTCAAACAAAGTCATTTCACTCAACAAGCGCAAGTTTCTTGCACCGTGTAGAAGCACCCATACTAGAGAGTCCGGCAAGATTACGTCATAATTTTCAAAAATGGCGGGGGTGGTTTCTGAAAAGTTGAAAATAAAATATTGAAACAGATTATTGAGGCCAGGTTACGATACCTTTGAAAAGGAACGTTTTTATTTTGTTTCATTTAAATGCTACAGAGCCAGATAGCATTCATTTAGGTACCTTTCTTTCGAAAGATAACTTGATAAGTAGGTCATGGCGTTATTTTAGAAATTCTATTTTAGTTATGAATTGACAACTTTACTAAATTAATTTTATGTTTGGTAGCCAATTAGTGAATATAATTTTTAAAAGTTGTGTTTGAAGGACTAAACTTAACATTCAAGCATTTTTAATTTATCCCTAAGTCCCTGTCTGCTTTACATATGATTTGAACTATGTATTCCCAGTGTAAATAATAATAATCCATATTTTGTATCTATGAAACATACTCAGATAAAACCATTATGTAAATGATAGCTCAATTTAAGAAGACAATCAGTATTAATTAACAAATCATGTAGTATTATAGCGCCTAGTAAAGTTATATTCCTTTTTCAAATACTTTTAAAAATCGTTAAATACAGGGCATAGCAAAAACTAGAAAGACTTTCTCAGTCATCGGTTTTTTCCCAAAGAAAGTTATCTCGAAACATAAATTTCACAACATAACGAATACGGAACAAATCATCAGATGAAATTACTACTTTGTTTGAGTGTCGAAATTATTTTCTTTCGTTTCCGAAATAAGTTTATTTACCGCCCACGAAACAAACACACTGTACAAAAAAAAATGCTTAGCAAACGAAAGTAACTAGATTATTGTAACATGTATAGCTATACCTAGCTTTACAAAGTATTGGTCCCGGCGGTCATGCACCTACTATAAAAATGTATCCCAATCAAAATATCGTTTTAAAATTTAAAAAATACGCAGAGAACTAGGACTGAATATTTCGTAAAGCTGTTTGGATTAAGCCTACCTGTTTGTAAATATTATGATAGCCATCGATTTTTACATTCCCAGTGTCGTGATATTTATTACTTTTAGTATTTATTCTAGAATAAGTAACCTTTGTACCGCCATCAATTAAGTAAGTAAACACTGAATCTTAGATTATTTCTTTTATTTTATTGTTTTACCTTTCCATCCTTATTACAAAATCTTTACAACTAAAAATATCTTGAAGTTTTCAAACAATAATAAAAGCAAATAAAAACAGTAAAAAAAAAGTTACCTACAAATTTCGAACAAACAATATAAGTACCTACTTATATAAATCAAAGCGAACAAACTCGGTGCGATATCAAAGATCAGCTTGCGAGAGGCATACAGATTACAGAAGCGACATCTCAATGGGCTGCGCGCAATTATCCGGTTATTTCCGGGTAATTTGGCCCCTCGACTCAAGAACCTCTTTGTAATACTCCGACGCGTACGATCTTGAGCTGCCTACAAACACTGATACCTTGTAAATTGTAAAAAAAATGTTTGCGATTGATCAGTGGACCATCTGAAGTGACGTTCTCGGCTGTCGAGTGCCCATTGTTTTTATTTTTCGAATAACGATCAAGAGCAAAGCGCGCAGATTTTCCTAGACTTTTCGAAATTTCCAAATACAAAGGTCGTAGGTCGCTTAGACTGATGTGTAGCAATAATGCTTGTAATTTTTACTTTTTTTGTTCTACCTTTATTAATGTTTTAAACTAAATGCATTCATTTATCACATAATATTTATCAATCAAAACACAGTTTGGATAATAACTCTATACTTAGGTCCAGCAAAAAAAAATCACAAAAAGCACCGTTATGCCAAACACTCCTGAATTGAAAAAGAAGTCGTGAAACAGTCTTTGAAACATCAAGTAGTGCTACCGGTTCAAGATTAATGCTTTGTCCTTCTCTGTTCTATTCTAGCCGATAGAGATGACAATAAAATTTGCTAGCGAAAAGGAATCTGAACAAAATAAAGCTCTTTGTTTGGGGTGTGCATTGATGTTCCGGATTTCGGTATTACATGCGCATGATCGATTAGCTACTTTAAGTATTGTATGCATTTCAATTTGTCTGATAAATTCTCGAGATATTTGGACAAACCGGCTTTTAGTAAGGGTAAATTTTCAAGGTAATTACTTGACTTGGCATCTTCACAGTGAAAAAAAAGATGTTATTCATCTGTTTTATATAGAAGCGAACCATGGAGTTTATAGCAGCCCATCACAGATTGCGCTTTCTATGGGACGCAGATGATATCGAGCGCAGCTCATAATTTAAAAAGCAAAATTGAAAAAGACTGGTACTAAATGAAATGAAAATAAATTAAATTTTCGTACATGCTATCAGGCGATAATAATGTCATACTATAAGACTCACCATTACTGACCTCTACAAGGTTAAAAAATATATTTATAATACACAACGTTCTATGACAATATAATGATACTTGTGTATAAAGTAAATAGATCTAGGATTACGAAGATTTCGTATCTATACTTGTTAAGTATAGACTTGAAATCACGTGTAGCTGATCAAGGGAAAGTCCTAGTCCTAAGCTACTATCAAAAACAAACGAGAAGCCTTACCAATTCACAAATTACTATTTATTTACCACCAATTAACGGGTTAGTACCGTTTGGTCATAGTGAAATTTGGTCATACATTACTATACTTCTCGTACGTTACCTTAAATTAAGTTATATATTCGTCGTGTTCCTGTCTTCCGCGTCTTTAATTTTTATACGAAATATATTTTTCTCTTCTTATAGACGAATTTATTTTATTTATATATTTGTATTTTAATATTCTGGGTGTCAATACGGTATTTTTATATTTATTTGTATTCAACAAAAATAAAATTTGCTGCCAAAAATGCCAAAATGCGGTGTTCAGTGCAGACTTTTGAAATCAGGTTGTGTAATGGCACAGAAGTATACACCGTGTTTAATTGGTTGTTTATCCGCAACACAGAGGTATACCTAGATAAGATACTCATGAAATTGAACAATTTTTCCTAAGGAACATAGGTTGAAAACTAGAATAAAACAACTTTTTACATAAACTTAAGTCAGGTGAACGGCCACTTCGCATGACAAGTTGAATTTTAAGATTCAACCTATTATTATATTAACTTATGTTCCTTAGGAAAAGTTCAATTTCATGAGTAATACCACTATGTTGCGGAAAAACAAGCAGTAAAATTTCACGCTGTATATCAGCACAATGGCTGGTATGGTAACTCTGTGAAAATAATATGGTAAGTATCTAATAATACCTATGGCAGTTTTTTATTTACCGTAATATGAAGACAGTATTTAGTATACGCACATAGTTTGTGACTAAACTGAATTTACAACTAAACGGTTTTATTACAAAAAAAAAATGAGACCAAAAATAATTATTCCCAATGGACAATCCGAATGTTTCTAACGGTAAAGGTAAAGCAAGGTCGAAAGTATTATTATATAACCTAATAGAGTTACTGAGGATTATAGTGTTCTTAATACGGAAGCCCTAGCACTTGGAGGTTCTCGGGAGTGGTCTGCGCAGTCTGTTGTGGGTCGGTGCGTGGTGTAGTCGCGTCGGACAACAAGAAGGTAACTAACAAGTGTACCTTTTAAATCTATTGGTTTGTAAGTAGTTAAAAAAATCGTATCTGTAGCTCAGATGAATCCCAGACCGCAAAAGTTGACATAAAAATGGAGGCTATGCCCTAAAGTAGCTAATGATGAATACGTTATTCTAAATTACCTATTAATCATTAGTCTCTAAAACTTATTTATAAAGGAAAGTTACTCTATACTTATATACTTTTCATCTGGATCCGTTCAATCTTAACCAACAATAGGTTTTCTATGTCATTTATAATATCAGTAAGATTGATTTAAATCTATTGATCATTATTTTAGTTTCTTAACGCATGGTATATTTTATTAAGTACCGGAAAAATCTTATGGACTGTTATTATTTTTTATGCAACCGTATAGTTGAATTGCCAATTTGGAATCTGTCTTCTTACAGTAACTAATCTCGTAGTAGCAACCCACCACAAGTGACACTACTATATGAATTCATAATTTTTCAGATATAGATGAAGACCTTTTCAATGGCGCAATATTTTCCTATTCTATAAATACCTTTTGGTGGTGCCATGATGAAGGACGGCTTGAATATATCTTCCTTGCCAAGCCCTACAGAAAGATACACCCTTGATAAAAAACTGGGTGCTGGTATATTCGGGCAAGTGTACAAAGCTTCAGATGCACAAGCAGCTGGAAAATCAGTCGCCGTCAAAGTCCAGATTTACACAGACGAGAATGAGAAGCACATCCAAGAAGAATACAAAATACTCAGAGACTTCACGAAGCATAACAATTTGATCGATTTCTACGGAGTATTTTGCGAGAAAGTTGAAGATGCCAAAAAGATTTGGTTTGTTCTTGAGGTACGATATGTTTGAGTAATAAATGGGCTAACCCAAACTAGTTGTCAGATTTAACAATTGATAAAATGTTTTCAGCTGTGCGAATGCGGGTCTGTCATTGATATTGTCAGAAAATTGTATGCAGCCGACAGAAAGATGTCTGAGGAGCACATCGCCTATATCCTCAAATACACGATTAAGGTAAGTCCATATTCGACTGACTATAAACATGTCGCTCGTCACATTCAAGTCGAGATCGCTGTTTATAAAACAAAGGGCCTGCCAGTCCAGCTTTCAACGGCTGAATCAATTGGTGGGTACTTTGAATGCAAACTCAATTGTTCTCCGATCTGCGTCCAGGCGATTCCTGTCGCGTGACGTCGAATAAAATATTGGCCGGCGATCGTCCACGTACGTTGAAATACTATCTAGGGCCATTACTTAAAATGCACGCCGCTTTATTCGATGTGATTCGCGACGGAACAGTCGAACTTGTCGATGCGAATGTCGGAGCGCGCCCGACAACACCGTGATGGCCCCCCATCGCGGCGCATCGCTCAATTATCGTAAATAATGCTCGCGCACACAAGATATACGGACCTCTGGCGCAGTAGCCAGTGATCTCTCCAACTCTCCACTTCCAATTGACAATCACCCTTAAACACACCTACACAAAGTCTCTAACCTTCAGCGAATTGATAAGTTTTAAGCTCAGATGGAATGGGAACAAGTTAAATGCGTATTATCTTTATGCAAGCCACTTGGTTCACAATACTGGTGCTTCATCCCTTTCGTACGGATCTCCGTGGCATTTCTATCGATGTTGCATCTCGTAAGGTACGATCAAAGTCAACTAGGGAGGTGAACTTTATCGATAGAGTACATCAAATCGAGGATGGATAATAATCATAAATAATGTAACTGAAGATAATGCTATCGATGAATCAACTAGGCCAAGGATGGCAATGGCATCCATTAAAGTCATGATATTTATGTTATTGTTAAGGATTGCATTGCTAGCTCTTGCAAAATTCATTTAATACAAATCACATTTAGCTGTCATGTAAGTACTTTTAAACTTTCAATTAGGAAGATTCATGAACATCGATATAGGCCATAGACAACACTAACACCTAACCGATTGTAATGAACGCATTAAACATACTGATATATCAGAAAGTAAAGAGCCCGGACAGGCTGCAGCGACAGCCGGCTCCGGCGCATGCAAATAGCCTCCAATGAATCTCAGGGGCGTGGGCCCTTGACTGACGTTGACGGTACTATCACCAGGCTACTCGTTAGAGGCGGGGGCGTCCATCACTCGCTGTCAAACCGAGCGTCGACTCCCATTGGTCCAATCAATCTACTCACACGTTTTCATTTCTAGGCCCTTGTTTATTTACACGAGAACAAATTGATACACCGCAATGTAAGATGCAGCAATATACTTATAACAAAAGACGGGGAAGTCAAGCTTTCTGATTTTGGACTATCGTGTGAACTGAGAGATGTGGATGGGAAGACCAAAAATGTTATTGGATCTCCTAGTTACATGGCGCCAGAAGTTGTAGCTGGAGTGGGATACGGAAACAGGATTGATGTGTGGGCTTTGGGAATAACATCTATAGAAATGGCGGACTCCAAAGCACCTTTCCAAGATATGCATCCAACTCGAGCTTTATTTCAAATCGCCCGAAACCCTCCACCGAGTCTGCTTAAGCCGTCAATGTGGTCGAATGATATTAATGATTTTATAAGCGAGTGAGTATGCTTAGGTATAGTTTGCTTTTGCAGTTTACATCTTTGCCCCGATTATTTTATGAACATGATTTTCACCTACTTTCAGGTGCTTAGAGAAAAATCCTGAACATAGGCCTTACATCATGGAACTTGAAGAACACCCTTTCATACAGTCTGTTCCTGAAAATGATTTTCATGTAAGTACAAAAGTATAGTACTACCTGCTATTAATGCCGTAATCAATACACATATACATATCATATGCATCATCGTATACATATTATATGTATTATTTGTAACGATCACAAAATATAATAACATTTAAAAATCTAATTATAATAATACAATCAATTCATAATACATACCTACAGTTAACAACGGAACTCAAAATGTTGGCCGCTGAAATGAAAGACAAAGAACTACCACAAAAAACACCAGAAAGAATAATAAAGGACGGTCTGCTTATTACACAAGGAACGCACGAACCTGAGACCATGCAAGTTGAAGATCTAGCAGCTTTGGAAGTTTTAACTGAAGATAACATACTAGCAGAACTTCAAACAAAATTAGCAAAAGGATCATTTACTTCATTTATTGGGGAAGTTCTTTTAATACTAAACTCAAACACCCACGAAGACATTTATAACGAAAACGTAAGTGGAAATATAAATCTATAAAAAAATATATTGATAAATAAATATTATTCATTAGTGCTTATTAACATCAATTGAAAACGTCTCTGGTATGGTTCGATCTATAATCTGAGAAATCCCCTTAGCACAGTATAATAGGGAGAGAAAATTTGCCGAAAATATCGAAGTATCAAAAACATTTTTTTTTCTATGAGAGAAGACAAGATAACTACTTTCGAGTTTTCCAGCTACAATAAATTGATCATTACTCGTAATCACAGCTCTTTTCTTATTTTTCAGTATCACAAGAAATACGAATGCAAATCAAGATCAGACAATGAACCCCACATTTTTGCTGTAGCAGATGGTGCTTACCAGGATGCTCTTCACCACAATGAACCGCAACATATAGTTTTCTCTGGAGAAAGCAAATCTGGCAAAACTACCAGTATGAACCACGCACTTTCCCATCTTACTTTCTTAGGAGCTATGAAAAATAATACAGCTGATAGAATACAAAAAGCAACTCAAGTGATACAAACAGCTATAACCGCTTCTACACCAATCAATGCCAATTCAACAAGAGCGATATTTCAAATTCAAGTGACCTATGGCAGTTCGGGAAAATTAAGCGGTGCTATTTTTTGGCTCTACCAACTAGAGAAGTGGCGTGTATCGTCCACTGATATGTATGTTTTGTATTATAATTTTAATACATCATAGTTAAGAAAGTATTTTGTACCTCCAGATTTGATTAAACAATTTAAAATTACCTTTCAGGTCACATGCAAATTTTAATTTACTTTATTACTTTTACGATGCGATGGAAGCCGAAAGTCGTTTAGAAAAGTTTTATTTAGAAAGTAACAGGAAACACCGATATTTACGAATACAAGACGAACCGACGAAAGGACCAAAAGGAGTTCGTGAAATTCCGGATAAAAATGCACAGAACTACAAAGATTTTATAGAAAATTTAAAAACATTAGATTGGGAGGAAGAAGACATAGAAATATTTGAAACGATACTTGCATCTATACTTGTATTAGGGAATGTTAGATTCAAAGATGGGAAACAAGGAGCTGAAATTGAGAATCCCGATGAAGCAAAGAAGGTTGCAAAACTGTTATCCCTAGAAGAAGTCAAGTTCTTATGGGCTTTATTAAATTATTGTTTGATTGAAAATGGAACAGCTGTTAAAAGGAAACATTCAACTGATGAAGCTAGAGATGCAAGAGATACCTTAGCAAGTGCTTTGTATAAGAGACTGATTGACTGGATGATCAATTTAATAAACTCAAAGTTGTCATTTATGAGATCTGTTTTGTAAGTATAAATATGTAAAGAATTTAATATTAATTAAATGGTCTTAGTCCCTATTATTATACTAATTATCTTTCAGTGGCGACAAATATTCAGTAAGTTTACTAGACATGTTTGGATTCGAATGCTTTCATAGAAACCGATTAGAACAGCTAATTGTGAACACTACAAATGAACAAATACAATTCTTGTACAATCAACGTATATTTGCTTGGGAAATGCAAGAAACCATCGAGGAAGAAATTCCGGCAGTTTCATTGCATTTCTATGACAATAAAACATCTGTCGATCAGCTTATGAGTAGACCACTGGGCTTGTTTTATATTTTGGACGAAGCCAGCCGCACTAGCAGTGGACAAGAATTTATAATGAGTAAGTAAACCATCATATTGCCATCAAGTATGTTTAAATGACTGGGTAAAATCAGAGAGGTGGGAGTCGCGCTTAGTAATTTTGTTATTCTGAGTGGTAAAATATCAAGTGGCTTTTTTTCAGGCACAATACGAACCTCATGTAAAGGCCCTTATCTGAAGTTATCTGGAAGTCATGAGTTTAGTGTAGCTCACTATACAGGAAAAGTAAATTATGACGCAAGGGAGATGGCAGACAAAAATAAAGATTTTCTTCCACCAGAAATGATCGAAACTATGAGAGCATCAACGAACATTCATGTCCAACAACTCTTCAGGAACAAATTGACAAAGACAGGAAATCTAACGGTCACACCAGCGCAGACTAAAGTGACAGTCATAAAAACAAAATCAGAAAAAGAGGCCGAAAATTCCAAAGCTAGAGTAAGTTATGCTTGAAGAAGAAAATGAAATTGAATTAACAAACATAATAAAGAATATTTTTCATACTTACAGAAATATAATACCACATCCAAAGGTCAATTCTCTCAAGTACATCGCATGCGAACGGCTGCAGCCACATACAGAGCTACCAGTTTGGAAATCCTTAAACAACTGTCTATAGGCCCTGGCAGTGGTGGAACGCACTATGTACGATGCGTCAGAGCAGACTTAAATGATAACCCTAGAGGTTTTCAAACTGAGGTAGTAAGACAACAGTTGAGAGCACTAGCAGTTTTGGACACAGCTAAAGCTAGGCAAAATGGATTTCCTAGTAGAGTTCCCTTTGCCGAATTTATTAGAAGGTAAGAATGAAGGACCTAATAAATTTATAAGTAACGTTTAGGAAAATTGAAATAAAATATGGAAAATTTTCAGATATCGATTCCTGGCTTTCGATTTTGATGAAAATGTGGACGTGACAAAAGACAACTGCAGACTGCTGTTAATACGTCTAAAAATGGAAGGCTGGGAACTGGGAAAGTCTAAAGTATTTTTGAAGTATTACAATGAAGAGTTCTTATCAAGGTAACAAAATAACTTATAAGTAAACTAAACAGAAGCGGCAGATTAGTAAAATATGTCATGATCATTAATTTTTTCAGGCTATACGAAACACAAGTAAAGAAAATAATAAAAGTACAGTCAATGATGCGAACCTTCTTAGCAAGACGAAAAGCAATTAAAAGCAAATCCAAAAATCAACATAGTAAGTGAGATGACCGACATATCTAACCATAATGTTATAAATATAAAAGATAGTTTTATGTAAAACTTTTAAGTAACTAGACTAATTAAAACTATAATTACAGTCAAAGAATTGAAGAAGCAACAGTCAATGAACGTCACAGAGGACGAAGCAGCTTTATTAATTCAAAAAGGTATGAACTTACCAGGATTGCTATAAAGTTTATTTTATTATAATACTGTAGGTACCTACATATTTGTTAAGATAATTAAGAAATAACTAAAATAGGACAAATACGTTGCAAATTACTAGCAGACGAATAGAATAGAATAGAATATACTTTATTGCACACAAGAGAATACAACAAATATAATTAAAGCAACACAGATGTACAAAAGGCGGTCTTATTGCTAAGGTAGCAATTTCTACCAGGCAACCCTTACTGACGATATCACTGACATACGTATTTGTACTAATAGACTAATTTTTCCAGCATACCGAGGCTACATAGTTCGCAAGGCGTACGGACCACTCATCAACAAATCAACCGGCCAGATAGACGAGGAGACGTCAGCCTTCCTCAAGAGGTTCGCCATGAAGTGGAAGAGCCGCTCAATATTCCAAGTCCTGCTACAGTACAGAGCTGTGCGATACCAGGACTTGGTACATTTTTCGCAACAGGTAACAGAATATGCTTGGTGTTCAAGATGTGTAGTAATGTTTAGAAAACGGGGCTAAAGAATTCTGTATAAAAATGAACGAACACAAACGTGTAGGATTGTTTTTGCCTGAGTGGTATTTTTATTGGATATGGCTGTTTCCATGGTCCAAGAAAACAAGGTCTGACAAGAAGACCACGTGACTGACACAAGCCTACGTCATTTTGCGCTGTTCATCCTTGTCTATTACACGCTTTCTACAAGGTTGAATAGGCAAAATGACGTAGAAATGACGTAGGCTTGTGTAAGTCACGTGGTCTTCTTGATAGACCTTGTTTTCTTAGACCATGGCTGTTTTTAAAGAGAAGGTTAGTAAGTAGGTATCACGTCATACTTACCCACAGACAGATTTTTGTGAGTTCTAGAAGATGCTTCTTTTATGTTGATCACAGAATACATTTAATTTCTTGTATAGGTATCTGAAAGTGAAAATATAATCATCATCACTACATAGTATAAAACAAAGTCGCTTTCTCTGTCCCTATGTCCCTCCCTTTGTACGCTTAAATCTTTAAAACTACGCAACGGATTTTGATGCGGTTTTTTTTAATAAATAGAGGGATTCAAGAGGAAGGTTTGTATGTATAACACATGCATAATATACTTAAGAATAATCCACAATAACCATTTTCCCGTACGCAGCCGGGGCGGGTCGCTAGTTTATTAATAAAATATAGTTTAATGTGACTTTGCAAATTAGTGAAGTACCTACATATATATTCTTCTTCAGCAGCATTCTTTCGCCCTACATATATATTATATTTTCAAAATATGTTCTTGAAGTATTATAGCGCTTCCCTAACCACAATTTTTCGAAGTGCGCGCTTTATTTATGAAGATGCTGTAGCGTAGCATATGGCGGCATTTTATAGCATCTACTGAATTAGCAAAGCACTCAATACTCACACCACAGATTCTCAGCTATTACCCCACCCCAATACATTTCAGGTGCACATTTACAACCAAGCCGTGATAGAAGTCCTGCAGAACACGAGTACCTCGATCCTGCTAGACCGCGTGGACCCTCACGCTAAAGGAACTGAGTACCTCGGCTCGGGGCCGCCTTCCGTCTGGAAGCTTCCCTTCAGGATTGACCAACTTCAGTACTATGACACCACTTACATGTGTGACCCTTCTGCTAAGAGCAAGTAAGTATCTAGTTCTATGGTAGGTACTTTTGCATTTCAGTACCGTAATAACTTCAGTGTCTAAGGATACCTTGTTATGCATTCATCCAGCTTAGTGTAGCCATGTTTAGGATCATTATTCCAACCACCAATAATAACAGTTATATCATCCCGCTATACGAAACCTGTTTACTGATTAGACAAGGATGCTGGTTGTGGAAATTTCTGCTCCGCAACTATAAATATACCTATAAATTTATTACACAGCTATGGATTTAAGTACATTTTAGAATTAATTTATTACAATACGTATTTATTACCTATCAGTTACTTCTTATTAGCACTAGTCATTTGAATATTCAGATTTCAGTCATGAAAATAAAGAAATAATCAAAGAATGTATCTTATTCCAGTGACACGTTTGCGAGCCAATACGACTCCGACCACGAGCAATGGGACGAGCCTTTAAAACGTCGCTTCACATCATCAGCGGCTCAAGCCGAGCCCACCAGATCCACAGCCGGCACCCAGACCCTCATCACGGTGCCTTACTGCCGAGACCCGACGCAGCCCGTCCCCAAACTGCCACCGGACAACACACCAGCCGCCAGGTCTCATTCCACCAGGGACGCCAACAGACCTGCAGTTTACAAAAAGAAGACTGCTCCAGGATACACTCCAGGCTACTACCAACCCCCCGCCCCGTGGACACCACGAGATGACACGAATATTCTAGAAAACAGCTCTCCGGTGTTGCGCAAGACAAACTACAGCAAAAGTGTTTACGGCATCAACAGTTCTGATATGGACGACCCAATCAAAGAACTACAGGCATTAGCCAAATCTGCTAATGACGTCAACGATGACGATCCTCCTTTCAATTTCCAAGCGATGCTGAAGAAAACCCCAAGAAATCGAGCGTCGATGAAGAGGTATGGTGAGATTGATAACGGTGTGGCCGACCAAAGAACGGAGAAGGTGACCCCAAAGCGTCAGCAGTCTGGTAAGAAATCACCAGCACCGCAGCCTCCACGGCCGCTCAGCAGAGAAGTTCTTAAAGAAGATTCCAGAGAAATAATGTCGCCTGTCAAAAAGCAAGATTCCAAATCCAAGCTGGTTAACACAAACAACAGACGAACTAGTCAGAAAGTACAACTAGCTCCTGGAATATCCATCGAGGGAACCGTAACGGATTTATAAAAACAAACGAGCAAGAAAAAAAATCTATCTAATTCCCGTTGCATTGGTAGGCGGTAGGCCACATACGTATTACCATGTATTACATACGTGGGCTGGTGTTAGCAGGAAGTCGGTCTATTTCATTGCCATTAGATATGTTCAAGTGTAATAAGCAATAAAATTTCCATAATATTAATCATAAATCCGATATTTTTAAGTAATTTTACCTTTCACTTCATTATAAGTTATAAGAAAAAAAATTGAGGTTTCAATAAGGTCCAAAATATTTAGTACAAAAAATAAAAGTACTAAAATAGCGTACCTCATACTCGTACATTATTTACGTCACGTCTTAGAAAAATTGTGTCATAATAACTTATTATTACGTAAAACCATAACTAATTTTATTAATTAAGTGTTTTGAAGGTTTGATATGTGATTTATAATCATCTTGCAGAAGTTTTTGTTGCAGAATCCAAATCCTTAATGTGAGTGAGCACCAAATAAATACAATACCTTTACGACCACAAAGTGTAAAAACTGCCTTACCTTTTAATCTTACACAATGTTCGCATGGTTAAATAAAAATATAATATTGCACTCGCAGTTTATTAAACTTACATAAATAAATATGTGTTTTATTTTATACCTTAAGTTATTAAATGAGATGTCCAATAGACCAAATCTCTCTTTTCGGAGGTATGGTGATTCAACCAAATCTCTATTTCTCCTTGTTTGGCCAAATCTAAAATAACAAAAATATCTCCTGATAGGTACGGTCACTTTTATAAGTCCAGTCATATGACGAGCATCTATATACTTAAATTTAACTTTTTTTCCATAAACATTCAGGATAAACAATTTAAAAGTAAAATATTGATTCCTTTACACTTTATACGTAACAAACAAAAATAAGAATAACGACGAAAATATTTATTTAAAAGTATAAAAACACTTGATATGACTGCACTTATGAACTTGACTGCACAATGTACATACATTTTGGTCCGTACGTGGCAGTATCTATAGGTACTTCAGCAACAGAATGATATAGACTATCGATCAAGGGAAACGTAACGGATTCACAAAAGCAAACGACTAAGTATTTTGTAAAAAATATATTTAATCTTCACTGCATTGGAAGTCCGCATACATTTTATTATTATCATATTTCTTATGGCATAATACTTTATAATTCCGACATTTTAAAGCCATTTTTAAGTCATAAGAACTATTAAAAGATTTCAAGTTGTTTCTTCAATTAAACATACGTTAATACAAAAATATAGTAATCACGAGAATTCCACAAATTAAATATACATCTTAGGATTTATCACGTCTTAAACTTTAGAAAATTATGTCAATATTCAATTCACTTAAAAATACCTTAAATTATCGAATTGCTTTGGTAACTTATTATTACTTAAAAACCTAATTTTTAAGTGGTCTGAATTTATGAAGTACGATCAATATTGGCAAAGTCATAAAAATAATCCGAAACAAAAAGCTTTATTAAAAGATACAATAAAAGCCATATTCAGTACAAGGTATCCAAAGAAATAAAATGTAAATGTTTGTCAAAAGCGCTTTCACGCCTATTATGACTACAAAATATCAATTGTACCTACATATAGAAAAAATATTCTACTAATTAATATAAAAAACTTTTAATTGACCAACCTGAAATTATGAAAAAAGAAACAGCTGTTCCAATTTGGAACATTTTTAGCGAATTGTTTGGAAGTTCCGTATAGTACAGGGTAGTAGTTTGGGTTCCTGTCTCTCACTAAAACTGTATTTTCTGCACCTATCCAGAAGTTGTAATTGTAATGGGAGATTTTCTGACAGCGAGAAATTAAAAAAAAACGAGCGTTCTTTAAGATTTCCATAGATTACGCTAGTAAAATAATGAGAACAGTGAGATTTATTGTTGACTTTTTGACTTTTTTTGTCGGATTGTACATGGTTCTGATTGAGATTAATTTTAGGATAAATAAGTAGTTGATTCATTTGTTTTTTTTTATAATCCATCCAATACTTCTGTACCTCACTATTAACTAGGCTTTGTAAGGCTTTTTTTTTTCTTAATTTGCTAATGGAAAACTCCCATTTTGAACTTTAAATTGCTGTGGGAGAAAATAAAGTTCCATAATAATTATTATTTTGCTCAGACTACCATTCAACTTTTGTACCAGCAGAGTTTTTTTTTATTAGGGGTGGTCAAGTATATTAGGATTGGTCAAGTAAAAGTTGTTTGAGATAATTAAAATTTCACGGTGTCTACGTAACAACTCTGGAAAGCAGATAGGCTACTTTTTACTATGAGGATGAATAACTACTTGTATTATTATCTCAATTCCAAAGAAAATAAATAGTACACAGAAAATCCTACGGGACAGAAAGTTACTAAATGACACAATCGTTTCAACTGATAAATGATCAACGAACAAAGTAAATAATTTGTACAGTTTGATATGCGCGTGTATTTTTATTTCCTATCCTTTAAGCATTTCAATAGAGACGAAGATAAGGATTTTAAAAAATATATAAGACTACTGCGTCAAATTTCTGTAAGGTGTATTGTATTAAAATTCCCTTTATTTTTAAGATTTAAAAAAACAGGAGGTTCTCAATTCGACGAGTATGTTTTTTAAGGTGTTTTTTTTTATCGACGAGGTATAGGTACTTGCAGGGTGGTCCCATAAAAATTTCGCTAAGATCGGATGATGAATTTTGAAGATATGAGGAAATAACTCGTCTATTGACGATGTCGATATCCCCGATCGGTTATTTGTTATGGCAATATCTCGGCATTCTATAAATCGATTTCAATATTTATTTTTTTGATTGATAGAAGATGGATGGACACTCAAGATGGATTCATATAAATTTGGTTTAGATCTGATGGCTGAATGACTCCATGTTGTGACTCCATGATGTTACTACTTATGTAAATAAGCTTTCAGCTAGATTTTTATTTTATTTTTTACCTTTTAGTGTAGGCTAGGACCTTTGAAGGGGGTTTTATATGTATTTAACCGACTTCAAAAAAGGAGGAGGTTCTCAATTCGACGCGTATGTTTTTTTTTTTTTTTTTTTTTTTTTTGTGTGTTTGTTATAAGATATCTCCGCCAATTGTGAACCGATTTTCAAAATTCTTTTTTTAATCGACCAGGTTTCCTTGCAGGGTGGTCCCATAAAAATTTCACTAAGATCGGATGATTAAATTTGAAGATATGAGGAAATAACTCCTCAATTGACGATGCCGTTATACCCGATCGGTAAATTATTTTGGCAATATCTCGGCTTCTTATCAATCGATTTCAATAATTTTTCGTTTTATAGATAGAAGTTGTACTCAAAATGGTTTCATATAAATTTGGATTATATCTCATGGCGGAGTAGAAGACTAAAACCATGAAGGAAGACAAATATTACGCGCTCAGATGGAGTATCATGCCTATTTTGTATCGAAACCAATGCGGCCGCACAAAGGGGTGGGAGGGTAGGGGGAAGCGGGAGACGGTGTTTGTCTTTAACTCTATCAGTCTCTATCACACATCTTTGAATACGGTACGTTAGAAAAAGATAGAGACATTCATGTTATGACATGCCCAACTAAAAACAAAATATCAATAAAGTATGACATTTATTTGTCTTTATTTGGCATGTAAAAAACAAGAAACTTAATGGTTACTGAATTTGAAAATAGTGATGTGATGTGGTATGAAGCGTAACGTATATTTATCGATTATTTCCGTACATTTTATCACATGGCTACTGGACTTATTTATCGAACTTCTCATATACAATGGTGATCATCTTGCAACTTGCAATAATATTGGGAATTGCTTACTTCTTTGGGCATTTAGTATTTTGTCTTTTTGCTTTTCCATGCATAATATATTATGTACTTATATCTTTTATTTCCTAGAGAGCAGCGAACTACCTAGAGAGGCATGGGGACAGACAAATACAAATACAGTCAAAACCGTGCCAGTAATGTAGAGTTCTTTTTTTTTCATAATTTGGTGGGAAACCTGAAAGCTTCTACCATTCGATACAAAAGTTAGAGTGTAACATAATAAAATCAAGTGTGTTATTTAGCATTTTTAACTTTAGTATTATTTATTGCGTATATTTGTATTGAATTGTTTATTTAATTAGTTATTATTTATAGCCGCTTAAATAAGCATCAACTAAACTCTTCTAGTGGGTGTCTTACTGTGAGAATGGACAACTAACAACAACCCGCCTGCCAACCGTAAAGATTTTTCTAAAAGCCTCCTGAAGGAACCTTAGTCCAGCAGCGGGACTGTTTCAGGCTGTTTGTTTCCATCACTGCTTGGCAATTGAGATGGGGTTCACAGTGGTTGTAGGTTACGCGCCGGGAACTATACATTCGTCTATTTTATTTAAATATAAGCAAGCAAGCAAACGCGCAGTGGACGGATGGATGGATGTTAGGTTGTTTATTATCACAACCCACAACCCTTACGCTAGCGAGGCGCAATTGTTTTTAGTAAGTCGCCGGGAACCACAAGGCGGCGTCCTTCATACCTTATTACCGGGGTAGTCAATAGCAACAACTGCGATCCCTGATCCGTCAACTAAGCAGTATACTATCAGAAGTGTTGCTTAATACCTGCGTAAATTTTTTTCTTCCTTCATGACTAAAACGAAAACTCTTCAATAAACAACAGCACACTCATTGCGTTGCTTTTGTTATAATTGAAATAACAAGAAATATGCGGTTTTGGTTCATATATTCTGTAACCTAGTCATAGATTAAAGATTTGAAAACCCCAAGATAACAACTTAAGAATTTTTCCGTGGACTAAACGGGCGAGCGTCGTCGGTATCGTAGTGGTTTGGTTAGTTGTTCGCCATTCGGAAAACTTAGGTTAAAGTCTAATCAAGTATAGCAATGTTTTAGAATTTAAAAATCAAACGTAAGACTGTAAAGGAAACATAGTGAGAAAATCTGCATTTAATTATGTACTAAACAAAACAAATTAAAGTTTTGTGAGTACCTAACTTGTCATGGTAAATTTCCACTAAAAAGGGTAAAATAAAAAGATAATTTAAAAAATATATAAAACCGCCTTCAACGTCCTAACCTACACTAAAAAGTTACAAATAAAATATAATTCTAGCTGAAAGCATATCAATTTAATATGGCTATTAATATTCCTTATTTACTTACATAAATTGTAACATCATATAAACATGTGTAGACATTGTTATACAATTTATCTTGGAGTCGGTGCCAGCTAATCACCATCATTTCGACCAAAAGACTTCTACTGCTAGCAGTCATCTATAGTGGGCTCAGTATCTAGTACCAAACTGACTGACCGCGTTCTTTAAATTTTTTATATTCAACGATCTGAACTTTTGAGATCAGATGTGGTATGGATGTGGTTCCGATTAAATAGCTAGCTTCAACTGGCACCGACTCCAAGGTGAAGAGTATAACAATGTCTACACATGTTTATATGATGTTACAATTTATGTAAGTAAATAAGGAATATTAATAGCCATATTAAATTGATATGCTTTCAGCTAGAATTATATTTTATTTGTAACTTTTTAGTGTAGGTTAGGACGTTGAAGGCGGTTTTATATATTTTTTAAATTACCTTTTTATTTAATTATATTTTTATGATATGCAGACGGTGAGTTGCATGATTTTAAATATACATATCTGAAATATTATATTTATACAGACCATTACATAATCTTTAATTTGACAACATGTAAGTCAATCTAAATCAAGACAAACGGAATTGGAATCCAGTTTTATTTTACAACTCGATCTGAAAAAAAAATCGAATATGCTGAAATCTGCGCAGCTTTTAAATCGTCCAATAGATTGAATGGTGAATGAAAAGAAAGAAAAATAGAAGCGATCCTATGTAGTTTCATCGGTGGGTTGGTTCTTCTCCACAGCAGCGCACACATTGCGCGAACCAGCCAGTTCTGTTCAAACTATAATATCGCATCCAATCTTTAAATTTTTAAGAGCTTATTCTTCATTAGTGCGAGACGAAAGCCAGCCTTGGTTTGAGCAAAACCACAGAATAAATATAATGTGGCAAAACTTAATAACTTCATTAAAATTTGACGTCGAAAAGTGATTTGTAAAGTCTTACTTCGAATAAAAAACCTTTTGACTTTTGAATTTAGGAGTTCGTTTTTTGACGCAGTCAGCCTTTTCACATAAATAAAAGCATGTAATAATACAAAAAAAATTACGATCACAAAGTGCCTTATACACTGCCTTATGTTATTCTTACTTAATATTAGCATAGTACTGTTAAGAGCAGGTCAAGCTAAATACGTGCCTCGCAATTATGTCCCTTATTCAACGAACTTAAGAGCAGTGCAAAATTCAAAGTATTCCACTTGAACAGCTCTTTACTGTACAATAGAAATATAGT